>CM055102.1:37570584-38170584 GCA_029204225.1 Diphasiastrum complanatum | reverse complement strand
AGCAGGATTGTGGTGGCCATCTTTATTTAAAGACACATTTGTTGTCATTAAAATGTGTGATGTCTGTCAACGAGCCAATACAAATGTAGACTTCACGCCACTAACTCCCATTATAGAAGACGAAGCCTTCCATAAGTGAGAAATTGACTTTGTGGGACCAAATAGTCTAGCAGCGAAACATACCCAAGCCCGTTATATCCTAATAGCCACAGATTACGCCACTAAGTGGGTTGAGGCTCGGGCAACAAAGGACGCCAACGCAAAAATTGTAGCTCATTTTTTTCACAAAAACATTATTACACGTTTTGGCTGTCCTATAGAGCTAGTTAGTGGTCGCGGCACACATTTTTTAAATGCTGTCATTGATAATTTACTACGCCATTACCTTGTCGTTCACCGAAAGAGTACACCACCATACTATCCTAGATGTAATGGCCAGGCTAAATCAACTAACAAGACGATATGTAAATATTGACAAAGATAGTTGAAATTAGTCACTCTGATTGGGAAACAAAACTTTTTTCAGCTATATGGGCTTACCGCACCACCCCGAAGAAAGCCACTGGGTGGGTTACCCCATTCCATCTAGTGTATGATCAAGAGGCAATAATGCCTGTCGAATTCTTAGTATCTTCGCTAAGAGTCATAGAAGTTTTTTCTACAAATCTCTGTGAAAAAGCTACAATTGAGCAACAAGCCAAGACCAGGCTATTTACATTAGCCCAATTATGCGAGACAAGACTGATATCTTATCACGCGCACAATTGGTTAACAAACGATGCCAAAAGGCCTGGCATGACCGTCACTTTACGCAATAAAGATCTACACTTAGGTGACCAGGTGCTTCTTTATACATCGAAGAAATTCCCTAAAAAATTGAAATTTCGAAGTGAGGGCCCGTATGTTATTAATAAAATCTTTCCTAATAGTGCAGTCCAGCTGCAAACACTTGACATAATACTCCTAGACACTGTCGTCAACGGTGGTTGTCTACGGCGGTATTACGAAGAGTTGTTTTTTGTTGACCCAATTTAACACTTTTATAATTCATACCTGTACTTATTTACTTTCTATGCATTTTTTTTTATAAATGCCCATTTGTCATTAATGTTCTAGGTCAACAAATGCTAGACTACACCATAGGAAACAGATTTGTCACACTTTCGGCCCATCTCATTTCTGTCTGTATGATATCTCAATATTCCCAAATACACATACAATCATAATACTTCTTTTCCATAAGAACTTTTACTTTGAGCCACAATCATATTTTCCCCCCTAAAGTTCTTCACTTGCATCACACAGCTCCATACAGGACTCTTGTCAAATCTCAACCGAAGGACTCCTGTCAAATCTTGACCGGAGGGCCCTGTCAGATCTCGACCGGAGCACCCTGTCAAATCTTGACCAGAGCACCCACTCAAATCTCGACCGGAGCACCCACTCAGATCTCTACCGGAGCACTCTATCAGATCTTGACCAAAGCACTCTATCAGATCTCGACCGGAGCACCCACTCAGATCTCGACCGGAGCACCACTCAAGTCTCGATCGAAGCGTTTTGTTGGATCTCAACCGAAGTCATCTATCATATCTTGACCGGAGCGCCTCATTCAAATCTCGACCGAAGGTTCCCATTTTAGAACTCAATGAATTGGCACGTCACATCTCGTCCGAAACCAGACAACGTCGTCCATAAATGCCATCACAACGATGCCATTGGCACATCAGCGAAGTGCGAATCCTGGCGTTTCTTGTGACAATTTGCTGGCAATCTTCCTGCTCCTATACAAGATCCTGGCGCTCTTTTGTTCAATGCTTTTGTCATCGTTTACACTCCAGCTACACCGAGTATCCACCATCGTCGTTTGATTACCATTCCGATTGCCATCACCAAACATTCCAAGACCTAACATCGCCGGCAGAATAAACATCAATTTGAAACTTTTCGCATGCTGAGGGGTAGTGTCACGCGAATATTCATCACGCTCCCATTACACTATTGGATATAACATCATCGACATAAAACACTTGTTTTTTCCATCCAGTTCATTCACAACCTCCATACATCCATTTCCACAGATATCCACCTTCCCCACATCTCCATTCTTGACCAACATCTCCACATCTCCAACATCTCCATTCTTGACCAACATCTCCACATCTTCCGCTTTAAGACATTATACCTTCCATCTTTCTTTACCCAACCTCATTCCTTCACAACCCTTTCCTTCCGCTTAAATCTAAGTAAATTATTCAAAGTTAGATAAATTTGGAATCATGAAAGGAAAAAAAGAATGGAGAGAGTTGGTCTCACAGTCATGAATGAAAGACTTTCAAATTCATAATGTTTGCAAGGCTTCAGCTTCAGTGTTCAATCAAAGAATGATATTTGGTAGTTGGTGGCTTTTCAAATTTAGTTGATCTTTTATAACCTATATATGAATAATAGTCTCTATGTTGATATCACAATAAAATAATTTTGTGTCTCTTTTATAGGTGTTGAGAGAAAACCATGACAAATCGTCCGGCCCACCCCATTCAGACAAAGGTGACGGTGATCAAGACGATATGGCGGCTCCAACATCAACTTCCTCCAAGATTTGGTATGACTATTTTAATGGAAAAGCCTCTGAGGATTTTGATAGTTATGTGTCCCAATTCGAGTCAATAGCGGTCAACAATAAAAAAAAGTCTGTTGGATGCGGACAAGCTAAGAATTTTTTCTGGTTTACTAAGAAAGGAGGCAAGAACATGGTTCAGTCAGATCGAACCAGCTTTGGTTTCTACTTGGACTGACTTAAAGAACCATTTTTTGAAGCAATTTCAAGAAATTGGTTATTCCACTCATATTATTTCTCAATTAAATTCAATAAGATAAAAAAAAAAGAGTCCTTATGGAAATATATGAGAAGGGTTAAGAAGCTTATTGGCCAATTGATAGGACAATACCCTGTCGCTATGCAGATTGAATGGTTCTCGGGAGGGCTACCTATAAGAATAGATCGATATTGTAGGCAAGGACCAACTGATACACTGGAACATGTTATATCAATGGATGAGAATTATGAAACCTCTCGAATATCTAGAAGTTGTAGATCTATTAAACATTCTTCTTCTAAGAAGAAAAAACGTGCTTTGTCAACTTCAGATGACTCAAGCAGTAGTTTTGACTCGACTCGAGTTCTTCTTCGAGTTCCAGTTCAAAATGAAGCTCTAGTTTAAGTGAAGATGAAAGATTGAAAAAGCAACACAGGCGGACATTCTAAGGATCGAAAAAAGAATGAAAATTTGAAGAAGTCTGAACATAAGCAGAAGAGCATATGGAAGAGAGAAGTATCAGACTTAAGTAAGAAATTCGATGAGCTGAAAGTTCAACTCCTTCAGTCTAAGAAAACCATAATTGATAAGTCAAATGTATGGTGTACCAAATGCAAGCAAGAAGCACATCATCATATGGAGTGTATCCAAAGAGGGTAGGAAAGCAACATAATTTTCAGAAACTACTTGCTTACCCTTTTCATCATATGTGAGCCTTGAAGGTACTTGTCTTTCCCTTGATGTTTTCCTTGGCTTTTGACTTGATGAAGGTCCATCATCATCACCATCTAAAGTAGGATCCTTTACATCAATATCAAGAATGTTAGATCCATCCACATCATCATCAATAGTACTTGTAGACACTTTTGGAATGTTCCCCTCATCGAAAATGACTACCAATAATCACTTTGTTAGTAGTAGGAATGTAAACCTTGTAGGCTTTACTCACCTCACTATATCCAACAAAATATCTCTCCTTGAAGATGAATCCTCCTTGGTCCTATCATCAAGAGTAATGTTGACATAGCATGTGCATCCAAAAGTTCTTAGAAAGTTGACACTCAACCTCCTCTTGAATAGCATCTCAAAAGGTGTCCTTCCATCCAGAAAAGCACTCGGCCACCTATTGCACAGGAAATTGGCACACAACAAAGCTTGATCCCAAAATGGTAACATTAGCACTTTACCTCATGGCTTTAGCACTTTCACATAAAGTCCTACTCTTCCTCTCAGCCACTCCATTTTGTTGTGGGGTGCTTGATGTTGTATATTGCCTCTTGATCCCATGCTCATCACAAAAGGCCTTGAACTTGGTAGATATGTACTCACCACCATTGTCACTTCTTAAGCACTTGATCCTTGTGGAAAATTGGTTTTCCCTTGGATTCTTGAAGTTAACAAAGACATCATACACTTCATCTTTGCTCTTTAGTAGATAGATCTGTAAAAATTACAGCAAATAAGGATCCTAAAACACTTGAAATGATGAGGGAAACAATAGATTATGATTTCATAAGATTAGCACAAGTTGAACCATCAAAATCCATCAAAAATCTATGCTTGAACCTCACTAAATGGCCCAAATCCTTGAAGAAGGCTTCACACGTGTGAAAGTACGGCCTCCCACAGTCTGAGTACTGTACACCAGACCTACATTCAATCCTATAATCATTAGTAATCACAAGTACTCAAACAATTATGAACATAGAGAGCAATTGCACCATTATGAGAGAAAAAACATGAAATTGCTTGATTGATTTTGGTGAGATATCATCACCTATATATACATGATCCATCACGGTTTTGGGCAGGTATGAGTAGCCCTAAACCTATCCCTAATGCTAATTTTGGTGGATCTTTCATCCCTACCAAGTTAGGGTTGGAATCTTGGAGATCCCTCAACAATGCAAAAATTACCAAAAATAGCTCCTATTTTTTCTCCCTTGTATCTAAGCATAATTTGGACTCATTCCAAAGGTACTAACACTTAGGTCTACTTGAGAACATCCTTATGAATGGAATCCTATGCTATTTGGCACGTGTGACAAGCCACATCATGACCATCTAACTATTTACAAGTCATATGACCAAAACTAGTCAAGCTAGAATTGTGAATTTTTAACACTCCTCCTCACTATCTAGCTTGGTTCAATCATTGCTTTACTAATCACTCCAGGTGATGATCTGAACTTCATAAAAGGTGTCTTTTGAAGTGGTTTAGTAAGTAGATCAGCTACACATTCATTGCTTGGAACATGCTCCAAAGCAATCTCCTTGGCTTGCACCATTTCTCTCACAAAGTGATGGCATATCTCAATGTGCTTAGATCTTGCATGGGAGATTGGGTTAGATGCAAGGTGTTGGGCTGATATATTGTCATTGTAGATGATTGGTGCCTCCTCTGAATCCATGATCTTTAGTTCCACCAATAATCTCTTGATCCAAAGTACCTCCTTTGTAGTGGTTGTCAAAGCTTTGTACTCGGCCTCGGTTGAAGATAGAGATATAGTTTCTTGCTTTTTTGAAAGCCATGAAACCACACCTTCTCCTATGAAAGTTGAATAGGCACTTGTTGATTTCCTATCCCTCTTGTCCCCTGCAAAATCTGAATCACTAAATGCATGAAGGTTAATCACATCTCCTCTATATAGAATCCCAAAATCCAATGTACCCGAGATGTATCTTAGAATCCTCTTAGCCTTTTTCCAATGGATATTCAATGGATTTTGCATGGATTGGCTCAACCTACATACACTAAAGCTAAGATATGGTCTAGTTATAGTGATCCACATTAAGGAACCTATAAGTTGCCTAAACAAAGTGATGTCCATGAAGGATCTTTCATCATCTTCATTTGGCACTTTTACATCTTGCTCCATTGGTGTGTCAACACTTTTGCATACTTCCATCTTAAACTTTTTCAAAAGACTTTGAGCATAGTTTACTTGACTTATAAAGATAAAATCAGACCCTCTAAGTACTTCTATGCCTAAGATGAAGTGAAGACACCCTAGATCTACCATCTTGAACTCTAAGGATAGATCTATCTTGATTTTTTCAATACCATCAACACTATTTCCACTAATGATGATGTCATCTACATAAATGAGTAAAAGTACAATACCAACATCATCAAACTTAATGTAAAGAGTGGGATCATATTCACTTTGAACAAAAGAAAGTGAAATAAGATAGCAATGTAGTCTTGAATTCCAAGATCTCGAGGCTTGCTTCAAGCCATAGATGCTTCTTTGGAGATGGCATACTTTGTTCTCCATTCCATGCTTGATGAACCCTTGTGGCTGCTCCATATAGATATCCTCTTCCAAAAAACCATTCAAGAAAGCATTAGAGACATCCATTTGACATAGAATCCATCCAAAATGTGATGCAAGTGCAATGATTAGTCTTATTGTGACCATCTTGGCCACGGGTGCAAAAGTTTCCTCATAGTCTATCCCTCTCTCTTGAGCATAACCTTTTGCAACTAATCTTGCTTTATGTTTGTTAACACTCCCATTTGCATTCAACTTAAGCTTGAAGACCCACTTGCATCCTATTACATTCCTTTGAGGTCTCTCAACAAGCAACCAAGTTTCATTCTCAATCAAGGCATCATACTCATCCAACATAGCTTTATACCATTCTTTGGAGTTCAATGCATCTTCAACATTAGACGGTTCTTCAAAACTAGATAAAGCATAAGAAGTGGATGAGATACCCTCAACTTTCTGTCCTTTGCCTTGATATGTGAGCCTTGATGGCTCCACTTTTTCCCTTGAAGATCTCCTTGGTGTGATAGGTGGGTTTGGTGTTTGCTCCTCCATGAGCTCCTCCTCAAAACCAAGATCTTGCTCCTCGGCTAACATGACAACATTAGTATCCACAAATGCATCCAGCTTATAAAGTTTGCCAAGTCTAGTGCCCTTAGCCACTATCTTACCCTTCTTCTTGATGAAACATTCATTTGAAGCAAAGTCAACATTGAAACCATTGTCTACCATTTGGCCAACACTTAGTAGATTCTTTGTTATTGTAGGAATGTACAAAACACCTTCTATGTTGATCTTTTTGGAAGATCCTAAGCAAAGGGGAATGCTACCAACTCCTTCAATTTTACAAGCTTCATCATTTGTTGTATAGATAGACTTTATAGGTCCATCATAAGATAAGAGAGAAGAGAAAAACTCCCTTTTACTAGTCATGTGTGAACTAGCACCCGAGTCAATCCACCAAGGATCTTCTCCTTTGAAGCTTGTTGAAGAAAATATGGACATCATGAGAGAGTCCTCATGTGAACTCTCCTCCTCCTCCTCTTTGCTCATGTTGGCTTGGCTTTGATCTTGCTTCCTCTTGAAGCATTCCGAGGCATAATGCCCCATCTTGCTACAATAGTAGCACTTCACCTTTGATTTGTCCTTCTTGACTTTGGTTGATGGAGATGCCTTTGGGGGTCCTTCTTGATCCTCAAGCTTTGTAGACTTCTTGAATGTTGATCCTTTGCCTTTGGACTTGCCTTTGCCTTTGGTGAAGAGAGCTTGGTCATCTCCACCTTGGATGGAAAGCCTATCCATCCTCTATTGCATTTGGCTCCTTCTTGATTCCTCGGCCATGAGTGTGCCTTGGAGTTCTTCAAGTATGGGTAGCTTACCCATAATTGCATATCCCTGAACCAAATTGTCAAATTCAAAGCTTAGTCCATTCAATATGAGTTGAACAAGCTCTTCATCCTGTTGAAAATTGTCACTTCTCACTTGACATTGGTTCATGTAAATATTGATCAAACATTAGAATATGTTGATGATATGATTTCACACGTGTGGAGCATGTTCCCATGTGTGAAAGGATGTACTTTTCATGTTTGTATATATCCAAATTGATTTTGTATCATTCTAGTTAGTGTGAACATGAAATGACTAGTTTTTAGTCAAGTTGACTAGTCACCTACAAATTAGCTTTTCCTTGCATGTGCATGAGTAAATGCTCCCACATGGCAAGTGGATGTTCACATGTGTGTATAGAGTACTAGAAGATAAGAGTTGACCATTTTCCTTAGATCCTATTTTGTAGGGAATATTCCTATATTCTAGGAGACTAGCTTTTTGGATTTTAGTCATATTCTAGAAGGTCAACTATTGGATAAGGATCAAGGATGGATCAAATGGATAGATATGAGTGATGTGGCACTCTTCACACGTGTGAAGGCCTGCTGGACTGTACCAGACTCATGGATGTACTTGATCCATAAAAGGATCATCATTTTGCTAAGAAAATTGATGAGACTTTTGCACTCTACACTTTTGTGAGATTTCTAGTCATTTGTCTTGTGATTTTTATGCATGATTGCTATCTAGTATCATTGTACTTGTTGTTTCAAGTGCAGTCCGTACAGTGGACAGTACTCCACACGTGTGAAGCCGCTCTCACTAAAAAATGATGTGTTGATCCATTGCTCTTGCTTAAATCCAAGTGTAGTGAATCTAGATCAAGATCTAATGTGTAGAACTTGATAGATTCATTGATTAAGCAACCAATAACTCTCTATGATTGTAAAGTACAATCATTATTGTCCTAAAAACTGTAAAATTTATCATGGTATCAGAGCTAAGTAAGAGAGTGATCATTGAATCATAAATCTTGTAAAGATCATTGGCAAAATTTGTTTTTTGGCCAATACTAGTGAGGGCGAGTTCTTCTAGAGTGATAGCTTGTAATCATTTGGATCAAAACGACTTGGAGGCTGTGTATGTACTTTTCACACGTGTGAAACCGTACAGCAACTTTCAATTCAAGTTACTTTGTGTTTTTTGGTCCCAAAATCACAATACTAGTTCATTTTTGGTGCTTTTTGAAGCATAGTATTGATCTAGATTCATTCTAACTAATGCCTATGACCAAATAGTGTTTTGGATCATTGAAGCATTTCTTTTTAGAGTCTAAGATCAGATCTAAGAGGCTGATTTGTTCAGATCCTTAGTTGAAGTGAAATCTCTAAGAAAAGTGTAAAGCAATTTTTTTTGTGAGAGTGAAAGCTAGAAATTTTTGGTAAGATCTTTGAGTATCATTCAAGCTTGTGTGTTAGTTTGATAGAGACAAGCCTATAGGCATTCTAGTAAGCTTTAGGCCACTTCATAGATCTTTTAAAATTCAAAAATCTTTGTGATTTTTAAAAGAGCATTCATTCTAAAATGTCATCCATGGGTGGATATTTGATGGAATCAAGTGAGAGACTCACTTCCACAAATTATTCCATTTGGAAAGTGAGAATGGAATCACTCCTAGTGATCCATGATCTATATGACATAGTTCAAGGAGTAGAGGAAGAGCCTCAAACTCCCCAAGAACAAGCCAAATACAAGAAGAGAGCAAGATTAGCTCTACATTGCATAAAGTTAAATGTATGCAATGACCTCTTGAAAGAGGTGTCTTCTTGTACCTCATCCAAAGAGGCTTGGGATTCATTAAAGAGCATTTATGAATCCAACAATACTTCAAGAATCCTCATGCTAAGAAATCAAGTTTTCCAAAGCATGAAAGGAAGTGGAGAGAGTGGACAAGAGTATGTTCTTAGGATCAAATCTCTTAACAAGGAGTTAAGTGCAATAGGAGAGAAGATCCAAGATCAAGAACTAGTACAAATCATTTTGAATGGTCTAAGTGATGAGTTTACCAACTTAGTCCAATCATTTGCCATTCAAGACTCTCTTCCATCCATTGAAAAGTTGCACAATGTTCTTGTGGCCGAGGAGAGTAGGCTTCTACACCTCAAGACAAGAATGGATAGCATGTCACTTAATGGAGGAGAGGAGAAAGCTAACTTTACATCTAAAGGCAAGAAAAAGCAAAATCCATTCAAGAAAAATCAAGGCAAGGAGGCCGAGATGAAGAATGGAGGATCTACCTCCAAAGGCAAAGTGAAGAACAAGGCAAAACTAAAGTGTTTCTTTTGTGGAAAGAAAGGACACTTTGCCTCAGAATGCTACTTGAAGAAGAATCAACAAGCCAAAGGAGATCAAGGGAACATTGCTCAAGAGGAAGAATATGAGGATGGATTCAACACATCCTTAATGGTTGCATCTACACCAACTTCAAGTCAAGACACATGGTGGATAGATAGTGGGGCTAGTTCCCACATGTCCTTTAACAAGCATTATTTTTCTACTCTTCTATCTTGTAATGACTCTAAGAAGTCAATATACACTGCTAGTGATCAAGCATGCAAGATAGATGGCATAGGTTCTATACCTCTTTGTTTAGGCACATCTAAAAGGATAGATCTAGATAATGTTTTGTATGTTCCTACCATTTCAAGAAACTTGCTTAGTGTAGGACAATTAATGGACAATGGACTAGATGTACATTTCAAGAATGGAGTTTGTTCCATCTTGAAAAATGATAAGTGCATAGCTAGTGGCATTAAGCAAGGTAGACTTTTCAAGTTGGATGCTAATGTTGCAAGTGAAAGTGTGAACTTGGCTAGGGAGGAGCTAACTCAAGTGGAGCTTTGGCATAAGAGATTAGGCCATCCTAATCTTCAATCTATGGAGTCAATGGCAAGCAAGGAACTAGCTCTCGGCCTACCAAGAGCTTTCAAGAAGTGTGGAAAAATGTGTGAGGCATGTGGCCTTGCAAAGTCACACAAATCTTCTTACAAGAAATCTTCATCAAGATCTCTCTCTCCCTTGGATCTCATACATTCTGATGTACATAGTTTTTCACATGCAAGTAATGGAGGTGCCTTGATGTATGTAACTTTTATAGATGATTGTACTAGATTCACATGGATTGAGTTACTATCAAAGAAAAATCTTGTTTATGAAGCTTTCATTAAGTTCAAGTCTCTAGTAGAGAAACAACTTAGTACTTCTATCAAAGCACTAAGATGTGATAATGGAGGAGAGTACACCTCCAATAAAATGAAAGACTTTTGTGAGATCAATGGTATTAAGTTACAATACACTTGTTCCTACACCCCTCAACAAAATGGGGTGGCCGAGAGGAAAAATAGGAGTCTATGTGAGTGTGCAAAGTCCTTGAGGCTTGATGCATCACTTCCCATCTCATTTTGGGGAGAAGCCATAACATGTGCTAATTATTTGTGTAATAGACTTCCTAGTAGTGCTATAGATGGGATCTCACCTTATCAAGCCTTGTTTGATAAGAAACCCAATGTAAAATATTTTAAGATCTTTGGATGTACTTGTTATGTACACATTCCTTTGGAGACTAGAAGGAAAGAAGATGCTACCTCCTTCAAAGGAATCTTTGTTGGCTATGGAGAAAATAGCAAGGGATATAGGATATATGATCCTACATCCAAGAAAGTAAAGGTAAGCAAGGATGTACTTTTTGATGAGTCACAATTTGCTAAGAGCTTGTCAAATGGATCTAACCCATTGTGCATTGAAGATCTTGACAAATCCGAGGAGGATCTTGACAAACCCGAGGAGGATCATGACAAACCCGAGGATGGAGATTTGGATCCAAGTCAAAAGGGGCCAAGAAGATCATCAAGGAGCAAGGCCGAGCCCTCAAGGCTTACCTATGTGGACAAGGGAAAGCAAAAGGAAGGCTCTACATCTTCTACCTCTTACTCTTTTTTAGCTACATTGATTGAAGAACCATCATCTTTTGAAGAAGCATGTAAATCTAAAGTTTGGAGAGATGCAATGCAAGTAGAGTATGATGCATTAGAAGAAAATCATACTTGGAATCTTGTAAATCTTCCAAGAGGAAAGAAACCACTTGCATGTAAGTGGATTTATAGAATTAAGTACAATCAAGATGGATCTATTAGTAAATACAAAGCTAGGCTTGTTGCTAAGGGATTTCTTCAAATAAAAGGATTGGATTATGAAGAAACATTTGCACCTGTAGCTAAGCTTGTAACTATTAGATTAATCATTTGCATTGCTACTTTGTTCAAATGGGATCTCTACCAAATGGATGTGACAAATGCCTTCTTGAATGGCTTCTTAGAAGAGGAAATCTACATGATGCAACCCGAGGGCTTCATCAAGATTGGTGAGGAGCAAAAGGTGTGCTACTTAAGGAAGAGCCTATATGGCTTGAAGCAAGCACCTAGAGCTTGGTACTCTAGGTTGCATGATTTTCTCTATTCCCTTGGCTTTGTACTAAGTGCTTATGAACCTTCTTTATATTTCAAATGTAATGAAGGAAAGATCATCATTTTGGTTCTTTATGTTGATGACATCATTATGACAGGAAATGATGATGATGGCATAGGCAAAGTAAAAGTTGACTTATCTAGTGAGTTCAAGATGGTAGATCTAGGCTTCCTAAAGTTTATACTTGGGATAGAAGTGTCTAGAAGTAGCAATTGTACTTTCATAAGTCAATCTAAGTATGCTACTTCCATTCTTGAAAGATTTGGTATGAAAGATTGTAAGGGGATTGACACCCCTATGGAGCATGTTGTGAAAGCAACTAATGAAGGTGATGAAGCATCCTTTGAGGACATCACTCTCTTTAGGAAGCTTATAGGCTCTCTAATCTATTTAACCATCACTAGACCTGACTTAAGTTTTTGTGTAAGCAAGTTGAGTCAAAGTATGCAAGCTCCTTTAATTCATCATTGGAAAAGTGCCAAGAGAGTACTTAGATATGTTTCTAGTACTAGATTTTTTGGTATACTTTATGAAGGATCTAACTTGCACTTGAGAGCCTACTCGGATTCAGATTTTGCAGGTGACAAGATGGATAGGAAGTCCATTAGTGCATTTGCAACATTTCTTTGTGGAGGAGTGATATCTTGGCTTTCCAAAAAGCAAGATACAATCTCACTATCTTCTTGTGAAGCCGAGTACAAGGCATTGACTTCAACAACCAAAGAGCTCTTATGGCTAAGAAGACTCTTGATGGAACTACATGTGCTAGAGGCCGAGGAGATCCCTTACATATTTTGTGACAATCAAGCTTCTCAACAAATTGCTTCAAATCCTATCTTCCATGCTAGAACAAAGCATATTGAGATAGCTCACCACTTTGTGAGGGAGAAGGTACAATCCAAGGAAGTGCAACTACATCATGTACCATCATCTGAATGCATAGCTGATATCTTAACCAAACCATTGTCCAAAGATCCATTTTTTAAGTTAAGATATGCTCTTGGAATTGTAGATAGATGTACACTAGATTTGCCAAGTTAGAAGTGAGGAGGAGTGTTGAAAATTGTCACTTCTCACTTGACATTGGTTCATGTAAATATTGATCAAACATTAGAATATGTTGATGATATGATTTCACACGTGTGGAGCATGTTCCCATGTGTGAAAGGATGTACTTTTCATGTTTGTATATATCCAAATTGATTTTGTATCATTCTAGTTAGTGTGAACATGAAATGACTAGTTTTTAGTCAAGTTGACTAGTCACCTACAAATTAGCTTTTCCTTGCATGTGCATGAGTAAATGCTCCCACATGGCAAGTGGATGTTCACATGTGTGTATAGAGTACTAGAAGATAAGAGTTGACCATTTTCCTTAGATCCTATTTTGTAGGGAATATTCCTATATTCTAGGAGACTAGCTTTTTGGATTTTAGTCATATTCTAGAAGGTCAACTATTGGATAAGGATCAAGGATGGATCAAATGGATAGATATGAGTGATGTGGCACTCTTCACACGTGTGAAGGCCTGCTGGACTGTACCAGACTCATGGATGTACTTGATCCATAAAAGGATCATCATTTTGCTAAGAAAATTGATGAGATTTTTGCACTCTACACTTTTGTGAGATTTCTAGTCATTTGTCTTGTGATTTTTATGCATGATTGCTATCTAGTATCATTGTACTTGTTGTTTCAGGTGCAGTCCGTACAGTGGACAGTACTCCACACGTGTGAAGCCGCTCTCACTAAAAAATGATGTGTTGATCCATTGCTCTTGCTTAAATCCAAGTGTAGTGAATCTAGATCAAGATCTAATGTGTAGAACTTGATAGATTCATTGATTAAGCAACCAATAACTCTCTATGATTGTAAAGTACAATCATTATTGTCCTAAAAACTGTAAAATTTATCACATCCTTGATAGGGTCACCTATAAAGGCTAGCTCTTTGTTCAATTCCTTTACTCTTAGGACAAAAGTATGTGCACTCTCTCCTTTCTTTTGATAGCTTCTATAGATTTGATTCTTCAAAGCTAACATTCTAGTTTGGTTCTTGGATTCATAGACCTTTTGCAAAGTCTCCCAAGCATCTTGAGCTGAAGTGCAATCTCCTACCTCTCTTAAGAGTTCATTTGCAACATTCATTTTTATGCAATGTAGTGCAACATTGCACCTTTTGATGTATTTGGCTTTTTCTTGAGGATGAATAGGTTCACCCTCCTTACCATTTACAATTTCCATCAGATCTTGCATGATCATGATAGATTCCATTCTAACTTTCCATATGGAATAGTTAGTTTTGTTGAGCCTTTCATTAGTATCCAAAAGATATGCATTTATAGATGCCATCTAGTCTCCTAATCAAGGACTTGACACAAATGAAGGTTACTTCTATTGATTTGATTGAAGGTCTACCTTATCCCACTTCTTAGGGACCTGAAAAGATCAGTAATAGACTTCCTATAAAGATCTAAGAATGATCTCTAACAAAATCAAATCATAGAATACTAGAAACAATGCACTTGCTTGATTGAAGTAGACAATACTAGTAGAATTGCCCCTCTTTCTATAAAGAACATTAAAGCTTCCAAATGATCTGATCAAGAGTGAATTTCAGCAACCTAATATACTTCCAAAATCACTTGTAAAAGATCTAAATGGAACTTAATGAGGATGCAACACAATCTACTATCCAATCACAAGCAAAAAATGATCAAAATTAATGAAAAATTGATCTAATTTGGTGCATAAGTCAAGCAATGGTTGGACTGAACCTAAATCACTTTAGGAGGTGCCTACTACACCTTAGAACAGCCTTGAAGAGTCCCCAAAACTCTGATCTTCCCTCTCCTTGAATGCTAGAAAGCCTTCTCTATGAAATCACCTCCAAAACTCGCTTAGAAATCAATGCTTGGAGCAAGCAAAACTTGCTATCTTGGTAATGTGAATTGAATTCAACTTTGCCTCTGGTTTTAGACACCTAAACACCTGCAAATGAAGTCACACAACACCAATCTCCAATGTATTTGACTCACTTTGAGTTCTAGAATCAATACTAGTTGCTAAGATCCAATCTACACAAGATTTAGATCAAAAATTGTGATCAAATTGAATGCAAACCAAGGATTTAGCTCATTTCAAACCTTTAGGCTCTGATACCATGTAAAAATTACAGCAAATAAGGATCCTAAAACACTTGAAATGATGAGGGAAACAATAGATTATGATTTCATAAGATTAGCACAAGTTGAACCATCAAAATCCATCAAAAATCTATGCTTGAACCTCACTAAATGGCCCAAATCCTTGAAGAAGGCTTCACACGTGTGAAAGTACGGCCTCCCACAGTCTGAGTACTGTACACCAGACCTACATTCAATCCTATAATCATTAGTAATCACAAGTACTCAAACAATTATGAACATAGAGAGCAATTGCACCATTATGAGAGAAAAAACATGAAATTGCTTGATTGATTTTGGTGAGATATCATCACCTATATATACATGATCCATCACGGTTTTGGGCAGGTATGAGTAGCCCTAAACCTATCCCTAATGCTAATTTTGGTGGATCTTTCATCCCTACCAAGTTAGGGTTGGAATCTTGGAGATCCCTCAACAATGCAAAAATTACCAAAAATAGCTCCTATTTTTTCTCCCTTGTATCTAAGCATAATTTGGACTCATTCCAAAGGTACTAACACTTAGGTCTACTTGAGAACATCCTTATGAATGGAATCCTATGCTATTTGGCACGTGTGACAAGCCACATCATGACCATCTAACTATTTACAAGTCATATGACCAAAACTAGTCAAGCTAGAATTGTGAATTTTTAACAAGATCCAACAAAATCTACTAAAATCATCAATGAAAGTTACAAACATCTTAGCTCCACTATTGCTAATTGTAGTAAATCCATGAATATCCGAATGTACAAGTTGAAAAGGCTTTGTAGATCTAGACATAGATCTAGCATACGGTAGTCTATGTGACTTAGAGAAAGCACAAGACTCACAAACATGATTGATGCCACTTAAGGAACTTGGAAGACCTATCACAATCTTCTTTCTAGCCATTACCTCCAATGACTTGAAGTTGAGGTGTCCCATCCTTTTATGCCAAACCTCTTGAATAGGTATTTGCTCTCTTGCAACACATCCAACTTGGTTAGCAATAAGACAAGCATCTAGTTTGAACAACTTTCCTTGCCTTTTAACTTTTCCAATCAAGACATCCTTCCTTTTGATCATACAATATTATCCATCAAGCTCAATCTTGAGGCCTTTATTTAACATTTGACTCACACTAAGCTAATTCTTGGTAATAGATGGAATAAACAAGACATCCTCCAAATGAACATTCCTATTTGTAGCGAGAGAAATAGGAATTCTGCCAATCCCTTTGATTGCACACTCACCATCATTGGCCATGTAGATCATCCTCTTGTCATCTTCATATGCCAACAAAGAAGTTAGATACTCTGTGAGAAGTCATGTGTGATCTTGCTCCACTATCAATCCACCATGGATCTAGATCTCCATCATTAGAAAGCATACATGAAGATGTCACAAAAGCATCATCATTTTCATCTTGAACATCCAAACCATCCTCATCAAGATTAAGATTACCTTGCTTGTCTCCGTGATCTCTCTTCTTCTTGTAGCACTCACTTGCAAAGTATCCTTTGATGCCACAATAGAATCACTTGAGCTTTGATCTATCCTTCATTTTGCCATTTGAAGAAGCATCCACTTGATCTTGCCCTTTAGACCACTTACTTTTGCTTTTTCCCTTTGTGAACATAGCCTCCTCTTGAAGTGTTGATGTAGATCCAACTCTTGCTTGAAGTCTATATTCTTCATTGATTAAGATCTCTTGAAGATCCATCAAACTTGGCAAAGTCTTTTGAATAGCAATACTTTGAACAATGTTAGCATGAGCATCCAGCAATTCATTAAGAATAACTTGAACAAGCCCTCCTTCCTTAATGCTCTCATCAATGCAAGCCAACTCATCATTCAATGCTTTCATCCTCAAAATAAAAGTACTTGGACTTTCTTCATTCTTTTGCAAACAAGAAAAGAGTTTCCTTCTTAGAGTCAACACTCTAGAAGTAGACTTGGATTCATAAATCTTCTTCAATGAGTTCCAAGCATTCTTAGATGAAGTACTCTTACCAACTTTCTTGAGAAGCTCATTGGTAAAATTCCTTTTGATCATGTGTAGAGCCCTTTTGGCCCTCTTATCATACCTCATTTGATCTTGTTGTGTTGCTGGTCTCTCCTCCAAACCTACAACAAAATCCAAAACATCATTCATCTCAAGAAGTAATTCCATCCTCACCTTCCACAATGAATAGTTACTTGAGGTAAGCCTATCATTGGCTTCCAACATGACTCCACTTGATGTTGTCATGTAGCAATGACCTGATCTTCTCTTTCAACCCATTTCAATGCACAAAGCACTCCTTTGAACAACGAAAAAATATTTTCAAAGAGAAATCACAAAGATTTGAAACTACTCAATTCTCTTCTAGCACTTATACCAAGCAAATCAACACATAGATCTACAAATGCAAGAAATTTGATTTTGGTGTAGAGTCCTCTCTAGCATGCCCTATTCTTGATATCTTCAAAAAATCATTGGTGGATATGATTTTCTCCATAACTTGAAACACAAGCTTTGATACCATGTGAAAGATTAGGGATCAATTCAGATCCAAATCATCTAAAGATCTTTGGTTACAAAGCAAGCTACTCCACCAATCTTGCCAATGTAGAAAATTAAGCATCTACACACAAAATAGAATTCTAATAGAACTTGATCATACTATTGTTGTCCATACAAAACTAGAAAGCTACTGTATTGCACACGTGTGAAACCAAAAATAACAAATATAGATCATTCTACACATAGAATTGCAAGATATCACAAGTATAGTGCACCAATGGATAGTAGAACCAATAGAACCATGTACAAGCATGAAATGAGATAGAGAAGAGAGAAGATATGTCTCTCCATGAGTTACATTCTTTTATAATAGGTCCAAACCCTATTTGGCCACTTGGCTTTCCCTCCAAAATGCTAAGTCTTATATGAAATTGGCCTCAATAAGCCAAATATAGAAATGTAGCAAATATGACTAAACTAGTTGAATCTTTCACATTGAGATTGCCCTTCCATATCTAAACCAACTGCCCTTGTCTGCTCCGTGCAAGTAGAAACTTTGCTAGTCGAAACGCTACCAACCTGGGTCTTGACTTGTGCACAAACCCAACGCCAAGCCCCTACCATTGCACCTAGCAAAACACAACAACATATCATATCTCCGAGTGAAGGGTCTTATACGCCCATTGTGTCTCCTCAACCATCCGAAGAAATTAGACTGCATCACAAATATCGTCAGTAGACCAACACTCTTCCACCTCCCATAAAGCACTGCACACGCCTTTCGAAAATAAAGCCCTTGAAGGCACTGAAGTCTGAGGAGACCTATTACAAGATAACGTGACCCTCCCTTTCCACGTTCCATGGAAGCATGCGGGTCACTGGAAGCAGCAACTCCAACCCACCGAAACCACCAGCTCTGATGAGCTACCTGAAATGCCATTACACCTAACCAATCTGCTCAGTGAAAGGGACAATATCAAAATTCCAGCTATTCAACGCCAATCCCGAGAAGTATTAGTTGTGTTAGATGGTGGCTTAGGTGTCAATATTATCTCCACATCTCTCATGTTGGAATGGAACCTAAGAGATAAACTCACCAAACCCACTTGTCAGCTCAGGATGGCTGATCAAAGCATGGTTCGACCCATAGGATTCCACCCAAAAATTTTGATCAAATTAGAAGGCCTGAAATTCACCATAGACCTAGTTGTACTCGATATTCCTAGCAATGTCTATTTCTATGAGTTACTACTTGGTCGACCATGGCTCACTAATGCAAAGGTCATTCATGACTGGAGCAAAGGCAGAGTCACCTTTGATAATAGAGACAACTCCATTACCATTGATTCATCTGGAAACTCAAACCTGCATGATTCCATGACATTGATTAATCTACTATCAGTTCTGTGTCTGAGCCCTACCAGTCCACCCAATAGGGACGATAACTAACAACCTCTTGATCTAGACACACCTACCATTAATATCAATTTTATTTTTATTATTTCACGCAAAGATGAAATGTTAAACGTTGCATGGCTACCTACTGATGAATCAGCTGATTTGTTTGTAGATGATGAAAATTTCTTGTGAATTCATAATTGCCCAAAAGATTTGGACATTTCTAACATAATTCTTAACTACATGGAGGCACTTCTACTCAAAGCTTTCGCGCAACGTTCATCTAAGGTGGAACTAGTTGCCAAGGCTGTAGTCAAAAAACTTGATGCCCAATGATACTATGTCAAACGACCGAATTATCTATGGGATCTATGTGAGGAGGAAGCAATTTTTCAAATCGATGATGAAATCCTCCATGATGTGCCACCAATTTCTCATCCGCACACCTCACATGAACAGCTTCTAATCCAACCTCTTGGAGATCTTACAACTACTCAAGGAAGTTCCTGAAATCGCCTTAGCTCATAGGCCAATCCCATAACCTCCCAAATCCCCATCTAGATAGGTGAAAGACAAGGCTCCCCTAGAATCACCTGCACATGATGTACTCACATATTTTAAGGATTATACGATCGAGGATGTGACTATTCAATTACCAAAGCTCAACACAAGCTAAATGGTAATTCACCTTACGAACGCCCTACACAAACCATCACTCTATCCTTGAGTGAGCCCAATGCGAATAACAAATACATTATTCACATCGGGGCTCACCTCAATCGTGAGCAACGCAGAAGGCTTGAGAAACTTCTACGCAAATATCGAGATGTCTTTGCTTGGTCCTATAAAGACATGAAAGGAGTTTCACCCCAAGTAGGTATGCATCGCATTCCCTCGATTATGTGAACTCGATGCCTAATGTGATGATTCAGCCGATGCCTCTTCATAAATAGAAAGCACAGAGTCCATACCCGATGCAATCATATCTACAAGGCCAAAATCAAAGAAGAATCACAATGCTTGTTAGATGTAGGATTCATCTATGAAATCGAACATACTAAGTGGGTCTCCCGAATGTAGTCATTTCTAAGAAAATTGGAAAACTCCGCATCTGTGTTGACTTTAAGAAACTTAATGTTGTCACTGAACGTGATCATTTTCCATTATCTTTTGGAGAATCCATCTTAGAAAATCTAACAGGAGATGAGGCTTACTCATTCTTAGATGGCTTTAGCGGCTATAACATGATTCAAATTGCTGACGAAGATCAACATAAAACCGCTTTTGCCACAGAATGGGGAACATTCTGCTAAAAAATCAAGTCCTTCGGTCTCTATAATGCTCCTAACACATTCTAGCATGTTATGCAAGCTGCCTTTTCTCAGCAGATGGGAGATACCCTAGAAGTTTACTTGAATGATTTAGGAGCGCATTTAGAAAAAGCATGTCATCTGTTTGTGCTAGAAAAAAATCCTAACCAATGTCAATGCTTCGAAATCTCTTTGAACCCTAAAAAATGCCAAATCTGGGTAACACATGGCATTGTATTAGGATATATTATTTCAAAAAACAGCATCACAACTGACCCTGAAAAGGTTTTGATTATTCAAAATCTATCCACGAAGTCTATTCATTCCTAGGCCATGCCAATTATTATCGATGCTTTATTCTCAATTTCGCTAATAAAGCACGATTAATTTATAAGTTGGTCGTTGTTCCCAAATGGACTGATGAACAACGAGTCTCGTTCATTCGGTTAAAAACATCCCTCACCAATGCACCTATTCTTTGGGCTCTTGATTACTCCAAGGAATTTCATGTGCATACCGATGCATCCAAGTATGCCATTGGAATAGTGCTCACTCAACTAAGAGAACTCAAAAAGGATTATCCAATCCGATTTCTTAGTAGACAATTGATCCCCACTGAAGTCAATTACACCACTATTGAGCGTGAAGCTTTAGTAATGGTGTATGCAGTTCAGAAGTTTCGCTATTATCCCCTGGAAAAAGTTTTTGCATTCTTCACTGATCATCAAGCACTTCTCTATTTTATCAATAAAACTTGCACCCGAGTTTGAGTTTCGAATTGTTGTTCGAAAGGGCGTTCAACATTCTCTCGTAAATCATTTATCTCGAATCCCTAATCCACCAACTCCGGACCAAGGCGTCAATGATGATTTACCTGATGTCATTTTATTTCAAGTTGACTATACCCTCGTTTGGGCAAAGGATATTACTAAATATTTAACTTCGGGGCCGATGGATCCATCATTATCTAAAACAACATGTGTTGATCCTCAAAACAACACCTTATGCAATGATTGTAGGACAACTTTACAAGCAAGGATTCGATGGAATTATCCGACGTTGTCTTACTAAAGGTGAAATAATCTCAGTTATGTTCCTAATCCATGAAGGTGTTGGAGCTGGTCATTTTTCTTTCAAAACAACTGCCAGAAAAATCCTCTTAGAAGGATTTTGGTGGCCAACCCTCTTCAAGGATACCCCTACGTAAAGGCCTATGATGTTTGTCAAAGGACAAAATGCTTTCAAAAAATAAATTTTATGTCTTTACACCTTGTCACGACTGATCAAGCCTTCCAGAAATGGGAAATTAATTATGCTGGACCAATCCGCTACTAGACACACTCAAGCCAAATATATCGTAGTAGCTACGGACTACTGTACCAAATGGGCTGAAGCTAGAGTTGTTCGCAATGTTGTCGCTCATTCTACCACAAAATTTCTCTATGAATAGGTTACTGTTTGCTTCGGATGTCCTCTAGAACTTATCAGTGATAGGGGTATACATTTTCCTAACTCTGTCATAGTAGATCTACTTTCGAATTCTTTGTGGTACATCACAAAAGTTTTCCGTATTATCCACGATGCAATGGCCAGGTGAAATCCACAAACAAAATCTTATGTGGTGTTTTCACCAAAATCGTCGAGTCCCAGAGCCGATCCAATTGAACGCTAAAACTTCACACCGCTCTATGGGCATATCGCACTACCCCGAAGAGAGCCACAGGTTTGACCCCTTTCCAACTAGTATATGGCCAAGAAGTTGTCATGCCTGTGGAATTTCATACTCCATCCCTACGAGTAGCCTGTAATCTAGAGCTAGATAATCGACAGATTCTAGCTAATAGATTATTCCATCTAGAACAACTTTGTGAAACACAATGGATCAACATCCATGCTCAACAAATCCATAAACGTTGACAGAAGGCATGGCATGATCGATCATTAAAACTCAAAGAGTTCCAGATCAGAGACAAGGTCCTCTTATACCAAGCCAAAACTTTAAAGGGAAAACTAAATTTTTTTTGGATATGTACAACTCCAAACCCTACAAGGCAATACTTTAGACACTATGGTCAATGGAAGCAGACTTAGAAAGTACAACGAACCCTATTTTTATCTTGATATATACTAAGTTGTTTTATTTCCTAATTTTTGTTTACTGCTTGCTTGCCATTTTGACAAAATTTTGGTATGTTTTTTCTTTTAGAACATCAAGATATCATCAGATTAGAAATACAATCAGTCTTTTTTTATGCAACCACAAGATTCATTCTTTTTCTAAAGTTTTGATGCACAATCATATCAGATAGAATTTGCCTAGACCTATTTTCACTGTGTACTATTTATTTATCACCTTCGCAAATTCCAGTACAAAATCATTCAAATTTCAAATTCAAACTTTTCTCATCAGATCCTCATTGACAGAATTCATGGATAATTTGTTGAGCCTCAAAATTAGTTGCACAATTTCTCTGTCACATCCGTGAATTCTAATCATGCCTATTTTTGTACTGTCAGATAGTTCCACTCATTTTTGTATAAAAAATCACCTACAATAACTCGTAGGACCCTCAGAACATTGTCTCAAAATTTGTGAACCTCACTATAAAGTCCTGAACACAGGATACAATCCTAAGCATGCCAATACAGGCAACCAACAAGGGAATGGGTGGTGGACAAACCAACCCAACCAGACCTAGATCGAACAGATCTAGCCCCCAAGCTATGGATCAATCACAAAGAGGAATGAGGCATCACACCAGCAACATACGGCTACTAGTCTCACAATCAAGGATACACTAGTGAGAGCCCAATAGGTATACTTATACCCTCCAAGGCCCATGCACCACTAGTAGTGCATTGTGACACCTCACTGGAAACAATGACTTACTGATAGACGCATACAAATCCACCATCATGACTTCAAATTTTTCATTCATTGGAAGCTCATTTTCATCGTTGAAACTTGTTTGCGAAGAAGTAGATCTAGATGAGCTAGATTCAGATGCATTAGTCTCTTGATTAATGCGCTCATCAATTTCCATCATCTCTTTTAAGCCTTTATGTAGACGACAAGTAATTGCTTTATATGAGGACCGTTGTATGACATTCGTCGTCTACGTCGACCATTATGAGGATTATTGTCTCCAATGCTAAATGAGGTTGAAGAATCCTATATACCAAAATAACAAGAAGTAGGTTGAAACAATGCTTGATAAACATTTCCTCCCAATACTTGATAGATCTAAATTTTGCATATGAATATAAATTACCTCTTTGTTTAAAAAGTATGAACATACCAATATAACTATTAGACCATTCTTCTTTCCAACTTGTTAACATTCAATGAACTCAAAGAATTGCACACTTCTACATATTTAGAAATTTATAAATTTCACATTCATTAGCTTTCACGTATTATTTTATGTAAACATCTAGGCAAATGACAAATAATGCTCCTAACATTTGACATATTTAATGACACAAACCAAATACAATCAAGATGCATGGATTATACATCTCTGCATATCAACAAAATTCACATTTGACTTATTGTCTTTTGCAAACATTTGGGTAGAGGACGGTGGAAACTATACTTGATGAACAATTCCTCCCCAAACCTGATAGATCTAGTGGCACAGAACAATATACTAGCTAGCACACCATTGATCAACATCTTTATTACAATGCTAAATGATATTTCAACTAATTACTATGATTTCATATAAGGTTATAAAGGTCACACACCAACAATTAAAAAGATATATCATATAGGTCACATATCACTAAGGTCCTCAATAAAGCATAAATGCTTTTGATCATGAATCTAAGTGACCCCATGAAACCATTTAAAAGGTCACATGAAAAAGCAAAAATTTTCTATTTGGCCATATAATTATGTCAACAAATTATATCAGATCTATGACACCTAGATTATTAATAAACTAAATTTTTTATGACATCACCGATTTGACATAAGATTATGTCATAAAATCCTAAAAAACTTGTCAAATTACTTGTTTAATAACAATATGTACTATTTTTATCTCATGATTTTGTCTTGTATGTCAAATCTCAAGAAAAATAAAATTTATAACAATATAAAACTAGTTTTAACAATTAAATACTACCACAATGATCTTTGAATTGATTTTTTATGTTCCATCATATTAAAAAATATATTTTATGTAAGATTTTATGTCAAATCCTACAATAAAATATTCTCATAAAATCTAGAAAAAATTATGACTTGCATTAATGACATTTGAAGCATGCAAGTTCATGTGGGGGACCTTCCCACATGTGAAGCGAGGAAAAAAAAATTGCGTGGAACATCCACGCGTAGATATCGCATGGATTATCCATGCGTGGATAACTTCTCCGTGGATAATCCACGTGAAACTTGAATGCCAATAAAACCACATTTTCGTGAGCATTCTTGCGCCTCTTCTTTTGCTTTCAAGTTTTAGTGGTTTTCCAAATCTAGTATTTAGTGCTCTTGCTTGCTCTTGCTCTTCCAAGCTCTATAGATCTTGCTTGCTTGCTTGCTTTTGGTTGCTCTTCCTTGCTAGTGATCTTGCTCTTGCTATTGCTTGCAATCTCTTCCTAATCTATTGACCTTGTTTGCTATTGATCTTCTTTGCTCTTGCTTACTATTGATCTATTGCTTTCTTGTCATTGCTTACTCTTCTAATCTAACACTCTTCACTACTCTTTCACTCCCATTCTCCACTACTTTCTAGCATTTAAAGTTTTTCTTTGATACAATGACTTCAAGTGATAGGTCAAGTGGGAGACCATCTAGGAGAAGAGCTCGTGAGGAGCCCGAAGAATATAATCAAGAGTGGTTTGAGAATCTATCTCTTCAACAATGAGATAGAATCAAAAATCTTGTGTTGAATCATCCAAGAGAAGAGCTTCCGAAGATGACCCTTCCCAGGAATCGTGTAGTGTGTATTATGATCTTAATCCACATGGTGGAGTTATAAAAAATATGCGTGGCAATGTAGTTCATGCCTGTTTGTGTGATTTAGTTGCTTTATATTTTGGTAAAGATTACATGATCGATTGGTCCTCCCAATCGCTTCAAGACAAAATAAAATAATAGAGACTTTATATTTTGAATTCCCTCAATCCAATGCTTTTAGTAGGACTTGGGCCTTAAATTCAATGTGTCTTTGGATTCGAAACAAAGGGCAATTGATGAGAAGGGCTGTGAGGAATCCCAAGAATCCCACAAATCCTAGATGGTGTTCCAAAAGGGATTGGAGGAAGGTGAAAGGGGAATTGTTGCAAAACAATCCTCAAAAGTATGAACAACAACGTAGGGCCGCCGCCGAGAAGCTCTTAAAACATGGCCAAAGTCACTTGGGATCAGGAGGAAGGGACAACTAGAGGCCCAATTTGTAAGTGCAATATTTTTAATTATGATTCTATTTTTGTAGTGAGATTGTTAATGTTTTTTATTACTAAACCACATTGTACTGCTAAACTATGCTTTTTTATTGAATGTAGCTTAGTGATTTTGGAAGACACATGACCGCCGCGGAATACAGACAAGGTTACAATCATGGATATGCCGACCTTAAGGCTTTTATGGAATCCCATGGATTGTTTCCAATCGTAAACTCTTAACCTTTATTGTCTTGTGATTTTTTACTTTGTGGTTTACAAGTAACTTTAATCTCAATTTGAGAGGCTCTACAACTTCAAGCGTTCGTGATGTGGAAGAAAATGTGGAAAATATTGAGGAGCAAAATGTAGAAGAGAACGTGAATGAGAGCGAAGGGAAGTTTGAAGATGTGGACACCAACGTACACCTACAAGACGAAGGAAGCAAGGAGGGAGGAAGTGATGATGAGTAGAGTTTTAAAATTAAATGTAAGGCCTTGTAGAAGGCAATGTATGAAGGGGGAATTTATTCTCTCATCAATGTACTTTTTTTTAAATCAATCATTCTTGCAAAAAATTTGAATGCGTATATTTTTAATTCATGAATGCAAATGTATAGTCTATTGAATGCAAATGTATCTATTGATGTATTCAATGCAATGTATAGTCTATTTAATGCACATCTATGGAATGCAAATGTATCTATTGATGAATTCAATGCAATGTATCTATTTTAGCACATGATTTGCATGCTAGAATGCACATTAGAAAGTAATGGAAAGCACAATGGAAAGTAATGGAAACCACAATATAATGCATCAATAGATAACACATTAAGTTATCAACTAAATATCAAATGAATCAAGATAAATGTGAATTTACCTTTACTATTGTATCTCCATTGTTTTGCAATCTTTGCTTTTCCTTTTGCATGCACTTGATCTTTCAATCCTTTGCATTGAAAGCTCTTTTTTCATTTTTCATATCCAAGCCTACATCACAAACAAAAAAGATCTTAAAACTTATGATCACAAAATAAATACTATTAACATCCATGAATGAACTAAAAAC
Organism: Diphasiastrum complanatum; assembly: GCA_029204225.1. Lineage (NCBI taxonomy): Eukaryota > Viridiplantae > Streptophyta > Lycopodiopsida > Lycopodiales > Lycopodiaceae > Diphasiastrum > Diphasiastrum complanatum. The sequence goes on along the minus strand of CM055102.1, from coordinate 38,143,789 downwards.
CCTAAACACTATCAATATTCTCACTCAATTCATCCCCATCTCATCCTCACTCCCATCTATACTCTCTTTTTCTCTCTCTCACACAAAAGAAAAAAGGAAGTCGACCTCCAGTTTAGGAGGGAACCACATTTTGGTTCGCGCCAAATGTTTTTTTTTTGTCAAAAAAATTTGTGTGGATTATCCATTCGTGGATAATCCACGCAACATTTAGAGATTTAATCGCATGGATACCGCATGGATATAAAAAAAAATTTATCCACGCGGTATCCACGGCCCCAGCTCTCTGGATTTTGTGTAGAAAATTATTTTTTTTGCATGGATTATCCACACGTGGATAATTTGCCACACGGTATCCACGCAATATCCACGCAAAAGTCGAGTTTTTTTTTTCTTTAATCTTACTATGGCGTGGATAATCCACGCGTGGATTATCCACGCCAAATTAAAATTCCCATTTCCAGCTCCGGGTGTCGGAAGTTTGCCGGTTGTCGGAGTTGGGGTGGATAATCCACGCATATATAAACCACGTGCAGTTTGAATTTCACGACCTTCGGCCGATCTGCCGCCAGAAATGACACTTGCGTGGAACATCCACGCGTGGATAATCCACATCTATCCACGACTATATTCACATGAATTTTTTTTTGGCCATGCCACTTCTTTTGTATTGTGCGTGGATATTTGCTACATGTGTTCTTGTGATCGTCCATGGTCAACGGGTAAAAAAAATTACCTTCCAAGGAATCACATGAAATCACGCTAATTAGTGTTAAGAGATTCACAAATATATTCTTAGTATAAAGAAATAGCTTTTAGGGTCTCTGGTTTTGTAAAATTGATATATCCATAAGGGCTCATAACCAATATCTTAAATTTTCAACAAAACACCCTCTTGTGATCATTATGATTTGGCATCATTTAAGATTTTCGGCCATTCAATGGTCAACCGAATCTACTTAGTTTCATATCTCCCCTTTGGAATCACCTACGTCCCATACCACGTGCTTTTCCTCCATGAAACCCATCCACTTCATGATCTAATCGTCCAAAATCAATTTTTTGGATTACTCATGTAACTCTTGAGCAAATTGGTACTAGGTAAAGTTCTCGGGAATTGACACAAATTTCAACTTCATAGTACAAATTCCAACTCATTCAACATGTGAGCCATATAGATACTGTAATGAGCACATGACTTTTCTCTACCCATTTTTTAGACTCTTTAAAAAGCATAATGTACATAAACTCATCACAACCATGACAAAGGAGAAAAGGTAAGATGACTATATTTTCAGGAGAGAGATTCTATATTTTAAAAGAGGATTCTGTCTTATAATGGTCCTCAAAAAAAAGGTCATCATTACGTAATGGAAGTAGCCACACAGATGAAATTCTACTCGGTAAGGGTCCTAGGCTCAGCCCTTCCTGGCCTCTTGTTTATGTTCCTTACAAGGCAAAATGGCATGTAATTTTGGCTAAAAGCGTGGTTTGGTAGTACAAAAAAAAAACTCATTTTCCATTGTACCTTTTGGTAATACGTTTCACTTTTGGGAGATTTGGGAGGAAGCTTGCTAAATGCTACCCACGAGTTAATGCAATGAAGGCGTCCCTAGTAATGATGGGCCTACCCTCTCGGAGTATTGGGGGGTAAGTGGTGGGGGTACTCTCGCTCCTCCAATAAAAAGGTAGTGTGTTTTTACCCAAAAAAAGGTAGTGTCCTTGACATTCCATGTCGTACCACCAAATCATGCTTTTAGCCATTTGCTCGGCTTCTTCCATAATAGATTACACATGGGCACACGATATTTTGCTTGATTTGGACTCGAGCTTAATATTTGTTGGGAGTTCTCACCGGACAAAATTTTGTGTGCCTACTGCATGTCATAATACAAGTAAATTTCTTTGGCAAGTATGAGTATTTGTACACACTTGAAGATGATTTTGTCTATGCGGCACGATGTATGGGTAGAATTGTTGATTGTGACCGACAAGGCGCAGGCTCGAATCCCAACAACTACGTTATGATATCTTAGGAGCTTGCTGCTCACGACACTCATTAGAGAGTGCACCCCAGAGGCACTGCAGGCACCTGCACCTGCAGTGCCTCTGCTGCATAGGTCTCACACCATCCAAGGGGGGAGATATTTTTTCTCCCTTAGCTCCATCCATCACCATTGGATGGAGTGGGGCCAACATTGCAGGTGCCCCTGCAACGCACTCCTTAAGCATTCTCGTTCCACACTTGGCATTGCTAGATGGTGGGTTGCCAGGCTGTATATGTTTTGTACAATAACTACTAGTTGTCTAACTTTGTATAAAAAAGGATGATTTTAGAATTGGAAGCTCCTCAAACCTAATAGATCATAGAGCATATTGAAAGGCCGCATTTGATCCTAAAACCATCAAATGAAATAGAAAATGTGAATAGAACAAACCGCCAAAATATGTTTGGCTAAAGGCGACATCAACCATCAAATTGCAACCTCTCATCCCAAGTGATGATACGAGAACTCATCGGGCGTCACCCTCGCCTGGCCATGACGTGCGTCTTCCAGGACGTCCTGCATACATCATGCTACGTCAGCTACACGTCACGGTGATGGAAGCATCAGGACAGGGTGAAATCGCAATCCAACAAGCTCCAAACTCCATTTCGGAAGAGAAGCACGAACGAGAGACACCTCAAGGCTCAAGGCTCGGAGTCTCAGACTCGGTAGTCTGTTTGTGTGTATGTGAGAGAGAGAGAGAGAGAGTGAATCACAATCCAAACTGTGGCGGTGACGCTGATGCCCGTGGGGAAAGAAAGAGCAGATGGGTGGGCCGCGGATTGGGTGCACGGCGTCGTAATCTTTCTTGGGTTTGTCTCGTGATCTTGCGCTGGCGTTGGCCATGCCTCGAGGAGCGAGATATTCGTGTCGTTGTGCGTGTACGCACTAGAATTTAGAGCGCTTATAGGTGTGATAAATGGAGCTGCATGATTCACTGAATCATGACTCACCGGCGTCACCGCCTTTCATGCCCAGAGTCCAGAGTGTAGGCCCCATCCATCCTCGGGAAGTGGAAAGCTTGGAGCGACGTTAATGAGCAATGTCATTGAACACCCATTCGGTTTACTAATTCTGAAATCTGAATCCTGATTCTCGTGCTCACATCTTCAAACTTCAATGGACTCCTGCTCCTGCTCGCCTCTTGAATCTTGACTCGGAGCGGCTCCCTAGGGCCCACCCGAATCGTCCTCTAAAGGCCCACGGAAGAGCATAAAGTTTCAACCTGGGCCCGGGATAGAACTAAACTCATCACAGCTAATTTCTTCAAAATAATTCAGTGCTCGTGGTTGCCAGTTGGATAGGATGGCAGTGTCCACTTCTTGGATATTCACCAAATTCCATCTTCTTTTGTTTTGTATAGATGAGTGCATTGTCAACCAAAAGGTGAAAGGTGAGGACTCCTCAGTCCTGACCGTGACTTCTGAGGCATCACACTTAGCTTTTTTTTTTTTTTCCTCGAAGAAGAAGATTGACCTTAGATTATAGACTTTTTACAAAGTACATAGTAACAACAAAAAAGCTTAAAGCAGCAAAAGCTTGTCAGCTTTTGTCGGCCTCGTGAACCACTTTGTAGCCTCGTGAACCACTTTGTGCCCTCATATGCGGGGTATCTATTGCTTGGTCGAAATTGGAAGTTTCTCTTGTTTTACTTTCTCCACCCTTGGATTTTTATGAACTTGGCAATCAAGTCACCTTCCCTTCTCTATGCATGGAAATTCGGTGTTAAGCTTGATTTTCATGCAATTTTGATTTGACATCTTTTTAATGTGATGTGTATAGGGTGCTTATAATGCATTTTATAATTGACTTGTAGTCATTAAAGTTAATGCCACACTTTGGTTCAAGAAGCTTAACTAGGAACAAGTATGAAAAGAATTGAGAAATCAACGAATTCAATAAAGTATATTCTCAATAAAGCTTTGCCTTGTGGGTTAAAGATACATTCAAGTAGGTAAAAAAACGAAGCAACAATAATTGCAATTCAAAAGAATAAAAATTAAAAATAAAATTTATTTCAATGCACAGTCACCTAAAAGCATTTTAGCAAATCACAATAGCTTATCACTATGGAGGCAAGAAAAGAATTTAGCTTTTAAAATGAGAAATTGACCATAATGTGGGCATGCACTTTTAAAACTGGCTACCCCCCAAAATACGTATTTGCAACATTCTTGGTTGTAGGTATCGACCAACTAGTGTTGCTTGGCATCCATATAGGTGTCTAATAACTCGGTTATCAAGGAATATATATTACTATGAATTCCCCCCCCCCTGTTGCGCCGGTGTCTCAAAGGGCGCTGGGACTTGAGCGGTTTTCCCAACACACGCTTAAGTCTAACATTCATCCATCATGCACTTACGTAAAAGCCAACTCAGAAACGTAACAAGCTTAATCATTCAGACTTAAGAAAACTGGAATCCCAACCAACCCGAAAGCCAACTCAAAATCCGTCCCCAAAAGGTAACCAAAGGCAAAGACAAGCCACACATGAAACCCAAGGCATAGTGGTCGCCAAACTGACCAATTGGCATAGCGGCAAGCCCCATGTCGATGACAGGGACCCTTAGGCGCCAGCGATGCAAAAAGGTCGTAGTAAGGGTCCTTCCACTTGGACCAGTCCCGGAGGCGAAACCGAAATGGTAATCATCCCCAAGGATCAACTTTATTAGATTTGGAAGAGGTTACATTCATACATAGACTGACCAGTCTCGGGGCCACCAACACGTGCTGGGCATTGTGCCTGGCTCGTGCTGGTAGAGGGAGCTGAGACCTGGCGACTGGATTCCTGGCGCTGGTTGAGCTGCCCAAGTTTCTGTCTGCCGGACTCCCCCTATAGTTCTGCTGTGATTCGGCGCACCCCCTCTGGTTTGAAACATAGTGCTTTCTGGTAAAGCACGCTATTTAGGACTTAGTTTTTATTTTGCTGATTAGGCCTGGCAAGCCTTGCAGAATCAGTCTGGCAAGCCTGGCCGAATCAACTTGCTTTCCTAACTAGGCCATGACTCGAGCTCCAGAGCTAGCTCATGACTTGTGACTACTTGACTGGCTCACCACAGGTCAGAGGCTCAGTCCTTGACGTTCTAACTTGCTCTGGGACCTTAGAGAGTGTCACCCCTTTGAGTCTTACAGGGTACGCTGGGTGCACCCGAGTCAACTTTACAACATCCTTCCCTCGTTTGAGAAAGCTGATGTCCTCATCAGGGCCAAACTAGAACCTAAGACTCATGGCACGGGCTTAATTCACCGGCCAGACTTTATTCACATATACAAGGGCACGGGCTTGATTCACCGGCCAAAGGAGACCAACTGTAAAGAGAAGTAATGATATTGTGTTTGCACCCAGCACAGGAAAAGTGTGGATCTAGTTCACTTACGTAAAGCCTGTATAAAGCTGCTGCACTTAGACATTAGACTGAAGCTCACTCCTCGATGAGAAATGCTGCTTACTTTATTAACATGAAAGAAAAAAAAGGTACTTACGGCTCCCTTAAGCCTCAGATATGTCGTTTTCATCGCTCGTCTGGATGAGTCCCCTAGGACTCTAAATATTTCGTTTGGTCGCCCAGGCTGAGCTCCTTGAGCTCTGCATCGGCACTTAGATTCACCTATGATGTAGAAGCTGCAGACAATGTTGGCTTCATTTGACCTCACGTCAGCTGGTTTGTCACTGTTGGATGTCCTTCGTTAAAGAAGTGAGCTTTCGCTTGGTCGTCCAGGTTGAGCTCCTTGAGCTCTGCATCGGCACTTAGAGTCACCTCTGATGTAGAAACTACAGGCAATGTTGGCTCCATTTGGTCCCGTGTCAACTGGTCTGTCACTGTTGGCTGTCCTTCGTTAAAGAGATGAATGAGATTGGGAGGGATGGTTGGCTCAGGTTCATTTGTGTCGTTCTTTTCTAGTTGGTCCTGTTGTGAAGCTACCTTTAGAAGCTTTACTTCCGGCACCATCGGTGCCATCTATGTCCCCGGCGCCAGTAGCGCCCCTGCTGCTCCCGGTGCCAACGGCGCCGGCGCTGCTCCAGGTGCCACTGTGACCAGAACCAGCCGGCGCCAAGTTCCTATGGCTGAAAATCTTTGATCGGTTCTAGCGGAGTCCAGAGAGCTCAGATCAATGTGCAATCACCTCACACGATCTAGGCATGATTAAAGGAAGCCTGGGATCAATAAAATCTAGAGAGAGAAAATGACTTTCTAGAAAGAGAAAATCCTAGAGAGAGAAAAATGTGCTTTACCAGCTTGGGTAGAGTGCTTGGTATGAGGGGGGGTGCCGAATCACACCAATACTATAGGGGAGTGTGGGATGCGACTCAGGACGAGCTCCAACCAAGTCTCAGCCTCCCTTGCTGGAATGTTGTCATGGCTCTCGCCTTGGCATGCTAGCGCCCCGGAGACTAGGGTCGGTCACACACTTGAAATGTAACCTTCTCAGATTTATCAATAAAGTGGGATTTTTCTCAAACTGACTCTGATTACCTTCTTGGTTTCAATGTTCGGTAAAAGCGCCAGTTGTAAGGCTGCTTTCAAATTTTTAACTTGGCACATAGCTGAGGGTCGTATCCCGGGACGCAAACGGTATGCCGTCGGGACCATTCGGTCCGTGGCGCCAGCGGTATGCTGTCGGGACCATTTGGTCCAGGAAATGGTTGTTTCCATATCTGTCGCGGCTTGTGGTTCTGAGTGTTCCTTGCATGAACGTGAATGGGTTAAGCTCTTGGGGAACGGGCTCTAACCTGTCGGCTGAGTTGGATGGCTTGCTTGGGTGGACGTTACCTATTTATGGCTGTCCAGTCTGGCGTGGCGCCAAGTTGGCTTCCAGCGCTCGTGACGAAGCTTTCAGTTGGTTAAGTCTGATGTAAGTCAGACCGCTTGCTTGGAATGGATGTTACTCGTTTGTAACGAAGCTTCGAGTTGGTTAAGTTTGATGTATGTCGGGCGGCTTGCTTGGAGGGAAGTCACTCACATCGGGACCCCCGATCTGGCATGGCGCCAGGTTGGATCTCAATGTTGGTTTTCGGAACTTCAAGTTGGTTAAGTCTGATCGTTGTTGGCGAGTTGGCTGCTTGTATGTCAAGTGGGTTTGGATGGCAAGAGTTGAAGGCTGGGAAGCTAAGTCGTGGTTCCCGGCTCCCTTTGGGATGCCTGTGCTACATGTGGTATCAGAGCCAACTGGCCGGTCAGCTATGCGGATCTCGCGGAAATGGCCACGGTTTGGGGTTCATCAAGACGACTGTTGTGCAAGGTGCTGCCCACAGTGTAAGCACGGGTGCGTCCACGGTCGGGGTGGTCGGCAGAACGGGGGACTTGATGAGTCAAGGTGCTGCCCTTGAGGTGTAAGCACGGTCAGTTCTAGCGGTTCGGGCCTGGCGCTGTCTGCACGTAGGACGGATGAGGCAAAGTGCTGCCTAGGGAGGTGAAAGCATGGTCCTTACCTTGTGGGGTGCGGGGCGACATATTCAAACTGTACGGATTAACCATTGATACAGAGATGCTGCTCGAATTCGGGTGTAAAGCATGGGTGGTTAGCTGCCGGTGCGGGATAGCTGCCGATCGTTTAGCTATAAGGGCTATCGACCAAAAAGTGGTGGGGCGTGACTGAGGCAATGTGCTGCTTAATGGTGAAAGCACGGATAGTTGGAGGGGTGTCTTATGTGGGCTGATTCCGTGATCGATTTGTATGGGCGCGGCCAGGCAAAGGTCCGTTGGCAGGACCATCTCAAAGGGGGACCTTGTCTTTGTTACTTGTTAGTAAACCTGCCCGAGTGTCTTACTTGTATGTATTCGTGGTGAGTCTTAGTACTCGTGCTTTGCCTGGTTTGCATGATTGCTTGTGATACAAGGAGCTGATGGCTCAAGAAGGAACCTTTTCTTTTGAAGGCTGATACCATCAAACAAAGAGGACTACAGAATCTGTGGGGCGGATTTGCAGTTCAAGTACTCACACGTGAACGACAACGAAACGACTCAATGTTTGCAAAGGATGGATGGCTAGCCTGTTTATTGGGGTTAGTTTCATTTTGCGACAACGCCCACCAGACGCAAGCAATTCCAAAGTCGAAAGTCAGAAGCGACAGGGGCGAACATTTCAAAGAAAGGCCTCTGTCACCAGTTAATAAGGTTTTTGGGTTTTACGAAAGTGATATCAAATCTACGCTTTTCCCAAACAAAGATATATTTTCAAGTTATGTTATCTTTCAGTACAAAGAGCTGAGCCTCCGACTTGTGGTAGCCAGCTTCAATGTTAATAAAAAGGGGCCAGTAAATTGAGTACTGTGCCAAGTAGCTTAAATGTATAGTTATTTTAATTGGGAGACACCTTTACTTTAATCTGACATCTGATGAGGACATCAGATTTTATAAAGGTGGGGTGGATGTTGTAAAGCTACCTTTAGAAGCTTTACTTTCGGCGCCATTGGCGCCAACTATGTCCCCGGCTCCAGCAACGCCCCTACTGCTCCCGGCGCCACTGTGACCAGAATCCAGCTGGCGCCAAGTTCCTATGGCTGAAAATCTTTGATCGGTTCTAGCGGAGTCCAGAGAGCTCAGATCGATGTGCAATCACCTCACACGATCTAGGCATGATTAAAGGAAGCCTGGGGATCAATAAAATCTAGAGAGAGAAAATGACTTTCTAGAAAGAGAAAATCCTAGAGAGAGAAAAATGTGCTTTACCAGCTTGGGTAGAGTGCTTGGTATGAGGGGGGGGGGGGGGTGCCAAATCACACCAATACTATAGGGGAGTGCGGGTTGCGACTCAGGGCGAGCTCCAACCAAGTCTCAGCCTCCCTTGCTGGAATGTTGTCATGGCTCTCGCCTTGGCATGCTAGCGCCCTGGAGACTAGGGTCGGTCACACAATTGAAATGTAACCTTCTCAGATTTATCAATAAAGTGGGATTTTTCTCAAACTGACTCTGATTACCTTCTGGGTTTCAGTGTTCGGTAAAAGCGTCAGTTGTAAGGCCGCTTCCAAATTTTTAAAGTTGGCACACAACTGAGGGTCGTATCCCAGGACGCCAGCGGTATGCCGTCGGGACCATTCGGTCCGTGGCGCCAGCGGTATGCTGTCGGGACCATTTGGTCCAGGAAATGGTTGTTTCCATATCTGTCGCGGCTTGTGGTTCTGAGTGTTCCTTGCATGAACGTGAATGGGTTAAGCTCTTGGGGAACGGGCTCTAACCTGTCGGCTGAGTTGGATGGCTTGCTTGGGTGGACGTTACCTATTTATGGCTGTCCAGTCTAGCGTGGCGCCAAGTTGGCTTCCAGCGCTCGTGACGAAGCTTTCAGTTGGTTAAGTCTGATGTAAGTCAGACCGCTTGCTTGGAATGGATGTTACTCGTTTGTAACGAAGCTTCGAGTTGGTTAAGTTTGATGTATGTCGGGCAGCTTGCTTGGAGGGAAGTCACTCACATCGGGACCCCCGATCTGGCATGGCGCCAGGTTGGATCTCAATGTTGGTTTTCGAAACTTCAAGTTGGTTAACTCTGATCGTTGTTGGCCAGTTGGCTGCTTCGCATCCATCTTCAAGATTGTGAACGTTAGTCGATTCTTCCAGGTTCCCAGGGAAATTGGTAAGTTGGTTGCCAATCTACAAGTGGTCATTGTACCTTTCGCGGTCTCCACACAAATAGGAGTCACATTCTCTTCACATTGGATGTCCAATTGCCCTGTCAGTTTTTCTGACAAGTAGTTATGTGACGCCCCCAGGTCTACCATGAAGTAAATGATCCTGCCTTGAATACAGCCTTTCAGGTACAATTACTTTGATCCTCTCGTAGGAGTCGCCATGAGATGTTCACGATACGCCGCAAGTGCCCCTATCTGTTGTAAGGCATTCAGGTCAGACTCCGTCAAATCCGTTTCTGGGTCCTCTTCGCCATCCTGTTCACCATCTTCTTGATCAAATGCCTCTCTCTCCATCCTATCAAATCCTTCAATGGCAGCCATGATTTGCTTGTTTAATGGTTTGGGGCATGACCTCCAAGAGTGACCTTGCTGATGACAGTTGAAGCAGTGCATGGAACTGCCCACTGTTGGTGAGCTGTTGCTGTGACTAGCTGAAAGTCCAACATTGTTTCTTCTCTGGAACATGTTCTCTCCATTGTTGCCTTGGTTGCCAAACCCTATTTTTGTTGAAAATTTGTTCACGCTACTCGAGGCTTGGTTGCCAATTGAAGCTGAGTCCCCCCTTGAAAAGAAGCTTGGACTCGGTCTGGATCCACTAAATTGTTGAAAATTGTCACTTCTCACTTGACATTGGTTCATGTAAATATTGATCAAACATTAGAATATGTTGATGATATGATTTCACACGTGTGGAGCATGTTCCCATGTGTGAAAGGATGTACTTTTCATGTTTGTATATATCCAAATTGATTTTGTATCATTCTAGTTAGTGTGAACATGAAATGACTAGTTTTTAGTCAAGTTGACTAGTCACCTACAAATTAGCTTTTCCTTGCATGTGCATGAGTAAATGCTCCCACATGGCAAGTGGATGTTCACATGTGTGTATAGAGTACTAGAAGATAAGAGTTGACCATTTTCCTTAGATCCTATTTTGTAGGGAATATTCCTATATTCTAGGAGACTAGCTTTTTGGATTTTAGTCATATTCTAGAAGGTCAACTATTGGATAAGGATCAAGGATGGATCAAATGGATAGATATGAGTGATGTGGCACTCTTCACACGTGTGAAGGCCTGCTGGACTGTACCAGACTCATGGATGTACTTGATCCATAAAAGGATCATCATTTTGCTAAGAAAATTGATGAGACTTTTGCACTCTACACTTTTGTGAGATTTCTAGTCATTTGTCTTGTGATTTTTATGCATGATTGCTATCTAGTATCATTGTACTTGTTGTTTCAGGTGCAGTCCGTACAGTGGACAGTACTCCACACGTGTGAAGCCGCTCTCACTAAAAAATGATGTGTTGATCCATTGCTCTTGCTTAAATCCAAGTGTAGTGAATCTAGATCAAGATCTAATGTGTAGAACTTGATAGATTCATTGATTAAGCAACCAATAACTCTCTATGATTGTAAAGTACAATCATTATTGTCCTAAAAACTGTAAAATTTATCATGGTATCAGAGCTAAGTAAGAGAGTGATCATTGAATCATAAATCTTGTAAAGATCATTGGCAAAATTTGTTTTTTGGCCAATACTAGTGAGGGCGAGTTCTTCTAGAGTGATAGCTTGTAATCATTTGGATCAAAACGACTTGGAGGCTGTGTATGTACTTTTCACACGTGTGAAACCGTACAGCAACTTTCAATTCAAGCTACTTTGTGTTTTTTGGTCCCAAAATCACAATACTAGTTCATTTTTGGTGCTTTTTGAAGCATAGTATTGATCTAGATTCATTCTAACTAATGCCTATGACCAAATAGTGTTTTGGATCATTGAAGCATTTCTTTTTAGAGTCTAAGATCAGATCTAAGAGGCTGATTTGTTCAGATCCTTAGTTGAAGTGAAATCTCTAAGAAAAGTGTAAAGCAATTTTTTTTGTGAGAGTGAAAGCTAGAAATTTTTGGTAAGATCTTTGAGTATCATTCAAGCTTGTGTGTTAGTTTGATAGAGACAAGCCTATAGGCATTCTAGTAAGCTTTAGGCCACTTCATAGATCTTTTAAAATTCAAAAATCTTTGTGATTTTTAAAAGAGCATTCATTCTAAAATGTCATCCATGGGTGGATATTTGATGGAACCAAGTGAGAGACTCACTTCCACAAATTATTCCATTTGGAAAGTGAGAATGGAATCACTCCTAGTGATCCATGATCTATATGACATAGTTCAAGGAGTAGAGGAAGAGCCTCAAACTCCCCAAGAACAAGCCAAATACAAGAAGAGAGCAAGATTAGCTCTACATTGCATAAAGTTAAATGTATGCAATGACCTCTTGAAAGAGGTGTCTTCTTGTACCTCATCCAAAGAGGCTTGGGATTCATTAAAGAGCATTTATGAATCCAACAATACTTCAAGAATCCTCATGCTAAGAAATCAAGTTTTCCAAAGCATGAAAGGAAGTGGAGAGAGTGGACAAGAGTATGTTCTTAGGATCAAATCTCTTAACAAGGAGTTAAGTGCAATAGGAGAGAAGATCCAAGATCAAGAACTAGTACAAATCATTTTGAATGGTCTAAGTGATGAGTTTACCAACTTAGTCCAATCATTTGCCATTCAAGACTCTCTTCCATCCATTGAAAAGTTGCACAATGTTCTTGTGGCCGAGGAGAGTAGGCTTCTACACCTCAAGACAAGAATGGATAGCATGTCACTTAATGGAGGAGAGGAGAAAGCTAACTTTACATCTAAAGGCAAGAAAAAGCAAAATCCATTCAAGAAAAATCAAGGCAAGGAGGCCGAGATGAAGAATGGAGGATCTACCTCCAAAGGCAAAGTGAAGAACAAGGCAAAACTAAAGTGTTTCTTTTGTGGAAAGAAAGGACACTTTGCCTCAGAATGCTACTTGAAGAAGAATCAACAAGCCAAAGGAGATCAAGGGAACATTGCTCAAGAGGAAGAATATGAGGATGGATTCAACACATCCTTAATGGTTGCATCTACACCAACTTCAAGTCAAGACACATGGTGGATAGATAGTGGGGCTAGTTCCCACATGTCCTTTAACAAGCATTATTTTTCTACTCTTCTATCTTGTAATGACTCTAAGAAGTCAATATACACTGCTAGTGATCAAGCATGCAAGATAGATGGCATAGGATCTATACCTCTTTGTTTAGGCACATCTAAAAGGATAGATCTAGATAATGTTTTGTATGTTCCTACCATTTCAAGAAACTTGCTTAGTGTAGGACAATTAATGGACAATGGACTAGATGTACATTTCAAGAATGGAGTTTGTTCCATCTTGAAAAATGATAAGTGCATAGCTAGTGGCATTAAGCAAGGGAGACTTTTCAAGTTGGATGCTAATGTTGCAAGTGAAAGTGTGAACTTGGCTAGGGAGGAGCTAACTCAAGTGGAGCTTTGGCATAAGAGATTAGGCCATCCTAATCTTCAATCTATGGAGTCAATGGCAAGCAAGGAACTAGCTCTCGGCCTACCAAGAGCTTTCAAGAAGTGTGGAAAAATGTGTGAGGCATGTGGCCTTGCAAAGTCACACAAATCTTCTTACAAGAAATCTTCATCAAGATCTCTCTCTCCCTTGGATCTCATACATTCTGATGTACATAGTTTTTCACATGCAAGTAATGGAGGTGCCTTGATGTATGTAACTTTTATAGATGATTGTACTAGATTCACATGGATTGAGTTACTATCAAAGAAAAATCTTGTTTATGAAGCTTTCATTAAGTTCAAGTCTCTAGTAGAGAAACAACTTAGTACTTCTATCAAAGCACTAAGATGTGATAATGGAGGAGAGTACACCTCCAATAAAATGAAAGACTTTTGTGAGATCAATGGTATTAAGTTACAATACACTTGTTCCTACACCCCTCAACAAAATGGGGTGGCCGAGAGGAAAAATAGGAGTCTATGTGAGTGTGCAAAGTCCTTGAGGCTTGATGCATCACTTCCCATCTCATTTTGGGGAGAAGCCATAACATGTGCTAATTATTTGTGTAATAGACTTCCTAGTAGTGCTATAGATGGGATCTCACCTTATCAAGCCTTGTTTGATAAGAAACCCAATGTAAAATATTTTAAGATCTTTGGATGTACTTGTTATGTACACATTCCTTTGGAGACTAGAAGGAAAGAAGATGCTACCTCCTTCAAAGGAATCTTTGTTGGCTATGGAGAAAATAGCAAGGGATATAGGATATATGATCCTACATCCAAGAAAGTAAAGGTAAGCAAGGATGTACTTTTTGATGAGTCACAATTTGCTAAGAGCTTGTCAAATGGATCTAACCCATTGTGCATTGAAGATCTTGACAAATCCGAGGAGGATCTTGACAAACCCGAGGAGGATCATGACAAACCCGAGGATGGAGATTTGGATCCAAGTCAAAAGGGGCCAAGAAGATCATCAAGGAGCAAGGCCGAGCCCTCAAGGCTTACCTATGTGGACAAGGGAAAGCAAAAGGAAGGCTCTACATCTTCTACCTCTTACTCTTTTTTAGCTACATTGATTGAAGAACCATCATCTTTTGAAGAAGCATGTAAATCTAAAGTTTGGAGAGATGCAATGCAAGTAGAGTATGATGCATTAGAAGAAAATCATACTTGGAATCTTGTAAATCTTCCAAGAGGAAAGAAACCACTTGCATGTAAGTGGATTTATAGAATTAAGTACAATCAAGATGGATCTATTAGTAAATACAAAGCTAGGCTTGTTGCTAAGGGATTTCTTCAAATAAAAGGATTGGATTATGAAGAAACATTTGCACCTGTAGCTAAGCTTGTAACTATTAGATTAATCATTTGCATTGCTACTTTGTTCAAATGGGATCTCTACCAAATGGATGTGACAAATGCCTTCTTGAATGGCTTCTTAGAAGAGGAAATCTACATGATGCAACCCGAGGGCTTCATCAAGATTGGTGAGGAGCAAAAGGTGTGCTACTTAAGGAAGAGCCTATATGGCTTGAAGCAAGCACCTAGAGCTTGGTACTCTAGGTTGCATGATTTTCTCTATTCCCTTGGCTTTGTACTAAGTGCTTATGAACCTTCTTTATATTTCAAATGTAATGAAGGAAAGATCATCATTTTGGTTCTTTATGTTGATGACATCATTATGACAGGAAATGATGATGATGGCATAGGCAAAGTAAAAGTTGACTTATCTAGTGAGTTCAAGATGGTAGATCTAGGCTTCCTAAAGTTTATACTTGGGATAGAAGTGTCTAGAAGTAGCAATTGTACTTTCATAAGTCAATCTAAGTATGCTACTTCCATTCTTGAAAGATTTGGTATGAAAGATTGTAAGGGGATTGACACCCCTATGGAGCATGTTGTGAAAGCAACTAATGAAGGTGATGAAGCATCCTTTGAGGACATCACTCTCTTTAGGAAGCTTATAGGCTCTCTAATCTATTTAACCATCACTAGACCTGACTTAAGTTTTTGTGTAAGCAAGTTGAGTCAAAGTATGCAAGCTCCTTTAATTCATCATTGGAAAAGTGCCAAGAGAGTACTTAGATATGTTTCTAGTACTAGATTTTTTGGTATACTTTATGAAGGATCTAACTTGCACTTGAGAGCCTACTCGGATTCAGATTTTGCAGGTGACAAGATGGATAGGAAGTCCATTAGTGCATTTGCAACATTTCTTTGTGGAGGAGTGATATCTTGGCTTTCCAAAAAGCAAGATACAATCTCACTATCTTCTTGTGAAGCCGAGTACAAGGCATTGACTTCAACAACCAAAGAGCTCTTATGGCTAAGAAGACTCTTGATGGAACTACATGTGCTAGAGGCCGAGGAGATCCCTTACATATTTTGTGACAATCAAGCTTCTCAACAAATTGCTTCAAATCCTATCTTCCATGCTAGAACAAAGCATATTGAGATAGCTCACCACTTTGTGAGGGAGAAGGTACAATCCAAGGAAGTGCAACTACATCATGTACCATCATCCGAATGCATAGCTGATATCTTAACCAAACCATTGTCCAAAGATCCATTTTTTAAGTTAAGATATGCTCTTGGAATTGTAGATAGATGTACACTAGATTTGCCAAGTTAGAAGTGAGGAGGAGTGTTGAAAATTGTCACTTCTCACTTGACATTGGTTCATGTAAATATTGATCAAACATTAGAATATGTTGATGATATGATTTCACACGTGTGGAGCATGTTCCCATGTGTGAAAGGATGTACTTTTCATGTTTGTATATATCCAAATTGATTTTGTATCATTCTAGTTAGTGTGAACATGAAATGACTAGTTTTTAGTCAAGTTGACTAGTCACCTACAAATTAGCTTTTCCTTGCATGTGCATGAGTAAATGCTCCCACATGGCAAGTGGATGTTCACATGTGTGTATAGAGTACTAGAAGATAAGAGTTGACCATTTTCCTTAGATCCTATTTTGTAGGGAATATTCCTATATTCTAGGAGACTAGCTTTTTGGATTTTAGTCATATTCTAGAAGGTCAACTATTGGATAAGGATCAAGGATGGATCAAATGGATAGATATGAGTGATGTGGCACTCTTCACACGTGTGAAGGCCTGCTGGACTGTACCAGACTCATGGATGTACTTGATCCATAAAAGGATCATCATTTTGCTAAGAAAATTGATGAGACTTTTGCACTCTACACTTTTGTGAGATTTCTAGTCATTTGTCTTGTGATTTTTATGCATGATTGCTATCTAGTATCATTGTACTTGTTGTTTCAGGTGCAGTCCGTACAGTGGACAGTACTCCACACGTGTGAAGCCGCTCTCACTAAAAAATGATGTGTTGATCCATTGCTCTTGCTTAAATCCAAGTGTAGTGAATCTAGATCAAGATCTAATGTGTAGAACTTGATAGATTCATTGATTAAGCAACCAATAACTCTCTATGATTGTAAAGTACAATCATTATTGTCCTAAAAACTGTAAAATTTATCATAAATACTCTTGTTGAGATTGCGAGAGCAGCTGGTGCCAATGTGCTCTCATACTCACAAACCATTTCAGCTGTCCGAATAGTTGAATTGAAATCATGGGGCATGTAGCTGTCTATTGCACACCGGGTCCAAGACTGCATTCCAGACAAGAGGTAATGAGTTTTGTCTGCCTCGGACATATCTTCAATAACCCATACACTCTGTCTGAATTTATTGAGGTACTCTCGCAATGACCCTTTCTGTTTGAGCCCCGATAATTCTGTCCTCAATCTCATGTGTGAATTCTTCGGTATGAACTCCTCTCGTAACGCGGTTTTGAATGCGTCCCATGTCTGGAAATGCATTCCTGCCATCCGGTACCAATTTGTAGTGTAGCCCTCAAAATATGCTAATGCCAAGTCTGTTCTTTCTTCCTCAGGAGTGTTCATCAGACGGAAGTAATGGTCCATGTGAAACAACCAATCTTCCACAATTCGAATGTCACGCTCTCCTTTGAAAGTAGGTGGTGCTTTTACTTTGGCAGTCTTCTTTGGGCTTTCCGTGTTTCGCGCTTGTGGTTCTCTTGGTATCTGTGGAGGAGGCGCCACTGCATTCCCTCTAGTTGCCTCCAACTCTTCAAACCTGGCTTCGAGCTGTGTTAGCCCGTCTCTCATTTCTCTAGCAAGGTTAAATTGAGTAAGGTTCATGGTTCACAACGATGTTTTCCATTCTTTCCTTTTTGTTTCTCTGTCCTTCTTCACCTCGCTAAGCATAGCCATCATTGCGCTTGATAAGTATTGCCATATCTTCACTTCAAAGAGGTCTTGTTGCGCCTCTGGCAAGGGTTCGTCTCTTGGTGTAGGTTCAGAAGGGCCACCCATCTCTTCTTGGAGAGGCGCCACTGTGGAGTGCATACGCTCTTTCTTTCTTGACTTGGACCTGGTGCCATCTCGATGCATGCGGGAGCTGTATTCTCGAGCCAACTCTTCTTCGTCCGTCAATGCTCGTAATTCATCAAGGTGGTCCTCCATTATAGTAAGAGGTGTACTTCCAATAGATTATCGTCTCAATCCTTTTTATTTTTTTGAAACTCTCCCTTCTGTCGGTCGAGCCCCACAGCTCTCTTTTCTTCTTTATTAAATTAGCATCAATGAAACATAGTGCTTTCTGGTAAAGCACGCTTTTTAGGACTTACTTTTTATTTTGCTGATTAGGCCTGGCAAGCCTGGCAGAATCAGTCTGGCAAGCCTGACCGAGTCAACTTGCTTTCCACGTAGATATCAGTGTAGTGATTTTTTATTACACTTTACTATTTGCATGCTTACGCTTGTTCACTCACTCTGATCAGAACATGGACATCTATGGCTCCTTAGTTTTTGATAAGACAACGACTGCCTTTGACGCCTGAGGAATAGCATTATCATACTGCACTATCATAAATTTTTTTTTTTGAAACCGAACTTCATATTGAAAACCAATTTACAATATTTCCACAACCTGTCTGAGTATGCACTAATTTATCGGTCCTGTTGCAAATGAGAGATGTTCCACTCTCTCTCTCTCTCTCTCTCTCTCTCTCTCTCTCTCTCTCTCTCTCTCTCTCTCTCTCTCTCTCTCTCTCTCTCTCTCTCTCTCTCTCTCTCTCTCTCTCTCTCTCTCTCTCTCTCTCTCTCTCTCTCTCTCTCTCTCTCTCTCTCCCCCCGGCTTTGTCGTCTCCAACAACGTCATGCTACTCTTTGTCATGAATCTATACATTGTTTAAAGTCCTAAATCTATCGCTCCAACGAAGATTCTCCAACTTAATGAAATATTTATATAAAGAAATTGCTCTCCTTGCAAAATCACTCTAAGTGATGCTAGCTAGTGAAATGCATCATAGATGGATGCTTATTGAAGATGTATTTATAGTTGCATCCTTGTATTTACAAGAATCGTTAACTAATCCATAACTACAAGACTAGTTTAGTTTTAACTATGTACTTGGTCATGTACTTTGTAAATATTAGAGTACAACGACATCTAATTACTTAGATTTGAACTCCACTTCGAGAGCGTGAGAAAACGGCTCTTATCGCAACCGCATATAGACTGCAATCACTAGAATGCAGTTTTCTGGTAGTGCCTGATCTTTGTATAATGATCGCAGGGTTGACTCCTGCGGTTTCTAGCGATAGCTTACGGTGAATCGTATTAGACCGCAACATTTGCCTTGGCGGTAGCTTGCGGTGAGTTGTATTGGACCGTAGCTTTTGCCTTGGCAGTTCCTTGCGGTAGCTTGCTGTGAGTCGTATCTCATCGAAATAGTCACATGTCACATTTGTCACATTTTGGAAAATTGCGAAAAAAGCACACAAAAGGTTCACTTATTCAAAATAGTTGAAAAGAAGTCACTGTTGGAAAATTGTTGCATTTTTTGAGAGTTGAAAAATGCAAACTGTGTAACACTCAGTTCAATTATGACAACAGGATTGAAAATATCTTGATAATCCACTCATTGGACTTGAGTGAATCCTTTAGCCACCAGCCGTGCTTTCCATTTTGCAATGGAATCATCATAGTTGATCTTCTTCTTGAAGATCCACTTGTTGCCGATAACTCTCTTGTGAGTGGAAAAGTTGACCAGTGTCCAGGTCTGGTTCATCAAATGTGAGTTGTACTCATTTTCCATAGCTTCTTGCCACTTCACAGCATCCTTAGAGTTAATTGCTTCGACTAGGGTCTATGGACCTTCTGATGAAGTCCAAAAAGATTGAGGTATCCTCTCAGGAACTGTTCGGATCCGTGAGGATCTTCGGACAATCAGTTGACTAGATTCCCCTGGTGCTTCTTCTTGAAGTTGTCCAGTCTGCTCCAGCTAGCTTGGTATGGTCTTGTGATAGATAATGTCGGCTGCTCGACTTTTGTAGCTGTAGCTGCAAGTTCTATAGAAGAAAGATCATGATTGGAAGATTGCATGCTACATAAAATAGGATGAAATGTCGTTGAAGATGACATCCCTAGAAACAAATGCTATATTAGTGGATGGATCATAAACTTTATAAGCTTTATGTTCATCAGGATAGCCAATGAAAATGCATTTATTTGTTCTATGATCCAGCTTCTTCCTAAGCATAAACAAAACATATACAACAAATATTTTTAAATGGTTGACAGATCCAACACCAAAGCCATTAATAGGCTGTGGTAGTGGTTTCTGCCCAGAATTTCGCAGGTAAGTGCGATTGTTGTAGCCTGGATCTGGCTGAGTTGAGAAGCGTTCGATTCTTCCTTTCTGCAATTTCGGTTTGCTGAGACATGTAGGAAGTTGCAAATTGTCTTCGAATGTCATGCTCAGCTAGATAGTCGAACATCTCATTGGAGATGTATTCACTGCCACCATCAGTTTGGAGAGCTTTCACCTTTGTAGATGTTTGAGTCTCAACCATGGCCTTAAATTTCTTGAAGCATTCAAAGGCTTATGATTTGTGCTTAATGAACATGACTGTAGACTATCTAGAATAATCATCTATGAAGGTAATAAAATAAATTGCATCTCCTAATTATGGAGTTGGCATTGGACCACAAAGATCGCTATGTCCAAGATCTAATACATGTTTTGTTTTGATGGAATGTGATCTGGGAAATTTGCCTCTAGAGTGTTTGCCATAGATGCAAGATTCACGGAAAAAGAATTTCCTATCTAATGAAGAGGGAAATACAATCCATCAACTAAATTATTACAACGCATGTAAGAAAGTGATCTTGTATTCACATGTCCAAATGGACTATGCCACAATATCACATGATCGTTTACATTTTCATTTGAACTACTAGCTAATGCAACTGAGTCAGACAATACCTATAAATTTTTGACCCTAGTGCAGGTACTTAGAGTAGTATCTTCATTGAAGATTGTACACTATTCAGATGAGAAAAATACAATGTAGTCCACATCAGTTATCTTAGAAACTGACAATAGGTTCTTAGATATCTTAGGTGTGTGAAGAACATTCGGAACAGAAATAGAGAGAGTGTTCTTGAACACAATCTTGATTGTCCCCTTGCCTTCAACGTGGATGGTCCTTGAATCTTCGAGGTAGATGCGTTGCTCTAGTATAAGCTTTGTATTTAGTAAACCACTCCCGTCGAGGTGTCATGTGTTGGGTCGTGCCACTGTCCAAGTACCAGCTGTCATAGTCTTCATAGCTACTGTTGTAAGCCATTAACAATTCTGATGGCTTGTCGTCATAAGAGATATGCTCCTTGAATTCCACCACATTGGTGGAGTTAGGCTGCTACTGTTGCTTCTTTGCCTCATTGTAGATGCGGATGCGATGATGTCGTGATTCGCTCTCTTGCAGTATCCACGGTTTTGACAATCTGCGAGTAAATTCTTTGCGAGTTTTGCGAGTTTTATTACAAATGATTTCTAAAATTTCATGGCACATGGTATGCTATCACATATATAGGCTTTATATATACTCATTTTATATTAAATAAAAACTAATTTTGATTATGCCAATGGATTTTACATAAAAAAAATGGAGCACTTTTGCTTTTGGACCATCTCAAAGTTATGACAGTTCAACGTTTTTTAGACTAGAAAACATTTTCCCCTTCATTAGAGGAGTTTTGAGTTCCAAAACAACCCTTTAAGAATTCGTGCAAGATGTCTTTTTTATTATTAAAATATTATAACACTAATACTTTTGACTTACCATAACTTTTTAATCGTAGCTCAAAAGTATGCATGTAACATATCATTGGAAAGCTCTTGTCAAGCGCTTTTCAATGCACTAAACTTCGTTAAATTCGGACTCACCACTAAAAAGTTATGCCAGTTTTAGTATGGAATCAAAATGTGGACTCAGAAAGTTACATTACGTAGATTTCAAATTTGAGTGTTTTGATTGGTCCATGTGTAAGAAAAATTTGAGAAAAAAAATATAAAAAGAATCTTTACAAAGAGTCTTTTTTGGATTTAGAACTCCTCTAATGGGAAACTAAAAGGGGTAGCATGCCGGCGTGCTATCAATTTGAGTTAAAGACTAAAAGCTTAAATTGGTAGCACACCGGCGCGCTACCCCTTTTAAGCTCCAAGAAAAACAAAAATTAGCCTAAAAAATGAAAGGCAATAGCTTTCTTAATATTGCTCGGATTGAGATGATCCAAAAAGCAAAAATGCTTCATTTTTCATGTAAAATACATTGCTTTAATCAAATTTGATAAAAAAAAGTGAAAATATTTTACTATTTCATCATCTCAACATAAGCTTAATAGTTAAGTTATAGCCTCCATTTAGAACATACAATACAAATGTTTTTACCAACGTTGATTTTATGATACCTATCATAAGCTTGGCCACATACCATCATGTCTTTTAATGTATGGTCGTACATCAATCCTTAGCAGTAGACAAAAATGTTTTAGCTTGATAAATGTAAAATTAAAGTGATTAAGTTTTCTGCGTTCTCAATGATATAGCATACTATGTACAATTTGTAGACAACATGATTTGTAGACATATCTTTTAGCTAGTAAGAAAAGAAACAACATGATAATGAAGTATACAAATAGATTTCACCCCCAAAAGAGAAGTAGAATAAATTGCAAAAACCTAAAAATAATGTAGCATGCGATGTGCTATCAATTTGACGTAATTTAAAAACACTAAACTCGCAAAACTCATAGATGATTTACTCGCAAAATGCCAAACCCCCAGTATCTACAGAAGAGCTTCTTGCACGACCTATTGTTCTCAGCTTGAGTATGAGGCTTCTACTGCTGCACTTGATTCTTGCCCGTGGAATAGTTTTTCTTCTTGGTGTATAGGGCTAGGGACTTGTCTTTGACTAAAAGATCATTGGTCTTTTTCCACATTTCTTCTTGAAGAAGATGATCGGTCACCTTTTGAAGAGTGAGTTCAGGTTGTGTGGAGATCATCATGACAAAGTTCTTGTAGGACTTTGGTGGAGAAAAAAACAAGGTCATAACAATGTCATCATCTTGAATAGTACATCCTATAGCATATAATTAATCTAATAAAGATTTGAAGTTGTTGATGTGAGAAGTGATGGATCAGACATACTAAGTGTAAAAAACTTCCTTCTAAGGTGCAACTCTGTGGTTACATCTTGAGTCTCATACAGATTTGATAACAAATCTAATGCATCCTTAGCAGACTTGCATGTGGTAACATGAAAAATCTGGGAGTCGGCTAGATTCAACGTGATCGATGCTAGGGCCTTATGATCCTTGACCTTCCATGCCTTAGCTAATTGATGATCAGCGTCGTCCTCTAGCTTCGGGTCAGACCCATCTACAATGTCCCAAACGTCTCTATCTATCAACATCATCCGGAGTTTTAACTTCCAGATCAGAAGTTAGATTCATTGAACTTGTCAATGATTCTAACTTCGTTGGATGAAAAAGATGAGGAGTTACCAGTAAGAGACTTATTGACAATAATTCAAATAGAAATCTCTCGATTTAATTGAGCTGATGCTCCGATACCACTGTTGGAGATGACAAAGAGAGAGAGAGAGAGAGAGAGAGAGAGAGAGAGAGAGAGAGAGAGAGAGAGAGAGAGAGAGAGAGAGAGAGAGAGAGAGAGAGAGAGAGAGAGAGAGAGAGAGAGAGAGAGAGAGAGAGAGAGAGAGAGAGAGAGAGAGAGAGAGAGAGAGAGAGAGAGAGAGAGAGAGAGAGAGAGAGAGAGAGAGAGAGAGAGAGAGAGAGAGAGAGAGAGAGAGAGAGAGAATAGTGCGGAACAACTCCCGTTCGCAATAGGACCGATAAATTAGTCCATATTTAGACAAATGAATGAGTACAGACTGCCAAAGAGATTAAAATAGGTTGTGGAATTTTTCAGTATGAAGTTCAATTTTAGAATATTTTTTTATGATAGTGCAATATGATAATGTTGTTCCTCATGCGTCAAAGATCATAAACTGAGTTGTAGACGTCCGTGTTTTGATTTGAGTGAGTGAACGAGCGTAAGCATGCAGTAGTAAAGTTTAATAGAAAATCACAACACTGATATCTAATGTTAGACACAGATAGGAATGTGTTTGAACAATATAGAATGTTACAAACCGGAAAGTTGGTGTAACTTGGATGCTGAATATCTTCCACTTTGACAAATAGGTTTGCATCACAGAGCATCACAGATTGATGCGTGCTGAAGATGTATTTATAGTTGCATCCTTGTATTTACAAGAATCGATAACTAATCCATAATTGCAAGACTAGTTTAGTTTTAATTATGTACTTGGTCATGTACTTTGTAAATATTTAGAGTACAACGACATCTAAATAGGTGTACATTACTTAGATTTGAACTCCGCTTTGGGAGTGTGAGAAAATAGCACTTATTGCAACCGTATGTGGATCGCAATAACTAGAATAGGGTTTCTTGACAATGCTTGGTCTTCGTATAATGACCGTAGAGTTGACTCTCCTGCGATTTTTGGTGGTAGCTTGTAGTGAGTCATACTAGACTGCAGCTTTTGCCTTGGCGGTAGCTTGCAGTGAGTTGTATTGGACTGCAGCCTTTGCCTTGGCGGTTCCTTGCGGTAGTTTGCAATGAGTCGTATCTCGTCAAAATAGTCACATGCACATTTTGGAAAAATGCGAAAAAAGCATACAAAAGGTTCAGTTCTTCGAAATAGTTGAAAAGAAGTTACTGTTTGGAAATTGTTGCATTTTTCGAGAGTTGAAAAATGCAAACTGTGCAACAATCAGTTCATTTCCGCAGACTGTTGTAAACACAATGTATTTCTACAAACTTGTAGAAACCCTAAGTTGTTGAAGTTGGCCAAGTCTTCAATGATCTTCAAATTCTTGAACTTGACATTCAAATGTGAAAAGAGAATATGAATGGTTACCCTTTAGTCATTATCCATGGATGAAGATCAACAGCCATGGATGAAGATCAGCAGTCGGATGAAGATCAGCAGCCGAAAGTCCGACATAGTCGTCCTTCCAATAGTTTGGCTATTTGAATTCTGTGATTCCAAGGAGAAAATTGTGGACTTAATTTCCAACAAATGTGTGACAGAACTAAAATGAATTCTCAACCACTTATAGTGATTTTTGGTTAGAAGTGGCTTAACTAGCTACAAAATTTTACTATCACTCATTTTTTTGTCAATTCTTAACAAAATTGGATTGAAATTGTCACATGACAATTGTTCTTGGTCAAAAGAGGGTGTCTACCAAAGTAAAATTTTTCACCTCTTTAGTCATAATTGTTTATTTGGCAATTGAGGCCAATTTTCATATTGTTTGATTTTTCAAAGCTTTTGAATGTTAGATACATTGATTCTAGTCATATTGTTGATAGGGTTTTTGTTATGGAGGGAAACCAAACTCATTAATGAGGCAGGGATCTGCTATAAATGTGAATTTTTGGCACGTGTGAACTTCTCAACACATCTTTGATGAATCTTATGAGGTGTTGTTATTGCACATGAATGATCAACCAACAAATTTACTTGACAATTCAAGACAAGAGCACAATAGCATATCATAGGCTCAAAAAACTAAGTATTCACTATGAGAGATAATGATCAAAATTATTTCTAAATGCTTACTATGGGAAAATTTGCTTGCTCTTGGGTAGAGAGAGAATGTACAACCAAGAAAACTCGTGTAGAGAGAGAAATATCAGTTCACATCAAAAACTTACAATATGGAATGCTATCCAAAAATCCCTACATGATGAGGTTCGAGTTCCAAGGTGGATTTGCATGTGATCAATGGTTGATCCACATCATTTGGTTGACTCTACTATCATAGATCCACATCTCAAACTACATGCATGATGTGACAAAAATTGCATATCTTTTTCCTAGATAAACTAGACATGTGTAGAATTATACTAGTTACATTCTACCTAACTTTGCATGCCGCCTAACATTTTGCATGCCAACACATCTAAATCTACTAAGACAAACTCGACCTATTCTACAAGGTTATGTGCTCAATTCACATACCTCAAATATGTACAATGAAAATAACATGAGCATAGCCCCAAAGTGAACATAGAAAGATATTTTTTACCATTCTTCACACTCCTCCTTAAAATATATCTATCTAGTTACCATTGACTTTGAGATTAAGCCAAGATTTGATCTCATCTTGACAAACACGTTCTTGAGCAATGATTTTGTGAGTAGATCTGCAACACGCTCCAACAAGATCTCTCTCTCAGACACTTTCTATCTTACAAAGTGGTGTGCTACCTCAATGTGTTTGCTTCTTGCATGGAATACATGATTGTTTGCAAGAGCCTGAGCCGAAATGTTATCATTCTTGATAATATGTAGGTCTTCATCTTCAATGCACTTTAGCTCCATGAGTAGCCTCTTGATCCATAGGAGCTCCTTTGTGGTAGTTGTAAGAGCTTTGTACTCTGCTTCACAGGATGACAAGGATATAGTTGCTTGCTTCTTGGATAGCCAAGAAACTAGATCTTCTCCAATAAAATCTGTGTATGCGCTTGTGGATTTTCTATCCACTTTGTCTCCTGCAAAATCCAAGTATGAAAATGCAACCAATGTTAGATATTCACCTTTATAGATCAATCCATAGTCTAACTGGAAGATACATATCTCAAGATTCTTTTTGCCAATTTCCAATGACAAACCTTTGGATCTTGCATGAATTGGCTTAATTTATGCACACTAAAGCTTAAATCTGGCCTAGTTACAGTTAACCAAATGAGGGAGCCAATATGACTCCTATAAAGAGTGATGTACTCAAAGGATCTTTCATCCTCTTTTATAGGAACTTTTACAGTATGCTCCATTGGAGTATTTATGCCCTTACACTTTACCAGTTGAAATTTTTCATGGAAAGAGCATATCTAGATTGACTTATGAAAGCATGATCTTTTAAAAAGTCAATTTCTAGGCCTAAGATGTAGTGAAGAATTCCTAGATCTTGCATTCCAAATTCACTACCAAGTGCACATTTTGTTTCCTCAACTAGCTCCAAATCATTTCTCTGTCATCTACATAAATAAGAAGAATAATTAAAGAGTTAATAAAAAACTTAATGTACAATGATGGATCATAATCACTAAGAATAAATCCGAGTGATATGAGAAAGAGTTGAGCCTTGCATACCAAGACCTTGGTGCTTGTTTTAGTCCATAAGGACTTTTAAACAAAAGACATACTTTTGCTTATTCACCAACTTTCACAAATCCAGGTGGTTGCTCCATGTAGATCTCCTCCTCAAGGTAACCATTGAGGAAAGCATTAGATACATCAAGTTGAAACATCCTCCAATTGTGATAACATGCAAGTGAAATGAGAATTCTTATAGTTACCATTTTTGCAACAGGGCAAAAGTGTCTTCATAGTCAAGACCTTTGTCTTGAGAATATCCTTTGGCACAAAGTCTTGTTTTGAATTTATTGATGGATCCATTGTTGTATTTGATCCTGAACACCCATTTGCATCCAATGAGGTGTCCCATCCTTTTATGCCAAACCTCTTGAATAGGTATATGCTCTCTTCCAACACATCCAACTTAGTTAGCAATAACACAAGCATCTAGTTTGAACAACTTTCCTTGCCTTTTACCTTTTCCAATCAGAACATCCTTCCTTTTGATCATACAAGCATCTCCATCAAACTCAACTTTGAGGCCTTTACTTAGCAATTGACTCACACTAAGAAAATTCTTGATAATAGATGGAATAAACAAGACATCCTCCAAATGAACATTCCTATTTGTATAGAGAGAAATATGAATTGTGCCAATCTCTTTGATTGCACACTCAAGATCATTGGTCGTGTAGATCACCCTCTTGTCATCTACATATGTCAACAAAGAAGTGAAATACTCTTTGTGAAAAGTCATGTGTGAACTTGCTCCACTATCAATCCACCATGGATCTAGATCTCCATCATTAGTAAGCATACATGAAGACATCACAAAAGCATCATCATTTGCATCTTGAACATCCAAACCATCCTCATCAAGAGTAATATTACCTTGCCTGTCTCCTTGATCTCTCTTCTTCTTGTAGCACTCACTTGCAAAGTGTCCTTTGATGCCACAATAGAAGCACTCAAACTTTGAATCTATCTATATTTTTGCCATTTGAAGAAGCCTCCCCTTGATGTTGTCCTTTAGACCACTTACTTTTGCTTTTGCCCTTGAATTTGACCTTTGTGAACATAGCATCCTCTTGAAGTGTCGATGTAGATCCACCTCTTGCTTGAATAGATGCACAAAAATAGGGTGACTGTATTATCAGTTTAATTTTCGTCAGTGTCTCGCTCGTTGGCGGAATGACACTCTGCTCTTTCGCTATGTTTTGCTCTTTGGTAGACTTTCATGCACAACTATAGTTTCTAGTATTTTTCTGCTCTACTCGCTACCTCTCTCTCTCTGTCTCTTATAGATCTCTCTATTCAGATTTCTTTTTCACATATTTTTATGATTTAGAGAGGATCGTTTATACCTCCACAGTGTGGAGTTTACAAGATAGCTAAACAAAGAATCACAAGACTAGTTAACGCTAATCAACTAGTTAGTTAGTCTCTGTCGTTGCCACTCCTTTCAGTTGGGCATGAAGTCTACGACTCCAAGCCCGTTGAGCTGCTAGCTAGCAACGTGAAATATAGTCCAGGGTTTTGTAGTTAGAAACATTTCATTTCTTCAGCTCCCTCTCAAAGCATGATAGCTATACGATCCCGAGACTGCTCCTCTGTCTCTCAAAGAGTCCTTTGTCCAGGGCTTTGGTGAAGATGTCAGCAACCATGTCTTTCGTTCCAATGAAGGTGGTCTGCAGCATCTTCTTTTCAATTAGATCCCTGATCAAGTGGTACTTGATGGCAATGTGCTTCGTTCTGGAATGGAACACAGGATCTTTCGTCAGGTGTATTGCAGAAGTGTTGTCCATCTGCAAGACCAGAGGCTCATTTCTAGTTTCGTCCAATTCGTTCAGGAACTGTCTTAGCCAGATTATCTCGTTGGCCATCTTTGCTGCTGCAACATACTCTGTTTCGCAAGATGACTGGGCTACTATGGTCTGCTTCTTGCTGCCCCAGAGAACTACTGCTCTTGATGCGATGGTGCATCCTCCTGGAACACTTTTACAGTCGTCCTTGAGAGATGCCTAGCTAGCATCGTTGTAGGAAAGTATCTTGAAACCTGCACCACGACAATAACACAGCCCGTATTTCCTCGTTAATTGAAGATATTGCAAAATTCGTTTCGCAATCTTCCAATGTGTTGAGCCTGGATTCGTGCAGAATTGGCTCATCCTGAATACTGCATAAGCAATATCAGGACATGTGTTGTCTACAAAGTACAATAGTGATCTTATCAACTTCATGTAAGGTGTGAGCTGCATCTGTTCTCTGTCTTCCTCAGACTTTGGACAGTCTTCATTTGTCAGCACCGTCCCTACAAGCATTGGAGTGTTCGCTCCTTTGCAGTTCAGGATCCCAAATTCCTCTAGGATCTTCTGGGTGTATCTGGACTGGTGAGGGTATAACCTACCTCCCTCGTAGTCCCTTTCAATTTGTAAGCTTAGATAACACCTGGCTTCTCCCATATCCATGATCTCGAAATGTTTCGAGATGTTTGCCTTTACTTCAACAATTAGCTGCTCACTCCTGCAAAGTATCAGAGTGTCGTCCACATACACAGCCACAATGATGATCTGCCCATCTGTAACTCTGACATATATATTGGAATCAGCCAACAGAGGCTTGAATCCTAATGATTTCAAGGCTTGATCTTTCTTCTTGTACCATTGTCGGGCTGATTGTTTCAGACCGTAGATGCTTTTATGCATTCTGCATGCATAGTCAGGAAGTAAATTCGAGACATATCCTGGGGGTTGATCCATATAGACCTCTTCGTCTAGTTCGCCATACAAGAAGGTTGTCTTCTCGTCCACAATGTGGATCTTGAGGTCATAAGCTGTTGCATATGCAAATAACAGACGTAGGGACGAATGTTTGATGACATGAGAGAAGGTTTCAAAGTAGTCAATACCGTATCTCTGAAAAAAACCTTCGCTACCAGTCTTGCCTTGTATTTCGTCACATTCCCGTCTGGTCCATATTTGAGCTTGAAGACCCATTTGCATTTGACAATCTTGCGCTTATGTGGTAATGGCTCCAACGTCCATACCTGGTTCTTCCTCATGGATTCCATCTCTTCGTTCATGGCTTGTATCCATCTATCTTTTTTTGGACTTTCAATCACCTCCTTGAAAGTCTGTGGTTCGCCACTGAATCCACAGAACTCCTCTGATGTGGAAGCGGAGCTGCCTGGCACATATCTTGCTAGCGCTCTTCGTGGTCTTGTCGACCTTCCAGGAGATCCTTCTGGAACAGCTATGCCTTTGCCTTTGTCTGCTCTGCTCGGTCCGGAACTATCTTGGTTTACAGGAGCTCCGGCAGTAGGTTGCCTCTCAAATTTTTCTTCGTCAGATTCGTCGCTCGAATGGGAGGCGACTCAAAAATCTTCATTTTTGTGTTCGTCCTCTACTCCCTCTGTCATTGGCGGCAGGTCATAGTACTGTCTCTCTAGAACTTCGTAGCTAATAGGATCGTCATTGGCCATTGTCCTGCTCTCATCGAATCTGACATCTCTCACTGTTTTTACAGTGTTCGAGTCTGGCATGTAGACTCTATAATATGATGAGTTGTTGTCATAACCTATCAAAAATCCCTGTTCGGCTTTCTCATCAAGCTTCTTCGAAGCTGTCAGGAATATGTGCATAAGCTACATAGCCAAAGATTTTGACGTGAGAGAGGTTGGGCTTTCTACCCCACAATAGCTCATGTGGTGTCGTGTGAGGGACACCAGACTTACTTGTTCTGTTCTGGATGTATGCGGCTATAGCTATTGCTTCAGCCCACAGTGCCCTTGGAGCTTTCGAGTAGGCCATCATACATCTGGCTGCTTCCATCAGGGTTCTATTCTTTCGTTCAACAACACCATTGTGCTGCGATGTGTAGGCTACAGTCCTTCTGTGAATGATGCCACGATCATTGTAGAAGTCAGTGAATCGATTCGAGATGTATTCGCCACCTTGATCTGTCTTGATCTGCTTTACCTTGTTGTTTTGACCTCCCTTGGGTCTTCCAGTTGCCTTTGCTTGTTCCCTCTGCTTGTTGATCACGATCTTGCCTCTGTAGTTAATACATGGATGAAAGTTATAAATGGATCATCTAGACACACTCTACGTGATGCTCTGTCCATGAGATTCGACTCCCTCTTAGGCTTAAGTTGTTTCTTGGATTTTTCTTTGTTGCTGTAGAGGGATGACCCTCGCTCTTTAGTTTGTCGACTAATGCGTTGTATGATTCTCTGAAGGCAAATTTGTATTCCTCCTTAGTTGGCAGACGTCCATAGTCCTCCAACTATCCATGCATTCGATTTAAGTTAAAATTAATTAGGGCTACATTGGAGCAGCTAGTCATAATGCATATTAAAAAATAAAAGCATATGAAATCAAAGATAAACTATAAGAGTAGTGTAAGTTCACTTACCATGCTTGCTTGCAATCCCATCATTCCGCTTGAGCCCAACCTAGGATTGCCAATCCCATGCATCCTAGCGGCCGTGACATCTTTCTGAATCTTGTATTTATCTGGTGTTCGTTCACCCGCTTTTACATGGTTCCAATCACTTCTTGAACACTAGGATAGCTTGGATTGCCCGTCCCTATAAGCTCGTCATACCATATCACGACGATGCCTAATCCATAAGCTCATATGCTTATGAATTTCCTTCTCCTCGAATTTCTCTTCTTGTTGGAATTCGTTACGAAGGGTACCAATAACATGTCCTTTATCGACAGTAGGTTGTTCGGACCATTTACTAAACAATATGTCGCCAAAATGGCGTTGGCATAAAGAATAGAGCCGATTATTTCTATTTGAGGTCTGTTCAACGATGACGTACAAAAAATACGCTTTACAATTTGTCATCAATGATTAGGTTTGTATATTTTTTTAAGCACTTGTATAAATATGCGTAATTTGAATATTTTTATGTGTTGCACAACCTAATGTACTATCAATCTTGCAGGTGGATTTCCTCAAAAGACATAAAAAATATTGAATTGGATTCCATGAAAATCCAAATGATCGAAATGGTATGTTTGTTGGAAAGAGATTTTCCAACTTCTTTTTTGGATATACAAGTTCATCTTCTAGTGCATCTGGTTGAAGAAGTATCAATTGCAGGACCTGTGCACATGAGATGGATGTTCTAACTTGAGCCCTTTATGAAAGTTTTGAAGGGCTTTGAGAGACAAAAGGCAAGGCCAGAAGGTAGCATTGCAGAAAGTTGGCTTGTACATGAATCTTTGTTTCATATCACCAAAATAATCTCACAATTGCATCCTTCAAGTCCAAAAATGTGGTGTGAAGAAGAAGATGAACGTGTTAAGGGTGAAGTACCACAAGGAAATGGTGTGCAAAAGAAACTTTCACCTCAATTAAAAGAGAAAATTGACACATTCATATTATATAATTGTGGGCAAATGAAAAAGTGGATTTTAAGGTATGAAGAAGCCAAAAAGAAAAGAAACATAACATTGAAACGAAGAAGAAATATCAATCAAAGAAGAAGGAGGGCGTTGGCGAACGACGAATCTTTGGAGCCTTTACCTTCAAAATGCTCTCGTGAATGCTTTAGCAAAAGAGTTTAAGATGGTAGATCTCGACCTATTGAGCTTCATTCTTGGAATAGAGGTTATTAGAGGATGTGATTTTAGCTTCATTTTTCAATCTAAATATGCTACATCCATCCTAGATAGATTTGGAATAAAGAATTGTAAAGGCATTGAGACACCAATGGAGCAACATGTAAAAGCATCTATTGGTTGTGATGAAGCATCCTTTGAGGACATCACATTATATAGAAGGCTTATTGGCTCCTTGATCTATTTAACTATAACTAGACCTGATCTTAGTTATAGTGTTGGAAAGTTAAGCCAATTCATGCAAAGTCCTCTAGTTTCACATTGGAAGATGGCCAAAAGAGTTCTTAGATACATTTCATTCACTAAGAATTTTGGCATTTTGTATAGAGGAACTAATCTTGGCTTAAGAGCCTATAGTGACTCAGATTTTGCAGGTGACAAAGTGGATAGAAGATCAACAAGTGCCTTTGCCACCTTTGTATGTGATGGAGTAGTATCATGGCTTTCCAAGAAGCAAGATAACATCTCCCTATCTTCCATAGAATCCGAATACAAGGCCTTGACATCAACATGCAAGGAGGTCTTGTGGCTCAAAAGGCTATTGGTGGAGCTTCATGTCATGGAGGAGGAGATCCCTATCATCTATTGTGACAACCAATCAACCCAATCACTTGCAACTAGTCCTACATTCCATGCAAGGAGCAAACACATCAAAATTGCTCATCATTTTGTGAGGGAAAAAGTGCAAGCTAAAGAGATCAAGCTCCAACACATGCCATCATCAAGTTGCTTGGCTGATTTGTTTACTAAACCTTTACCTAAAGATTAATTTGTCAAGATTAGATCTTCAATTGGAGTTATTGATAAAAGCATTGTGATCTCCAAAGGCCAGATAGAGCCTGTGAAAAATTGCCTACATTGGCAAATCTAGCAATGTAGAATATTGTACATTTTGTCAATATTGTTTGTTGGTTACTTGAATGGCCAAAGTGCCACTTGTACATACACACCTAAAGTAGGTTACCACGAGTCAAGAGGAGTGGTTGTGTCCATTTGGTAGTGATTCCTACTTTGTAGAATCTAGACCATGATTTATGATGAGATTTGTACCTACCATGCACCTACCAAGCATGACTCTTGGATCTAGGCTAGGGTTTTCACATTAGGGCAAGAAAGTGGAGTCTACTTCCTTATTACATGCTGGATTTTCACCTAACTTTGCAAAGGAAGTGTGTTTTACTATGTATTCCCATTCTCCATAGTGAGAAGATAGAAACTTTTTGGAGCCTCAAGGAGAAACTCGAGTTTCCTCTCATTGTATGGTGATTACTCTTGATTTCCAATGAAACCCAACTTTGGCACTTTGTAAACACTATCTACAGGCCATACTATAGCCTTATTTCCACACGTGTGGAGTTGGATTATACTAATTGATCAATGCTTTGATTGTCTCTACTTGTTTCCTATCAAGCTGCTAAACTAGATCTTGTTTTTAGATGACTAGTTTCTGATAGATTGTTTAACAAGCATACAATCACCTTGTGGATCATTCAAAGATCCATTTATGGTCCTTAGTACTGTACTTTTCACAGAGCCGACTTGGCAGGAGTAGCTACTACTACTGACTGCGGTCTAATCCTCTTCCAAGTCCGAGATCAACAAGGGAAGCTGAGACTTGGTTGGAGCTCGCCCTGAGTCGCAACCCGCATTCCCCTATAGTTCTGGTGGGATTTGCCACCTCTCCTCATATCAAGTGCTCTGCCCAAGCTTTCTCTCTCTAGAAAATCATTTTCTCTCTCTATATCTTATTGATCCTCAGGCTCCCTTTAATCATGCCTAGATCGTGTGAGGTGATTGCACATCGATTCGAGCTCTCTGGACTTCGCTAGAACCGATCAAAGTTTTTTAGCCATAGGAACTTGGTGCCAGCTGGATTCTGGTCATAGTGGGGTCAGGAGCGGTGCCGGTGTCGGTGGTGCCAAGGGCAGCAGTGGCGCTGCTGGCGCCGGGGACAATGCTGGCGGGCGGCGAAAGCTTGCATTGTATAGTTTTACAACAGTTTGCCTTGCATTTTTTGCATGTTAATTGATTTTTAAGGTTGTATTTTTTACAACTTTATTGGGCTGCCTCCTTGTGTGGAGCACAAATAGCTCACTTTTTATTTTGTTTGTATTGTGCCTCCCTTTTTAGGGATTTGATTCGTCTAGTCTTGCTTGGGTTGCTGCCGTTATTTTGTACGATAAATTTTATGAATATATACTAATGCCTTAAGGTTTTGCAAAAAAAGAAAAGGTTATATAAGGTTCTGCTTATTTTAATACCCACAAATTTCTTTGGGGATAAAAATTTTCTTGCACTATAGAAAGTTGCTTCGTAAGGGGGGAGGCCCGAGGGTGCCTCCAAAGGCGGAACGCCCCCCGCCCGTGGACCTTTCCCTGCGTAAAACAGCTGCAGGTTTTTTTATAGTAATTTTTTTTCTATTTTTAGATAGTTCACTTTTCAAAAATAGTAATTTTGGAATTGTGCAACTTATTATAAATAGTAACTAAATCTTACAACATTGTAAGGTGTTTCTTAATATTTTTAAAAATAGCAAAGATACCTTACAAATCTGTAAAATATTTATTGCTCATAATTTCCAAAAGTAAAAAATTATGCCATTTAGGGCAACTTTCAAATGAACTGCAAAAAATAACTGCAGGATTTGACGTAAAAATTTCAAAGAAAGATGGAGATTCCATTCCTATACTTTGACACCTTTCCCAATGCCAAATGGTGGGAGCAAAGTGCACTATGCAGAATTGCCAACCACAGTTGTCAGTATGTATCTAAACATTTTATTAATAACAATGCTCCTAAAGTTTCTCTCTCCTTGGATGCTAGAACCAGGAAATTTATATAAGTGCACGACGCTGCACGTTCTGACCCAATAAATAGCGTCACTCATGAGTCATGGAAGCACTTCTAAGTTCTAAGGATCTGCAAATTGCATCAGCGTGAGCCATGAGGCTCGTGTCTCTGCTTTCTCGCTGTCATGTCTCTCTTTTTCTGTCACAGACATGCGGCTTTTTTGTATGTAGAGTCTAGCGGCTGACGCCTACACCCTTTTAGAGTCTAGACACGCATACTGGACTTGTTTATATCCGGCATCATCTTTTCATATTCTCTCAGGACTCAGGAATCATCCTATCTGATTGATTGTTATTGACATCTATTGGAAATTGGAATCGATGACCTATCCCAATGTAGAGATAATATCCAAATGTAGAGATCATGACCGCGTCCGCGTCAGATCACGTAATAACACGTTACCTAGCGTGTGTTTTTTCTAGCCTACCCAACAACAGCAGCATGACTACGTCCGCCTCACATCACGTAACACGTTAGTCGTTACCTGGCGTGGGTTGTGGGTTTTTTCTAGCTGCGGGATATCAGCCGCTACCCAACAGCAGCAAGCATCAGCATCAGCATCAGCATTCATTTTCCTTAGACGATTTCCTAGCTCGCTTTTTTTCTTTTTTAATCTTTGATTTTGTGTCTTCGGCCTAGACCCTGATGAGCAAGCCTCTAGCATTGCTCCCAAAATCATTTCAAGACAACCTTATAAAAGACCTACTCCAATACATGAATGGAAGCCGTATGCCAAAACTGATAAACTCATTCAAGAGCATTTTTCTTTGCAGCTAAGAAATCTGCAAACTCTGAAACCAAGTTTGAAATTTGCAAGCTGAAAAGCCCTCTCTTTGAAGAGAGGGCCTCTTTGCCTTTGAAGAAAGGAATGATATTTCACTAAAGCAAATCTAGGTGTGCAATATTAGTAATGACTCTTTAATATGGATTTCAGATGGTTTAAATAACTATAAAAAGCTGGTTTCTCAAGCTTATGAAATAAGCCTAACATGGCTGTTGTGCCACAAAATATTGGTGTGACCTACTTCACCTTTGGTTTTTCTTGGCACACATTAGACTTGAGAGAGAGAGAGAGAGAGAGAGAGAGAGAGAGAGAGAAAAGGTGGTGGGAAGAAGAGGGAAAAAGTGTGTATGTATTGTGTCTTGCATTTTGAATTTGAGAGAGAGAGAGAGAGAGAGAGAGAGAGAGAGAGAGAGAGAGAATGTGTGTGTGTGTGTGTGTGTGTGTGTTTGATGGTAATTTTATGTTTGAATTGCTTAAAATAATGGTTCAATTGTGTAATATAGTGTTATTTTTTAATTGCTTGTGCATGTGACAAAAATATTCAAAAAAAAGAGAGCAAGCGTTTAAAGAGCGAGCAATTGCACATTTGCACTTAAGCTTCAAGTGAGTTTATTGGTGAGTGTGTGTTGTTTCAATTTTTTTTATTATTGGAATACGTTATCTAACATAGTAAGAAATCAAATGTAATTCATAATTTTCATTTTGTTCAAAGCAATATCGTATTTTACCGCATACATTAGCAATTAGTTAATATGCAAAGGTGAAATGTAGATAATTAAAATTCCCAATCCTAGGAAGGTGTGTAGCCCTTACTTTTCTCCCGTTAAAGGCGAGGTTCTAATCTTTCCAACTTGCATAGAAAAACCTACACGTTGCAGGGAGGGAATATGTGGTGACATTCTGAAATAGGACATAACCACAAGGTTCGGATTTTATAATTATAGCGCCTGAGCCCATATATTGTACGGGCTATGAAGAAACAAGTAATGTCCTCCACATTGGGGCAGCGTGAGAAAATTTGAATATTAATAATCATAGATCATTCTCGTCATCACACAAGTCTTGACACTCATCTGAATCTAGGTCTAGGTATACTCGTAAATTTTCGATAGTGTCTCTGATGATGTGAGCTACCCTCACATTCAATCTCCTCTTCTTCTAATGCTATCTCATCCAAACGTGGGGCCCTCAAATTACCCCCAATTTGATCTTTTATGATCGTATGAATCTCATCATTTCCATTTGTACCTTCTTCTCCCATCATTTCGACATCATTTGGAGTTTGGATGAGTGGTTCAGGTTCTTCCAAAACGTCGCCAAAATTGGGTGGTGGTTTGTCGTGTGTATTCAATTCAACAATATCTTTTCCTTCAAACACACGTCATTTTCTTGCATGAAGTTGGATCACATACCCATCTTGGGTCTATTCGATCTGGATGGAATATAATCTTCCAAAGAATTAAAAAAAAATTAAGTTACTCTTATAAGATTGATACATAAATAATTGGATTGCGAATATTAATGACATTGAAATTTTAGAGTCTCACTCGTTTGCAATGTCGTGGCAATACTAAAGTGTCATGAGAGTCCATCAATTTTCTTTTTTTTTAATTGATTTGAAAAAACTTTGGAGTTATCATTTCTAATCGTGGCGCTGCTTCCACGATAGATGACCTTAAACCATTTTATGTCAAAAATAAAGTATTTGTCATAAGTCTCGTACTCGACTTCATAAATATGTTGCAACGTGCTGACATAGTCTAGGTCGCCCGAAATGACATTAGGGTCCGCCGCACTAGAACGACTCTCTTGTTGAAAGTTGGCCATTATACCACAATCATATATACGTCGCTTGTTGTCAACTCTCTCAACACGGTAATGGTGTCCATATGTCCACATGGCAGTGTATGATATATACTAAAACACAAAAAAAGAAATGTGTGTAATTAGAAATACTATTCATATATTGAGTGGTACAAAAACAATATTACACTAACCTTCCATCCACATCCATGAACAAATTCCCATTCTAATTTGGTTAATCTTGATGTAGATCTTGAGAAGGGTAGTTTGTGAGCCTTTGAGAGGCTGCATGCTTCACATCTCTTCCCACACTTTGACAAATGCTTGGGGAGTCCAACTGCAAGCTCCTTTGCAATCATAGATTCCATGGCTTTGTAGTTGGGGTGGCCCAACCTTTTGTGCCACAATTCCACCTTTGATAACTCCACCTTTGCCAAGTTAACACTCTCCACTGCAACATTAGCATCAAGCCTAAACAATCTACCTTGCTTAAAGCCTTTGGCTATACATTCATCATTTCTAAGGATGGAACAAAATCCATGCTTAAATTGTACATCTAGGCCATTATCCATTAACTGGCCAACACTAAGCAAATTCTTGGTTAACTTAGGAACATAAAGAACATTATCAAGATTCATCCTTTTGGATGATCCCACATACAAGGGAATTGTTCCTATTCCACTTATCTTACATTCTTGACTACTTGCAGTATAGATTGATCTATGTAAATCATTGTAAGAAAGTAAAGTGGAGAATATGTCCTTTTGATATGTCATGTGGGAACTTGCCCCACTATCAATCCACCAAGAATCATTGGTGTTGCTCTTGGATGATGGTGGTTTGTTGGAAACCATCAAGGATGACTCTTCATCCTCCTCCTCCTCCTGATGTGCAATGTTGCTTTGTTTGCTCTCTTGTACCTTCTTCTTCTTGAGACATTCTGATGCAAAATGTCCTTTCTTTCCACAGAAAAAACATTTGTACTTGGACTTGTCTTTGATCTTGCCCTTTGAGCTTGAAGCCTCATCCTCCTCCTTGGTCTCCTTGAAGTGCTTCTTCTTGCCATTGGTCTTCTTCTTGCTTTTAGCTTTCTCATCACCATCCTACAGAGAAATAGCATTCATTCTTGCATTGGTATGCAACATCCTACACTCTTCAGCTACTAATACACTGTGTAGCTTTTCTATAGTAGGCATAGTGTCTTGGATTGCAAAGCTTTGGACCAAATTTGTAAAGTCACTCCCTATACCATTGAGGACAATCTGAACAAGCTCACTATCTTGAATCTTCTCTCCAATGGAAGCTAACTCCCTATTGAGAGACTTGATTCTTAGCACATAATCTTGTGCACTCTCATCACTCCTCTTCATGCTTTGTAGAATCTGATTCCTAAGCATGAGAACCCTCGAAGTGTTACTAGACTCATAGATAGATTTTAAAGATTTCCAAGCCTCTTTAGCACTCTTACATGATGATACTTCCCTTAAAAGATCATTGCTTACATTCATCTTAATACAGTGAAGTGCAAGCCTAGACCTCTTCTTGTATCTCACTAATTCCTGTGCAGCTAGAGGTTCATCTTCATCATCTATTAGAAACTCATAAAGATCCTGGAGCACCATTAGTGACTCCATCCTCACTTTCCAAATAGCATAATTGGTAGAATTTAACCTCTCACTAGCTTATAGAAGGTAGGCTCCCACTGATCCCATCTTACTAGCAAGATTTTACACACAAGATATAGATTTGTTTGGACCTGAAGCTCACAAAGGTTTCTAACTTGCAGTGTTTCACTCAAATGTTGACTTCTACTCCAACAGATGGATTTGTGATCACAGTTCTATCACTCCCTCACAAAGCTAGAATGAAGATAAGATGAGATGAAAACTACACTCAAGCAAATCTTGCCAATCTTGGCTATTCTTGGACAAAAACTAACTCTATCTCTCTCATTCACTTTTATGTACTTTCAAGACCTGGTTTCCACTTTAAGAAGGTCTAAAATCAGCCTAGATTAATTAGTTTTCGTGAAAAAAATTCAAAACTAATCAATGGCAAGTGATCTTGGTAGCTTATCCTAGGACTTGCACCAAAAATTACATCAAATCGACACCAGAAAATTTTCTATGATCCAATGAATATGGGTTATTAAATGCTGGTTCAGAGATGCCCACACATGTGAACAGTATGGATTTTGGTCCTGAAAAAGTTTGGGATCAAATCCCCTCACCAAAACCTGGATACCAGCTCGCCCTTCCAATACTAGCTTTTTGCACCAAACCCTGCTAAAACTGGATTAGATTCAAACACAGATCAATGGCCTTGTACTTGGCTCTGATACCATGTGAAAAGTATAGTACTAAGGACCATAAATAAATCTTTGAATGATCCACAAAGTGATTGTATGCTTGTTAAACAATCTATCAGAGACTAGTCATCAGAAAACAAGATCTAGTTTAGCAGCTTGATAGGAAACAAGTAGAGACAATCAAAGCATTGATCAGTTAGTATAATCCAACTCCACACATGTGGAAATAAGGCTGTAGTACGGCCTGTAGACAATGTTTACAAAGTGCCAAAGCTGGGTTTCATTGGAAATCAAGAGTAATCACCATACAATGAGAGAAAACTCGAGTTTCTCCTTGAGGCTCCAAAAAGTTTCTATCTTCTCACTATGGAGAATGGGAATACATAGTAAAACACACTTCCTTTGCAAAGTTAGGTGAAAATCCAGCATGTAATAAGAAAGTAGACTCCACTTTCTTGCCCTAATGTGAAAACCCTAGCCTAGATCCAAGAGTCATGCTTGGTAGGTGCATAGTAGGTACAAATCTCATCATAAATCATGGTCTAGATCCTACAAAGTAGGAATCACTACCAAATGGACACAATCACTCCTCTTGACTCGTGGTAACCTACTTTAGGTGTGTATGTACAAGTGGCACTTTGG
This sequence comes from Diphasiastrum complanatum, assembly GCA_029204225.1. Lineage (NCBI taxonomy): Eukaryota > Viridiplantae > Streptophyta > Lycopodiopsida > Lycopodiales > Lycopodiaceae > Diphasiastrum > Diphasiastrum complanatum. Next base: position 38,103,117 of record CM055102.1, on the reverse strand, counting down.
CCATTCAAGTAACCAACAAACAATATTGACAAAATGTACAATATTCTACATGGCTAGATTTGCCAATGTAGGCAATTTTTCATAGGCTCTATCTGGCCTTCACCATCAGGAACGTCACATACTCCATCCAAATTGATTTTGTCATTTGTAGCCACCGACTGCTTGACCAAATGGGTAGAAGCCAAAGCAGTGAGAAAAGTTGACGCCAACTCCACTGCTAAATTCCTGTATGAAAACATCTTAGTATGTTTTGAATGCCCACTAGAACTTGTGAGTGATTGCGGAATGCATTTTCTAAATGAGATTATCACTCACTTGTTATCCACTTATCTGGTTGTCCATAGGAAGAGTACACCCTATTACCCACGTTGCAACGGACAAGCAGAATCATCAAATAAGATCCTCCATGGAATTGTCAACAAAAAATATTCGTTTTTGTCGTCCTTATTGGCTTTTTCTAGTTTAAAAACTTCAGTTATTTTTGTGATGTTTTCGAGAGTCCTCTGTTCCGTTTTGTTGCAGGCCTTTGTGCCATTATAAATTTTTCACATGATCAACGCTTCCAACTAGAGCTAGATCACATGCATCAACCCCCCTCTTTGCTCCATCCTCATTCATCCCTTCATCTTCCTAACACCAACAGATACAGTATGCGCCAGAATCCCAGCCAATAAGGACAAAGAAGTTGTCAGAGACGCCTTGGCAGAGCACATCAAGCACTGCTACACCGCTGTCATCGCCCTTCCTGAAGCCCTTCATCTCGCCTATAAAGAGCTCTAGAACCTTTACCATGACTATCACCAATACCATCTCGCCACTCTCATTATCTGCTATAACGTGGCCTTGGCACATTATAATGCCAGGTCGAAGCCACAACACATTATAACGTGGCCCTGCTATAAGGTCGCTCAAGTCAAAGCCACCACCACATTTCCAATCGATCCAAACATGCCCACGCTAGAGTTCACAACTCTGCCTCGCGGCATCTCACCACCTCACGCCATGTCGCCTCCCATCGCTTCTTCAACCCCCCCATTGTTTCTTCACTCCCCAAATTTGATCTCCCATCCACATCCACTATTCCTCTGTGCATTGTTGACAATCTCATTGATCTTGTGGCGGTACACAAGCATTGGTACCAGAAAGTGTTTTCAGTACCAGACTTGGAGCAACTGGACCTCTTCATAAAACAATATTCGGATATCAAGAAAAGAGACGACTACAAGTTACCTGGCAAGCTCGACGGGCTCCTAAAGAAGAAACCAGCCGATATCCTCTCACTTTTGCATCCTCAACTAGAATGGAGGAAGGCGGTACTTATGCGCATCCCAGAGCTTATAAAGGAGTATCTTACAGCTCTCAAAAATTGCCTTGTCAAGAGGCTTTGTGAAAATATCTGCCACCATCTGCTTCATTGGAACAAACTCAGTCCTCAGCCTGTTGTCTTTCTCAACCAGATCTCTTATCAGATGATATTTGATAGCAATGTGTTTCGTCTTGGAATGAAACACTAGATCCTTCGTCAGGTGAATGGTGGATGTGTTATCCATGAATAGTAGTAACGGCTCGTTGGAGTTCTCTCCCAGTCCGTCAAGGAACTGCTTAAGCCATGTAAGCTCGTTCGCCATCTTGGTTGCTGCAACATACTCTACTTCGCAGGATGATTGCGCAGTTACGGTCTGCTTCCTGCTGATCCATATCATAGCTGCACTGGCTGCTATTGTGCATCCTCCTGAGACGCTCTTGCAGTCATCTTTCACGGATGCCTAGCTTGCATTACTGTAGGATTTGATTTGGAATCCTTCATGCTAAGAGAAACACAACCCATAATCTTTCATCTGTTGAAGGTATTGCAGAATTCTCTTGGCTATCTTCCAGTGCGTAGGGCCTAGATTGATATTAAGCTGGATTATTCTGAAAACTGCATAAGCAATGTTAGGGAGTGTATTATCTGCCAAGTATATGAGTGATCCGATTAACCTCCTGTAGGGCACGTTTTGCATGGCTTCTTTCTCTTTTGCATTCTGCGGGCAGCCTTGCTTGGTCAGAATTGTTTCATCTACAATCGGCATATTAGCTCCCTTGTAGTCTATCATTTGAAAATCATCAATGATTTTTTGGATGTATCTTGACTGGTGAAGATACATCTTCCCTTCATCAAGATCTTTGTTAGTCTGCAATCCTAGGTAGCATCTTGCTTCCCCTAGATATAATATTTCAAAATGCTGTGAAATATTATGCTTCACCTGAGCAATCAGCTCGTCGCTTCTAGACAAGATCAAAGTGTCATCCACGTAGACTGCTATGATTATGATTTTTCCATCTGTGACTGTGATGCCACGCAAATGTCAAAAATTGAATACCAACATAAATATGGCATGATATACTTGAAAATGAAGATATGAGCTAGTTAAGTATAAATCATGAAGAGGCCTAAGTCATTTTTCGAGAATATATCTCCTAAGTACTTGCCTTATAAATTAAGGGCTAGACCTTTAATAGGAAAAGACATTGCCTTGGATAACCCTTAACTAGGTCGTCCATACGAAACGACTAGTTATGAAAAGACATGTTAAACTAGAGTAAATTTAACTCATAGTTAAGTATACCTCTTATGGTATAGTTGAACATATTTTCAGTTTAATTCTTAACTAGGCCCTTTCGCGGGAGCGACGCACCAATTGTTTAAGAGGTGTGTTTGTTCGCCTCGTAGAACATATATTGATCTCACACTTCAGTCTCGATCATCGAGAGAGAAGAGTTTATGCTTATGTAAGAGATTGAAGAAGTGAATAGAGTTCTGTGAGTTATTCTCCCTTATCTCTGTTCTCCGCACTACTGAGTGTGAGTGATCTTGAGTCTGCTAACATTCTCTAACGCATTTCATGAACTACTCTCTGATTAGACAGTCGCTCTAGTGCATTACAATCGTTTGTTGTGTTTTCGTAAAGCATGCTCTAAAGAACTGTCTTAAAATCAGCTTATTTGTCTCTCGCGAATACTTTCTTTTTTGACACTCAAATAATGACTATCTTTGTGCAGTCTAGCACGATCATTGAATTAAGTTGTATGTATACAAATGAGATGACAGTCCCTGTTTGAAGAATTGAGTCTCTAATTTGTTTTCCTGATTGGCATTGACATAAGTTCCTAACATACTCTAAAACCATTCGTGCTCTTTAACCATTAAGTTGGGCTTTAGTTGTTGAGGACTATTGTCTAAGAATGAATAGTTCACGAACTCGATTAATTAATTGTCTGCGCAGTCGCGAATACATCGAACAATTTTCGAGTGCAGAAGTGTAGATCTTTTATATGCAACTTTTGAGATTTGCACTCGGGAATACATCTGACTCATGAATACATCTCAGAAGTTGCATATAAAAGACCAAAGGCGTCTTCTTCTAAGTCAGGAATGTAGTGTACAAAATGTGGAACATCTGGACATACCAAGGAAGACTGCACCACTGTTAATGTCAAATACATTGAAGTTTCTGCCCAGGAAGTACTTTTTATTTCTCAGAATGATACGACTACGAACTATATACAGGGTACTGCAACATCAACCTAGCCGGACGGACCCAAATGCGCACCAAGAAGACATAATCCTCTTGAATTTGTTGGACCAGCAAAGTCTCAAACCTCGAATAAACCAGTTTCGGGCAATTGCTACAACTGTGGAGAGCCAGGACATTTTTCTCTTGACTGTCCTCAACCATGGAAGCCAAATGGTTACGTACCATTATGCTCGAATTGTAGAGAACCTGGTCACAAGTATCTTGACTGCCCTCAGCCGCAGAAGCCGCGACCCAAATATCAGTTTGTAGCAACACCAGCTGCTGCAGACACGAAAGCGAAAGCTGCGACAGATGCTGTTGTACAGAATATTGATGTTATTGAAGGAAAATTGGCAAAGACTGAAGATCAATTCTGGCCAAGTGACATGGAAAAGATTTTAAAAGTCACCACGAGAAGCAAAAGCTCCTCGAAACTTGATCAGAAATCTTTGACAAAGCGCAGAAAATCCTTGAAGACAAAATCTTCTAGCAAGATGACGAACAAATCCACGACTAAAGAAGATCTCAAGAATGACCGTGATGTTGCGAAGTTATTTGCAAAAGATATCTCGACAGAAGCAAAAGAAATCATCAATGCTGAACTAAAGACTGCTCCTACAGGAAGATGGTCACTTTCGAGGAAGAAGACGAAGAAATCGCGAAGACGAAATTGTCTCGTGCTGTTATTGATAAACCAACCTCAAAATCAAAGACAAAAGAATATGACATCGTAACTGATATCAGATCTCTTCGACCAAACATTACTTTTGAACAGCTGTTGGCAGATAACACTTATTACAAAAAGCAGCTGAAAGGCCTTTTTGTGCCTAAGAAGAAGAAGAAAATTTCTCTGCTAGATGCTAGTGTTTTGTCCATTGATTTAGGTGATCTCGGTGCACCTGAAATTGATGTTACTATTGCAGGATGTCTGATCAAAAAAGTGCCAATTGACTCTGGTTACATTGTAAATATAATAACAGAAGACACAGCTCATGCTCTGGGGCTGACTGACATTCAACCAACACAGCGAAACATCAAGTTAGATGATTCGACACGACGAAAACCTATTGGAGAACTGAAGGATGTCATTGTCTACATTCAAGCCAAGCCATTCACCATGAATTTCATTGTTATCAAACCACTCGGTTTGTCATCATATTCTGTGCTGATTGAACGACCTTGGCTTTATCAATCAAATGCTAGTGTACATTGGAAATCTAGAGAGCTAAGATTTCAGACTAGTGAGGCCAATAACCGAGGTAAGCCACCAGAACAAATCATAACCTGGAGTCGTGACAAATATAAAGGTGAAACTCCTTTGTCCGACACCAGTTTTACATCAGAAGAATTTTCGTATGCCTTGAATATTTATTCCTATAAATCTGATATTGAAGTGCAGTACTTTGAATGTTATGAGAATGTTGATGACGAAGAATTCTTCGATGCCTGCAACGATGAAGCTGATGTTTCGTATGAAGAAATTAACGTTGCAGACACAAACTTGAAAGAGTCTGATGATTTGAGTGACGAATCTGAACACGAATTTGGTAACAAGAACCAGGTTGACGACAAGAAAACATCTATGGAGTCAACCATGCGCGAAATTCATGGCCATACCAAGGCCAGTATGACTGAAGGTATCATCTTACCAGATTCTACTGAACTGATTGAACTTGCACCTGGTAGATTTGTGCATGTTTCAAAGTCACTTGGAGAATCTGAGTTGGCGGAATTCACTGAACTATGAAAGGAGTATCAAGATGTTTTTGTCTGGTCGCTCGACGATTTGAAGGGTATACCTGCAGAATTCGGAGAGCACCGAATTGATCTGAAGGAAGATGCTCTACCTGTTCGACAGAGACAATATCGTCTCAATCCTAAATACTCTCTAATGGTCAAGGACGAACTTAACAAACACCTTAAGGCAGGTATAATCTATCCCGTCTTAAGTAGTAAATGAGTTATCGTCCCGAAGAAGAAGACTGGCAAAGTACGAATATGTTAGGATTTTTGAAAACTCAATGCTGCCACCAGGAAGGACCATCATCCTTTGCCTTTTACTGATTCCATCCTAGATCAGGTTGCTGGTCAAGAGCGTTACAGTTTCTGTGATGGCTTTTCTGGATATAATCAGGTGGGAGTGCAAAAGGAGGATCGCTTAAAGACCACATTCACGACGGATTGGAGCACTTATGCCTACAACAAAATGCCCTTTGGTCTTTGTAACACTCCAGCGACTTTTCAACATATCATGATGTTAATTTTCACTGCCTTCCTGAGAACTTTTCTCGAAATATTTATTGATGATTTCTGTGTGTACAATGATATAAAGACACACCTGCATAAGCTAAAATTAACATTGCAACGATGTCAAGATACTTGTTTATCTCTTCATCCAGAAAAATGTTTTTTTGGTATGAAAGAAGAAATATTGCTCGGACACAGAATATCTAACAGAGGAATAGAAGTCGACAAAGATAAAGTCGAGCTTATAAAGAACCTCCTGATACCAACCAATTTGCGTGAACTAAGAGCTTTCTTAGGACATGTTGGCTATTACAGGGGATTTATTCAAAATCAAGATTCTATTGTTGCCTGTCTTACACATCTACTGAATAAACAAGTGGAATACTTGTGGACGCATGAACAGTAGAAAGCATTTGAAGATCTCAAGCAAAGGTTGATCAATGCTCTTATTTTGAGACCACCCAACTGGGCTATTTTATTTCACAATTATGTGGATGTTTCTGCATTTGCTATTGGCATCTGTCTAAGCCAGAAGGACGACCAGAAGAAGCATCATCCCATCTACTATGCGTGTCGACAGATCAGTGCATCAGAGAAAAATTATTCGGCTACAGAAAGGGAAGCGCTTGGCATGATTTTCACTGTTAAAAAATTTCGACATTATTTGCTGGGATATGCATTTATTTTTCATGTGGATCATTATGCTCTTAAGTATCTTGTAAATAAACCAGATCTATCAAGACGAATTGCTCGATGGGTTCTATTTCTGCAAGAATTCACTTATCAGGTAGAGCTTCGTCAAGGAAAGTATCATACAAATGTTGATTATCTATCGTGACTCAGCACTGGAAAAATTGAAGATCCTATCAACGATGATTTTCCAGACGAACATTTATTCGAGATTTCATCTACAAATTCCCTATATCCTGATATCATTACTTATCTCAAGGATCAGATATATCCGGATGGTTATGATTTGGAGCAAAAAATAGTTTTTCAATATAAGGTAGCACCTTATACAATTATTAACAATGTTCTGTACAAGCTTGGTGCAGATCATCAGCTTCGAAGATGTCTCGAATCCAAAGACATTAAAAAGGTCGTTAAAGCCTTACACTCAGAAGATGTTGGTGGGCATTTTGCTTTGAAGAACACAATTAATAAGATATTGACTGCCAAATATTGGTGGCCAACAATGTTCAAGAATATATCAAACTTTATTCGTTCATGTGATCCATGCCAAAGATCTGGTAAGCCTACAAAATCAATGAATTGGCCGTTGACACCAATCCTTCCTCTTGCACCATTCGAGAAGTGTGGGATTGACTTTGTCGGTCCAATTAAACCTATTACCCGACATACGAAATGTCGCTATATTCTAGTTGCAACGGATTATGCTACAAAGAACGTGAAAGCAGAGGCGACAAAAAGAAATGATGCAAAACTGTCGCGACGTTCTTATTCAAAAGTATTATCACCAGATATGGTTTCCCACTCAAACTAGTAAGTGACCGAGCTACACATTTTTTAAATAACACTATACGGTTGCTGACAACTTATTTTCTCATCAAACACAGAAAAACTACACCGTATAATCCAAAATCAAATGAGTTGACAGAAAGAGCTAGTGGAATTTTATGTAAGATCCTGACTAAAATTACTATTGCACATGCAACGGATTGAGATCAGAAACTACCATCAGTTCTTTGGGCTTATCGTAATACAGAGAAAATCACGATGAAACAGACACCATTTTTTTCTGACATATGGTATGCATCCTATTCTGCCAATTGAATTTGAGGTCAAAACTTTTCGTATCCAAGCTCAACGAACAAATGCAGAATGTATAAACTAAAGGTTGACTAATATTGAAGAACTAGCTGAAGCTCGTGAGTCTTCACAAAAATTAACGAAGGAAATCTAGGAACAAAAAAAGAAGAAATATGACAATCATATAAAAAAATGTGACCTTAAAGCTGATGATTATGCGCTGATATATGACAGTCGCCATCAAAAGTTCCCAGGAAAACTCCATATGCGATGGCTTGGACCTTTTAAAGTCATAGAGGTGTTTGACAATGGTTCTGTGCAGCTTCAATCACTTGAAGGGGAACTGTTACCTATACATTTTAATGGGTCCAGACTATAAAAATACTACCTTTGACCAGAATTTTTATTTATTTATTTTTATTCTTATTATTTTCTAGTATTTTTTTGGAATCAATCGCGAATTTTTTTCTATCTTTTCTGATAATATTCACGACTTTTTTTTTCTCTTCTAGAAAATTTTCTAGAAATTTTCGTGAACTTTTCTACCACTGGTCAACATTTGTTTAAACTATTTCATGAATTTTTCAAGAATTTTTCTTGTCTTCTCTCAAATCTTTTAAATTATTTTTCAAAGTATTTTCGAGAACTTTTCGAAAAACTTTCGCGACACTCAACTGTGAACTGTAACTTGTCATTTTTTTTTTCTTTCGAGAATTTTTCTAGAAACTTTCTAGTATTTTTTTTCTTTCTCCAGTTTTTCGAGAAATTTCCTAGGATGACGCTTAACATTTTCGAGAATTTTTCATCAAGTTCTGTATCATCCTTTCGGGTCAGCAGAGTTATACATAGGCTCTTCGGCTATGTATGCTCTCGAATACATTCGCATCAAAGAACTTCAATTTTTGCAAAACGAAGACAATAAGTGACATTTTTGGAAGCGAAAGTCACAGTTTCAAATATACAAACCCAAAGCTGTTGCGGATTTAGACGCATTCGATGACGCAGGGTTGCTGATCAACATTAATATGGCGTATCCAAAATTATTCAGTCTATATGTGGATTGGGAGCGAAACCTTGCAGAATATTTTGCGGAGATTCGACATAATCTACAGGATAGAAGGAAGTCATTCAGATATAAGCAATTTTGTACATATTCATTTTGGCAGTTTGGTACCTTTGCGGCAAAGACATTATTTTTTGTTCAGAATCTTTATGTTAAAAGCAATTTTATTAGATTTTCAGCTCGATACTGTGAAGAAATCACTCTACGAAGTGATTCAGACGAAGATACAAAGTTGACTCAGGAGTTGTTTGATGGAACATTACTCCTTGTTAAACTAGAAGAATTCGGCAACCTCCCAGTTGGCCGATATACAAAATCCAAAGAAGATTTGTTGTTGATCAAAGCTCAATAGAACTTGGAGCTAGCTCATAAACTATATGAAGAATTGAATAATTCATAGATAATATTCATGTCTTTGTCATGCTGATGCCTATCTGTGATACTGAAGCTAGATCTTTGCAGTTTGAAGATATTTTGAAGTTTGATTCCAGTTTTCATCAAACAATCTCAACTCAAAATCAACCTACTCAACGCAACAACAAGACACATATTCTCTGAAGAAATATCTAAAGGATGAATCATATGAAGAAATATTTTTTTGCCTCAACGAAAATCTGACGAACAAGAATGTTTCTCAAATAATCCTCGAAATAAAGATGATATGTTTACAAGGATGTTTCACATTTGAGGAAGGGGATATGTGATGTCACACAAATGTCAAAAATTGAATACCAACATAAATATGGCATAATATACTCAAAAATGAAGATATGAGCTGGTTAAGTATAAATCATGAAGAGGCCTAAGTCATTTTTCGAGAATATATCTCCTAGATACTTGCCTTATAAATTAAGAGCTAGACTTTTAATAGGAAAAGACATTGCCTTGGATAACCCTTAACTAGGTCGTCCATACAAAACGACTAGTTATGAAAAGACATGTTAAACTAGAGTAACTTTAACTCATAGTTACGTATACCTCTTATGGTATAGCTGAACGTATTTTCAGTTTAATTCTTAACTAGACCCTTTCGCATGAGCGACGGACCTATTGTTTAAGAGGTGTGTTTGTTCGTCCCGTAGAACATATATTGATCTCACACTTTAGTCTCGATCATCAAGAGAGAAGAGTTTATGCTTATGTAAGAGATTGAAGAAGTGAATAGAGTTCTGTGAGTTATTCTCTCTTATCTCTGTTCTCCGCACTACTGAGTGTGAGTGATCTTGAGTCTGCTAACAATCTCTAACGTATTTCATGAATTACTCTCTAATCAGACAGACGCTCTAGTGCATTACAGTCGTTTGCTGTGTTTCCATAAAGCATGCTCTAAAGAATTGTCTTAAAATCATCTTATTCGTCTGTCGCAAATACTTTCTTTTTTGACACTCGAATAATGACTATTTTTGTGCAGTCTAGCACGATCATTGAATCAAGTTGTATGTATACAAATGAGATGACAATCCCTGTCTGAAGAATTGAGTCTCTGATCTGTTTTCCTGATTGGCATTGACATAAGTTTCTAACGTACTCTAAAACCATTCGTGCGCTTTAACCATTAAGTTGGGCTTTAGTTGTTGAGGACTATTGTCTAGGAATGAATGGTTCACGAATTCGATTAATTAATTGTCTGCGCAGTCGCGAATACATCGAACAATTCTCGATTCTCTGTTGACACCTTTGTCAGCCAGAGTGTAGTCTGCTGTACTACTCTGATAACATTTCATTTGTAGAACGCACTTCTTTCAATTCGATAGAGGCCAGATTGTTGTTCTGAATTCATTAATATTACCCATTCCAAATATAAGTAATACTGGTTACTTCTTAATGTCTGTCGACAACCAGAATAACATTCGAAACCACCAGCCATAATTACACCAAAAACATAACTTTCTAACGCTATCCTTGGTGGGAACGATACTTTTCACTACAAAATCTATATTAACCCTGTTGGTATAGCACGACAGTGACCTTTGTATAGACATTGTAGTCAACCATCAATGGTTGAAACCCTATGGATCTGAGAGTGTGATCCTTCTTCTTATACCACTGCTTGGCAGACTGCTTCAGTCCGTATATGCTTCTTTGCATTCGGCAGGCGTAGTTTGCAAAGCATGTGCAGATGAATCCTGGTGGTTGGTCCATATAGACCTCTTCATTCAAGTCACCGTGTAGGAAGGTGATCTTTTCATCCACTATGTGGATCTTGAGACTGTACGCTACTACATATGAAAATAGTAGGCATAAGGACAAATGCTTTACAACTAGAGAAAAGGTTTCAGTATAGTCAACACCATATTTCTGAGAGAAACCTTTCGCCACCAATCTGGCCTTGTATTTTGATACGTTGCCATCAGGTCCATACCTGTATTTGAAAATCCATTTGCACTTTACGATCTTCTTGTTTGCCAATAATGGCTCCAGATTCCAAACATTGTTCTGCTCCATGGAATTCATCTCGTCTTCCATCACTTTAATCCACTTGTCCTTATTTGGATAGTTGATAGCTTCCTCATATGTTTGAGGTTCTCCACCAAATCCATAGAACTCCTCTGATATAGAGACTGAACTATCAAGTACAAATCTGACATGTACTCTTCTTTCTCTCATGGATCTTCTTGGAGAGTCCACAGTCAGATAGATGGCCTTGCCTTTGTCAAGTTTCTTGCTTTTGCTGACTGTTGAATTGTGGTGAGTAGTAGGTGTCCATGTGCGCCTTGCTGCTCGTCGTGGGCGTGGTATGTGCAACACTCGATCTACCTAACCTATTCTGCAGGTAGTTGGCTGTAGCTACTGCTTCAGCCCATAAAAATTACCTTTGAATAGGCCATCATGGAGCTCGCAGCTTCCATGAGGCTGCAGTCTTCGAGTGAAGTATGCCTTCGCTGGTGCAAAACTCTACAAAGCGTTCGGAGCATATTCTGCTCCTCTGTCTATTCTCAGTTGTTTCACCTTCTTGTCAGTCCATTTGTCAACCCAATTCACAAACTTTGTGAATTTCTCTAGGGCCTCTAACTTGTTGTGGATAAAGTACATGGCTGCAAACTTGCTAAAGTCGTCAATAAAAGTGATGTAGTACTTTGAACCTCCCAGGGAGACCACATCAAATGGTCCACAAATGTCAGAGTGTACCAGTTCCAAGAGTTCTTTCATTCTGAAAGAGTCCTTGGTGAATGGTATACGTGACATCTTGCCTTTGTTATAGGCATCGCAAGATTTCAAGCACGCTGCATCTTTGATATTGACACCAGTGCATGCTCTGCTCCGGCTAGCGTTGTATAGAGCAATTGTATTCATGTGATACAGCCTCTTGTGCCATATAATATCCATCGATTCGTTGATCTGGTGAGCTTGCTCTGAAGGTACTTAGATCTTGAGGTGATACAGATTTCCCTTTTGCTTTCCTATGGTGACAAGCTGAGTGGTTGCGGATTCAACCACTTTGCAAGTATCGCCTTCAAATATGACTGTTAGTCCTACATCTACCATCTTAGCAACAAATAGTAGGTCCTTCTGAAGAGTGGACACCTATGAAGTGTCATCGAGCCTTCTGTCTCTTCCTTTGGTGCTTAACCACAGTGCTCCAGTTTCGTTGACTTTGTGTCCCCAAGATTATATATCTGGAAGATTCTGAATCTTGATAATCAGTGATCATGTGTCTCGTTGTATGAAGTGTGATGTTGCACCTGAATCAAGAATTATCTCGTGTATCTAAAGGTGATGTCGCATAGACATCAGCACACAAGTAAGCTGCTGGGTTCTTGCCATTGTTGGCTCTGTCTTTGGCCATCTTGGAGGACTCTGGTTCTTCCACATAGGATGAGCTATTGTCGCTCTCCCGTTTGCTCTGAGCTTTCTTGTTTCTGGGATTTTGGTTGCAGTCAATGGTTGTGTGACCCTTTTTGTGACAGTGGATGCACTCTATCTTTGGATTGAGCCAGCACTTATTAATAGTGTGTGCGTTCTTCACTGATCATCAAGCACTGTTGTATCTCATCAACAAGACCTGCACCACAGGTCTAGATGGATCCTATTATTGAGAGAATTTGAATTTAGGATCGTGGTTCATAAGGGAGTTCAGCCTTTTTTAGCAGATCATCTATCCCGAATCCCTAACCTTCCTACCCCTGATCACGGCGTCAATCCTTTTCCAAGTTGACTCTACACCTATATGGGCTAGGGAAATTATCGAATATTTAACTTCAGGATAGATGGATTCTTAATTCTCTAAACCCGAACAACGAGCGTTGGTTCTCAAAACTAAACCTTATACGTTAATTGCAGGACAACTCTACAAGCAAGGGTTAGATGGAATTATCCGACGATGTCTTACTGAAGGAGAAATCCCCTCTATAATTTCTCTCACTCATAAAGGTATTGGTGCCGGCCATTTCTCTTCTGAAACAACTACTAAGAAAATCCTCTTGGCCGGTTTCTGGTGGCCAACACTCTTCAAGGATATGCACAATTACACTAAGGCTTGTGATGTCTGCCAACGCACAAAACGCTTTCAAAAAACAGACTACATGTCTTTACACCCTGTACCCACTGATCAAGCTTTCCAGAAATGGGGAATTGATTATGTCGGACCTATTAAACCTGCTGCTCGACACACACAATCTCGTTACATCATAGTAGCTACGGACTACTGCACCAAATGGGCTGAAGCAAGAGTTGTTCACAATGCTGATGCTTATTCCACCGTCAAATTTCTCTATGAACAGGTTATAGTTCGGTTCGGATGTCCTCTAGATCTTATCAATGATAGGAGAACACATTTCCTTAACTCTGTCATAGCAGATCTTCTTTCCAAATTTTTTGTGGTACATTGCACAAGTTTCCCATACTATCCACCCTGCAATGGCCAGGCAAAATCCACCAGTAAAATCCTTTGTGGCATTTTCACCAAAATCATCGAATCCAGCCGATCTGATTGGGAACTCAAACTCCATGCTGCTCTCTGGGCTTATCGCACTACCCCGAAACGAGCTACAGGCTTAACCCCCTTCCAGCTCACATATGGTCAAGAAGCCATTATGCCTGTGGAATTCCATATTCCCTCCCTTCGAGTAGCCTACAACCTTGAGCTCGATACTCCTTAGAATCTAGCAAATAGGTTATTCCATCTGGAGCAACTCTGTGAAACACGACGGATCAGCATCCATGCTCAACAAGTCCACAAACGACGACAAAAAGCATGGCATGATCGATCATTGAAACTTAGAGATTTTCAGGTGGGCGATAGGGTCCTGCTATACCAGGCCAAAGCCTTCAAAGGCAAACTGAAATTTTCAGGCCAAGGACCTTACGTCATAAAAAAAATCTTTGCCTCTGAATATGTTCAACTCCAAACCCTTCAAGGCGATGTCCTCGACACTGTGGTCAATGGGAGTCGACTGAGAAAGTACAACAAACCCTGCTTTTATCTTGATATGTATAAGCTGCTTTTTTTCTACTGTTTATTTTTTTCTTCTTCTCCCTTTTTATTATTTGTATGCCATTTTGACACCATTTTTTGCTGTAATTTGTTGTTCCATCCATCAAGTTACTATCAGATCAGTCTTTTCTGATAAAACCACAAAAGTCATTAGTTTCAGACAAAATGTTTTCACATCATCTCAGCTAGAATTCGCCTGACCTTTTTCTTACAAAGAACGATTCATTTTTTGCCTCCGTGAATTTTGTCTCAGAAAAAAAATGTCAAAAAGTAAAAAAAATTGAGTTTTTTCATCAGATATCCATGCTCAGAATTCGCAGACAATTTGTGGGAGCTCAAATTGATCCTCACAATTTCTCTATTACCTCCGCGAATTCTGATCAGATACATTTTTTGCACTATCAAACATTTTCCCTCTTTTGGCCAACACAAATCACTTACAGGAATTCGCGGGCCCTCAGAATGATGCCTTAAATTCGCGACCATCATTACCAAATCATGGACACTAAGGACAAATTCTGGGTGAAGCTGTGAATTCCTGTCCAAAAAAGTCTATATATAGGTCTCCACCCTTTCTCCACCAGTTCATTTTAGATTGCTGCTCTCGAGTTCATGCCAATTTTTTTCGAAATTTTCAAAATTCTCAGAGCAATCTAAAATCACTGCTGCCATGGCTTCCCGTGATTCCTCACTAAGCTTGCACCACCATAAACTCCCTCGTCCTTATTCAGGAGATATAATCATGATCTCTCTTAAGAATTACACCGAGCAGCTCGCTCTGGCCAAGGATATCCTCACCAACCTTGGTTTTGATCTAACACTTTTGCGGGACCAACAGAGTGAGAGCCTCATCCGAGCAGCTTACTCGACCTATTCGGATGAGTTCCAAACTTTTCGGCTTACAACCAAGACTGGCAATTATTCTATTATCAACGTCTCTCCGACGGATCTTCAGAGTGTCGACTTTTCTAATCTCGAAGAGACAATCCATGGCAAGGGCACCAGTTATGATGCCAAGTACTTCACCAAGTTTCTGACAGATGACGGCAAAACCATTGCCCAAACCAACGATGGGATCGCTATCCGACTCACCATGGATCCTCATCTACGGGCCGCCTCAGAGATCATTGTCACCATGGCTACAGTACATACCACCAAGATGGATCACATCTCACCGAGCGATCTCTTCTCTCTAACCCTCATCATGGATGACCCCACTCAAAACTATAAGTGGGCTAAGAAGGTAGCGGAGAAGCTATGCGGAGCCTTGAAAGCCCGCAAAGCAACTACCAAATGTGGGTATCTCCTCCACATGTTGGTCACCAAGCAATTGGGGTCTAAGGCGGATGCTTCCATCAAGGATCTGGATGCTGTTTATCCAAGCACAAAAAAACGAGCCACCCCTCAACCGACAGCAGAACCAGTCTCACCAGCCCCACCTACTAAGAAGCAGAAAGGGAAGGCAGTCAGTACCGAAGCAAATGTCCCACAAGACATTCTATCCAGCGACATTGGGGTAATATGCTGAATCCGGAGGGAGCCTTAAACCATCTCAGGTCCCAAAGGAGGTCCTAGAGCAGCAGGCGGCCTTACTTCACCAGGCCCAACAATGCCGAAAAGCAGTAGCAACAGCAGCAGGCCGCTCCGAAATGACAAGCACTGCTGACTCTGATTCTATGGGCGTGATTCCGTCCACACAGGAAATCTCCTCTCCATCACTTGCTCTCACAATCCCACCACCACCCCCACCATTTACTATCACCTCCACGCCCTCACTAGCTCTCAACACGGGCTTCCCTTCCACACTTCCACAAAAGCCCTCGACTATACAAATCTCCACCCTACTTGACTCCATAGTCAACGTAGATGAATTTGCCTTACAATTACTAACTGCACTTCCATCAAACACTGTCACCACTAACCCAATCCCACAATTTCCGCCACGTAATCTCTCTCCACCCCTCAATCCACAATCCCCCCTCCCTGCCTTTCCTACAGTCTAGCCCTGCTCCTGATTTTTTACCATTTAACCCCATGCCGTATCCTAACTACACACGCAACCTCCCTGACATTGGTCCTTGGGAGCAGCTACCCCTTACATCCCAAAAAGCGGTATGGTTGGTGAATGAGCTCAATACAATATATTCGGCACCCTAGGGGGACAACACACTATGCGGCAATTCGACGATGGTGCTATGGCGGGCCTTCAGAAAGAAAAAACAAGGTTGGCGGAGGAAACCAAACAACAACAGCTGCAGATCCAAAACCTCACGAATTATAATCAACAACAACAGCAGATGCTAATCCATCTCCAGAACCAGCTCCAACTGAAGGTATCCAACGTGCAGCATCTATACCCTCAAAGCCGAGAAGGATGAGGTTGTAGCAGATTCACAAGCAACAAGTTCCGTTATGAAGGAACAATTGGAAATGGTGGACTTCAACGACTTCGCACCACCAGCTATCCCTGAGGGAACTGCCATTCCAGTGGTGGCCTATCAAACGCTGGCCCAAAAGCTGAAAGCCACGATGGAGCAACACGCAAAATTACAACAATTATACATTGCTTTTGTCGAGGCCCTAAACCAGCACATAGCCACCCTGGAAGAACGCTTAAAGGCTGCTGCCCAGTAGACATCGGCGGTTCATGCAGAGCACGTCCAATTTCATGATTCAGGGCACCACTTTGATGGACCTGATGGTGGAGATGGCGCAGGATTTCAACAGCCTCCTCCTGCAACTCAAGGCTCCGCATTTCAAAGCCTACTCCTGCAAACACCAACCAATCCATCGGGCTATGGGGGTACCATCTCCCAACATTTTCTTTTTCCTTCCACCGCCTCTAACCCCCTCGACACCACTAACCCCACCTTCATTCCACGACACTTTTCACCTGAATCACAATGCATTGCAAAAGCTAACCCCTCGCCTCCTCTATCTCCTGATCCCGATCCAGAAACCGCACACGAGATTGCCTCTAAAGAACTTAGACTTAGGAAACTTAAGATTAGAAATATTTTATCTTAAGTTGTCCTAAGTTAAGAAAATTGAAGTTCTAAATCCTTAAGTTAGAAGTTCTAGAAAGGCTAGAAACAGATTAGTCCCATAAGTTGGTAGACACTTATGGAAGACCCTCCTTGCCATAAAAGGAGAGGTATTTGCATTGTAAATAACACTTTTGAGATTAAGCTATCTTGTCACGAGCCTGATATAAAAAGCTTGATGGTCTTCTGAAGTCTCTAGACTTCAATCCTACTCAACCAGACTGCATGTCTACATTAAGAGAGTAGGAAAGGATTTTGTGATATCGATCGACCATTTCACAAATCTTGGAGAAACAACGCTAGGGATGGAGATCAGAAGAGATCGAACAAAGGGCAAAATACACTTGAGTCAGTTAGAATATGCCAGAAAAGTGCTAAAGTAGTACCACATGATGGACTGCAAAGAAAAAGCCACACCAATGATAGCTGGAGCCAAGCTAACGAAGCAAGAATGCCCAAAAACGGAAGAGGAAGAACAGAAGATGGCAGGTATACCCTACCAAAACCTAATTGGTAGTCTGATGTGTCGCAGAGGCGACATTGTTTCGTGTCCGTCTTCTCCTTCTCTTTTCGCGAACAATTTTCTTTCTTTGAATTATCTTTTCATGGGGAAGTCCTTAGAGGATCCCAAACACTCGACTCTTATCACAGAACATATTTTATTCTAGCAATCAAGACACACAGCACAAGACAAAGAGATACACGAAAATAGAGCGACCATATTGTTAGTTTGGTTTTGGAGTGAGATCGTCTGTGTCTCGCTCGTTGGCGGATTGACACTCTACTCTTACGTTGTGTTCTGCTCGTTGGCAGACTTTCATGCACAACTATGGTGTCTTTACTTTCTTACTCTATTCGCTATGTCTCTCTTTGTCTCTTACAAATCTCTGTATTCTCATCTTTCTCTATCATTATGATCCAGAGAGGATCATTTATACCTCCACTATGTGGTTCCACTATGTGGAGTTTACAAGATAGCTAAACGTCGAATTACCAGACTAGTTAATGCTAATAACTAGTTAGTTAGTCTTTGTCATTGCTACTCGTTTCGGCTGGGCGTGAAGCCCGTTGACCTGCCAGCTGGCAGCGCGAAAGATTTTTCTTTGTTTGATTCGTAATCTCCCATTTGCTTTTGTTCTTTTCGTTTCTTTTCATAGTTTTCGTTTTGCGTCCCTTTTGCGGTTTGAGGTCCTGGAGGTGTGTTTGCGATTCACGAATGATTCACGAATCGTTCGTGCTTCGAGTCAAAGACACGTTGACTATCACAAATTGTTCTCGTTCGACCTTCGTGTCTTGTTCGTGCTGTGACAAAGTTGTAGGAGTTCACCATTTTTGACACTCCCTCTTGAACCTTGTAGCTTTGTTCGTTCAATCCAATTGCTTCTCTTTGCTTGGTAAAGAGTGGCTTGTCGAGCGGTTTCGTGAGGAGATCTGCAATCATACTTTCTGATTTTATGAACTGGACTTGGAGCTCTCCTTTCGAGACTACCAATTAAGTTTTGGTAGGGTATACCTGCCATCTTCTGTTCTTCCTCTTCTATTTTTGGACAATCCCGTTTCATGAGCTTGGCTCCAGCTATCATTGGTGTGGCTTTCTCTTTACAGTCCATCATGTGGTACTGCTTCAGCACTTTTCTGGCGTATTCTGACTGACTCAAGTGCATTTTGCCATTCGTTCGATCTCTTCTGATCTCCAGCCCTAGGCATTTTGTTGGTTTTCCAAGATCTATGATTTCGTAGTTTTCAGAAATCTGACACTTCGTGTCTTTGATCAACATCAAAGAATTTTCTATCATCAGCGAATCATCCACAAAAATGGTTAGTATCACAAAATCCTTTCCTACTCTTTTGATGTAGACATTACAGTCTGGTTGAGTAGGATTGAAGTCTAGAGACTTCAGAAGACCATCAAGCTTTTTGTACCAGGCTTGTGATGCCTGTTTTAGACCGTAGATGCATTTCTGCAATCGACAGACATATTGTCTGTTGTCGGGGTCTTCATAACCTTCAGGTTGCTTCATGAAAATTTCCTCCTCTAGATCTCCGTGGAGAAAGGCTGTTTTCATATCAATTTGGTGAATTTCCAGATTGTACTGTGTGGCATATGCAAGGAGTAGCCTTATGCTTGTCATCTTGACCATGGGCGAATATGTGTCAAAATAGTCAATACCATATCTCTGCGTGTAGCCCTTCGCGACAAGCCTTGCTTTGTAGCGGCCAATGGTGCCATCTGATTTCAGCTTTTTCTTGTACACCCACTTGCAGTCGATTACTTTTCTATTTTCTGGCAGTGGCTCTAATGTCCATGCCTCATTTTGCCTCATCGACTCGATCTCCTCTGACATTGCCTGTTTCCAAAATTCTCTCTCTGGACTCTGGATAGCTTCTTAGTATGTTGCTGGCTCTTCTGTGAAGCTGCAGTACTCGAACTGCGTGTCTTTGCTCCATTGAAGTTGTCAGAATAACTGTTTGGAGGCCTGCATTTTGATTTGATGTCTGTCCTCGATCTCCCTCTTGAATAGGCAACAGTGTGAAGATCTCATGGCCTCTTTCGTCTTTTAGTCCAGGGAATGTGGACTCGTCGAACTTTACATCTATGCTCGAAACAACCTTCTTCGTGGTTGGATCATAGAGTTTATACACATGTGTTCTGTTCGAGTAGCCGACCATGATTGTTTGTTCGGATTTGTCGTCAAGCTTGCTTCTCTTTTCCTTTGGAATGTGCTTGTATGCTGCACATCCAAATACTCGTGCGTATGACAGATCAGGCTTTTTGTCTGTCCACATTTCGTATGGTGTTTTGTTCTCCAGTGCTGTCGTTGTAGATCTGTTCTGCAGGTGTACAACTGCAGCTATTGCCTCGGTCCTGAATTGGCCTGGCAATTGAACTTGTGCTATCATGCATCTGGCTCCTTCGACTAGCGTTTTGTTTTTTCTTTCTGTCACACCGTTGTATTATGGTGTGTATGTAGGAGTGAACTGGTGTTCAATCCCCTGTTCTTCGCAGAATCTTGAGAATTCTGTGCTTTTGTATTCACCTCCATTGTCAGATCTAAGAATTTGTATCCTTTTTGAGGTGTGTCGCTCTGCAAATGACACGAACTTCTTGAAGGAATGAAATACTTCAGATTTCTTCTTCAAGTAGTAGATTGTGGTCATTCGGTTGTAATCATCTATTAACGTTAGAAAATATCTCAAACCTGAGAGCAAATATGTTTTCATCGGTCCACACACATCAGAGTGAACAAGCTCAAGAACTTCCTTGACTATTCTTCCTTTGTGTGTGAATGGATTCCAATGTTGCTTGTCTTTCTGACAAGCTTCGCAGACCTCAGCCTCGGGCCTTAATATTTTGAGACCTGTGACAATGTCCTTTGTGCTCATGTCGTACAGGCTTCGCATGTTCAGATGATACATTCTCTTATACCAGAGCTGATCTTCGTTTTCTGGAGAATTTAATATGCTATCAGAGTTGCTGATTATTTTGGTCTGGTAGAGGTTTCCTTCTCTGCATCCGACCATCAGCAACTTGTTTGTCGTCTTCTCGATCATACGGCCAGTGAGGCACATAGAGTGCTCCTGGCAGCTCTGCTTGGCCCGACAGTGTTCGTAGCTGTAGAGAGTCATCTGCTTCCATCACCTAGAATCACCGCTCTGTCGTTTTCGAGTTTGCGAAAGTTGATCAAGATATTCTTGTTGTAGGTTATGTGAGATGTTGCTCCTGAATCGATGACCACATCGTAGTCATGTTCGGAGTAGCTTGTTGAAGCTTCGTCGAGTATCGTGAAAGCTTCGTCACCTCTTTCTGCATCTTTAGATGACTCTGCAACGTTTGTCTTTTCAACTTTGTTTTTCCATTTTTGGGTTGAATCTACAGTCGTATGCAGAATGCCCTTTCTTCTTGCAGTGCATGCAAGGTATTGCTGGATTGAACCAGCATTTGTTGGCCGTATGGCCTGGTTTGTGGCAGTGATCGCAGGAAGAAGATTCTTGATTCGAGGACTTCGTCCTCTCAAATCTTGGCTTGTTTTTGTTCTTCTTCTTTTCTTTCGTGAAGAGAGCCTTCTCTTGATCATTGCTTCCCTCTCCTTCGTCTCTCATCAGTCTCTCATCAACGACAAGACTGACCGCTTTGTCGAATGTCATATCTGGTAGACTTAGTATGAGCATTCTCAGCGGCTGATAGGACGTCGGTAGAGATTTCATGAAGTACATCAGCTGCTGTGGTGCTGGGACCTGGTGCTCCTGTTTTAATGCAATGAGTTGAGCGAAGATCGTTCTGATCTTCTCAACGTGCTGATCCAACTGGTTGTCATCGCACCATATTGATTGCAGCTGATTGTGAAGGTGCATGACTGAAGCTGCAGTCCTCACTTCATACTTCTACTTTAATCTTTCCCACACTGCATGCTGCTTTCGTAGTCTTCAATCTTAGATCTTCATTTATGGATGAAATGACGATCGCCATTGTGCGGTCATCCTTTCTGATCTATTCAGCTCTCCTTGAGTCTCCCTCTGGAGGCTGCACCTCTAAGAGATCGGTCACTGACCAGATGCCTTCGTCCTTTAGGAGTGTTTTGATTTTGAATTTCCAGATTCTGTAATTTGCACCATCGAGACTGATTGCTACTCTAGTCTGGATTGTCATAGCCATATTGTGTTGTCTAGAAGAATCACTGCTGGGATATCAATAGTGATAACTTGTTGCCTCTGATGCCATGTCGCAGAGGCGACACTGTTTTGTGTCCGTCTTCTCCTTCTCTTTTTGCAAACAATTTTCTTTCTTTGAATTATCTTTTCATGCGGAAGTCCTTATAGGATCCCAGACACTCGACTCTTATCACAGAACATATTATATTCTAGCAATCAAGACACACAACACAAGACAAAGAGATACACGAAAAGAATGACCATATTGTTAGTTTGGTTTTGGAGCAAGATCGTTAGTGTCTCGCTCGTTGGCGGATTGACAATCTACTCTTACGTTGTGTTATGCTCATTGGTAGACTGTAGCGCAGGCATCCCAAAGGGAGCCGGGAACCACGACTTAGCTTCCCAGCCTTCAACTCTTGCCATCCAAACCCACTTGACATACAAGCAGCCAACTCGCCAACAAGGATCAGACTTAACCAACTTGAAGTTCCTGAAAACCAACATTGAGATCCAACCTGGCGCCATGCCAGATCGGGGGTCCCGATGTGGGTGACTTCCCTCCAAGCAAGCCGCCCTACATACATCAAACTTAACCAACTCGAAGCTTCGTTACAAACGAGTAACATCCAATCCAAGCAAGCGGTCTGACTTACATCAGACTTAACCAACTAAAAGCTTCGTCACGAGCGTTGGAAGCCAACCTGGCGCCACGCCAGACTGGACAGCCATAAATAGGTAACTTCCATTCAAGCGAGCCATCCAACTCAGCCGACAGGTTAGAGCCCGTTCCCCAAGAGCTTAACCCATTCATGTTCATGCAAGGAACACTCAGAACCACAAGCCACGACAGATATGGAAACAACCAATTCCTGGACCAAATGGTCCCGACAGCATACCGCTGGCGCCGCGGACCGAATGGTCTCGATGGCATACTGTTGGCGTCTCGGGATACGACCCTCAGCTATGTGCCAACTTAAAAATTTGGAAGCGGCCTTACAACTGGCACTTTTACCGAACACTGAAACCAAGAAGGTAATCAAAGTCAGTTTGAGGAAAATCCCACTTTATTGATAAATCTGAGAAGGTTACATTTCAAGTGTGTGACCGACCCTAGTCTCCGGGGCGCTAGCATGCCAAGGCGAGAGCCATGACAACATTCCAGCAAGGGAGGCTGAGACTTGGTTGGAACTCGCCCTGAGTCGCAACCCGCACTCCCCTATAGTATTGGTGTGATTCGGCACCCCCCCCCTCATACCAAGCACTCTACCCAAGCTGGTAAAGCACATTTTTCTCTCTCTAGGATTTTATCTTTCTAGAAAGTCATTTTCTCTCTCTAGATTTTACTGATCCCCAGGCTTCTTTTAATCATGCCTAGATCGTGTGAGGTGATTGCACATCGATCTGAGCTCTCTGGACTCCACTAGAACCGATCAAAGATTTTCAGCCATAGGAACTTGGCGCCGACTGGATTCTGGTCACAGTGGCGCCGAGAGCAGCAGGGGCACTGCTGGCATTGGGGACATAGCTGGCGCCGATGGCGCCGGAAGTAAAGCTTGTAAAGGTAGCTTTACAACACAGACTTTCATGCACAACTATGGTGTCTTTACTTTCTTACTCTATTCGCTACGTCTCTCTCCGTCTCTTACAGATCTCTGTATTCTCATGTTTTTCTATCATTATTATCTAGAGAGGATCATTTATATCTCCATTATGTGGAGTTTACAAGATAGCTTAACATCGAATCACCAGACTAGTTAACGCTAATCAACTAGTTAGTTAGTCTTCGTCGTTGCTACTCGTTTCAGCTAGGCGTGAAGCCCGTTGAGCTGCCAGCTGGCAGCGCGAAAGATTTTTCTTTGTTTGATTCGTAATCTCCCGTTTGCTTCCGTTGTTTTCGTTTCTTTGCGTAGTTTTCGTTTTGCGTCCCTTTTGCGGTTTGAGGTCCTAGAGGTGTGTTTGCGATTCGCGAATGATTCACAAATCGTTCGTGCTTCGAGTCAAAGACACGTTGACTGTCGCAAATCGTTCTCGTTCGACCTTCGTGTCTTGTTCGTGCTACGACAAAGTTGTAGGAGTTCACCATTTCTGACATGATGTACTTGACAATTTGTACCAGACCCGATCTGGCTTTCTCTGTTTATGCATTAAGTTAATTCTCCTCCAATCCTGGCCTGGCGCATTGGCAAATGGCCAAACGAATCCTGCAGTACCTGAAAGGTACCCATAATGTGGGATTAACCTACAGAGCTGAAAATGAAGAAAAAGAATTCGAGCTGCACCACTACAGTGATGCAAGTTGGGTGAGCTGCAAAGATGACAAGAAGTCCATTACTGGAGGATGTACAATAGCGTGTGGAGCTACAATCAGCTGGATATGCAAAAAGCAAACCTTGGTGGCTCAATCCTCTTTGCGAAGCTGAATATGTCGTAGAATGAGATAGTGTGGCTACAAATGATGCTGGAGGCAATCGGAATACCACGAGAGGGGCCAAGCACGATTATGATGGACTCTCAAAGTGCCATCTATCTGTCCTAGGATCTTGTCTTCCAATCAAAGACAAAGCACATACCTTTGAAGTACTATCACATTCGAGATTTGATCTTTAAAGGAGAGCTCCAGGTCTAGTTCATAAAATCAAAAAATATGATTGCAGATCTGCTCACAAAACTGCTCAAC
The DNA here is from genome assembly GCA_029204225.1 of Diphasiastrum complanatum. Taxonomy (NCBI): domain Eukaryota; kingdom Viridiplantae; phylum Streptophyta; class Lycopodiopsida; order Lycopodiales; family Lycopodiaceae; genus Diphasiastrum; species Diphasiastrum complanatum. The sequence goes on along the minus strand of CM055102.1, from coordinate 38,078,672 downwards.
AAGCCACTCTTTGCAAAACAAAGAAAGGCAATTGGATTAAATGAACAAAGCTTCAAGGTTCAAGAGGGAGTGTCAGAAATGGTGAACTCCTGCAACTTTGTCGCAGTACGAACAAGAAACGAATGTCGAACGAGAACAATTCGTGACAGTCAACGTTCCTTGACTCGAAGTACGAACGATTTGCGAATCATTCGTGAATCGTAAACACACCTCCAGGACCGCAAATCGCAAAGGGACGCAAAAAAGAAAAACTACGAAAGAAATGAAAAGAGCAAAATCAAATGGGAGATTACGAAACAAACGAAGAGGAATCTTTCGCGTTGTCAGCTGGCAGCTCAACGGGCTTGGAGTCGTAGACTTCATGCCCAGCTGAAACGAGTGTCAACGACGGAGACTAACTAACTAGTTGATTAGCATTAACTAGTCTTGTGATTCTACGTTTAGCTATCTTGTAAACTCCACACTATGGAGGTATAAACAATCCTCTATGGATCATAAAAATATGTGAAAAAGAAATCCGAATAGAGAGATCTGTAAGAGACACAGAGAGAGAGGTAGCGAGTAAAAAAATACTAGACCCCATTATCACTTCTAAAGATCTTTATGCTTTGATTATGAATCTTCTCAACAAAAGTTTTGAGCTTGACAAAGGTTTCATACTACTTGAGCCTTGGAAGAAAGTAGGAAAACCCAACAATATCTTGAAGTCATCTATGAAAGTTACAAACATTGAAGCTCCACCATTTGACTTAGTGCTAGCAAAGTGAACATCCGAATGTATTAGCCCAAGAGGATAGATGTTTTGGAGATAGAACTTGAAAAGGATAGTGCACATCCTTACAAAACTTTTCCTCCTTAGCTAAGGACCTTAGAAGTCCTAAGGCAAGATCCTCCTTGCACATAGCCTCCATTGAATTTGGATTGATGTGTCCAAGCCTTTTGTGCCAAATATCAAAACTTGACAACTTGTCCCCCTCAACTAGCATCACAAAATTGGTGTAAAAAAAAAGCATCTAGCTTGTAAAGCTTTCCAAGTCTAGTGCCTTTATAACTTTTTCTTTCTTCTTCATTTAACAATCGTTTGAAGTGAAGTCCACACAAAAGCCATTATCAACCGTTTTTCCAACACTAAGTAGATTCTTAGTGATGCTAGAAATGTACAAAACTCCATCAACATTGACCCTTTTTGAGGACCCTAAGCACAAAGGGATGGAACCTACTCCTCCTATCTTACAAACATTATCATTTGCTGTAAAAATAGACTTCATAGGCCCTTCATAAAACAAAATAGTTGACTAGTACTCCCTCTTGCTTGTCATGTGGGAGCTTGCCCCACTATCTATCCACCATGGATCTTAGTGATGCTAGGAATGTACAAAACTCAATCAACATTGATCCTTTTTGAGGACCTAAGCACAAGGGGATGGAACCTGCTCCTTCTATCTTACAAACATTATCATTTGCTGTAAAAATAGACTTCGTAGTCCCTTCATAAGACAAAAGAGTTGAAAAGTACTCCCTCTCTCTTGTCATGTGGGAACTTGCCCCACTATCTATCCACCATGGATCTTCCCCTTTGAAACTTGATGAAGAGAAGCTTGACATCATTAGTGGGTCTTCTTGTGGACTATCCTCCTCCTCTTGGCTGATATTTGCTTGCTACTGTCAACTCAAATTGTTTTCCTTCGGTTTGTCTTTTCCTTCCAGGGTGTTTTTGTTGTTTGGTTGCAGGGACGAACATCGATTCATCAAACACTTTGTAGCAGGAACGAACACTTTTCGTCGACCCTCGCTTCATCTTCAGGGTACGCCAGGGAATGGTTGCATGAGTTCACCATTTCCAACACTTTCTCTCTTGGCTTGGCATGCCTAGAGCCAATCATCAAGGAATTTTGAATCCAAATAAGACCTTATAAGGAGTACCAACTAGGAGAGAGAGTTTTGAGAGAGAGAGAGAAATACTCAAGGTTGTCTGAATTTAGTTGTGGGAAACTATAACTATGCTCACATTATGGCAATTTGTGCACATTAGTGTATTCACCTTAGTTTTGGGTAGTTTTAGACCTACCCAATGGGAAACTAGAGTCTATGTTCACATTATTGGGGTTCATGCCATGTTGGGTAACAACAACAAAAAAAAACACTATTGGACAATATGGACATAGAATAGTTGAAAAGTCAAAAAGGGTATCTCTACAAAGAGTGGTCTTTTTGAAGTCAAGAGTAGTATAATGGACATCTAAGACACATACTCTTAAATGTAGGCGAGCTAAGGTTCTATCCTTGCTAGCATGGCATTGGCCCCTTACTTAAGGACTAGGCCACTGATGTCTTTTGGGGACTTACATACATTAGGAACCATGGTGAAAGTGAGAGAAAGCCTCTCTTGCTTTATTCCTCATATGCTCTCTCTCTCTCTCTCTATCTCTCTCTCTCTCTCTCTCTCATGGATTCTGTTTGATGCATTTATGTCCTAACTATAATTTTGTGCTTAAGAGTAGGAATGCTCGATGCTATTTGTGCCGATTTTTTTCTACTAATAGGAACATTTTCTTATATTCTTTCTTACCTTATTAGTTCTACATGGAGGGCCTTTTCAAAGTTTGCAAAGGCTTGCTTAACAAGCTTCTTATTAACGATGAGGACGGCTCCATCTATTAGAGCTAAGATCGGACGATGTGCATTATAATCAGTTAGGTGCCCCATAATTGCCTCACAAAACTATAAAGTACCTCCAAGGACATCATATTTCCAATACTGACCTTTACAACATTGTTTTCTCTTCTTCTCTCCCTCTCTTCAACGACTAGCTCCTACTCTTTTTTAACCAATTAAAAGGCAAATTTGTCATGTGGTAGAACTATCGAAATGATCTCGTTTGCAAGTTCTGAATTCATTTTGGATGTTTTTGACATAAAACCTAGTGGTGCAATAGTATTGGTATGTGTAGATGGAACAGGAGGTTGGTCAAATCACAAGAGAAGCTGTACATGCATCACTTGCTTAGACAAGCAAAATGTTTATAAGCCAGCCACATCTTAAGAACTTGGATTGGAATTAAAAAAATTCAATGGTTTCGATGTGGAATTTGGCAAAATATTGAACATGTATAGAGCATAAAAGTCCACAACACACATTATAATCTCTCATGAGAAACTTGGAAATTGAGGTTCATAGTCACCTCTTACTTTGGAGGACTCCTTTCTTTAAAATGTTCATGTGACATGCATGTGTTGTGGTTGCCTTTCAAATTGGAATTATAAAAAACCTTTACCCTTTCTGAACATAATTTTGCTGTATTTTAAATTTTAATTTGTATAAACTTTGGCCTTTAAACTAAGATTGAAGGTAAACTTTGAAGTTGCCTTTCTTGAGCTTGTCTTCCTGCGGAGGCAAACAAGCTATTGACATGCATTTTGAGGTTGCTGAGGAGGGGTTGGATTGATGACAAGTCCAAAGATTGTAAATCATAGGTTAGGCTAAATGCCATAGCTTTTTGTAGTCTCAAAACAGTGCAATCATACTCACACTCACACTTCATATGACTAGAGGTTGAGGGCTTGGTGCAATCATACTCACACTCAGACTTCATATAACTACAGGTTGAGGGCTTGGTGCTTAGGCCTGCATTGCCAGAGAGCTCATGGTGGCATTTAGCTCTGCAGGTAAATCCTTCTATTCATTTTAGGATCAAGTTGTCCACATGTTAGAATGGTATTGGTCAGGCTGAACGGCCCAAGTGCCTAAAAGCGCCAAGCCTGACCAATGTTTTGGCTCACATGGAACATAAAAGACACAAAAGTACCAAATCCAATTAGTGAAAGCGTTAAAAAAGGCGATGGAAAAGGCGGTGCCGCGAAAGAGGCAGAGGCGGAAATCCCATGCACGCACCACAAATTGGCGCCATTAGCCTCTGCTACCACTCGCCAGTTCGCAGAAGGTGGTGTAGACTCAGACTTCCTATCGTTTCTTTGACTATAGAAGGCCAACGCACGCTCCCCCACTGCGTCACCGATTTCTGGTATTGGCCAATTAGCCTGCGGTTTGATCCACTATGTATTGTATTGTGCGCAAAGGATTCTGAATCAGCACGCTGCAGATTTCTGTGTTTTCTGGAAATTGCTTGCTCGGGAATTTTCTAAGTGAGGTGTTTTTGTAGGAGTTGAGTTGCGAAGGAAATATCAAGCGTCTGGAAGATAGGTTATAGAACACTTTTGCTTTTATCCGATCCGCTTGGAAATTCTGAAGGCAGTTTCTCTTTTTGTGCCCAAATTACAAGCAAAAAAGAAAGGCGACGTTTATCAATTGTCTTCTTATGACCGTCAAAGATAAGCCAACGATCGTATTGTTTCACTATTAGTATGCTATTGATTCAAGAGGAAAGATAGATTATACAATTCCCCTGCTGTCATCATATCAAGCGTCCAGAAGATAGATCATAGAAATCCTTTGCTTTCATCAGATCCGCTTGAAAATTTGAAGGCAGTAATCTCTGACAAATAGTCAAACAAAGTGATGTTTCTCAATTTCCTCTTAAGATTGTCGAAGGCATCCGACGATTATCTTTGTTTTTGATATAGTCAAGAAAGAAGAGATATCTGAAGTATAGAGATTGAAGGAAGTGCAGAAAGCAGTTTATGAGTTGATTCCTTCAAAGAAAAGTGTCTGACTGTTAAGAGTTCGAATTAGTATGCAATCTTACGTTCGGAGCTTCAAGCCGAGGGTGAATCTTTCAAATATGGAGGTTTTGAATAGTCCAAGGTCTACTTTGCAGCTTCTGAGTCCGTCCGAAGTAACATCTCGTTTGTCGTCTCCTGCGGAGAGGGTAGAAAAATTAGTTACTGAAAACCCTGTGGTGGTCTTTGCAATGAGCTCGTGCTGCATGTGCCATGTGGTGAAGCGTTTGTTCTTCAGCCTGGGAGTCAATCCGACCGTCTACGAATTGGACACGGAGCCTGGGGGGGCAGAGATTGAGAAGGCGCTCTCGAGGCTGGGGAGTGGCCAGACTTTGCCTGCTATATATGTTGGAGGAAAACTTATTGGTAGCCTCGATCGGCTGATGACCGCTCACATCAGTGGGACTCTCGTACCACAGCTAAAGGAAGCTGGTGCTCTGTGGCTGTAGAGTCAGGGTGTGCGGCTATGAGGAACATAAAGATCTGTATCTGCTTTGTAATGGCGTTCCACTATTTATGTTTCAACTCCAAATCTTTCTTTTGCATTTATCTGGAGAGCAATCAGTCTCTCATCACAGGTTTTGTGAAGTTGTATCTCGTTCTAACTTCCCCGCAATTAAAAAACGATGGGGATGGCCCGTAAGATTTGAAGCGCCGGTCGTTCAAGCCTGAGGAAAGTGTTTTGAATCTGAGTGGTGGCCCTTAAAAGCTGCTCTAAGTATCTTGTCTTTGATATGTACTATGATGTTTGAAACACATACAATATGAAAATCGAGTCTGTGTTTGAGTTTGTGTGGATCTACTTCCAACAAAATTAAAGAAAGAAACCAAGATATTACTTCTGGAAGTTAGAAAGCTACACGACATTCGAGCGTGTGAACAATTTCATTGCAGTCATTTATGGTTCTCATATGGCTGAAACAAGCCTCGGATGGAATTAGGATACAGAGATTCCGTGTGTAGTGGTTTGTTCTGCATCAAACCCTTGCAGGGAGTGTCATTCCTTACATTTCGTTGCATCAAATTTTGGCTTCTGTTTGTTTGCTACAGTATACCGTGTGCTCTTGGCACAATGAAGTATATCAGGGACATTTACTTCAATTTAAAATTTATCTGACAGCCGATGTAGGGGAGTTTTCCTCGCTGTGGATACAATCGCTGATCGAATTGCTTGGCGATGACCTTTCAAATGGAGTTTGTTAAAAAGTTAATGATTCTTCGATCATGTGCCTGTTCTTGGTGGTGTTAACAATAAGCGTTTCAGCTTTGAATTGTGCTGTAGATCCTAGATTTCAATTTCCCCCCTTTCAGCCTAGAGAGAGAGAGAGAGAGAGAGAGAGAGAGAGAGAGAGAGAGAGCGCTAGATCCTAGAGCAAAAAGGGCGAAAGAGAGCGACACACCCACCCGTCGATTGCATCTTGGAGTTAACGAGACATAATGGATTTTTGGAGTTAACGAGACATAATGGATTTTTGGTGACTACTTTGCCCAATTTTGAACAGATTAAAAAGCAGAATAGTCACCTGTTTTTTTAAAAAAAAATTTAGTGCAGATTCTGCCTGCCTCTGCCATGTGGCAACATCGGATTGGTCTCAAAAATTTTTAGTGTTGATTCTGTTTGCACCTGCCACATGGCAGCTAAGGATTGGTTTAAAAAGGTCCAATAATCCATTACTCAATGGAAGGGGCCGGGCAAAATGGCCTCTGCCCGACTCCTTCCATAATACGTTTCAGTCAGGCAGAAGGAAAAATTGGCACTATGGGTATGGGACTCACACAAAAATAGTTAACACATTGTCGCACTACTCACTACAAATCCTCTCACGGCAAGGCTTTTCTTTCAATCCCATAATCAAATATTAACATGAAACTTAACACAACTCATGTGTTAACTTTTCCGCTTATTAAGCAGCCTAAAAATAGGTAGAATGTGTCATACACAATCCATTATGTTTTACTTCTTATGTCAATGGACAACAATTCTCATAATATCATAACGAAGGCTTGATCTAAGTTTGTATTATGAAAGGAGCCAAACATATGACATTGTCCTTGATAGGGACTCATAAGGCCCAAAGGGGCCAAACCTATGATTCCTTACCGGCCAGAATGTCATTTGTCGGGCTCCTTCCATTGCATAATGGATAGTTGGGTTTTTTCACGTGATCATGGAACAAAATTTGCATTTGGAAAATGTAATCAACTTCTCAAAAACAAAAACAATTGGTCATAGGAGTGCTACCCATTTTGCTCCTGAAGCAGTTTAAAGACGACCAACAAAAGTCCCAACTATCCATTACGTATGGAGGAATGGTCTTCTTAGTGGCCTTTTGCATCCGATAGAACGACTATAAAACAATGAGAAGGTTGTAACGGTTGTTGAACGAGTTGCTAAAAAGAGACCTTTCTCTAGGGTAAAACAATAGTAGGTTTGCCCTTCATCATGTCTTAAACCAATTTGTGGGACACATTTCAACCATTTATGAGTTGTAACATGCCATACAGATTTCTTTACAAACTATTTGAGAGTTGCATTTTGCTTATAAACTCATAATGTGCCAAACATGTCATTGTTCTACTCAATATGCACTTTAATTTTTGAAGCCTTTTCAAAACATGGAAACTCCCAATGTTGGCCAGATTAATGCCTAATTAGGCAAGGGGAACATAAACCCTCGAACAACACTTTTTCGGAACTAATTAAGACTCCTCTAAAATGTACATTTAAAGGTCGTGATAATCTTTTACGAAATAATATTGTGAAATTTAAAAAAGAAATTGGACCTTTGATCTTTATGATACTTTTTTTGTTCTCATTCAAAAATTTCCTTAATAATGTTTAATTGTTGGTTCTATTTTGTCAAATATGAAATTTTTACAAGCAGTAAATCATGTGTAATGGCATGCCAATCTTTCTTTACATTGTAGAATTTGTCACAAGAACTTTTCGAGTGTTGAATGGTGGATCATCATTTTGTGAGAGGCTTTTTACATGTAAGAGAGAAATCATGCCTTGGTACCTCAAAAATTTGTACAATTCATCAAGGGCAAATTTTACCACGTAAAGATATCAGTCAAGTCTATATTGATTTTTTTTTAGGTTGGTTTCTATTGGCTTTAGCCCCACGGAAGATCAACTCCATAAAAATATAGAGCTCCCAAACTTTGTGTACATCTTGTTTTTTTTACAAATCATTTTAAAACTAATTTCATATCTCACTGTTCAAAATTTGATCTATTATCAATGCTCTCTTTTTCAGTTGATGAAATCGAAGACTAGTCTTCCAGTATATCTTCTTCTGAACTAGCTCCTAATGTTGACAAGAGACCATGTAAGTTGGCCTTCTTCTGTTGATGACAAATTTTAAGGGGGGGTGTTAGATTTAACTATACCAATAATCCATCATTGATGACTAATGAAGAACTATGGACTTTGAATTCACCTACTGAAATCTATTCCAAATGAAATTTTACAAGCAGTAAAATGCTATTCTCCACTCTTCAAATTCTAAGCCCTCGAAGAAAAAAGTGGTTGTGAATGGAAAGTGCAATAAATTGAAATGAAGTAGTAGCTATGTTCAATTTGCCACCATGAGCAATTTTGCTTTTTACAGCGTTTGAATCTAAGCTAAAATAAAAAAATTATGGAGCTTCAAAAATGATAAGAAAATTATAAAAGAATGGACTTAGAAAATAGGAGCCTATAAAAGAAATAAATTGAAAAGTAATGATTACCAAAATTTTGATAACTTCTTAGTGTCAGGCTCGTCGTTCTGATCACTTTTTGTTTTTAATGTATTGAAATTTGAACACACACCAAAAAGTTATGTAGAGTCAAAGAAAGAGAAAAAAGTGAAATAAACAACTTAGAATGGGGGGGGTCTAAAATAAAAGTAAAAGTTAGATTCTGTTGTCCAATTAACCTAATTCTCTCTTTCAAAATAGATATAGTTATCTTTTTTTGGCAAGTCTTTTTTGCAACATTTCTAACTTGTATTTTGAAAAAAAAAACATTACTTGACATGGTGCACAACCAATGGACCCGTTATACTATGATCTGGTTATTGTTTTGTATATATGCAAGCAGTCTTACAATCTTTGCTATTCTCAAAAGCCAAAAGTGCAACAAGACTCTCAACAATCTTCGATAATCATCACACATTTCAACTCATATCTTTGAACTATGACAACGCACTAAAGATAAATCGTCTCTAGTATCATGACACAATGAAGAACCTAGGGTAGGTCCATCGTTTTCTTCATGCAACTACATTAGCGATAATTTGTCTCTAGAAATTGATTGATAAAAGTAAAGCATTTGTGGATCAACAACAAGAAATGGAGCAAAAGGGGGGGGAAATCTTTTGAAGACAACTCTAAAGGTGAAGTCGATTTCAACATTGAAGTTGATGAGCAAAGTGATGACAAAAGTCAAATTTCGGATCAAGAAGTAGTTGAAAAGAAAAAAAAGTCCTAATCCAAATAAAGACAATCAAGGTCCATTTGAAGATGCATACTCTGATCAAAGGAATGGTATTGTCAAAGTGAATGATGGTCAATTGGAAGAACAAATTTCAGGTTCGGATAATATTCAATTGGATGAGTCCACTTCTGATACATGTGCTAACCATGTTAGTCAATCAAACATAATTCAAATTTCAATTCTTTGTGGAGGTCACAACCAACTATGACATTAGCTCTTTAACCAGATCAATGGATGAGCAATTATGGGCCATCAAATCAATGGGGTTGTTCCAACTTTGGAGTGGTTTGTTTATGATAATCTATGAATAGTATCACCATTATTGATCAAATTGAGTTCTTGTAGGATTTCATTTGAAGGTTTGAAGGCTTCTAAAACCAGGTCCTAATCATTTCTTATCTACAAGATCAAATTAGCAAGTTTCACTTGCTTTCTCATACTTGTCAATCTCAAGGAGTAGCATTCAAGCATTGGAGAGAGAGAAGGATTGAAGCTTTTGGAGTTGATTTAAGCTCTTCTTTGGATTACAATTCTTTATGATAATGGAAAGGTGACTGCAACTTTGATTATCACAAGATATAGTAGTCGCATCCACCTGTGGTTGACCTAAATCCACAAGCAATCTTCGTAACCATACCACTTCTTGTGTAGCATTGTTGAGTGCTCGATATTTAGCTTCCGTCGATGATAAGGCTACTGTAGGTTGCCTTTTTCTACTCCATGAATTGTAGCTATAACATAACTGAATGTATCACCACTGGTAGAATTTATGCCATCATGTTGTAGCATATCCAGCAACTCAAGTCTACTTTTAATCTCTAATTTGAACCCATTGTAGGCTATTTGTAGGTCTTATTCCTTGATGTTCTAGATGCATGTGTTGCTGGATTTCTTGAAACTCAAAATAAATGTAGAATGCTTGTGTAGGATCTGAAATGTGCATTTGGAAGTGCTCATATTATAATGTAGGCTTCTATTGATGTTTTCATTACTTAGTTATTGTTAATGTGTAGCAACATTTTTATTGTCCTTCCAACCTTTTGTTCAACAATTTGTTTTTTGAAGTTAAGATAAGTTAACACATGAATAGCATGATACATTTGTCTTGCTTTAAAGATTCTTTGTACCTGACAACAATGACTTACAACACTTTTGCAATTTGAAAGATTATTTGAACACGCCTACACAAAAGATATGGAAAAGCAATGTAGGAAATCCACATCATCTGCACACTTGAATGATAATGAGCATATTATCACAAAGGTAATCACATGTAAATCTCGGCAAAGAGATACATGTAGAAGTTGTTGATGGTGTACTAGGCAAGTAGAATATATAGGCTACAAAAATTAATGCTATGTTGGTCAAAGCTTCCCTAGATAAAAGGATCAAACTTAGATTATCTCAAAGTTAGTGTTTGTAAAACATGGACAAACTTATTGACCTTGTAGTATGCTACATGTTCATTTCTTGTATATGATTATGTGAACTAAATCTTCATGACATAATCCCAAAAAAAGTTCCTATATTGTGACGCCACGAATGACAAAGTCCACCATATGGAATGATGGGATACATGACAAATATGACATTTTTTTGTGCCTATCTCAAAATACGTTTATGTTCCATGAACCATTTGGAAGACCTTTATTTGCACGAGCAATTGACTTGACTTACACAAAAACTCTTTTTGTGGGTCCATGTAGACAAATATGTTGGAAACAACATTTGTTGTTTTAGTTATGAAGCAAAGGGCTATGATTGCAAGCTTGCAACAACTCCCATTATTGAAAACACTACCCAATAGTACATCCAACCCTTTGCGAGTTTACGAAGTGGCCTCAATATTATTAGTCATTGGCTAGTATATAAGCATTATATGTGGGCCAATATACAATATGAAATCTTTAGATGTGAGAGATTTTACAATAAGTTCCACATGTGTACAACCAAATTAATGTTTTAAAAGTTTTTAATAATTAGTATGAGTCTACACATTCTTTTTGAAAGTAGACAATTCCGACATCATTGTAGGATGAGATTCTTACGTTGGGTGTTTGCATCACCAATGTTTACAAACAACTTCTTAAAATAATTGATACATGGTTTATTTTTAACTTGAAGACTAATTAAACAATGATGTAAATTTGACAAAGGCTCTCTTTTAATAAATATAGGCATCATTTCAATATTATTCTAGCATATGCATAGTATGTTGCAAGATATCTAGAAGAACATAATAATGCTACTATAAATTACAAAAATTCTTTGAGAATGAAATGGTAGATGACATTTAAAGAGTGTCAAGCTCTAAAAACTACATCCTTATGTATTTCCATAAAATACTTATCATAGACAAAATCCTATAATGCTCCTAACATGAAAAAATTGACAACATAGGACTGCACATTATAACTAATTTTGTCATAATACTTTAATACCAGTGCTTTCATTGAGATTGCATTCTTTCTATTTGGCATTTGAATAATTAGTGCTTCAATCAAACTCCACGGGAATATCATTTTTTATCTAGTATTCTCATTATAGGCTTGTCAGGTTTGGGAAAAAACTTTTTATCTATGCAACAACAATCCCTCAATTTCTCGTTCTATACTATATAGCTCCCATAATAATTCTATCAAAAGATTAAATTTTCTCTTTATATGGAATTTTATTCTTGTAACTCCATCTTTCCATTTAATATAGTCTAATATTCTTCTTTGTTTCATTTTTTTAAAAACTTCTCAAAAAAGAGACAAATAATAGATTCCCACATTTTTTCTATGGTGTCTTATTAGTTTTTCTTAATTCAATTACTTTGTAAATAGCCTTATGATTTCAGCTTCCAAATGAAATATTTTCTCATAGTTATTTCAATCCTTGCATTATACATCAAATGATATCTTTCTTTCAAGAGTTTTCCTTCAATCTATTTATTATTAAATTTTCTCCACTTGATTTAACAAGGTTGCCTCTTGGCATCCATAGTTTTTTTGGTCCCAAGTTCAAGCACCCCTAGAAACCAAGACACATTTTCTACTTGGCCTTTTCCTTCTTGCATTGCCTTAGCAATGTTTTTGTGTTTCCACAATTTTCACAAATGTTACTTGACTACATTAAAATGCATGTTCAAGTTTCTAATGAAGCAAATTCAAAATATGCATGCTTATATTGCATGAAACTAGCCAAAGATAAAACAAAGGATAATGCAAAGAAGATTCTTTTCCTTCTCCAATGTTTTGGTGTCTCCACAATTTTGACAAATATTACTTGGATACATTCTAATGCTTTGTAAAAAGATGTTAAACTCTTCACAAAAATTTATCCATTTCTAGATGAACAGTTACTTTGACATTTTGTTTTTAGAATTAACATTCGTCGACTTGGCAATAGATAGATTTGAATCACACCTATGTACAATGAATCGGATGAACATTCTTTTTTTGTATTTTTTAGGGTTTTGAATGTTTTTTGGTGTTTTCTATTGTTTCTAGAAATATGTTGAGAAGGAATGTTCGCCCTTCAATCTGAAGGTTCTCTAATCAAAATCAAAGATGCCTGCAACTCGGCAAACGTTTCCTGGAAGAGGGTAAGAAGTTATCAGCTCTGATGACAAATTTGCTTCCTTTTGACCAAAATCTGACAGATCTGACTAATTTTTGTTGTTTTTTCTGATTTCTCAGATCTAGATGGATTTTAAAAATGGCGATCTGAATAGCTTCTCTTATTCAATAGTCGGATTAGATTCCAAACAAAAAAATCCACTCAAATCAAGCAAAATCACTTCCAAACTAACTCTAAAATGCAATTTTAACACTATTCATGTCAAGACAAGATGCCTAATGCAAGCTAACCATCCAACAAACATGTTGTAAACTGAAAAATTGGCGTAGTTCCCCGGCAACGGCGCCAAAATTGTAGTGGGTTTATTTCCTAGCCTATCCTCAACCCAAGATCCAAGGAATCTAGCATCAAGGAGATGAAGTTAGTTGTCACGCATAGGTTTGTTTCGTGAGAGCGAGAGCATATCTTAGATTTCGGCATGTATGGTAGATCCACATCTAACTTTAACATCTATTAACCCTAAGCATTAACATTACATCCGTTAACACTAAGATCCATAATAGCTTACTCTTTCTCTCTCTCCCTTTCTCTCATATAAAAAGCATAAGAAATGGCAATCCCAATAACATTCAGATCCAACAATTAGCAAATACATGAGAGATGGAGGAAAAGAGATAGAGAGCAAGGACATTCACAAGTCCATTCCATAAGAGAACCAATCTGCTTGTATTGAAATGAAGATCTGAACATGAGGAGCAATTCAAGTTTGCCCCTATTTATAGTGGAGAGGAGGGCCTTGGCCTCAAAATCCTATTGGCCCATTTCTGCCTCCCTAACTATTCAAATTTAAAAAAGAGTGGGAACCCATTCAATAATTGGAGAAAACCAATTTGAATCTGAATTTGAACCAATTTTGGTGGGAGTCCCAACTTTATTCACTAACTTGACGTTTAGGCCATGTGACACTAAAAGTCCCGCAAAAAGGCCTAAAGTCATTTTATTGACTTTCTAATTATCAAATAACTATGTGATCATCGGGTTGGACTTACACATGCAGGGTGCCAAATCTCTCTCCCTTATTGACTAGGGTTATTGTTGCCTCGATATCTGCAAACCCTCCAACATTCATTTTGAAGCATTACATCAAATCATTAAGGCTGATTTGTTTAGACCTTAGTGTGTGAAGAGAAATCAAGCAAAAAGGTACTAAAAAATAAAAATTGGTGTGAGTTTGCTAGGAATTTCTATCTAGATCTATTCTACCATCATTCAAATTTTTGGGCTAGATTGATAGAGACAAGACTATAGGATTCTTTGTGAACCATAAGTCTACTTTAGATCATTCGAATCCATAAATCTTTGTGCATTTCATAGAGCAAACCATTCAGAATGTCTTCCAATGGTGGTTTTTTGTTAGAATCTAATGAGATGCTAAAATCTACAAACTATTCCATTTGAAAAGTGAGGATGGAATCACTATTTGTGATCCATGACCTCTATGACATTGTTCTTGGAGTTGAGGAAGAGCCTCAGGCAGCCCAAGAACAATTGAAATACAAGAGGGCTAGATTGGCCCTACATTGTCTAAAGATGAATGTAGGCAATGACCTCTTGAAAGAGGTGGCTTCTTGTGCCTCATCAAAAGAGGCTTGGGATTCTTTGAAGAGTATATATGAATCCAACAACACTTCTAGAGTACTCATGCTAAGGAATCAAGTACTCCAAAGCATGAAGGGAAGTGGAGAAAGTGGACAAGAATATGACCTAAGGATAAAGTCTTTAAATAAAGAATTGGGATCTATTGGAGACAAGATCCAAGACAAAGAACTAGTACAAGTGATATTGAATGGACTACGTGATGAGTTCACTAATCTAGTTCAATATTTTGCTATTCAAGACCAACTTCCATCAATAGATAAGTTGCATAATGTTCTTGTGGCTGAGGAGAGTAGGATTCTACAACTCAAGGCAAGAATGGGGTCTATGTCACTACATGGTGGTGATGAAAAAACAAACTTCATATCAAAGAGCAAGAAGAAGAATCATCCATTCAAGAAGAACCAACGCAAGGAGGCTGAGGTCAAGGATGGTGGATCTACCTCCAAAGGGAAGATCAAGAACAAAGCTAAGCCAAAGTGTTTCTTTTGTGGAAAGAAAGGACACTTTGCTTCTGAATGCTATAAGAAGAAGATCTCACAAGGCAATGAGGATCATGGAAATCTTGCACAAGAGGAGGATGAAGAGGATGGATTCAACACATCCTTGATGGTAGCATCTACACCAACATCAAGCAAAGAGACATGGTGGATTGATAGTGGGGCTAGTTCCCACATGTCATTCAACAAGCAATTTGTTTCTACTTTTCTTTCTTGTAATGATTCTAATAAATTGATCAACACTGCTAGTGATCAAGTATGTAAGATAGATGGCATAGGATCTATTCCATTATGCTTAGGATTATCTAGAAGGATAGATCTTGATAATGTTTTTTTATGTTCCATTGATTACCAAAGATTTTCTTAGTGTTGGTCAACTAATGGATAATGGACTAGATGTACATTTCAAGAATGGAGTGTGTTTCATCTTGAAACATGATAAGTGCATAGTTAGTGGCATTAAGCAAGGAAGGCTGATTAAGTTGGATGCTAACATGGTCGTTAAAAGTGTGAATATGGTTAGGGAGGAGATGACGCAAGTGGAGCTTTGGCACAAAAGATTAGGCCATCCTAATCTTCAATCAAAGGAGTCCATGGCCTCAAAGGAGCTAGCTCTCGGCCTACCAAAATCATTCACAAAGTGTGGCAAAGTGTGTGAGGCATGTGGCCTTGCAAAGTCACACAAGACATCCTACAAGAAATCTTTGTCAAGATCTACTTCACCCTTGGATCTTATTCATTCAGATGTGCATGTTTTTTCTCATGAAAGTAATGCAGGTGCCTTAATGTATGTGACTTTCATAGATGATTTTACTAGATTCACTTGGATATATTTATTGTCTAAGAAAAGCCTTGTATATGAAGCTTTTGTGAAGTTCAAGTCTCTAGTGGAAAAGCAACTTGGTTCTTGCATTAAAGTTCTAAAATGTGATAATGGAGGAGAATATATCTCCAATAGGATGAGAGACTTTTTGGAGAGCAATGGCATTAAGATAGAGTTTACTTGTTCCTACACCCCCCAACAAAATGGGGTGGGCCGAGAGGAAAAATAGGAGCCTATGTGAATGTGCAAAGTCCTTGAGGCTTGATGCATCTCTACCCATAGAGGCCATAACTTACTGACATAATTCCGTACTACGGTTAAAATGTTATGGCAAGTCAAAAGTATGGGGATTTTATTAATCATAATTTCTTGAGCCCACATTGTTGGATTTCTATCCTCTTCATTCCCATCTATCTGCTTATCTAGATCCATTCACTTGCTACTTATAAATAACCACACAGTCACATACTCTACAGAAATGATTTTGTTTTCTAACAATTTGCAGAAATACAAAAGAATCGATAATATTGTTTTCTCGATTGTTCGAAAACTTTCAACTATTCAGTCATCAGTGATTATTCGGCCATCTTCGATTGTTCAACCATCCTTGATAGTTCAACCATCTCGGGCCATCTGACCAGATTCAATTATTTGGCCTGCAATCGACCGTAATCCGACGGATCAACAAGTACATTGAATCACACCTGGACACAATCTCCGAATCACATATTGTTCGAAGGTGACTGCCAACAGCCGTAGTGCCTTAATTTTAATTGTAAAGTATAGATTAAGTATTCTTTTAGTCAATTAGCCATGTGTATATATCCACCAACTTATCAGTTGCTCGATCAGCTCCATAATCTATCTATTCGATCAATCGAACATTCACAGCACAATTATTTTGTTCTTTCTCTCTATTATTACAGGGTAATATTTAAGGAAGAACGTGACTCTGATTGCATTCAAAATGTATCTATTCACAACTAAATAATCAATCTTTCAGTAATCTAGGTCGTGCATACTGTGAATGAATGCTTATACTTTATTCATGTTCTGATTGATTAATTCTTGCTTGCAAATAAACTTGTTTGTAATTAAATTGTCTTCTATGACTGTTAGTCTGAGTCAATCATGTCGCTCTAATCCCCACACTTCATGGCTATGGAAGTGATTGTATCGCTCCAGTGACTTCCAACATGTGATCAAGTAGGATGTCGGTGTCATAAAACATGGGGATGACCGGCAGCGGAAGCTTGAAGCTTTGAGCATAGGCATGTAGAAATGGAAATGCAACAATTAGCAGCAAAAATATTCAAGAAGAATGATTCATACAAATTGCGCAAATGAACAATACAGTAGTGAGAAAAAAAATTGCACTCTGATTAATATCAACAGTGAGTACAATGGCTTGAAGTAAAACCTTCATCTTATTTATTCACGACTGAATAATCAATGTATCAGTAATCTAGGTCATGCATACTATGAATGAATGCTTATACTTTATTCATGTTCTAATTGATTGATTCTTGCTTGCAAATAAATTTGTTTGTAAATTAAATTGTCTTCTATGACTGTTAGTCTGAGTCAATCATGTCGCTCTAATTCCCACACTTTATACACTTTTGCAAAGCCAAATCTAAAATCAATCTAATTTGTGCATGGCTATGGAATTGATTGTATCAATCCAATGACTTCCAAGATATGATCAAGTAGGATAGACTTCGAACTATTGAAGTCGGTCTGAATCTGATAGACGTAGTTGCATGCAGCGAGGATTTTTTGTCCGCTTTTCTCTGTCACAAAATTCACAACACCTGACGAGCAATTTCCCAACAATCACCACCTTTCATGCATTTTTTATCTCTCATAAAGAGCCTAGAAGTGTCCAAGAATCACTCCAATCAAAGGAGTGGTATGAAGCCATGTCAAAGGAGTATGATGCCTTGATTTCCAATAACACTTGGGAGCTTGTGGATCCATCTATTAACAAGTGGGTGTTTAGAATCAAGTACAACAATGATGGATCTATCAACAAGTTCAAAGCAAGACTATGTGCCAAAGGATATGCTCATTTTTAAGGTCTTGACTATGAAGACACCTTTGCACCCGTTGCAAATATGGTGACTATAAGAGTTACTATCTCTATTGCATGCTATTTCAAGTGGAGGATGTTCCAATAAGATGTTTCTAATGCCTTCCTATGGCTATCTTGAGGAGGAAATATATATGGCGCAACCTCAAGGCTTTATCAAGCAAGGTGAAGATTCCAAAGTTTGCCTCTTATTCAAAAGCTTATATGGGCTCAAGCAAGCCCCAAGGTCTTGGTATGCAAGGCTCAACTCATATCTTATTTCACTTGGATTCTTTGTAAGTGACTATGATCCTTCTTTGTACATAAAAAGTTGTAAATAGCAATCTTGTCATTCTCATCATCTATGTAGATGATATCATCTTGTGTGAAAGTTGCATGAAGTTAGTAGATGAGATAAAAAGTGCACTAGGTAGCGAATTTAAGATGCAAGATCTAGGTGAGCTTCACTACATCTTAGGCCTAGAAATAAAATTTGTCAAGATCATGATTTCATTAGTCAATTTAAATATGCTCTTTCTATGCTAAAAATTTTCATATGAAAAATTGCAAGAGTGTAGACACACCTATGAAGCATGTTGTAAAAGATCCTATTAAGGGCCCATGAAAGATCCTTCGAGGATATCACACTTTATAGGAGTCTTATTGGCTCTCTTGTTTGGTTGACTATAACTAGGCCTGATTTGAGTTTTAGTGTGCACAAGTTGAGTCAATTCATGCAAGATCCAAAGCTCTACCATTGGAAATCAGCCAAAAGGATCTTGAGATATGTTTTTTCTACACTTGATTATGGATTGATCTACAAAAGTGAGGATCTATCAATGATTACCTACTCAAATTCGGACTTTTCACGTGAAAAAGTGGATAGGAAGTCCACAAGTGCTTATACTATCTTCCTTAGAGGCAATCTTGTATCTTGGTTATCCAAGAAACAAGACACTATATCATTATCATCTTGTGAAGCCAAGTACTTACAACAACTACCAAACAGGTTCTATGGATAAAAAAACTACTTATGGAGCTCAAGTGCATCAAGGATGAAGATCTACCTATCATCAAGTGTGACAACATCTTGGCTCAAGCTCTTGCCAACAATCCTATATTTCATGCAAGAAGCAAACATATTGAGGTTGCACACCATTTTGTAAGGAAAAAGGTTAGAGAAATCAACTTGGAGCATATTGGATCATCATCATGTATTGTCCTTTGACTTTTCCACCCCTTTTACACATGTTAGTAGGATATTATGCCACAAATAGCTTTTGATGTAGCTCGAGGTAGTGTAGGTTTATGACACTTGGCTTGATGGTAGAGGGCTAGTGATAATCAATCATGTGTTCGTTAAAAAACATTGATAAACTTACGGTTTACTGTTTACATTATTGTTGCCAACTGTTGCCAGCTGTAATTAGCTGTAGGCTAGTTTAGTAGTCAACTCCTAGTTGTTTCTCTCTCTCTCTCTCTCTCTCTCTCTCTCTCTCTCTCTCTCTCTCTCTCTCTCTCTCTCTCTCTCTCTCTCTCTCTCTCCCTCTCTCTTTCTCTCTATTTTCAGGATTACTTTTGTACTCTCTTTCAGTTAGTGTATGTTCAACTGGACATCTATTCATTTCCCTATCTCAAATTCTATCTTAAAATTATCATTAACTATAGGCTTTCGATCTACCAGTCTGATAATACCATCACGATAGATAAGTCGTTTGCCAGTTGATAGAGCTTCTTGTCTTGCCTTCTTACATTCTTGAACTTGGATGAAGGTAAGATCTTCGTCCAAGTAGGTTTTGGTTTCCCGCAATTTGAATCTCTTCCCAAGAACTTCACGTCGGTGAGACACTGATGTGAAGCAGATGAGTATCCAGGTCCTTCTTAGGTCGCCAGGCAGTTTCCATTCCTTTGCTATGGTGTTGAAGATTTCCTTCCAAAAACTTCTCAGCTTCTGCAACAACATTTTGAGAGTTCGAAATACCTCTAACATGAACATTGAGAGCTTTATGCTCTCGTAGACGACTCTCAGTGAACGTGGCTGAGATAAATGAAGCTGAAGGTGGAGGTGGAGAGATAATTGGAGACGAACCTTTAAGCACATCTGCCCATGACTGGACAGCCGTATGGTGTTGTTCCACCTAATTTTCGAGTTGCTGGATTTTTGCCGAAGTAGCGATTTGGGAAGAGGCTTCACTTTTTATAGCTATAACTTCGTTCTTGAGTTCTTGAATGGAAGTATCCAACTTCTGAAGATGCGATTGCACCACTAGAAGCAGGGAATCATGAGAAGCCAGTTGCTCTCTATGATTGTTGAGGTATTCAAATAGACATAGTTGATCATCCCGAAGAAATTTGACCAATGCATATGGAGGGAGAGAAACAGGTGCTTCTGGAGTGTTTGGAGTCAAGGAAATAGCTACAGTGTTTTCACTATTGTCAAGAATAGGGTTTGATGGAGAGATAGGAACCGCAACAGGCATAGAAGGAAGAAAGGTAGGTGGATCTGGCTGTAAGGAAGATGTTGAAACATTGTTGGAGACAGAGGATGGTTCAAAAGTGGTGGCAACGACTGCTTTGCGACGTGGCATCATGAGGGATCCAGCAGATCAGCGATGAGGGACATCAAGTGCGATGGAAGATGGCGATGGAGCCATCAGATCAGGAAGCCAGCAGATCAACGATGGAGGACAGGTGCAATGCAAAAATGCGATGGAGGCCAACAGATCCGTCAGCAGATGGAGCAGGTGCGATGGAGAAAGGGCGATGGAGGACATCCATCCATAGGCCATGGAGATCCGCTGGTGCCCAGATCCGAGAGAGAGAGAGAGAGAGAGAGAGAGAGAGAGAGAGAGAGAGAGAGAGAGAGAGAGAGAGAGAGAGAGAGAGAGAGAGAGAGAGAGAGAGAGAGAGAGAGAGAGAGTGTGTGTGTGTTTTTGTGAACATGTTAATCATTCTACATTGATTTAAGGTTTAAGATTTGAGAGAGAGAGAGAGAGAGAGAGAGAGAGAGAGAGAGAGAGAGAGAGAGAGAGAGAGAGAGAGAGAGAGAGAGAGAATGTGTGTGTGTGTGTGTGTGTGTGTTGTATGATGCATTAGTTTAGGGTATTTAAGAGTGATAGATAAAGAAATAGTGTTTGATAGAAGATTATGAATATTGTTTATAATAGATTGTTAGAATTATATAAGATAGTGTATGTGTGTGTTTGAGAGGATGTGTCTGTGTTTTGAATTTTGCATTGATCTATAATTTAGGTTAATAAACAAATAGATATAGATAGTGTTGGGTAGTAATAAGTTGTTAAATTTATAATGTGTGTGTGTGTGTGTGTGTGTGTGTGTGTGTGTGTGAGTGAGAGAGAGAGAGAGAGAGAGAGAGAGAGAGAGAGAGAGAGAGAGAAAGAGAGAAAACCTAACAAAACTAAACCACAATAAACGCTAATCACACATTACATAAACAAGTCAATCAATAATGTTCCCGTACAGTTCCATTCCATACCAAACGTGGTACGTATCAAGTTGAGGAGAATAAGCTCACCTGCATCCATCCACAATAACATCCGAGTAAGAACAAGGGTATTCTTGTGGTAACTATAGGTGTCTACACCTATTCTCAGTTGTTACCATGTCGCAACTTGAAAACGTATTGCATAATATGGAATTTCATATAATTTAAAGTAAAAAGTTATATTATCATCTTTTTCGTACTAATCAACCATCATCTTTTTATTCCTCTTTTTTATGACCTCATAAGTTTCCATCCAGAGACTTTTCTAGCAATGATAAGCCAAAAAAAAAAAAAAAATCACTCTATCATAACTCAAGGATGTTCCATACTATCAAATAACATGAACATTACTTATATGTTTGTAAAGCATAACACAAGTATTTTTGAAGTCAAGTAGTACATATATATACCTGTAGAAGTATATGTAATCATGTACACAAGTATTTGTGAAGTCAAGTAATACATATATAAACTTGTAGAAGTATATGTAACGATTTACATTATATAATGTCTAGTAACCATCATGTTTAAACACTGGCTCGTATTAACAAGTTATGTTATGAGCAGCTGTTTTTGCCAATTATTATATACAAGTAGGTACTTTTCCAAAACCTGTATCTTGGTTAAGTATCTACCAACAAACAGAACTCTTTTTCTACTTTTTCATATAGCCCCATGGCATTTTTTCTATTGTTGGGTATCTTCAATCAACTTTGACCAAAAAAGTTTTTTACATCAGATGTGTAAATAATATTCTAAGCCTCATGTAACTAAAAAAGTGTGAAGTCGTGACATCATTTCAGTATAAGATAACCCAGAGAATAGATAATTTGGTTACTGTTTTCATTGCTTGTGTGTCACTATATGAGCGTCTCAACTTAGGCCCAGTAGGCTTCAAATCACAGCAAGCTAATTTATCAATAAGCTTCAGACCTCCGTATGCTTTGTTCGAAAAGCGAGCAAAGGGGCGAGGATAGGGGGGAGATAATACAATTGCTCACCTCTTCCATGGCCGCAGTACTTTAATAACACAATTAGCATAGAAGATCTGCACATGTGTGACTAGATAAAACTGTGTCATCTGCTTACAAAAAGCCAAAAAAGAGTATTTTTTGAATTTTGTGAATTACACATTTCATTTCCTGTGAACCAGGACCTGTTGTTCACGTCAGAAAAAAATTTTACATCTAAAAGACAAGCCACACCTGCATTACAGTTCATGGAAAATTGCAGGCATTTTCTGTCACACTAAAAAGACCGGCTTTATAGTATTTTAGACAAAAAACTGCTTTATAGTACATAGTAGGTTGCAGGGATTTTTTGTCGTTTCCTTTTTTCAACATGTAGGAAAGTATAATGCCATTTTATGGAAAAAAAAAAAACAAGTTATTTGAATTTCACAAGAAAATACACTAGATCTCAGCCAAGGCCCCAATTTTTATCTTTTCAGGGGTTAACACATTTTTTCATTTTAAACACTAAATGATGTTTCTGGGAATCTTTTTTAACACCATCTGAGACCCACAATAAGAAATAGGCATCGTCATTTTTAGAGTCAAGTATGTATAAGTAGTAACTTATGCATACAGAAGTCACTTTTTGTAGCTGTGAAAAAGAAGTAAAAATTCAGTATATATGGCACTTGACTTTTGAACTCCAGCTCGAGTCAAACAAACAGAACCCTGAGAAAAAAGAACACAACCCACCAATTAAATAAATAAAGGAGAAGATAACATACAGTAAAAGTGTACAGAGGTATGACAGACCAAAAGAAACAAACTAAACATAACCAAAGAGATAAAAGACCAATTAACAACGCACCAAACAATAAAAAATTAAAATAAAAACTAAAAAAGCCAAAAACTTATCACTCAAAACTCATCACAAAAAGAAGAAAAAAAATCAACGCAACCACAAACGTAGAGAAGTAGAAGGAACAACTACCCACAAAAACACAAGAGGAACAGAACAACAAATGAACTTATGAACAGAACATCAGACAGAAGGAAGACCGGAGTGCTCAAAAAACACTAATCAGCAAACCATACATAGGCATAAACAGCAAAGCAAGAAAACCAACGAAAGCTAAAATATCAGCAGGAAAAAAATCACCTAAACATAAGCCACATAAGAAGAACAATAACAACACCCACAGTAGCATGCTCCCAGCAAAAACACAGTCCCAGAGAACAAAAGAAAGCAAAGCAGAACTCATCCAAAGGCCTAGTAAAAAAGAGTGAAGTGAAAAGCAGGTAACTAGTAACACAGTAAAGAGCAAAGGCAAGAACAAAACTGGAAGTCAACCGAAGAGGAGTGGACATATCAGAACATTCACAAACTAAAACACAACACACAGAACATAAAGATCACCATCATACTACCGCCAATCCGCTCAAGACATCAACCATTACATCACAAGAACAGGACAACAGACAGTAGTAAACAGGAACCACAAAAGCACGGAACCACAACCAAACCAAATGAAAAACCAGCCAACCCACACACACATTGACAACAAAAAACAGAAACGGAAGCAGAGAATACCTTATCAGATGCCATGGCAGAAGAGTAAAAACAACCTGGCAACCTCACGCTCCACACAGCTCCACAGCACCAGAGAACAACGCCCAAAACAGCGAAGAAAGCAACCAAAGAACGAACTATAAGAGAGAAAAGTAAAGCAGGTCCCCAATAAAAACAGCAGAAATGTACAAAGCACCAAGCAAGAACGTAGCAGACCGCCGCCTCCAGCCACAGAATCCATCAGTCAGAATTACGCACTAAAGCGCCGAAGAGAGGATAAACACGCGAAGGCCAGAGAGCCAAAAAGCCAGAAACCATAACAAAATCGCAAAAAGCAATCCAAAAACACAGAATTATAATTAGCAACCCAAAAAAAATCATGTAGTAACATGAACTACACAAAAGAAAGGAACTACGAGCTCGTTAAAAATAATTATCTTAATGTAAGTCAAGTACGGTTCAATAACAAGGTTTTCTTCGGGAGCTCAACCAAGAGCTGCAATCAGAGAATCATTAACAGTTCAATTTAAAGTTAAACTAAACATTCGTCAAAGTGCTTAACTTAAATCAAATTAAGTAAAGCTCAGTACGACTGTCTTACTACGAGAACTTAAAGCTCCTCATAGTGTTGTCTTCCGAATGTCACTTAAAGTTCAACAAACTAAAAAAGTTTTAAATCAACTTGCTCATAAGTGAGCATCATCTCCATCAGCATAGGAAATATATAGTTTTTATAAAATGTTCTAGCAGTTCCAATGCTTTTGTAGTCGTCCACGATCACTGGTGGCTTCTTTTTTTTGTTGTAACTGTGACACATACAAATCAATATTAGTATAAATGTCACATCATATAATGTATTTGTGTGTGTGTGTGTGTGTGTGTGTGTGTGTGTGTGTGTGTGTTTGTACCTAACAAATCTAAACAAAACTGAACATAATCGCCACAATACAACACATACGAATCTTAAAGTCGATCAAATTCGTATAGTGTCATGTCATCATAGTCAAAAGACAACCATATTTTCTCAAAGATGATGCCATCAAATATGTCTTTAAGATTTTTCAATAGCATTCTAGAATCAATAAACACTCAAGATATGATAATAGTTTTTCCCATCCAAATTCCGAACTAGTTCATAATACTAGCCAAACTTTACCCCAGTCTAGCAGTGACGTAACTGTCTGAGAAACATTTCTCAAGTCATACAACCATAATATAGGAGGCTGTATGGTTAAAAAATCACATATTTGAAACTTGTCAATGAAATTACCTTGTCCAATACACACAATAGTGTAGTAAGGGACACGACAATGAAAGACAAAGTACAAACCCATGTAAGATAGTAATGTCAATAGTAACTTTGAAACACTGAAAACCCAGTATTATTGGTGAAATGTTACAAGACAAATCTAGCCAAGCATGGTTGGATTTTTGAGGGGAATCCTCTCCAACACATGAGTGGTGTGTGTGTTTTTGAACCTAACAAATCTAAACAAAACTGCATATTATCACCACAATTACAAACATATGAATATTAAAGTAAATCAAATAGAGTCATCACAGTCAAACATATCATATTGACCAAACCTAACAACCAACAAAAGCTCCGAGTTGAGGAGAATATGCTCACCTGCATCCATCCACAACAACAATCGTGTTAGAATAGGGACATTATTGTGGGAACTGCAGGTGTCTACACATACTCTCAGTTGTTATCCATGTTGCAACAAGTAGTCATTGCCAAGTTAGGTGACTCTAATTTTGTCCATATCACACAAAATTGATGTTGATCAGCATAATTGCTCGCTTGCCATTTGCCTTTTCTTTGTGCTATCTCCTTTTGTTTCTTGAAGCATTCATGCTCCCAATGGCCAGGTTTGTTGCAGTACATACAATTTCTAGGATTATTTTGCCTAGAATAGCCATGTCCTTGACCTCGGCCTTGATTCCAATCGCCTCAATTCGGACTATTATTGGCTTTCCCATGAAATTGTTGAAATGATCTCCGGCTTGAGTTTCCTCCTCTCAATTGATACCTTCCACAACCAGATCTTCCCTCTCGTCCTCTAACTGCAAGAGCTTGATCATTGCCCCTGTTACGATGATTCGAGTTCTCTTGACATTGCTCTTCTTGCAAAAGCGATCCACCTAGCTCTTCATAGGTTGAAAAATTCTCCCATGTGGCAATGCTTTTCACAAACATAAGATGTGACTCACTCAAGCTATTCAATGTCAATTGAACGATCTCACGATCCTGTACTTGCTCTCCAAGAGCAGCTAGTTGATCACAGATCTCCTTTACCTTCAATAGGTGATCGGCAACGGTTGCACTATCATCTATTCGTAATGTGTGCAGCTTCGTCTTCAGAAACAATATTCGAGATGTGTTTGTTGTTCCAAACAATGCCTTCAATGTATCCAACGGTTCTTTCGGTCCTTCCGAGTCCGAAATGTATGGAATGCTAGCATTTTTGACTGACAAGTTGATGACATTCTGTGCTTTCCATTTCTTCTTGTCAAATGTCTGTTGATCTTCTTCAATCATTGGCCTTGTCTCCTCACCTATCATGATCTCCCATAGCTCCTTTTCCATTAAAATGTTCTTCAGTTTGAATTTCTCACTCTCACTTAGAGTTGTCATAACTGCACTTAGATGAGTCCGAATTGCAAAAATGACTGCAAAAATGGGAAATTTGCTGCAAAATTGACAAAGGACGTCTCAAACCACTTTCCAATACGAGCTATGGATTGAAAGTTATGCCAAATTGAAGATTTTGGCTTTAAAATGGCTCACAACTGCCCTTAAGCCTGAAAAATGACAATTATTGTCTTTTTTGAAAAATTTCTCTGTCGTGCACAGATCTTCGATTTCAAAGATTTTTATATCAACGTGTAGGCAATTGCACCGGGATAGCTCTTGTCTCGTCAAATCTGTAAAATAATCGCGTTCTCCATGCTCAAATATCACTCTATTTTTCACTTTTCTGCAAAAAACATTAGTGGACAGGGCCCTAAAGAGATAGGGACAACACTCCAAAATATGGATAGAAAATTGGATCCCTTCAAAATGAAAATTTTTAATAAAGAATTTCAATTTTAAGCCGTTCAATCCTTTGTAGACTGCACTTCAAGGACTTCAATTTTTTTTTAAAAATGAAGTTTGAGGCCCAACGAATGTTGGTCGTTGAGCTGGATCCACGATCAAGAGACTTCCACCATTGATCTCAATAATGCTACCATCTGACGATCTGGAGAGACTTGGTGCACTGAACGTGGCTCCTCCGCACACTAAACACCTATTCACACTACGGTCTCCCTCGCATTGGTCGCGCAACTGATCCATGAGCCTCCCATGGCCTCCTCCTTCCTTCTACGCTTCTTTCTTGGATATGGCTGCTTGCTGGAGTCTGATCCCTCTGCTCCTTCCTTCCACGGCTAGTCACGACCCTTTAACATCAGCTTCTCACTAGTAGGGCGCCCAACCTTGTGCTTTTACAGCACCAGAAATCGCTTTATATAGCCAAAGATCCACAGTTTTCCTCCTTAAAACCCTAGGTCATATAGAAGAATAGGTTTATGGGCATTTGACAATCTTTCTCTGGGAGTTTCATTCCAGCTCTCCACCACACTGAGGTCGCCCTCCTGTAACCTAAATACCGTGACTTGCCTCACTTCAAATGATCTAAAAATGATGCAAGTAGTGTTGTTACTACTTCACACTCTCTCACTATAGCTTAAGCAACAAGGGCCCAATGTAGCCTAAATAGTACTTAACAAGGGTTAACTATCCCTCAACATAGTTAAGTTTAGTAAAGTGAGAGGATTGTATATAACTAGGCAAGAGACATCAATTTGTGAATTTTTTGGCTCATTTGCAAGTGAGAGCTTCTAGCTTCCTTGTGAATGCAATCCATAGGGATCTTCATTGCTAGGTCTCATGTGCCCTATCCACATGAATCAAAGCTCCATTTCCATTGATTGTACTCTTTCTTTCATTGCTAATGCAATTCCATTGTGATCTCATTGTTTCTAGCTTTCTATTGATATGCTATCATGAATGTCTTGTTATCTTCTTGCCCTCTAGCTTTACTTCCTTGCTATTGCTATTAGTTTGGGATTTGGCACATGACATATGACAACTAGTGAGTTAACTAATCATGATTAGCAAATATATTTACGAGACAAAGAGGCTCTTTTTAAGTGAAAGAAGGGCCCTAACGAAGATATCCAATTTTTTTGCATTGCATTGAAATAAATGCATCCAATTGGTTGCTGAAGGAAGTTAGTACATGTACCTCTGCCCAAGAGGCATGGTAGACTTATGAGTCTGGAAACACATCTAGATCGCTCACATTGAGGAATCAAATTTTCAATCTTAACAAAAGAGAGATGAGAGTGCACAATCTTATGTGTTGAGAGTAAAATATCTAAATAAAAAGTTATCTTACATTGGCCATGGCATGAACGAGAAGAGTTAGTCGTATCATCATGAATGGTCTTGATGGTGATTATACTAATCTTAAATCCTATGCAATCACTGGTTAGTTCCCCTCCATCAATACTTTCCAAGAAGTATTAGTGGTCAACGATAGTAGGAAGGATTGCATGCTTCATAGGCTTGGCAATCTCAAGATTCATGATGATGGTGAGAAAGCCATGGTCACGAAGGACAAAAGGCAAAATCAAAGTCAAGAGATCCAACAAAGAATAACCCAAGGATAATGGAGATTCAACCTCCACATCATGTTTAGGCAAAGGCAAAAAGGATAAGAGCAAGCTCAAGTGCTTTTATTGTGACAAGAACAGAGATTATGCCTTTGTGGTTACCAGAGAAAAAGTGACAAAGAGAAGCAAATAGAGAATCAAGAGAACTCTAGCAAACAAGACGAACATGGCTACCTTGAAGACAAGTCACTCATGGCATCCACTTATGCATCGACAAGTTCATGAAGGAGGTTTTTTGGTGGATTGATAGTGGGGCAAGCTTTCAAATGACAAAGCAAAGAATATCTTTTTCTTCACTCCCATCTTGTTCAAGTTCCAAAAAATTCATCCTTTGCAAATGAGAAATGTGAATTGAAGAGAGAAAAACAATTTCTATGTCCTTACAAGTCCACTAAGAAGGCACAACTAACTAGAATCTTGTTGAGTTTGAGTGAATTGATTGAAAATAGATGTGCTATCAAATTTGATTGCCATACCTTCTTCATCACAAAGATTGGTAATGTGATTGGTAAAGGGATTAGAGATGGTAGGATTTTCTGATGTTTTTGGTAGAGCTAATCATGATGTGATGAAGTCCAAAGGCTCGAGAGGCAAGGTTGGAGCACCTGAGCCTCAAGTCGATGGAAGGTTAGTGCAAGGGGGAGTATTTTGGGGTGTGAAAACCATTTTTGACAAGCGATAATCCTAATGGTATATGTCTTTAAAGAGTTCACACAGTATACCATCCACAAGTGTTGCTACAAAATCATCAATTTGTTCATCCTATCCATTTAATTTTTCACATTGCTAGCTAGCACAAGAGAGTTTGATGGATCTACTTCGTTTGCATCTTTGGTAGATAATATTCCTTGTTCACAACAAAATTGTTGATTGATACGATTGATGTGTTCAATGTTGCTATGAAAAGTCAATTTCATTGTTGTGAGTCTGTGATCAGTTCAACGTTTGTTAGCATAGATATGTTCTATATTAAATACTTTCAAAGTTTCAAATGTAAAAATCTTGGAGGGACAAAGGTCGTCAGTTCCTTGTGAAAGATCATAAGAATTGATTTTCATGTGCTTCATCAACACCACAAGGACATTGGCAATATGGCACAAGGAGGCATCAAGATGGAACCCAAGAAGGAACTTGTGGTTCAAAGCAAGAATGACCATTTTGTTCAATTTTTTGAAAACCTAAGGAAAGGAGCTGCAAATGAGTGCGTCCATAGCATCCATATCTCATCTCATGTGAGAGTTCAAGCTGCCAATTTGTAATGAGACCATTGTCCAAAGTATATTGATCAATCTTACCCCTAGAGTTATAACAAAAGGCATCGTCATGGATAAGCTGGTTTCTACTAGTGAAGACTAGGATTGAAAACTTCCTTTGAAATAATGCATTACAATCATTTTTTATGTTGCATGAATGGGCGATGGCTTCATTATAGATTATCTAAACAAAAAATTGAAAATGTGCGAAGCTCCTCACAACCAGATCAACATGATTAACATTATCCGCTATCCTAATATCATACTTCTTTGTATAGACTTATTACTAGCAGTCCAAATGGCCCTGCATTCTAGACAAATCATGTCAGATGAATCGTGTCCTGTTTGTGAAACCACCGAACAAACCCCTAAAATTTTGATTTTTCAGTGTTCTATTCAGCATTGGCTAGTGTTTTGAAACTACACGTGTATGCAGACCTTCATGTTTGGAGGTGAATCCATGATGAGTCAAGTTGCTTTGGAGCATATGGTTAGCACGCAGCAGGATTGTGTAAGGTAGACAAGTTATTGTTGAATTTTCAGAGCGGACTTAATTAAGCTGGTGGGCTGTTTCAAATGTTTACCTAGTTTCTGATTAAGCTTATCAGTTTTGCCTCCATTAATGGCCTTCCTGCACGGGGAGCCAAAATCTACGAAGGCTTCTGTTTTTTCTAATAAGGCTTTTGCTTTCAGTTTTCACTAGCTGATAAGTGGCTTATTGAGCAGGTTTTTTTTAAGACTGTAGATACATGGCTTATGGCAGTCCTTTCAGTTTTGTAAATCTTTGTATATGATCAAATCCTAGATGTCTACCTGTTGAAAGAAAAACAGATTTATAACAGAATCATGGATAACGTGTGCATAGATAATATTTTCCAAATGTGACATCTTCAGACTTTCGTGTTTAGTACATCTCGAGCAGCAGCTTTGACGGGTGTGAGTCTGTCTCGTTACGGCAGCAGCTGATGAGCTGGTTTTGTGCAGTGTCATAGACTCATGAATCATCGGCTTAGCTTGGCTGAGCGTGGCGACTTGCAATATCTTGAACAATGCACATCGGAGGCTGGAGAACTCCAGGCCACCGTTACGGCTATGGCTTTTTCCGAAACCTAGAGGATAAAAAGCTGTTGCAGTGATAGACTACGAAGCTTCTTGTCAAAACAACGCTTTCTTACCTAATTGGCTATGGGCAGCTTCTTCTACGTGGTTCCTTGAAGCAGTACTTTGGATCATGGTTAGCAGAAGTGACCACTGACCACATACTTTGGCCAAAGGAATCTCTTTCCAATTACCCAGAGGCCAGAGCCCACATGGTAGTGTTCGGGAAACCTCCAATTTATTGCATTTTTTGGAAGAAGTCAGTTTTTGAGAAATTTTGCCTTCTAGATCTTGCATCTCAAGTATTTTGCCTGCAAAATACTAAAAATTTGCATTGATTTAAGATATGCCAAAAAAATGACTCCACAGGCTTCCGTAGAAATGCAGAAGAACGTCAGCCATTGATATCCTTTGGCTGTGCGTTATTGCATGAAAATACATGTTAGGTCATTCCGCCCTTCTAAAATGATGCTTGAGCAGTATGCCGAGTGTTTTAAGAACGTTACCACGATGCCACGCACGCTTCCATGCTTACTCATGCAAACTCACCTATTGCAAAGATAATGATGATCACTTTTGCAACAACTGTGAAAATTAAGGTGAGAAGTATAAGACGCTCAAAATCAAAAGATGTTATGATTGATCATCACTTTTGATGTGAATCAAGTAGGCTCAGAGCTGGCCCAATTCCGGGCATGGATAGCCATTTTACCACATCAGAAGTTTTTGCATGCAACCATCCACTACTTTCGGGGTCCTCTGTAAAAGGAGACCCCAGCTCTCTAAATGTTGCGGTGACAGCATTTTTCACCCCATTCATAGCTTTTCCAGATTTTAGGTCCTCTTTAGCAGCAGAACCTCCAGTAAAAATGGTCATATTAAACTCCTCCTTGGTACTGACTGCATCAGATAGCCAGTCCAACACTGCAACTTGCGCTCCCCCAATTGATAAACCTCTCAAATCAAGGAGATGTTCTGTTTGTCTACATATAGGACGTCTGTACCATGGCAATAATTTCCTTGCATGAAGCATAAGCAATCGAGCTCTCTTCCTCAAACCTTTCCGCCAAAGTGCATCCATCAGAGCATTGTACAGGGAAAGGTTTGCTCCTCGGTCTTTAGTTTGAGCATAGCTTTTTAAGAATGATGCAATGTGCTCTGGTAACAAATACCCAGACATCGTTTCAAAACTATTCACCGTCGAAAACAGCAGAGTATGTATAGCTCTGCAAGGTTCCCATTTACTGTCTTTCAGTGCTTTTTCCACAGGAGCAATTTCATCCCCTGTTTCTCCACATGCAGCAAAAAGTACTCCGTATCCGGCAGTATCTGGTTCCTGTCCCTGCTGTTCCATTTCTTTTAAAACCTTAGCTGCATGTCCATACCAACCTCCCACCAAATACAAGTGCAGCATAGCCCCATAGGCAGCTACGTTCAAATTACACCCAGAACTCCTCAATGACATGCATACCTGAGCAAAAACAATGTTATTGATGATTGTCTGTATTCTTGCTTCCTGTCAGCCCACAAATGCCGACTGATTTTCTAACATGCAGTCTGTTTGTTCTGCTTCATTGGCTTCCCAAACCCAAGCAGATGCCAAAAATTACGCCAGTACACAATCTTGATTAGAAGATACTTATTTTGGAGGGCCTTAACCTCACTTTCTGCATGTACTACATTTACTCTAATTTTTGCAAAAAAAATCAGAAACCAAAATTTTGCAGAGGAATACATTCCCTTCTATTCTCTTGATTATCTACAGAAATGTTCTCGGACAAGACAGTGGATACCTCATCACCAAATTTAGTCCAGCCACGCAAGGAATACGCATGAATCATTGAAGTGTAAGTGTAAATATTCGGAGAAATGTTATCTGCTTCCATCCGCTTGTATAACTGTTCTGCTTTGTCATATCTACCACCCTTCACTAGTGCAGTTATAGCTGAGGTATATGTTATCACATTTGGCTTCAAGCCTGAATCACGAACATCCACAAAAAGTTGCAATGCCTCAGCATGTAGCTTTGATTTTGCACAGGCATTTATTAAGATATTGTACGCCATT
Organism: Diphasiastrum complanatum; assembly: GCA_029204225.1. Classification (NCBI taxonomy): domain Eukaryota; kingdom Viridiplantae; phylum Streptophyta; class Lycopodiopsida; order Lycopodiales; family Lycopodiaceae; genus Diphasiastrum; species Diphasiastrum complanatum. Next base: position 38,045,728 of record CM055102.1, on the reverse strand, counting down.
AACGATGGTCTCACTGTCTGCCAGAAGAAATTGAGTTAGCCGCTAAAATTCACAAGTCTTGATTTTCTTAGAAAAATTATACAAGCAAAAACTATAGACATCGCTGATCAAAACTACCTATCACTACTTACCAATTTGCTCTCACGCATGACACTAAATGCCTGAGTCAAGCGACCTGCTTTACAGTAGGCAAGCAGCAGATTCTCGTACAAACTGGGAATAAGTGGAAAACCCTGTGTTCTGAATGTTTGGAAGAGCTCTTCAGCTCTCAAGTAGTTACCTTTTCGTCCATGAATTTGCAACATCTTTATCCTTACCTAAGCAACCACAAACAAGAGTAAAAACATCAGCTTCCACCAGCTTCTTGCCTTTGGAAGGCAAAACTTCATTCTACATCTTTGGGAAAATTTCCTCGAGAACATTTGCAGAAAGTCTGGCTTTCAAAAACAGACTCTAGCCAGCAGCAGGTTACCATCTGTGCCCAAAGAGGGAAATTTGGCAATCGTTCCTTGGTGTCATTAAGCTGAAAGTGACAAGTTACGATTATACCTTCGGAGGCATCAATTTATCATTCTTCTATGGGTAAAACTTGTATCTGCATATTCAACATCGGACTATGTCCTAGTAAGACCAGATCCTTTTGCAGCATTTAATAGCTTGTCATTTGGATCTCAACAACATTACATGCTTTCAATCAAGTGGCAGAAAGTCCAACTGTCAACAAGAGGTAAAACTATTGTGTTCGAAAAGGATTTTGAGTTGGCATTAGAGCATGTGCTCTAAAACCAGCGATCAACAAGTGAAAATTCCCATCTCAAGGTTTCATGAGCCTAACACCAACTCCCTAGCTTTTCCCCAGCTTTGAACCCTTTCTAAGCAAAAACACAATGATCCTCATGTTGAAGGTGAAGACACTTTTTGCAGTTGTTTGGGGTGATTGGTACATCCAATAAGTAGTTTATACATCTCTTGCGGTACTTCGGCAACTTAATATTCTATTTACAAATCAAAAGAGAATTAAGATGGTCTTTTAAAATTTGAAAGTTTATTGATCAATGTGCAGGCAATATTACTGAACTACAATTATAAAATTTCCAAGAATAACTACAACTAGGCACAAAAGCTCGCAAATATGGAGTTACAAAAGACTAAAGAATATGATACAAATTGGTTTTCAAAACAGTTAAGTCTCCAAAACATGCCTTAATATCAGGTTTGTGACCAGCTTTGATCATAGCCAAAAAAACGGCATCAGCCTTATCCACTTGGGATACCTCCAGGCATGCATTAATCAAATCAGCAAAAGTTTTGAAGCCAGGTTTTAGATCCTTGGACACCATCGTGCGAAGGAGTTGGAGCGCTATTTGCAAGTTCACTCTATCCTTGATTTTGTTCAAGTGTGCTGCAATCAACTACATCCAAGTTCAGTTCAGCACATTGTCAAACCAGAGAAAGGTACAACCAAACTTCCAACAAGAAAAAAGCACAATAAGGTCATCAGCAATATGAACGCACCACCTATATAACTATATAACATACTATTACTTTTGAAGTCCTGGTAAAACTTTCAAGATATGGCACCTCTATTGAAGTCAAAGAGCAAAGCCTCACCATGCTACAACTTTAATATAGCCTACACCCCTGCCTCCATTATTAACACACACACAAGGGAATAAATCAGTAGGTCACTCCATGGTACTTGAATTAGGGCATTAAGATAAGCATATAAACAAGAAAGGTATTTGCATATACGGAACTCTTTCAGAGAGGTGAGTGAGGAAAATCTGAGACTCATTCTATCCATTCTTGAGATGATAAAACGATTCCAAGTACACACCTTGTCTGACCCTAAGAGGTTAAAGATACATAGGAGGAGCTTCAAGGCTAACATTTCACATCCAACAGTCTGACTTCCCTCACAAGACAACATCAAGTGAATACAGGCTAGACCTGAGGCAATTCAGAATAGGTCATGTACACAGTTAGCGGACGTAATGCAATATAGGCTAAGTCATGTACATAGTTAACGGTTTAGTTAGTTAACATTGTCTTCTTGTCATGTGAACGAGGAAGTGCGAAATGGTATTTTCTTGACATGCACCGAGATATGCTATTTGTACAGATGACTGTTTTTGGAAAGAACACGCACTCGAAGCATCTTTTGGCTGTCGCTCCTGTCTCTCATTTTCTGATCATTATGCTGATGATTGTTTGCATGCACATTTGTCAGTAGCTTGATCGTCTTTCAGATACTATTGATCTAACAAAGGTTATGGGCCCACTAGCGCGAATGATCTGAGATCACGTGAGTCGTGTGTTAAGCTTGTACTGCTGAGGATATCAGCTTTCGATCAAGATCTGTGGCACGAGACAACGGTCACGCCAACAAAGCAAAAGGTGAGCTTGAGTGAGTCGAGATTCGTCTATCAGGGATGGCGAGTGACAGCGTGGCGGATTTCCGAATGATTGAACGTCTGGATGGTTCCAATTACTCATCCTGGAGCTGGAAGCTGAAAATCCTCTTAAGGCAGAGAGGCCTCTGGGGGGTGATAGATGGGAGTGAGGTCGTTGAGATGGACGAGGAAGGGCGCCCAAAAAATGCAGCACAGGCAGAGATCATCAATGCGAAGGAGGCTAAAGCGTATATGACGCTAGTTTCCAGCCACAAGTTGACCTAACCCTGAATAGGGTTTGCTGAATTTTGGGCACCCTCCTACACAAATGCAAACCTGAAAACAAAAACAGCAAGATAAGGAGACACCACAACCAAAAATCAGTAGCAGATTTTTGGGCGCCCTCCAAACAAAACTTGTTGAAAACTGGTTGCATAAAAATCAGATTTGAGATTCTAATTTTTGGGTGCCAAAAATTGCTCCTCCAAGATCTCTGATGGCCGCCCTCCTTCAACCTGAAAAGAGACAAAAAAGCTGATCCAAACTCCACTTGAAAAGATCAGCAAGATGCTGAAATTTCACAACAAAAAGCAGAGAAGCTCCTCTTCTGGTAGGGCGCCACAAACAAGCTTGTTGCAGATCCGGTAGCTCTGATACCATGTAGGAAAGCAAGAGTCAAGTCACCAAGATCTAGTTATCAATCAATCTCCACAAAAAACAAGAGAGAAGAGGCTGGGCGCCCAACTCTAAGAGAGAGAGAGAGAGAGAGAGAGAGAGAGAGAGAAAACAGCAACAAGAGCAATGGAGAGCAATGCTTAGCCAAACTGTTAAAAATGGAATACACAATGAGCATCTAAGTACTCTACCTGGATGTGACCAAATGCCACCAAACCCTAAGGTTAACCACTTACTAAATGTAGGGCACCCTCAAAAGTCAAGATAGGGCCCCTAAACAAAATTAGACCCCTAAGGACCCACGAGTCAATACATGACCAAAATTGGGTCCAACTGAACTTAAGACAAACTTAAGATGGCCTAAATAGCTAAATACCCATGGTTACACAAATCTCGACCTTTTGGGTCAAAGTAACCTATGGATTAACTTTAGCATAGTCATTTATTTCTAATAGAAACAAGTACTAAGGTGATCAACAAGGGCCAAGACGCTGCCATCGAAGCTAAAAGACATGGTTATGCTGGTTGAAAAGGAATGTGCAGAGCCGGACAGCTACAAACAAGCATGCGTGAGCAAGGACAGGGAACAATGGCAGTCTGCCATGAGGGATGAGATGGAATCCATGCACAAGAATGACGCATGGACCCTCACTGATTTGCCAAAGGGGAGGAAGGCGATTGGCTGCAAGTGGATATACAAATTGAAATATGATGCACATGGAGGGATAGAAAGGTTCAAGGCCAGGCTAGTAGCAAAGGGATGCGCTCAGGTCGAGGGAATGGACTTTGAGGAAACATTTGCTCCAGTCGCCAGAATAGGGTCCATCAGACTATTGCTGGCATGGGCAACTGCTCAGGACTACGAGATACACCAGTTAGACGTGAAGACAACTTTCTTAAATGGCATCTTGCACGATGAGGTCTACATGCAGCAACCGGAAGGATTCAAGGCAAGTGAAGAGACTCAAACAACCCTCGAGAGTTTGGTTTGAAAGAATTGAGAAACACTTCTTAGACAGGTCGTTCAAGAAATGCGTCTTTGACAACAGCATCTTCTACAAGAATGATCAAGGTAAGATCTTGATAATTGCAATATATGTCGATGACATGATTGTTATAGGGAATAATACTCTGTCTGTTCAGGAGTGCAAAGAGGAATTAAGCAGGGAGTTTGATATGAAGGACATGGGAGATCTTCACTACTGCTTGGGAATTCACATCAAAAGGAACAGGGGCATCAGAGAAATGTGGATGTCCCAAGAAAGGTATATCAAGAGCGTGATAGAGAAGTATGGCATGTCTGATTCGACCAGTCTAGGAGTACCCCTGGACCCAGGTGTCAGACTAAGTGCAGATATGTCTCCAATTTCAGATGAGGAAAGGAAGCAGATGGATCTGTTCCCAATCCATCATGTATATCATTATCTGCACTAGGCCTGACATAGCCACCGCTATCGGACAACTGAGCAGGTTCACTGAGAATCCAGGTATAGAGCACTGGAGAGCTTGCAAGAGGGTAATCAGATACCTTAACGGAACGGTCAATTATGGCCTGCATTACACTGCCAGAAATGAGTCGATAATTGGATACACAGACTCCGATTGGGGGGGGAGATGTCGATGACAGGAAATCGACCAGTGATCATGAACGGAGCGGCAGTGAGTTGGGGAAGCATCAAGCAAAAGTCAGTGGCTCTGTCCTCCACTGAGGACGAGTACATGAGCCTATGTCAGGGAGCAAAAGAATACGTTTGGATAAACAACTTCTGTCAAGAGATTGGAATCAGTCCTCAGAATATGTGCTTGAAGAATGACAACCAAGGATGCATTGCATTATGCAAAAATGGAGGCTTCCACAAGAGAAGCAAGCATATTGAAATGCAGTATCATTTTGTGAAGGACTTAGTGCAAAGCGGTGTAATCAAATTAAAGTATTGTTGCACCAAGCTAATGGTGGCAGATCTATTGACTAAGCCCTTGAACAGGGATAGATTTGTCATGCTAAGAGAGATGTTAGGATTACATATCCATGACCCACCCTGAATTGGTCAACGTGAATACAGGCTAGAACTGAGGCAATTCAGAATAAGTCATGTACACAGTTAGCGGACGTAATGCAATATAGGCTAAGTCATGTACATAGTTGACGGTTTAGTTAGTTAACGTTGTCTTCTTGTCATGTGAACGAGGAAGTGCGAAATGGTATTTTCTTGATATGCACCGAGATAGTGCTATTTGTACCGATGACTGTTTTTCGAAAGAACAAGCACTCGAAGCATCTTTTGGCTGTCGCTCCTGTCTCTCGTTTTCTGATCATTGTGCTGATGATTGTTTGCATGCACATTTGTCAGTAGCTTAATCGTCTTTCAGATACTATTGACCTAACAAAGAAGGGGAGTCAATCAGATAAAAAACACATTAATATTTAGAAAATTTGAAGAATCTAAGAATGCGAATGTTGCATGCTGACAACAGATGCACAGACATGGTTGATAGATGTGAGTGTGCTGAGTAGCTAGTCCTGGACCTTTCTGTCTTGACCTACAGTATAAACTATTAAAGACTAAAGTGAAAGAATACCATCTCATACGTTACATGATCAGGCACAACACCTAATCTCTTCATTTCCTTCACAATTTCGAAAGCATGTTTCACCATTCCCGTGCTTCCGTACAGCCCGAGCACTGCATTGTAGAAGAAAAGGTCTGGCACTAATCCTTCAAGCTTGGCTTCTCGCACGATGATCTGGACTTCTTTTATCCTCCTATGGCGGGCCAAGATTGTCAGAATAGTTGTGTACGCCTTCAGAAAGCTCGCATCTCTACACTGCCTTTCATCTTTCAAGTCTCCTTTATGTTCTCCAGCCTTTACTTGCAACCTGTTCGAAATATTTTCAGAGTTTGATTCCATTACAAGGTTGATGTTATGTTTCAAAAGAGTGAAAATCTCCAAAGCAAGCATCCAATCTTTCTTGCCGATACTATTGATGATTCTATTCCACTCTTCCATGCACATTTTCTCATACCAAGGCTGCAAAATCAATGCTAGATTCATTCCGTTTTCCCTCAACGAGATCAGCTTAAAAAGTTCAGCCCTCCAATTAGTAGCGTCTCTCTTAAGGAGGGCGCCTGCCTTGCCCTCACATAAGGGTTTGTCTGCAGAATCAACATCTTCAAAGCTGCTTACTAAAGCCATAGCCATCGGTCGCAATGCGGCATTCTTGACGGGGAAACTAAGAAAACCTCGGCAACTGCCGTCAAAAGAAAATTTTAGGTTTCCTGTGAGAGACTGTCCCAACGTGTAGCCTGCATAGTTTCCTGCAGACAATGCCTGAGCCAGCATTAGAACTGACATAGCTCACAGCAAAGCGAGAATAAATGAATCACAGGTAGGCAAGAAACTGCGAATGGGGATTGTTCCTCCCCTCCTAGCCAGCCACGAGGTGCTTTTTCAGCAGCTGCTCGTGAATTTTGTTGTGCATCGCCATTCCTTTCGCCTCATTCACCACTCTATGCAATGCTGGTCAAATCAAAACGTAACTAGCTCTTCGAGAACTCTCTCTCTCTATCTCTCTCTCTCTCTCTCTCTCTCCAGCTCTCTCGCTCGATGCGGCATGAGTATATATGCCTGATATGGATATGGATAAACAAGCTCATTGCTCACTAAACATTGAGTCTTGTTGTCTGTTCTCATCTACTTTGAGATAAAAATAGTAATCTTATCCTTAGATAATGTTCTACATTTCTCATATCCTTAGCTACACTTATAACTTTAGGTGGTTCTTTAGTTGGTAATTGTGGATGTGCTTGCACTTGTTACCTTGGCTATACCAAGGTTGAATGGTCTAGTCATTCTTGGCTATACCAAAGGTAGAATGGTCTAGTCAGTACTTGCACATCTCTCTAGTTGCACATATGTATTGCCAAGTGCTCTCTCTTTATTTTACTTTGGAACCATGTCTAGAAACATATTATCTCTCTACTCAAATCTTTCATGAATGAACTGGTTAAATTAAGTTTGGGGATCACCATTATCTAGGGCAGCATAACAAGGCCTCATTAGTTCCTACAAATCAGATTGGTTGTGATTTTTAGCCCTCAAAACATAGAGTTCTCATGGATGGAATCTTGAAGTTACATAGGCCTCACAAATGGAATTTTGAAAATACATAGTTCTCACGAATGCAATCATTATCAAAAATCTTGAATTCGATTCTCTTTTACTTCTTTCAAGATTATAATGACAAGCATAATGTATGATCATGGGTGTTTGTTGACCCAATGTAAGGATATAATGGCTCGTCCTCTAATCTCAGCACTATCGTGGCTCAACTGGAGGAACTACCAATATATGCTTACATAGGGTCTCCATTATAACTTCTTTCGTTAGAAACCCATTTGGGTCAGAATGTACTATCTGAAACGTATTGGGTCGGAAGTTTTTCTTAAAAGTAAAAAAACAGGTGTTAAACTGGCCGCGATCTTCCTTATTCTTGGTAATACACTGAGAGACACTAGATAAACTGCAAAACATACAATTCAAGCAAAAACAAAATTGAAGAAGCTACTAGTTATTTGACAACAATTAGTTGCGATCATAAGATGAGGGACTTCCACGGCCAACATTGGGGTGATCATAAGGACTAGCTCAGTCTACATAGTTTCCCTTGGACTGCAATGGACCACCACCACCATATCGGTTACTGTCATGTCCTCCATCTATGTCATACTCATTTGCGTATATTTTTATTATGGCTTTTTGTTGCTGTTGTGCTAGTTTGTCACTACGATGTGCACATATTTAGATGACTGGCCCTTTTTTTTTTGCATTGTGTTCCATATCTCGGTTATGCATGAGATTTAATGCTCTATTTGAAACTCACCCTCTATCTCGATGTCCATGTCTTGTCTGACGCTAGATAATGCATATCTTGTCTGACTGCTTATTAACAAAAACGAATAAAATTCTTGCAGCTCAAGTTGATCCTAGAATCATTATCTGGACCACGTTCTTAAGCTCACGTTGATCCTAGAATCGCACTTTTGTTCCTTAATACTTCGATTTCTTTGTTAGGAAGGAACGTATTTAAAAAAGGAAAATTGGTGAAGTTTCAGAATGAAACACGTTCTGAAACGCATTCCAGAACGCGTCCCATTCTGGAATGGGCAACTAAGCTTCTAACACAACTCTTACATGCACATTCTAGTCACCTTCTAGTAGAATGTGCATGTGCAACATGGCATCTTGTTATTGATTATCTACATGACTATTTTATTTTATTTTTTAAATTAATGACAAGCATTTTCTATGATTATGGGTGTTTGTTGGCCCAAGGTAAGGATATAATGGTTCGTCCTCTCATCTCAACAGTATCGTGGCTTAACAAGAGGACCTACCAATATATCCTTACAAAGAGTCTCCAAAGAATCGTTATCTAGTCCATAATTTTCACGGCATTCTAAGAATTTTTACCTCTTATCCTTCCACCACCCATTATGCTAGGTGCTCGGTTTTTTTCCATCAGCAAAATTTTCATGTAAATTTAGAATCAAAGCATCTTGTGAGCCTACTCACCACAATTCTCAAGTGGACAACCAATAACACATAGCACATAAAAATTCTAATGGAATGTGCATTTGGACAACCAATGAGAAGCTGTCACATGGCACATGTACATTATACCTAAACATGCATGGGCCATGTAATAGCATGTCATTGGTTGTCCACATGCACATTATCATCCAAAAAAATTGACAATAAATTTACAAAAAGTAGTAATTCACCCAAAATGCAAAAAGTGCATCAAAACATTAAAAAAACTAACTTCACACTTGCACATTACACAAGGGAAGGTATAAGAACCTCGAGCCTTCCACTTGGTATGGCGGCATCTCCTATAGTGGACAGCCCTCATACCGAGGCCTTCCCCCAACAATAATTGCTAGAATAGGAAAACTTGGAGTCTTTTTCACCAATTCCTTATTGACATACCATGTGAGCTAGCCTTGAACATGCATGCATCCAAGCTTTAGTGCCATAGCCTTTATATGCATCATCTCAAATATTACATGAATAGACAATCGAGATCTAGTTTGGGAACTGTTTCAAACAAAGAAAGCTTTGATCTAAACTTATCAATTTTTTCTCTCACGAGTGGGCATCGAGAAGTTGTTTGTACCACAATGAACAATGTCAATTTCCTTGTTTTGCACTCTTTCACAAATGAAGATAATGAACTTCAATATGCTTTATCCTTGCATGATAAACAAGATTCTTTGCCATTTTGATTGTAACTATATATCATCATCAAATTTTATTGTTTCACCCCAATTTTCCTTATGATTTGTCTTAACGGAGGGGGAGGTTTGGTGATTGTAGCTATATGTTGTAAGAGTGACATCTCTCTCCAAGTGAGCATTGATTGTGGGCTAGATCCATTTAATCTAGGTTGGTTGGGTGGGTTTGTCCACCATCCGCCTATTCCCTTTGTTTCTATGAGTTCAACATCCTAATCTTTGATTGTTGGTGTAGGTCTTTATAGTGCTACATGAATCATTTATCAAATCAAGAGATTCTAAGAAAATCTCTAAGATACAAATACATTCCAAATAGATCAATTAATTTTGGAAATATAAGATCAAGAAGTGGACAATCCTCTTGGAGGAAGAACCAATGGTAATGCAAGCACATTCTAAAGGGAAGATCTGAAACTAACTAGATCGCGTTCAAAATAGTAAAGCCATATATATTGAATGATGCCAATTACTATTGGTCACAATTTGTTAGAATTTTTGAGATACTGGTCATGAACCCTTATGGATATCTCAAATCACAAATTCAAAAACCCTAAAAACTATGTTTTTTTTGGAGAATATGTTTGTGAATTTTTTTAAAATCAAAGAGATCAACCCAATTTCATGTGATTCCTTGGAAGGTAATAGTGACTATTTAAACACCTTGGATGATGTCACATGGGAGGTTAAATAAATCGATTTCTAATTATAAATTATTATTTTGTTGTGTGAGCATTGATCTATTTCTAATCTATACGGATTGATTTTCTAAGAGGTAATAAATTCTATGACTAAAAAGAATATTTTCGAATAAGTCGTTTATGTGGATGTGTTAAGGCATTAACCATATTGGATTATATTGATGCAACATATATTATTGAGTTTTTTCGGTTTTTTCAGATCTTTTGTATAACTTCTTTGTATCTAGAGTGATATGACACCTATTAGAAAGTCATGAAGTTTCCTATAAAAGGGAGGGAGAAGTAAGGTGATAGAAAAATTATCTAAGAGAAACATCTATAACATTGATTCTAGGAGGAATCTGTAATATGTATATATGAAGGACCTATTTTAAAATCAAGATCGATGTAATATTTTTATATTGTATTACGAGATGTAAATCCAAAAAATTCTTGGACGATCCTTTCCTACTATTAAGTAAAATTAAAATCGGAAAGAAAGAGATGGTGCATGATTATATTGAACGAATCAAACATCTCCACTTTGAATGTGAACCTCATCTTTTGAATGATGAAGCTTTGATTATGTGGTTTTTGGTCGGGTTACCAAAATGAATCAGACGTGAGCTTGAACGTCGTGAACAATACTTGACATTGCAACATGCAATGGATGAAGCTATTTGCGAAGAAGATGATGAACCAAATGTGAGAATGTTGTCATATACAGCTGGGCAAATGACCACAACTTCCACAACTATTGCATCCATGAACATCGATGCAACAGGCGAATTAATGATGGATGAGTTCGAAAAACGTGGTCAGAAGTAGTAGTTGCAGTATAAGATGCAATTAAAATTTGATGCTAAGCTCAAAGCGTTGAAAGATCAGCATGCTAAGATCAACAAAGTAGGTGAGAAGATGGTTAAAAATTTCCTAGCATAGAAAATGTTTGGTGTGCGATCTATGCCGAAAATCACACCATGAATGAATGTCCAACAATGAAAAGACATATGACAGATACCTATTGTCATTTGTGCAATTCCACAAGATAGCTTTTTGTTCGTTTAATCCACGCATTATCTAGCAAAGATATTCTTAGTATGGTTATCAAGAAAGTCCTAGATGGAAAGCATCAGATGGTAAGGTCCATGGCCTTGGATTTTCGGAACAATTAGCCTTACCAGCTCCTCCAATACAACAAGCTCCTCATGCAAATATGATGGAGCCAAAAGTCACAAGTAGGCATGAGCATTGAAATCGTAATACAGAACAAGACACTAGACCTCAATAGCAATATGTTATCTATGTTGTTGCACAACAACAACAGTCTAGACAATGGGCTAGAGCGCCACTTGCTTGTTTTGGATGCGGAGAAAATCACAAAATTGTAGAATGTCTAAATAAGGACAAATTTAGTCCTTTTTGCAAAATTGCGGATATGGACATTGCTACAAAGATTGTCCAGCCAGACCAAAACCACCACTTGTAACTGATCCATTGAACATGATTATGATCAAACAAAGACCAATAGTTCATCCTATTGAACCATTTGCACCAGTTATGGTTGTAACAAGAGCTCAGAAATAGAAAGAAGTTATTATTAGACCAACACCTACAGAATATGTACCAATTTTTTATTTACCTACTGCATTTGAGGTCTATTCTAAGAAGAATAAATACCATAATATGAGAGTGGATCAAAGATTTACAAAAAAAAAAAAAGCCTTTTTGCCAAAGTCGCATTAGAAGTTCATTCTATACCTGTGCCACCATCGGAAGTACCAAATCCTTGTGAAAGTACAGCAAAAAGGACCAAGAATGGATCTAAATCAGATCCACAAGAGTGATTGGCTGTTAGATTAGATTGATCTACCAATCTACACAAGATTAGACACCTTTTAGATCAAATCTACATAATCATGGGTGCAACCTCTGAGCCAGAAAGGTTAAGGTGCATCACGGTGCAACATTTGAACCAGAAAGGTTAAGTTGTATCCGTTGAAGGCACACCAAATTCCTACATGGTATCAGAGCAAGCAATGTGACATGTGCCCCACTTTGAGGGGGAGTGTTGGAATGGCAAAGTGGTGCCACAGCCCACGCTCAAAGAAATCCCATAAGTAGAAGTGGGACTTTGTTCAAAGTGGATATAAGTGGTAAATGTCTAAGTGTTTAATGTCCCCTAGTACCAGCCCCTTTGCGGGCAAGGGGGAGCACTTGGATTCGTGGGCAGCTAGGCGTCTAGGGACGGAATCCCGAAATGCGGCTCATGGAAGGGGCAAAAGGCTCGATGATTTTGGTGCAACCTCTGAACCAGAATGGTTAAGTTGCATCACGTTGCAACCTCTGGACCAGAAAGATTAAGTTGTATTCGGTGAAGGCCCACCGAATTCCTATAGTTGTGGAGTGTATGTGGAAGTAAACTCTCTTCTAGTGCCATTAGTTTCACAAAACTCTTTCATACTATTAAAGATGTACTCCCCTCCATTATCACATCTTAATACTTTCAAGCTAGCATTAAGTTGCTTTTCTACAAGAGTTTTGAACTTCACAAAGGATTCAAACACTTCACTTTTCTTAGACAAAAAGTAAATCCAAGAGTATCTTGATTTATCATCAATAAAAGTGACATACATAAGAGCTCCACCATTAGATTCATGTGAAAATGAGTGAACATCCGAGTGAATAAGATCAAGCGGAGAGTTAGATCTTGTCAAAGATCTCTTGAAAGATTTCTTATGAGACTTGGAGAGTCCACAAGCTTCGCAAAGCTTGCCACACTTGGATATGGCTTTGGGAAGTCCAATTGCTAGCTCCTTGTTCATCATGGTCTCCATAGCTTTGAAGTTAGGATAGCCTAACCTCTTGTGCCATAATTCCACTTGAGAGAGCTCCTCCCTTGCCATGTTTACACTTCCAATTATCACATTAGCATCCAACTTAAATAACCTTCCTTGCTTAGAACCACTAGTAATACATTTATCATTCTTCAAGATGGAACATGCTCCATGCTTGAAATGTACATCTAATCCACTATCCATAAGCTGACCAACACTTAACAAGACCTTTGTAATAGAAGGTACATAAAGAACATTGTCTAGATCTACTTTCTTGGATGATCCAAGAGACAAAGGAATGGATCCAATTCTTACAATCTCACATTCTTGATCACTTGCAATGAAGATAAACTTCTTAGAATTATTGTAGGAAAGCAAAGTAGAAAAGTTGTCTTTTCGGTGTGTCATATGGGAGCTAGCCCCAATATCAATCCACCAAGTGTTATGATTAGATGTTTGTGTTAAGGAAGCCATCAAAGATAAATTGCATTCATCCTCCTCCTCAAGCACAAGATTGCCATGGTTGTCCTTCTCTTGAGCATTCTTCTTCTTGTAGCACTTGGATGCAAAGTGTCCTTTCTTGCAACAGAAAAAACACTTTAGCTTCTTATTGTCCTTCTTACTGTTGCCTTTGGAACTTGAAGCTCCATCCTTGCTCTCAGCCTCCACATCTTGGGTCTTCTTGGATGGAAACTTCTTCTTCTTGCCTTTCAAAGAAAAGTTAGTCTTCTCATCACCATCAATCAAAGATAAGGAACCAATCCTATTCTTGATATGAAGCATCCTACTTTCCTCAGAAACTAGCACACTATGAAGCTTTTCTATAGTAGGAAGTAGATCTTGAATAGCAAAAGCTTGAACTAGATTAGAATACTCATTTCCTAATCCATTCAAGATGATTTGAACTAATTCATTGTCTTGAATCTTGTCACTTATGGAAGATAACTCTATATTCAAAGATTTCATCCTAAGAACATAATCTTGGGCACTTTCATTACTTCCTTTCATGCTTTGAAGTATTTGATTTCTTAGCTTGAGTATTCTTGAAGTATTTTTGGATTCATAAAGAGATTTTAGTGAATCTCTTCTGGTACTTTACTAAATCTTGAGCTAATTCTTCCGCACCAAGAACAATGTCATACAAATCATGAAGTACTAATAATGACTCCATTCGAACTTTCCAAATGGCATAATCAGTGGTGAAAGCCTTTCACTAGCTTCAAGCAAGAAACCACCCATTGATGCCATTATTAGTGTAAATGCACTTGAAACTTAGATGGTTTCACTTAGAGATCTGAACCTATAGTGTCTTCTAGCAATCAAAAAGCTTGTAGACCTGACCCTACCACTCTAGAACAATCCTGAATGATGGATCTATAGATTGTAGTCTCAACTTTGCAAATTCACTCCTTAATCTTTGGTTTATAGCAATTTTTCTCTCTCAACTTCAATGCACACTCAAAAAATCAGAGAATCAACTTCAATGTACTGTAAACAAGCTTTAATCCACCTATATGATTGATCTAAACCAAGAACACATCAATGGAATAGAAACAATGCAAGTGATAGCTTGAAAAATGCACTAGTTGACTCAAATTTGGTGTATGAAGGTCAAAATGGACCAAAAATGAATTTTATTGTTTAAAATTGGTTCAGTACGGCCCCACACACCTGCAGCCCACAACAAGATTTGGTACAAATATATTGGTTCTAGCTATCCATTCAAGCTCGCTACCTCAATATTAGCTAGTTTCCAAAAACCTGCCAAGTTGGGTATATTTTAGATCAATGTCTTAAATGCATTTGTACTTGGCTCTAATACCATGTGAAAGAACATCAAAAAGGACCAAGAATGGATCTAAATCAGATCCACAAGAGTGATTTGGTGTTAGATCAAATTGACCTACCAATCTACACAAGATTAGATACCTTTCAGATCAAATCTACATGCATAGATCTAACAAGAACAATCAAAATTGATAAAACTAGGACTTGCTGGTTTCACATGTGTGAAAACCTCTCAGAGTACGGAAAACTAGCAGAGAATGATGTTTACTAATCTTAGAACTCAATTGACTCACAAAATCACAAGACAAATGTAGAGATTGCTCAAAATTGCTCCCAAAACCAAGATTTCACTTCATTAGTTGATTCAAGCCAAATGAGGCTCTCTATGTACATGAAAGGATATCAAGCTGTTGTTGATTCATCAGATCTAGCATGTTAGTCACCAAAGGATCCATCAATCACATCAAACTTGGCACATGGTCCATGACTTCCAAGATTTAAGGCACCTCCTTGATTTTGGGTGATTTTTCTAACTTATAGGAACTTAAACAAAAGTCTTCTACAACTCTAAACTCAACTTCTAATGATGTTTCCACACGTGTGAGCATACCTCTACAAGTGGAGATCAATCCTAATCTCAAGATGTAGCACATTCTACCAATAGAAAGGTGCCATGTGTCATATAGCTAGAAAACTAAATTCTGGCCATTTTAGCCAATAGATTTCTAATCAAATGATATGTACATACTAGATGATTGATCTAAATGACATATGCATTTGATTCACATGTGGGAACAGGCTCCACACATGTGTAATCATGATATGTACATGAATTTGGCCTAGATCAAGCATGATTTTGACATTTTCACAATCATTTGCGTAGATCATTTTAACGTAATGATGTTAATATCCAATTGCATCATCGTGAAGAACCATTTAAAATGACAGAGCCCGAGGCGCCGCAAACAGAGCTGATCGTGAATATTTTTTCTAGTAATATGGATATAGCAGCGGAGAATGCTCGTCGAAAGACATGGCATAGAAAGATTTGAAGGAAGGAGATCTTGCCTTGATGTATAAAATGAAACTGATAAAAGAAAAATTGAAATTCATAGGTGGACCATAAAGAGTTAAGAAAATTCTATCATATGGAGCAGTGGTCTTTGAACACCTAGATGGATGAAGATTTGATACCCCTATGAATGGCAGCCGATTACACAAGCCTAATCCCCTAGCTTGATCAAAGATGTAATCTTGTTTAACTTTATTTGATTTTTTGATTTTGTTGTTTTGATTCTTATTTTCTCTTTTTGTTTTGGAAAAGACAGAAAAACAGCATAAAAATAAAAAAATAAAAAAAAGAACGATGATGGGTAAAAGTCAGAAAAATCATCAGATCAGCAAAAAGAGAGTTACCTATCCGGTCTGTAGTACAATCCCCAAAAACTTTTGATCCTCAAATACTAGAAGGATATGAGGGTGAAGACGTGTTTGAAGAGGAAGATCTGCATGCAAGTCCTCAAGCAAAATCAGTGCAACCTATTGGATGTATTCTTGCAACATCTACCTTACATGCTATCACTCTTGATTCTGGTGGCATCTTGGGAATTCATACCACCTATGTCGAATGATCTAGAATATGATAGAAGGTAAATCAACATTGAAAAGATAATTTCATATATGGGTTCTGAGTATACACTTATCATCTAAAAGCTGATACAAATCAATTGGGAACTCCAAATAGCAAAACAGCATGAAGGAAGTCAGAGGCCGACCTCAAGAAGGCCAAGCAGCATGAAGATGCCCTAGAAGATATGTGGCAAAACTCCAAGAAGCTCTAATCAATGCTCAGGACCAAGTCGATAATGAAGATGCTCACTTGATCGCAGTCATGTTTAAGGATGTCATGTCCAAAACTTGTTACATTATTGTAGATCCAAAGTTGTCGAATTGAATCCATTTGTTAGCGTCAGTCTACAACCCGTATTTCATGAAGAAAACGATGGTCGAAGAAGAGTGTGATGAAACACCATATTGTTTTCCAACAAACAATCTGCATGGAATGGACAGAGAGTATCACCACAATATCCTCTTTTGTCTGCTTCCTTGATGTCATACCATGTTGGATGGTCTATCGGTTTCCTTGGATTCATGTTTTTGCCTTGCATTTGGTTCTTCTGGCTTGAAGATTATTTCATGTCATTGAATGACAACTCTGTTATTCAATCCAAATGCTTTTATAATAACTATCAGTTTGGCATTTAGAATATTGAGATCCCACATGAAAAAATTATCAAGATGATCAAAACCCAAAGTAAAAATTATTGATTCTGAATTGATCATCTCTAAACATCAAAATTGGATGAGCATTCATTTCTAATAAACTAGAATAGAGGAGATCTGCGTAAAGAATAATGATATCTTCCTCACTCAATGTTTCTCCATAGAATCATTCGTAAGAAACAAAGTCACATTCAGAAATATTGTTATTTACAATGTATCGAACAACAATTTGGAAGTTTTCAGCTCTTTAAATAATTGCCCTATCTTGGTGCTAGGAACTTTTCCAACTTCTAAATCAATAATATTAGCACATTCCATAACGTACTTTGTATCAAATGTAAGACATTCATACACATAAGTTCCACCATTGTTTGTTGATCTTATTTCACAAGAAGTCTTGGACAATGTTGACAAGTTTTTTGTTTGAATGTGATGTTGTAGTTTTGATCCCAAGGAAAACATAGTCCTTGAGTAATTTGCCTCATTGACAACTGCACTGTCTAAACTGGCCTTTGCATTGCTCTTTTGGGATTCAAAACTCGAGATAATCATATTACCCTTGAGATTCTTCTCATTAATTCCTCCAGTCTTTGTTGGTTTTTGGTATCCTTGCATTGGTAATCTAATTTCTTTGTCTTCTCCAAGTTAAAAAGTGGATTGGTGTTGTAAGTCTTGTGAACACTATGTAAATTCACATAGATGTTGAATGACTGGTCCTTGTGGTTTTGATAAAAGAGCAAGAGTTGTTGACGTAGTTGGTTCATTCATTTGTTGAACAAGCTTTCTCATCTCTTCTTTTGTTGATTCCACCATTGGACTTGAGTCGCTTGATTCACTTTTTTCAACTTGCTCCTCATTTAAATCCACTCGACACCATTGTACTTTCATTGTTGTGTTGTTGCCAATTTTTTTGACTCTACAAACACAATGACTCCTTTTGTGTCGAATGCCCTTCAATACTCCTTCGTGCTTTATCTTGGACTTCTTCTTCACTTGGAATTAACTCAGGCGACATCTTCTCTGCCATCAATCTGGTTTCACAAAGTTTGTGCAAAGCTTCATGATGGAGTTGTAAAAATTTAGCGTCATCCAAACATTTAGTAGCTGCTATATGTAAAGATGGAACTAAAAATTCAACCAGGATAACTGACCATAAACTAGTTGAAATGGCATTTGATTTGTGGTAACTTTATAAGCTGTTTTGAATGCCCATAACGTTGCATATAGCTTATGCTCCCAATCAGACCGACTTGCTGTTGACAGATTCTCTGTCTTAGAATTCGTTAACTAGTTCTTTGTTTCGTTACTTCTTTTGCTGCTTGTTTTACAGCTTTGACAACTTGGTATTCTGCCTGTCAGCAGAGACTGTGGGCACTTCTTGAGCGCGGGCATTTCGGCCCAGACCCTCATGTCTGGTTTGTACATACACATATAAAAAAATAAAAATAAAGTCAAATATGCAACATTTTGTCTTTGGACATCCCCCTCTAATTCTATGTCTGATTCTCAATTCTACATTTTCTTTCTCTGCTTTCAAAATCATTTGATGGCATTGAACTTAGATATTTCTAATATATGGTAGATGTTAAACTTCAACTCAATTTTTAAAGCATTTTATTGCTTGTGTTACTAAAATATATTGATGCTCTTCATGTTCTCTCCTTATTGTAACATGCACCCAATGGATACAAACACCATACTTCCAAAGAGGAAGAGAAAGGAGGTTGTGAGCCTAGGAAGCCCTCCAAAGAGAGCAGCCATCAAGGGTAATTGCCATCGGGTCTCCCCTAAAACCAAGAAGATTTCCGAGCTTCGGCCCCGTGAGCTTGGCATTGAGAGACTATTGCAAACTGCCCCTCCCAACACTCATGTTGTTCTAGACCATGCAGAGATCATGCAAAAAATGATAGACGCTGCTGTTGAGAAGGCGATGCAAAGGGTTAAAAAAGATCCTATGTTGGAAGACATTTTTACTAGCTTAAAGCTAGAGTGCACCATTATGCTCACTGATTCCATTCTTTGATGTGTTGTTTTGGACTCGATTTCCTCACAAGCAATTTCTGCATGACTAGTGTTGTGTTTCTTCATGTTCTAGGCCAATAGTTTCTAGTGCTAGTTTCAGGTGGTTTACAGTTTATTGCAAGGCAAGAATAGTGATTTTATGTTGTGCTTAGGATGTTGAGCTGCCTTTCATGCTCGGTGATTTATGGATCCTTTGAAAAGATTTGTTGTGGCAAGTGTCCATGCTTTGGTCCTAATTTATGGGATCTTTTGTCTGTATGTGCATATTTAGGATTCATTTCTTTTTTGGCATGATGTCTCAATTGTATTGTTGTTTTGAAATTTCTACTTTTGTAAAATAACATTTTTATATAACTTAGAGGTGCTCATTTTTGTGGCTTCACGTTTCTAAAAAAAATTTGTATTATACGTACCTCCATTTTCATTGTATGGAATGATTTAAGCTTTTAAGTCTTTTGGATTTGTAATGGACAATGTGAAATTTTCTTTTTGTGGAATTGATTTCCACTAGCCAACAAAACTCCATCAAACATGTCAATCCACTTTTCTAGGTTGGATTAGAATTGTTGTCTAGTAGCATCTACAACACTTTAATAATGTTTCTTCAATCATCTTCTAAGGCAATCTGCAATAATTGTTGGTAAATTTGCCATAGTTTTACAATCTAAAATTGCTCGAGAACAATGGAATGCTCTTGTTGACACAAAACAAGAAATGAAACATGATCGACAAGATAATGTTATTTACTCTTTCGAACCACAACTCGAAAATCAAACTCAGATAGTAAAAGTAACAATGGTCTTGCAATGTGTCCTATATTGCATGTCTTGTTCACTATATATAGCAAAGGTTTATGATCCTTGTAAAATGAAAAATGTGTTGTCATCAAATAATGTCGGTATTTCTTAATAGAAAATATCACAGCCAAAGCTTCACGCTCTGTTGTGGAGTAGTTGACTTTATAATCATTTAGTTGACAGCTTGCAAATCTAAAAGAAAAATCTTTCTTATATTCACCAGACTGCATTAACATTGAGCCAATAGCATATTTTGATGCATCAATATGCACATGAAATTCTATTGTCCAATTAGGCACTCATAATATCGGCACAAAAATTAAGACTTTGTTCAATTTTTCAATGGAATCCAAGGCCTCATTTGCCCAAATTAATTGGCACAATAGTCAACTTGTATATAGGCTGTGCTAAATCTGCGATAAGCATGATAAAGATTTGATAATAGTTTGCATGATGCATAAAAATATAGACTCTTCTGATAGTGTCTGGGGGAGGTAAATCCATTCGTCTTTACACCATGGACTCCAAGATCATTCAAATAGATTTCATCGAATTTTTGTGAATATTCCTTGAAAGCAAACTACATCAAGCGCTGAAAAGTACTTGGTGTGTTACATTGCCCAAACAACATAACTTTGAAAGCATAGGTTTTCCATTTTGTTGCAAATGTAGTTTTGTGCTGATTAGCAGGTGCAATTTTGACTTGGTTGTAACTACTGAATCCATCCAAAAAATTATAAGCTTCGACACCAGCAAGGCGATCCAAAATACTTTCCGTGAAAGGTAATGGAAAATGATCCTTCCACATAACTATATTTAAGACCTTCAGGTTCACACACATGCACATTTTGCCGTTCTTTTTTGGTACAATGACAATTGGTGAAATCCATCTAGTATGCTCAATCTCATAAATGAAATCAACTTCTATCAACCTTTGCAACTCCTTCTTGATAAAAGCTATAAAGCTTGGATTACATCGATAAAATTTGGTAAACTTTGGAAATGCATCAGGTACTAATGGAATAGTATGCTCGACCACTGAGGTAGGAATACCCTTTATGTCTTTGCAAGACCAAACAAAACAATCCTAATACTTGACCAACAACTTTCTCAAAGCATCCAATTGAGTTGTTGAAAGTTGTGCTCCAACTTGGACTATCTTCTCATCTTCACATGGTTCACCTAGATTCATAGGTTTTCATCATAGACTTCTTGCATTTTTGGAACGTCTTCCTTTGGTGCTTGATGAGCTTTTGGCAGCACAATGATCACATCATCCAAAGTATAGCTTTTGACGTGCTCCGACATATCATGTGGTATTACATTGGCTTTCTCTTGTTCAAAGGGATTAACCTTTGCTTTGTTTTTGGATTTCTTGGCCAATGAGGATTCTGACTTTTGGGAGATCTGACTTGAAGAATCAAAATCAAGATCGATTTTTCCTTTTCCTGATAAAGGTGGATTTGTCCACCTCATAGCCATATTATAGTGTTGCTTAGTTTGTTTCTTAGTCATTGGTCATGTTGGCTTCACTTCCTTCAAATTAACGTCTTTTGGTGATTTTGTCAGTAGTTTATCAGGACTATTACGAATACCAAATCTTGTAAGATCCATATGTCATAAAATCTACTCATCAATAAGTTCTACATTCTCATTATAAGATAAAGCGCGACTAATTGGAATCAGTTCATCTTCAATTGGATCCAATATTGGATCGGCTAAAATCCAAACTATGTTCATCATAGTGATAGAATATGTGATGGCAGTATTAAGAGTATGTTCTATTGTTGAAACGATGCTTATTTTTTATCTGTCATCATGGCAACACATGTAACCAACTGTACAATCAATAGTTGCTAATGCTTGGTTCCAATTGATATTATCCATTTGAGAAATGATAATGGATTCCCAATTCTGCTTAGTCACAAGTATGATCTATTGTGGAAGAATCATCATCTCCTTTCTAAATTGTTGGCTTGATCATCCAGTAAGTGGATCAACTTTGATGCCCTTTTCGCAATTTTTGAATGTGATTTTTCCCATATTATGAACTACTTGTGCAACTCGTAACCAAGGACGTCCCAATAAAACATGGTAGAGTGATGGTGCTTCTGCAAGTTTATTACTACAAAAGTAATGACAAATTGGACATCAGCAATCTTGACTGGTATGTCTTCCACCATGCCCTTAGGCTGAATAGTAGACTGATCTGCCAACTTAATTGTGAAAGTTGCAGGTTCTTCAGTTTCTAAAAATTGGTTGGGAAGTAACCTTCGTCCTTCAACCTATAGCTGCACTACATCAAGGCGGTCCTGTTGCAAGTAGGTGAAGGTACTTTGCAAGGGAGCATAAAGTTATCAGTGTTTGATAAAGATTTTGCCTCCTTTTGTCTCCAAATTATAGAAAATGAATGATTTTTGTGTCTTCTCTAATTTCTTTAGATCCAAATGGATCTTAGGAATGGTGTTCTGTCTCACCTTCCTTGCTCATCAATCACAAGTGATTACAAGAAAAATTCATCCAAGATTAACCCTAAAACAAACTTTTACACTACAATGAAAAACCATGATGCCTATATGCAAGCTAACATCCATCCATGCATTACAAACATACTGAAAAAGAAAAATTCGTGTAGCTCTCCGCCAGCGACCCCAAAATTGTAGCGGGTTTTCCTATCCACCTTCAACCATAGATCTGAACACTCACATAACATCAAGTAATGGGGAAAATACTTTACATGTCACACGAAGATTCATTCCCATGACAACGATAGCATAACTCAAATTCATTCACATGCTTGTGGTTCTACATCTAACACTATGATTATCTAATCCTAAACCTCAAGATCAAGCTTTCTCTCTCTCTCACTCTCTCTCTCTCTCTCTCTCTCTCTCTCTCTCTCTCTCTCTCTCTCTCTCTCTCTCTCTCTCTCTCTCTCTCTCTCTCTCTCTCTCTCTCTCTCTCTCTCTCTCTCTCTCTCTCTCTCTCTCTCTCTCAAAAACCATAACAAGATTCAAATCCAACAACTAGCAAATCCAAATAATAACAAAATCATAAAAAAACATGACAGATGGAGCAAGAAATAAGAGCAAAGACATCCAATCGCAAATTGGTAGAGTCTCCACCTTCTTGTTTGAACATAAAAAGTGAATTACAAAGAACCACTTTATATAGGGGATTGTATGGCACTTGGCCTAAAGCCTATTGGCCAATTTCTATCTCCCTCCCTATCTGAATTTTGAAATTGGGAGAAACCCATTTTTATTCACTAACTTAACTATTAGGCCCTGTGATATTTCCCTTGCAATTTGGCCCAAAGTCCTTTCATCAACTTCTAATTAATCAAATAACTATGACTTACACACGCAGGCTGTAGACCTCAGAGAAATGTTCGCCAAGTTTTCATGTGGTGGGCAACCCTTCCAAGAACCTGCTTAGAAGTTGGCAAATTTTTTTATGAAAAACTAGAAATGCTCACTTTCACACGTGTGGGGCGAGTGTTTATAGTTCCCAAGGAGAATGTTTGCCCAGGCTTACAGAGAGCTCTTGTTAAGGGATACCCCTTGGCCACGTTGGCGAATGTTTTTTGAGCAATTTCCCATGAGTGGCTAGTGTTTAAAAAACTGACTAGCTCTTCTTAACAAAAGACAAAAAGAAAGATGAGTGTTTTAGTTCATTTGCTGAAATTTAAATAAGATAAAATAAAGGATTTTCAAATATGATCTCCTTCACGCACGTGGGGTGAGTGTTTGCGGGAATCCAAGAAGTAGACGACTAACACCAAAATAGTCAGTTACCTAACAAAATTTTCCTTCAAAAACTAAAACTGTTCAGTGGGCAAGTGTTTTAGACTGCTAGTGAGTGCTTATGAGAATGCTCACTACTACATAGTGTTAAACACTCGTCTGCTGAGGGGAAAGGCTCGTCTACAAAGAGAAAAGGCTCACACTAATTGCGACCTTGCAAAAAATCAATAAAAACTGGACCTTGACCAATTATAAACAAAATGCAAGGCAAAAAGTGACTAACTAAAATCGATAGCAAAAACAACAACAAAACTATCGAAAGCAACAAGTTTTCCTACTCATCAACCTATCTCCGAGAACGGTGCCAAAATTCTATATTACTCTTACTTTTGCCATATCCTTCAGATTCATCTATGTTTGAGTGCAATGGGCAAGTAAAAGGAAGGATCAACTCCGTTGTAGTATAGTGAGGTCGGGAATTGATCCTATGAGGAAGGTGTGATCTAAAAGCAAAGCTATACTCCTACAAACAAGAGAGCGGCAGTTTGTCAAGCTGCCTCCATGAACCATTTTTTGGAGATTTAAAACTATCAGAGAATCCTATAAAATGCAAGGGGAACTAACCTAAAAATATTCCTACTGCATCATGGCTATTTGTGGGCACCGTAGCCTTCCTCTTGGCCTCTTTGGGCTCCAAGGCTTCAACCAAAAGGGAAATCCTACCTACGATGGCTTAAAGCATATGATATGGATCTAACACCTACTGTTGTGAGTTACAGCCAAGAAAGAAGGAAGAGAAGGGAGACAAGCCTTGAAAGAGCTTGGAAGCCGCTCTTTCAAAGCACAAAAATCCATTGCTTGGCGTCAAAAACTTGCATAGTGAACCTACAATTAGAAATCAGTTTTGATCTGATTCATTAGTATAAGCTCTAAATGTGATGATGTAATTATTGTACAATTTATTTGGTTTACTGTATATGGTTGTGATTGGGACGTGACTGATCCCGTAGACGACTACTTGGGTTAGTCGGGTAGCCACAAATAGGAAGAATTAGCCTATACAGAGTTATTTACAGTACTTGCTATACTTGCGGGCATGTCCCAAGTTTGTCGGTCGAATTTGGCCATATTGGGCCCGACCTAAGTTTGATAGGTGGTAGGCCAATTTTAGGACACCTGCCTTTTCATGCAGTTTGTGAATACTCTATATGTACAATGTTTCTTTGTAATCTATTAACTTTTGTTGTGCCATCTTTGAGAGCTTGTGAGGAGTGGCTATGGTGATTGTGTGATGTGATCTGCATACTGCACTAGATCCTAACAGAATTTCAACTTGGTATCAGAGCGTCAGGGTGCTACAGGCATGCATGATCCGGTGGAGCTATGGGATAGCGTCTTTCACCAGGAAAAATAGCACTCAAAGCATCTCAGGATAGAGGACTCCATACAGGGTATCGGCAGTCCGGATGGCTGGAGACAGCAAAGTTCCTTCGATCGGAGCTTTAAGGAAGATCAGAACGATCGTCGTAGGTGGATTCCGAGGAGAATTCACGGAAAAACTTGCAGTTTCGGTGATTTCAAGGAAATCATTGATGATGGCTAAGTGATTGACTGTGTAGGAAGCCGGTTGAAACAATTGGATTTGCAAGAGAGCTGTAAAAAACAATGTTACACAGCCAGGGTAGTTTATAGGGTGTAATTGGGTGGAAATTGGTGAAAATTTCAGAAATTTCCGATTTCGTGGGGTGTTAACAGTTTGGTGAGAAAATCAGCCTAATTGGAGTCAATACTGCACCAATTTCAGAGCCATAAATTTCTTCGAAAGGACAGAGATAGGGCAATCTCTGTGAGGCAGATAGCTGCAAGAAGAATCTCAGAGTGAGATTCACAGAAGCCCAAGACATCCTCCTCTTCATGGCTGCTAGGGTTTACAGCAAGAAAATCTTGGATCTTTCTCTGAAGGAATTATCTTTTTGATCTTTAAATGCTTGTATGAGGGCGCCCTGGTGAGGAATGGCCATTGGGATATGGTTGAAAGGAGGCTTGAAGTTTTGAAGTGCAAAAATGAAAAAACTTCATTAAAAAATTTCATAGTGAATGGAAATTGGGACCCAAAGGGCTTGAAAGCCAACACTTCATTAAAAGTCTTCTTTGTGAAGGATTAGTTCATTTTGCAAACCAAATTGGTTTTGGGGCTATCTAAGGTTAGAGGGCACCTTTTTTGGCCATCCTTGGGCCAAAATGACCTCTGAAATTGGCTGCTCAGAGCCAGCGGATAGAGCGTCGTCATAGAGCAGGGAGAAAGGCGTTTTGGGGAGTTTTTGTCACCATTCTATCGAGCGGAGTGCGGGTGACCTAGTGATGGGCTACATTTGCTATTTGGGTACAGTAGGGCCAAATTTGGGGCTACTTTTGGCTGGTGAAACCTGCAGGGCGGTACAATGAGGCATTATCACTTTGGAATCATTATTACTTACTCTTGACAGGGTAACAGGGTGTTTAGAAGCGGCAAATGCAGTATGGGAGCGAATGGTAGCGGAATTGTGTGGAGAAAGCTAGTTTTGGCGACAGAAGTGCAGTTTGGCGTCATGACTACTCATCATTGGCGACAATTTTGAGAGGGCAAGCGATCACAGGTGAGAGGTAGGCATGGTATGCCGGTTACAGGTGAAAAATTCTTGTGATCAGGTTCAACTTTTGGGGTTCGAACCAACCAACGTCAAGTGGCATTTTGGGGGAATGCTCTCACAAGTATGATCGGAAGTGGAAGAGTCCTCTAGATGACCCATTTCAAACCTGATAAGATCCTAGATACAATAACTAAATGATTATGTAATCGTATAATTAACGAGCATTTGATTCCCTAGAAGGGTCATACATATAATGAAGACTGATGGGAATAGAAAGATAGCCTCAAAACTTATGAAAAAACTTCATTTAGAGAAGAAGTATGTCTTGCCCACAATAGGACTGACCTTCGATCTATGTTATGTAAGGAGGTGAATAGGCGTATCTCAACTCGATTATGGTTGAGGAAGTGGGGCTCTCGTGGTACTAAATCATAACTAATAATTGAGGCCTAAAATTCACGATGGTAAGTTTATATGTAAGAAGCAGTGACTCATCAATCAGTGATATATGTGCCCTACTTAAATTGCTGATGTGTCCCAGTGAGATGTCATAGTTCACTTTTGGTTGTGATAAAGTTTGAGAGAGTACAAGTATACTTATAGGCCTCTCTTGCAAAAGGGCTTGGTCGAGTAATAGCTACATGGTGCTGAAATGACATCTCTCATTTATGGTGAGTTATTGCTAGTGGTCCTTGACTTGGGGACTACATAAGATCGATCTAAGTTTGGTTGGGTTGGTTTGATTCACCATCTTGTATGGATCTTCAAAACCGATTTCTTAATCTTTATGGTCTTGGTTGTCTTGAGAATAAGATTCTACTATGTTGTACTAGGATCTCATAGACAAACCGACTTCAACATAATATATTTGCACTCCTTGGAACGCTAGCATTTGTAGTATGAATCAAGCAAACCTCCACGTGTGAGACTAATGTGGTAGTTCAATAGGAAATCTATTGCATAATGGACAATGAACCTTCCACATAATCAATGATTCAAAAGTCTTTCTAATGATAAGAAATACAAGTGGTGTTACATGACATAGCAATGCAAACACCTTAAGACTTTGGAATCATGGAGAGTAATTCATATAAATCAATTCAAGAAAATTCATTAAAATCACTTATGCAATAAAAGAAAAAAAATACAAGAACAAACTCGTTATTATAATAAAGTAAAAATAAACACATTATATGGAGACCATTGAGAATTCCTGAACATGAGCAATCTTTCAAAGTGATTTGGAACCAGTATATATGTTTGTCATTCTGAAATGAAAGTTGTTTCATTATAAGACCTCTTGATCTAGCACAAACAAAAGAAAAACATCCAACATGGAATTATCGACTTATGCAATATGTACCTAAATTTGAAACATTTGATGTTCTAGTGCTTTCACAAAGAGATACATCACCCCAACAAAATCAACTAGTGACATGTCTCTCATTGCATTTAGGTAACTCAATTGCTCATAAATTATTGGGCTTCTGTACATCCTCCCAACTACTTCATCCAAGATATGGTGAGGATTGCAATCCCTAATGAGAGCCACTCTACGAGTGGGCTGACTCCGAGTTGAGAAACCTGCTACAACACAGTAGTCAATTTTCTGACATCAGATGAAAGATACCTCACATACGTAGCAGTTGCATTTATATGGTTGACATTGCAAGTTTTTGTGGGCCCTCCTGTGGCTTACAATTAAGCTCCTCCTGACCAACCACAACATGCCACATGTATGTTTTGAGACGGACAATTAAGCTCCTCCTGACCAACCACAACATGCACACATGATGCGCACATGTATGTTTTGAGACAGCACCCACGAGAAGCAACTACCATTGTATGGTGTTCAAAAACTAGATCATACATCGAACAAAACCTTTCCTCAATGACGTGTCTGAAAATGAAATCGTATGGTAATCACACGGCCGGAACTTGATTTCATGGCCAGGCCCTATTCATGTACACTTTATAAAACAAAGACGATCTGTTAAGATAAAGTAAATTAAGCAGCAAATTAAACTGTTGCAAGCATGTTCGCATTGGGATGAGAATCTCGCCAAAGATTTGTGAAGAAACATCGAGACAAAAACTACCATTACACTATTTAGGTTAGAAAAAGGAAAAGAATAACTTGCGCAGCATAGATAGATAGTCCATTCGAGAGGTATTGAATAGGCGTCCAGCAATAAAAATTCTGTTAACGCCTCACAAAATGTAGGCGGGACTCTGGGATACAACGATGGCTTTAATGAATGAAGAGTCGTTTAGGTAACGTACGCAATCAAGCTAGATTTATAAGCTTGAGTAATTTGAAGACCTCAGAAACTTATTATCCGAGTTCTCTTTTACGGTTACTGAAAAACCTGGAGTTGCTCTTATGCACAGCAGTAAAAGATCAACAATGAGCACTTCTTGGAACATCTTTTAACAAACTAGAACTGACAATGATCAGCGATTGCCAACGATAACAAGAAGAATTCTGATATATGTTTAGGCAGTATTCAGCTTAGAATACGGTTGTCTTACGTCCTGAGAGAAACCTTGCAATAATCCAAGAGATGGCTTAAGTCGATTCCTGCGGCCTCTCGTGGGAGTCGCAGTTATATGCATCAGAAAAAAGTTACCTACAAAAAGATCTCCAATGTGAGACTTCCCATGCCTTGCAGCTCCTAAGATTTGAGCGCGCAAATCTTTGAGAATTGACGTCAAAGGCGTGCAAATATGATGCAACCTCCCGATTCTAAAACGCAAGGACCTTCGAGATTCTATTCCACCCAGAGCTAGAACCTTAGGAGGAGCTGCGAGAATTGCTTCTTCGTCACGCAGTTTCTCGTACCCGTACTTTCCAGCCTTTGATTGATTGTTCATCAACAGGCCTTTTTTTCTTCCCATTGTATTATTGAAAGACAATACGATGAAATAAATTGCCGCAGCTATGTTTCAAAGTTACACCTCCAAACTGATGTAGATTTTGAGCTTCAAGAATAGGTCAGCACACTACAAAACTGCAGCACGAGATGAACACAGTCATCAGACATTTTGTAATCTTAAACGTAACTTTAAATGCTCGGTGCTTTGACAAGCGACCGATATACAGCTAAACAATTGATCATATCGAAGATTTGGCAACCTCTATCCTGTCCAGCACACCATACGAAACAACCTTATCATGGGAATCAAAATGAAGGCAATAGAGAATACACTTTAAAGCTTAGCTTCAGTCACTAGATTATATCGACGACTGTAATGCTAAAACACCTTGTGCACATTATAGAATATACAACCGAGAGAATGAAATAACAGAAAACCTCTTAAGCGTCAATCTTAGATCCGATCAAGCATCCCACAATGCACATAATCTCAATACCGGCTATACAGCGCGCATCAACACCCTTTGATTCTGAGATATCACTCCCGTACTCAGTACATTATGAACGCAACAGCTGCAGGAAACGACTCCTCAGAGGAAAACCTGAAAACGAAGTTTATTTACTCAAAATTTTCAGGCAGATCCTTTCTTTGCATTCATAGTCTTCTTGAGTACCTCAGAGTACCGTACACGCAAAACTTCGAGGCGAGGAGCTTCAAAATTGATTAGAATCAGATCCAGTCTTCACTCAAGTGTCGCGAAACTCGTGATTACGAACATCTGAATGCAGAATGGTTTCACAGTGCCGCCCGCACACACAATCAAGTCCTCAACTAGACTTACAAATTTTGTGAGAGACTGGAAGCTAAATGTACAAATTGGTGAGAGACTGGAAGCTAAATGGACAGTTCAGGGCATTCATCCATTGAAAGTAAGGTCTGAAAGAGCAGCAATTACAGAAAGTAGGCCGTCACCGCGTCCCCGATCAGTTAGCGCGTGAGTCGTGACACGCTGGAAAACTGGTACAAGCTTAAAGAGTAAGACAGACCCAGGAGTATAGGGCATATGCCTCGTGTACCAGTAGCACTAGCACTACCGAGGAAGAGATAATAGCATAGCATTACCAAGAGAGAATACATGAAAGTGGCATATTGTGGTTGGCCAAGAGAAAAATCTTCAATTGCTACCTCTCCTCTTGTGTTCTCAGGTATCTTTCATCCCACAGCTAGAAGCCTAGATGTGGCCGAGTGGTGTTGGGGAAACCTCTTATTTCTTGCAGTTTTTTGAAATTATCGGTTTTTAAAAAAAAATGCCTTCTAGATCTTGCATCTTAGATTTTTTGCGAACGAAACATTAAATATGTACATTAAAAATTTGGTTTTATTGACTCAATAAATCGGCTCTCATTAGAGAGTGCACCTCAGAGGCACCTGCAATGACTCAATTTGCACAGGGCTCACACCTTCCAAGGGCAACGACTCAATGTGCACAGGTCCCACACCATCCAAGGGGAGAGATGTATTTTTCCTCCATCAACTCCATCCATCACCCTTGGATGGAGTGGGGCCAGCAGTGCAGGTGCCCCTGGAGTGCATTCCTTAAGCATTCCCCAACAAACCTATGTAACCTAACTTTTATAAGGATCTACTTAGTTTACTAAACAAAAATTCTTCCATATGAAAATGACAAACCTAAAATCTCGCATTCAAAAAAAGTTGTTTCGGTTTTTGAAAGTCTACTTGTGAATTTTTTTGTGAAATCGATTTTCAAAGAAAGATGCCGGTTCCATTCTCAAGAGATGTCGGCTTTCCCGAACACAACTAGATGCCTATTGTTACTCTCTGGACTGAACTTGATATTAACGGTAGCCAACCTCCTCACGAAGGCCACAACCTTTATAGTGGTGGGCTCATGAGCCAATAAAACCCTTGAGTGTGGTATAAGGTTCTAGTTGGCATTAGCAAAATGTACCTTGTTCCATTTCATAATAACAATATGAAATTATATATCTTTTTAGTTATTTTTAAATTCAAAACTAGCAATAAAGGTGGTTAGAGGCATAAATGTTAAAAATGATGACATCATCCATGAGCCAATTATGTCTTTAAACTACATGGTGGAGCACCCTATTTCTCATCACCTTTGGCATGACATTGGTGGCCTCCAATGCATTATGCATCCAAGGGTGAGGAGGGTGGGATGCATCGTGGTGGGTGGGATGATAACATCCCACCTTTTCACCCTTGGATCTTCACCATGATTGTCAAGTTAGTCATGGTGAGGAATACGCTCCTCCCGGAGTCCAAACATGGTGATTAGGTGCCTACCATGCATTGAAAAATGAAAAGATTATGTAATAAATATAGACCATTTATTAAGTGTACTTCTCCACAAGCCAAACCATTTTCAAATGAATGGTAGACACCTTATCACCACATTTTAAGTAATAAATGTAGAAGATTCATTATGTGTACTTCTCCACAAGCCAAACCATTTTCAAACAAATGGTAGACACCTTATCGCCATGAATGGTAGACACATCATCACCATGAATGGTAGGGGTGTCATATGCTCATTGTTGATGTCATCATCATGAAACTTATGTAGTTAAATGGCTTTAACATCAAGATTCAATATCAATTCAAAGATAGTGTATGAAAGAAAATTCTAAAAAGTTAATTTTGATATTATCCATTGAAATCTACTAGATTTTGTATCAATATAGTGGGCTTGCATGGAGGAGTCATCATTACCTTGCCATTTCCACTATAGGCTCACTCCTAAACTACAAGCCTAGTCTACATTCCATAGTCTAGAGTCTAGACATACAAATGTTCAAGATAGTCGACAAAGAATGGAATCTCATATTTGAAAAACTATGGACTCTTGGAGACTTTTTATTTTGTAAAGTTCTCATGAGAGCCTAATGACCATACATACTTGGAGAAATTAGCTATAGGTGGTACAAAGACTATCCTAAAAACCTTCAACACAATTAAAGCTCAGAATTTTGAGGTGGGATCTCGCCCTTGGGAAATAGTCATGCCAAGAGTATGTCACTTGTGATGAACTTCAATGATAATTGGTAAATAATCAGTAGATGAAGGTAGTTGGATTCATGTTCATCGTGCTAGTTGCTTCAATTAAAGATCCAAAGTTTTGAGTTGAATGCATTAGAACTTTAGAAGGTAACAATCTCCAAACAAAAATCATCAAGATAGAAAATAGGTGGATACAAAAGAGAGGTTTTCCCCAACATTGCAATCTCCAATGCCTGAATCATGAACGAAATGTCACAAGGTATCACAATTTACGACGGACAGAGATTCGAGACAAAGAGTTGGTAGTTGGCCACAGAGAGCATGGCCACTGGCTCCAGGCACCTGCAGATGCACATGCAGATGCTGGTTGAAAGCTGACAGTAGTCTAGTCGTAAGCTGACAAGAGGTAGGTAGTTGTAACTTGTAACACTTCCACCGAGTAGGTGAATTTATTGCAATTATTTTAAGTTTGATCAGACGTCAGACGCACAAAGATTCAAAGAAGCATTTGTCTCCGTTTTCAATGCTTCAACTGTACATTTCGAAATTCGGGAAGACTCTTTTGCGCTGTCCAGAATTCAGCATATATGTATTCCAAATGTATATCTTTTTTAGGATAACTCAAAAGAGGTTTCTCTAGCACTGGTACCATTTGATTTTCAATTGGTGGGTTCGGGTGAGTGCTCTTTAAAAATCAGTTTTTTTACTTACTAAAAAATCTATTACTTGTAAAATTTGTAAGTTTGTTTCAAAGTTGGGCTAAAAAAACCTATTGGTCCTAGTTTTAACACTTAAATAACAATGTTTCAACATCCATGGGAGAGGGAGAGGGAGAGGAGAGGAGTGTGGAGAGGAGAGGGAGGCTGAAGGCTGAAGTGGTAATTGAAAGGCCCATGGGTCCCTCAAGGCTGTTGAAGGTTGCATTGAGGTTAATTGTACCTTGTAGGCCTAATGCCCTTTTTCAGCAATTTTCCCCATTGAAGAGGTGAATAAGATTTTATAGGGATCCAAGCTCAAGGTTTAACGTTGTTTCCTCTTCCAATGGATCGTTTGCCACTGCCTTAATGACACAATGTTTCTTGCCATTATATAGAATTGTAAGAAGTCTTGGTGGCTCAAGAGCATACGTTACAAGAAGAGGAGGAGACACTTCTTTTCATAGTGGAAAAGAAGAGGCATTATTATCAAAGGGTAAGTTCAAAGGCAAAGGTCAGGGGTTCAAGAAAGGCAACTTGGATCAAGGTGAGGCTTCTTAATTTGATAGCAAGAAAAGAGATAACTCAAAGCTAAAGTGTTTATATTATGGCATTGAAGGACACTTTTCTAGTGGATGCTTTGATCATGTACTCAAACTTGTATGATTTCCTACGAAGGATATGGAATATATGCTGCAAAATATAAATTGTTTAACATATTCATATCTATAAACAAGTTATTTGACTGATTGTAAGACATGAATTTGTCCTTTGATTGATATATTTTCTCAATATGAAATGGAACACCGATAATCTTTTGCATTCCTGTGTTTAATGCATCATGCTCTTGTTTTATTTGAAATGGTCGTGGAATAGGAAATTTTTAATTGCTAACTGATGTTAAAGCCTCTTTGAAAATCTTAAATATAGGCAAAGACTTTTTGTACTACAATTTTTAATTTTGATAAATTTCTTCATGTGGCATTTCTTATGGGGCCCTTTTTTACTTGGAAACTCTTGTAATAATGTTCAATTGGAAAGTAGATTCAAGACTATCAAATTCCTTGTGTACAAATAATCAAGATGATCATTTCGGTATATGGGATTTGAAGAATCCGAATGAGGAATTCCATTGCTCTATCAAATGCATTGGAGTTATATAATGAAACCATCATATCATATTATGGAGCAATGTACAAGGCATCAACACCAGATGCAAGGATAACTGGATAACGTATCCAATCAAGGAAGATACTAGAGAAGTAGATTATCGAATGTCTTGTTGCATGTAATCTGCCAACCCATGCAAAACTATATACTACTCAAGGCAATCTTGTGTTTCATAAAACTCTTCTTCAAACTTATTAAATCAATGGGACAACTGGTAGATGAAAAGTTCTTCTACACAAGATTGGCCAAAATCTTGTTCTACAATAGTAAGTTTTAAACAAAAACTGAAGCAATATTTTTGGTTATTACAACATAGACTACAAAACGGAAAGCATATGCAACAATACTTGACTTGTAAATGATGACTACGATGACTTCTAACAACTGCCAAGAGACTTATGGAGCATGACACTTGATGGAGTATGACAAGAGACTACAAAACGAAAAGCATATGCAACAATACTTGACTAGTGATGATGACTACGATGATTTCTAACAACTGCCAAGAGACTTATGAAGCATGACACTTGATGGAGTATGACATGGTTTTCATTTTTAGGACAAAAATGCTTAAATAATGTCTTGCATGCAATTAGCCCACGTGCTCAATGATAAATAATGCTAAATATATCCATGGTGCTACACTACAATAGAATTAGTCAATAGGATGGGCTTGAACAGTTGCACTATATTTGTAAATAGCAAGACTTGTCATAATGCTTGTGAGGCCCAACTCAACCAAATAAGGTCCCAAACTTGTACTAGAGGCACAAACTACCACTATAAATAGCTAGAGTAAAGCTAAATTTGGAGGCTATTTTACATTTGTCCATTTAAAACTCAATGTAATTTGGAACTTTTCTTTGAGAGCTTTCATGGTGTTTTTGGTTCATGTTTCAAATGAGCGCTTGATCATGCTCTAGTCTAATACTTGATGTATCAAATAGTCATTAATAATTAAAATTTCTATCCGACTTTGCCTAATTTGGTGAATTTTTTTTTTAAAAGATTGTCTAATTTCTTGATTTTTTGCTTTCACCAAGCTAATTTGATGTTTTTAAATGATGATAATGTTGAGGAGGAACGATTGGCACATGACAACACTACTAGTTTATAAAATGAGAATGTCCAACTTTGCTTAACTTTTGCTTGACATGTGTTCTTTTGTAGATAATGCATTTGACAATTTAGATAGATTGTGACCACTTGTTATGCTAAGGTCTAATG
This sequence comes from Diphasiastrum complanatum, assembly GCA_029204225.1. Classification (NCBI taxonomy): domain Eukaryota; kingdom Viridiplantae; phylum Streptophyta; class Lycopodiopsida; order Lycopodiales; family Lycopodiaceae; genus Diphasiastrum; species Diphasiastrum complanatum. The sequence continues at coordinate 38,010,576 of CM055102.1, read as the reverse complement.
GCAACTTTGGAATTGTCGTCTAGTGATTCGGTAAACGGGAATGTGAAATATGTTACTAAATGAGAGGAAAGTCTATCTATCTTGCATAACATTCCAATGTCTAGGGGTTTGAAAAGCTACAAAGAATAATCATGTTACTAGGATTTGGCAATTGGAATCGCATGCGAGAGGGTCTTTTCTATCGTAAGCTAGTTTGTTGTAACAATACATCCTTTTTCATCGGTACGCATGTTCTGAGTGAAATAGAAGATATGGAAATTCTTTCTTTACGCATGCAACCAACTTGTTGAATTATTAAAACACTGCTTGTGTAATTTATGCATTTGCCATAAATTTTACATGAATCATATGTTACACTTTGTAAAAAAGCACAAAACACTCAATTTGTATACATAATTTTAGATGTATGTACACAAACTCATGTGAAACTCAAGAAACTAAGCTTTCATAAACATTCCATAACAAATAGAAATAAAAATTGTTTTACATTGAGAGAAATATTTACAAATCTATAATTCTTGGTTAAGCTTAGTCTGATCCAAAGTGAAACAGCTACCCACTCCTGTACTCAGTGCTCATTCTCTGCTCACAATTTGTGTAACTTTGTTGAGGCCAAATGACATCCTAGTCGCTAAGTATATTGCTGATAGGGCTTAAAATTAGTTGTGCATAAGGGCTCCCTGCCAGGATCTCCTTTGTCTCTTGTTTTGGTTCCTCTCAACATGCTCCCATTGCTTATGCTGCATTTGCATAATCAACTCTATTTCAAATGGAATTCACTTTAAGGCTGCATTGTATAAGCATGTAGCACTGAATATGATCTTTTGACTTTAATATGAGGCCATTTCTTGCTTCGCATATTGTAATCAGTAAAGCTACCTGAAGTGTGCCCAAAATGTTAGCACCAGACAAGTTCCCAAAGATTTAAAACCTGGGATTTATCTCGTCTTCTTGGCTCTAGAGATAAGTCTGTAAAACCAGCACTTCCTGTTTTGAAGATGAAACTTAATCGTTATATGGGTTATGCTTGCTTTTGCACTTCCACATCTTGGGCAAGTCCATTTTGCAGAGAAAAATCTTTGTTTCACCTTTGTCTATAGGCAAGTCCTCCTTAGGATTCTCCAATGGAAAGTCTTTTGTTTGCCTACTAGAAAACTTTTGATAATCATGAATCTGCATCACCATGATTACTCTGCATCTTCGCTCTCCCACTTGACATCAGGATGTTGGAATCCTCAAATGTTTAACTAAGCTTTTCCATACCTTCATCCTCAAATAAGATAACAGGGGCATACTGCACATGAGAAGTTATCAAAGTTCATCAGGAGCTGACAGCCATTAGTTATGCCACAGTACATGGTGTTGCAAAATGACAAGAATGAATCCCAGGGTCCTGCATAAGACATGAATAAGTAAAAAAATATTCAGGTGTAATTATTGCATGAATTCCTTAACTCACCTCATCTTCAGTTCCTATGTTGCTTAAATCCTCAAAGTTCCAGCCTAAACATGATTGCAAAAGCTTCTCCAATCTTCTGGCCTGAAAAGCATTTTGAAGAATGAAAACTTGACGTCCTCTTTAGACTATATGCTCCCTTATCTCTTGCCCGAACTACAACGTTTGAAAGGAAAAACAAGCAGGAAACTTAATAACCAGTGAGACAGAAAATTCATACAGATTCTCTATGGTGCTCCCTTATCTCTTGCCCGAACTACAGCATTTGAAAGGAAAAACAAGCAGGAAACTTAATAACCAGTGACACAGAAAATTCATACAGATTCTCTTATGGCTACACTCAAAAGATGATGATGTAGACTTGCGACCTAGGGGCAATCAATGGAAAAAACCATCAAGAGTAATAGTCCCCAAGAAATCATCAAACTGCATGTGATAAAAGTTATCAAAACTCGAGTAAAAGGAAAGCAGAAAATCCAAGCTCATTGCATCAAAGACAATTGCATTATTACAGTCGGCCCTCAGTTATTGTTAAGCAGGTGTAGGAAAAAAACAACTGTGGCAGGGTAACATAATAACATATAGCCAGGGTGTAGAGTCCAAATTTAACATATAACATCAAACCAGGGTTAAAAATATACAGTTAACAATTGCAAAATCACGCATAAATGGCAGTTGAAGCTGAAGCTGATTAAGAGTTTTGAAATATTACTCTTCAATGGCTGATTAGCGGCAATGTAGAGGCTTTTAAAATCCTCTATTTTACTATGCCATGTCCTGGAGGCTGGAGGCTAACGCTGCATGGCTGCACCTAAACACTGAACCCTGCCCTGAAGCCTGAAGGTTGCACTCTGTATTTGAGATGGATCTTGTTGAAATGGAGAACTCGATCACTACTTCATCACCTGAAGCCTGGAGGCTAGGCCCTGCCAGGCGGGAGGCTGGGGGCCGTCAAGATCATGTGAATGAATATGTAGGTCATCTTGTCCTTTGATGCCATTAACGCTTATCTAAGGCAAGAGGGGAGTAATAATTTCTAACAATCAACAAAACGTTTTATTCTTTGTAAAATATCAAGCGTTACCAGCCAGACAGGCCTTTGAGGCATCGACCCTTCACATTGTAACTCCCTTCCGCGTTTTTTGGCGAATCGAAGTTTCTTTAAAGGACTTGGTGGGAATGCCAAGCTTTTTCGTTACTTAATTCAATTATTTACATGTTATCAAGTTGATTAAATCCATACCTTAATAATCACAACAGGGGTTTCAACATAAATTTGGTATACGAATTGTACAATGTGCCACTAACGGAGTAGTTTATGATGAATGCACTACAGAGCCTATTTGTGTGAAACCTTCATCCAATTCTTACAACTAATCTCTTCCATTTGACCATAACAATGTGCGACAGCAAGTGTATCTGAGTCGCAATTTTTCACATGTAACACATGCGTGACGCAGCTGAGTGTCATAACTGCAATTTGTAAGAAAAATTTCCATTCGCGTTCCTATTCTCACTAACAAAATAAGCTCAACTCTTAAGTAACATATTAGTGGCTTAAGATCCAAAAGTGTCACTTTTGCAAATCTATTGTTAATGAGTTAGCTAAATCTACCATTCATATCATGATCCACTATGAGCATCCTCCACTTAATTTTGAAGAGTAATCATGACACACTTGTGTGAAATACACAACCCAAAATTTTCATAGGTTACATCACCTTTTCTTTTTGGCCTGGTTTTAAGCTGCAAAGAAGTCACCATCATGTTTAATTGAAAGCAATAACATCTCATTAAGATTGTAATTGATATTCTATTGTACCCCAAAGGCATGACTGATTATATTGGGTCTGCTTTTGGTAATAAGTTCTTATTACCCTAAGCGCAAGAGGTGATAAAAAAGAGTTAACCTTGCATGGAAAAAGCCCTAGGCCATGGGGCCCAAAACAGGAGGGTTGGCCTTCAGTCCCAGGCAAGCCAGAAAATATGTTACGTTACCACGACTATTTCATGTGTCATTGTCTTGTTATCTGTTTATTTGTGTAGGTGCTCCTTGCTTTGATGTAAGAATCTAGATTGTTAGGATGCTAGTTTGCTTGCTAGGTCATGCCTTGTGAGGTAGGAGGCTTGGAAGGATGATAGGATACGGCTGGAATTCTAAACTTGGAGTTGAGCTTGGTTCTAATATGCCAATTGGGGGAGTTCTCTTCTGTAGTGCTGTTTGCTTGATGATGATAAGAGGTATGGCTTGTTATGCCAAATTGTGGCTAGATTCCACCCTCATTTAAAGGGGTCTTATGGGATAATTTGTGGGAAAGAGCTCTTGTGACTATTTTTCAGGTATTGTGGAGAGGAAGGAACCCCTATTAGTCTCATCAAGCCAAAATCTTAGAGGAGGTTAGAGCTCATTTGGTGGGGAGAGGCTAGGCCCTGACCATCTGGCAGTTTGCTGGAGAGGATTCTATTGCCCTAAACCTTTGGGAACTTTAAATAGTCGAGTAGACAAACTCTTGTCTTATTCGGTGGCTGATTATGCATCCACTTGAATTCTTTGTAGTATACTTTGCAGCACCCACTCTTAGGACTTGATATTCAATATATTGCTAATTGCTTTTAGATCTTGGAAGTTGGAACATTGATCTTTGACATATAATATGTTGTCCACATTTTTTGTTTTGTGCATGGAAGTTATGAACTGAATCACAAATTCTAGCTCAAAGAAGTACACATGAAGCAATCTAACAATCTCCTAGAAGAATGGCAAAATAGTAGCACATGAAAAATAAGGGCTAAGCCCTACAAGCAATACTAAGCCCTACAAGCAATAGCAAAGGCAAAAATTTTCCTATATATCTGTATAGTCTCGGTGCGACCACTGGTTTTTTAATTGCATAAGCAGAGATTTGCAAGGTTACACTCCATACTAGTATTAATGGCACATTCTTTTCATATACAACATTGGTTCTGGACTTCGAGATAGTATGATGGGGCTTCAGTATTCTTAAAGTACTGAAAACTTGTTCTTGTCTAAATGTAGCATTACAAACATGTACATTTGGAACGCAATGTTACAATATGGATGAAACCAAATGTTTTGTGGTGTATTGTGAGTACTACAAACCTTGGCATACTTCAAATATTCATATGAAAGTATGGTAGCAACATTGTCAGATAGTGAATCTGCCTCCTCGAAGATAAGAGTAAACGCAGTACTTCACATGTCTTAGTTAGGTTTACTATGCTTTAGCACTGCATTAGGATGCATGAATAGGTCGCAAGCTTTGGAACCGCTTATGTAATAATTCAGTTTTATTTGACGTTTTGGCATTGCTCTTATATTTAATGCTCCTATTGAGATTTGAAATGGCAAGATTAATTACTTTCAAAAGTTGATCTTACATTGCTGTGGAAATTCAAAAATATAGATGGATGCATAGTTGCCCGTTCCGGAACTTGACCAATTTTATTTTATTTTTAAATACGTATTTTGAAGAAGGAAAAAAACAGCGATACTGACTTCAACCTATAAAAATACGCTGGACATGGCTGGAGTCATCTACGCTGGATAGACGTAGATGGTTGAGAGAGAGAGATGCACGATTGAGACGGCCATCCAGTAGTAGATGGTTTGTATGCAGGGGCCGGAACAGGCTTCTCTAGAAGGTAGGTTTTTGTTCATGTGAACTAATATCATGCAGATGGTCAATCACTTATGATTCACAACCTATGAATACTCAATGTCAGAATGAGATAATGTCTACCCTTTATTCCCTATACTTTGCTATTCTCATCATGAAAGGTTGTTGGGTCTACATTTAGTAGTGTGACATAATTAGAGGTCGTCTGGGGCTTGTTGTCTGTAAAGCATCAGATGACAAAGCTGAAAGTGAATGACTAACCTACCTCCTATTACAGTAGTTCTGGAAACCCTGAAAGCTGAAATGTAACTTGTGGTGCGATTTGGATTCACCTCAATTCGTTTCATCTCTTGTTTTTGTAAAATATCTTCTCTCCGCTTTTCAACTACTATAGATTAAGACCTGTTTTTTTGATATTTAATAAAAAAAAAGTTCCAACCCAGTACTTTCCGGAACATACTGTAGAGAAGGTACAGTAGGCCCAAAACTAAGGATGGATGTTATGCTGCAAAATTGTTTTTCGGTACATAGTTTGCAGAATTTTGTAGCATATTGAGTAATTTGGTTTTAGAGAATGCTTACAATACATGCAATGGATATTGTCTTCCATCAGTTTCCAAAGTTCAGAATAGTATTCTGAATTTCATGCTATACTCTCAAAAATGCTACAAGCAAACCTTGGCCTTGGCCCTCTGGATAGTGCTTTGATCAAAACGCTGTCAAAACCTTGCAAAAATTTGCACACACATATTCCATATGCATTTTGGAATGCTACCATGGGTTAAATGCGGCTAATTTCTTTGTTGAGTTGTTGCACTTCTCATTGTTAGTAAGGTGATCCAGTTTGAGCTTCGAGAGAGAAAAACAGGGGTTCAATGCTTCTCATTGCAAGAGACCTGGAAATAGTTCACACTTTTGCATTCAACATCTTCACCATGTTGTTGCGATTACTGTCGCTGTTGGGGACCTACTTCTCTAAAGAACTTTCAAACATATGAGTAAGGAAAAGGCTGCCAAACTTAATTTGGTTCTTCCCAGATATTTGACACATTTAATCAAGGGAGTTACTCACCATGCACACCCCCACTTATCAAAAGTTTTCTTTCTTGATCTGTATATTGCTAAGGTTGATTTCCTTGCCGTGTTTTCTGGTACATAGTCAAGCCATTGAATGCCAATTATGTAATCACATGTCCTCCAAAAAGGGGCATGTTGGTTAAGACCTCCCTTCCTCTCTTCAAAGTTTGGAGATCAAATTCACTCAGTACCACAAGAAATACAAGAGAAAAAAATATTGGTGATAAGTTATCTGATTATAGTCTGTTTAGCAAGGCAAAAAACAGCGACAGATAATGCGCGCTTGAGACAGCCATCCGGTAGATCAGATTGAGACAGCATCCAGTAGTAGATGGTTCGTATGCAGGGGCTGGGACCTGTTTTTTTTATATTTCAAAAAAAAAAACGTTCCAAACCAGGACGTTCTGGAACGTACAGTACGTTCCGGCCCAAAAGGGTTGGAATGGGTTTCTAAGGTGATAACTAATACGCCTGTTTACAGTGTGATAAATTGTGCTAAAAAGTTATCAAATTATAGAGATAAACTTAGCAAGATGCACTTGTCATCACATGCAACCATTAAGTAGCCAATTTCAATCAAATTCAAATATTTGATATAGTTCTACTATGACATACCTGTAAGAGAAGATCACCATCGATAGGTTGAGATGTTTTTACCAGAAGAAAAAATTCCTGTTGCAAAATATTGTGTATGTTACGCTCATGAGGACCCATTTCCTGAGAAAACATGACCACTTCTATGAAAATACATAGGAAGAGGATACGTTCTTTTTCTGGTTAGATACAAAAGGTTCTATTTCATAGTCGAGTCTTTTGTGAGACATTTTAGATTGAATTGGATAATGATCTAGACTCACTTCACACCCTGTGGATAGCAAACTTGATTCCATGCTGAATTAGTTATGCAGAAACCCTTTCAACTAGATATGTCTAAATTTGAAGGTATAAGTTATCCTTTCATTTCCATGATCCCTCATATAAACACCATAAAGTGGATAAAATCCAAATTGCTTTCCTTCCTCAGCTTGATCTTTATTTCTTTGGAGCAAAATTCCCAACATTTTCTTATCCTTACATTCATACCCTAGCTACAAATAAAGAAACGAATCAGAATTTTAAACGGTTTCAGAAAAAAGTTTGATCTATTTGACATCGTGTTTTAGGAGTTAGAATGCTCATTAAGGACCAACTAATCACAATAAGAGCTGAAAAAAAACATCGATTAGCTACTAGTGTAACACCTCATGATATTTCCTATTTGTGAAGTACATTATTTTCATTCTCATTATAGAATGGTGCACTTTTCTATTGACGTATTATCAGAGGTATGCATGCAATGCAGAATAATTTGTATTGAAAGAATCTTCATTAAATTAAAGTGGCTCACAAGCTCATCATGGGTGTTGAGTAGTCAAATGTATTGTCTGAAGGTAGATAAATGTATTGCTCACCCAATGGATGGCTACGAGTGGTCAAATGTAACGATTGCTCAGAGTAGACAAATTTACTGTTTTGAAGGAGAGCTTTGAGCGATGAAATGTATAAATAACTCATCTGATTTGAATGTCGAAAAGCAAGTTGCTCAACTGATGGATATTTTTGAGGAATATTAACTTGTATATAGCCAGCTTTGGAGTGAAAAGGAAAAAGTAGCACTGCCTTTGAGAGAATTTGAGAACTATTTTCAAAAGTAGCTTTGCTTTTGGGGTGTGTTATAGGAAGGTGCATTATCCAAGAGGGTATGGCTTCCCAAAATATTAAAAGCACTGCAGAGCTAGTATTGAAGACAACACATGTCAATTTGGTCATGTAGACTAGGGATTTGTGATGTTCTTTCCATAAGCGTACACATCCATTTACCCTTGGTCATAATTTGAGACTTAGGCAAAGAGATTTGAAGCTCACAAATATATTGCAATGGAAAGTAAGGTGCCAAGCAGGGGTTGGGGCCAGTTACATGAAGGATGGATCAATAGTCTACTAGCATGCTGGGTATGCGTTGGGTACGTGTGTCTCTACCCTTACTGTATTGTGATGTAGCTCGATGTGACACATCTAGTCATGCATGTGTAGGCATGGCTGTGCATGTGCCACTATTGAGCAGGCTTGTGACTCTGGTAGATTGTATATAGCTTGCAGGCTTAATTGGGTGGAGAGTAGTCATCCCAAATTTACTACTGGATATTGAAATAGATTTTATCACAACCAGTTAAACAGATGTTTGTTGGTTCTTGCAACTATATAATATCAAAGTAACAGGTTCATTCTAGTAAGTTTTGAGCATATGTTTGGCTACTCAAAGTTCCTATAATTCCTAAATATTTGGCCTGATTAGTTTCAGATTATTGCTGGAACAAACCAGCAGGTTTGAAGGGCTCTGTAATAGTTTGAACATCAGAGGATTTAGGACATCCCTGTGAACTATAAGATTTGCTCTGCCTTCAGTATCATTGCTGTGGTGCGTTGGACAGTTTGCAACATTTTTGGGTGACTACGGTGAAATGTTGGATCTTATTCAACTCTTAGAAGAGTGGCATAGGAGGAGCTTTTGTGCATACTTATAGTAGGGCATAGGTGGAAAGCTTGGTTCTTCCTTTCTTTTTACCGTTCCTTTTGGTTAATCCACTGTTGTGGGGGTATGTCTTATAATGACTGCAAAAGATAGGACAAGAGGATTCTCAACTTCTCTGATATACAAGTTTCCGAGAAATTGATGTAGGCTTGTAGGTTTGCTTGTGAAGAGTAGATCTAAAAATTTCAATCTTCTCTAGGATCGGTGTCTTCTTTGGTTACCAAAGGTGCCGTGTAATCTGATACCACTACAATTTGCATCTTCCTATCCCTAACTCTTTGAAGCAATGCATGTCGATCTTGTCATGTGGACCATCATGCTGTTGCTTCCTTAAGTGTATAATGTAGGCCTGTTGCTTTGTAAGATCTGGTACGCATCTTTGGAGGTTCTCAAACCACCCATCCTCAAGCTCATGGTCATGGGACTGCTCAAGACCGGACTTTTTCCATAGAGGATGCAACACATGGACAATTGCATGTAAAGGCCAAAAATTTAATCAATCATCATTGCATCAAATTTCAAAGAAAGATTCAGATACGCTAAACATTACAACTGACAATTCATATTTCAAAAACTTTCTTTCATTTTCATTTTGACAAATTTCATCTCAAGTTTGAACTTTGTCGATCGACGACATTCATTTGACACCTATTTCTTAATTTGAAGGATTCAGGAGATAAAGGCCAAGTGGGAAAATAGATGGAACTAGGGTTTGCATTAATATTTATATTCGTGGAGTGGCTCATAAAGGTACACAACACCCTTAGGCAGATAGTTGTCTCTAACCTATGGGTAGAGTGGCACCGTGTCTCGATCGAGGAGAATTGAAACTATCACTTTGTTATTGACCTTTTGGGATGATTCAAGGTTTATCGTTGTTGGGTTGCAGCCATTGCACATTATTCTGCACCTTATCGAGGGGTCCACCATGGGGCTTCTCTATGAGTTTATGAATAAGTTGGCTGAGCAGCTTGATCCCACATTGAGCTTGGTTTTGCGATGTATAGTCCTACACTAACTCCCTAAGTCCCCTTTTTTCATTACCTTCCTCTTGACTAATATCCGTCCTCCTCTCCTATTATCTCTTCTCTCTCCTCTCCTTTCTCCTTTCAAGCTTGCTCTCCTCCTCTCTTTCAGCCTTTTCCCTTGCAAAGTGGCACAAAATAGGTCACATTTTGGTTCTTAGAAATCTAAACCCGCGTTGGTTCTTAAAAAACTAACACTCTTGATTCTTTCGTATTCGAATCCGAAAATGTCAATTCATTGACGAATCGCGATTCAGGAGTCAATGCTCATTACTAAAAAGAGTTTTAAGCATTTTGAAATCTGATGCTCAATGTTCCATGCTCATAAGTGTATCCACCACGCTCCTCGAGAGTCAAGTCCTTTGCATTCATCATTTCAACTTTCATGTGACATGCTGATCATTCTAGTTACTAGTATCTACAATTCCACCATCTAGATTCTAAATTTCGTGCTTTTGCTCTCAAAATCACGTATGCCTTGGATCTTGATACGAGTTTTCCTTGCTTTTTCTTTATACATGTCTTGCTTTTGTCTAGATCTTCCTTGGGTGATAGAGGTCCTTGATATTCAATGGTTTTTGGTGAAGTTTGTCACCAAGAAACCGAACATCCTCACAATCTATAAAGGGTTTAAAAATTTTGGACATCCTGAGACTTGCTCCCACGAGCTTCGAACTTTGATGTCTCATTCTCAATGCCCATTGCCATTGCTTTGCTCTTTGAAATTGGCTTTAGAATCTAGATTTCCAAACTACAATGCAAAAGTTGGGTTTAGGGTTTAGAGTTAAACATATTTGAAATTTGCTTTGATGCATTGATGATTGCTTAAACTATATGTTCAAGTTTGCATTCATATATATAGTCTTGGAGTGACCCATGAGGTACACAACACCCTTAGCCAGATGTTGTTTCCAACCTATGTCAAAGTGGAGCGGATCAACCAAGTCTTGATCCAGGCGATTCGAGACTATTGTCTCGCAAGGTCGATGGGCTACAGCCGCTGCACATTGTTTAGCAGCTCATATGTAGAGAGAGTCTACCATAGGCCTTTTGCAAGGTATAAACATATATCTTGAATCTATTGAGTATTATTTCGATTCCAATTTCTCACTATGAATTTCTCAATCTTTGAATCTAGATGTCCTTTCATCTGAACTCAAATCTCGCATCCTAATTCTAACTTTTTTCATTTCCATATTAGCAAATTTCATCTCAAATTTGAACTTTGTCGACAGACGACATTTATGTGACACAGACTATTTATGGGTGATTCACATCTTCTATGGAAGAAATCTTGTCCTAAGCAGTTCCATGACCATGAGTATTGGTATTGTCTATCATTTGCTTCCTCCAAGCTCTCCACAGATCAATTAGAAAGGCTAGTGTGCGCACATTCAAAACTACGCCTTCTACAAAAGATGAGGCAGGCCAAAGAGCCCACGAAGGTAATTGTTTGAATTTGTGGCTTGATCTTGAACTACTTGAACTTGAACTTGAACTTGAGTCTCGAAACTTGAAACTTGACTGTTGAACCATTGTCAATTTGTCACTTTGACAATTTGGTTAAATGCAAAACGTGTAGAGTTTATACTTGGCAAGAGGAGATTTGACCGCTTTCTTGCAAGTGAAGTCATGTCAAAACGATCTATTTTTACTCGGCTTTTCACTCAAAAGGGTAAAAATTCAAAGCATGTTGTTGGGAAAATTCGAGCACCTTTCTTAAATTTAAATATGTAGTTGGGACTATGGGGGTAAGCACAACATCCACAAAAGGATATGGGGCCAAAAAGCCACCTCCGTGATCATTCCTCCTACCTCATCCTTCCCTCCAGTTACATATGTAGGTGGGGTATAGAAGGGAGAAATTCTTATCATGCTTTTTTCGATGTTAAAAGGTATGAGAGGAGTGACTGTGCTCCCATTTTCTTGAGAATTCAAGTGGAGAAGTCCCCTCTCCGTAATTCGATCAACTATCACCAAGGAACAAGTTCCCATCTACTTTTTGCAGGATGCAAGTGGTATGCCTCTTTGTTGTTTTGCTTTCCTTCTATTTCTATTCGGATTCATATAACGCCAGATGTTTGGTTTGCAACATTTGCATGAGCAAAGGCAAGAGGATTCCCTTCTTTTCCTAGCTCCAAAGCTCCAAAATGTGGAGGCCTTGATCTAAAGATTCCTTCTCCCCAAGGATAAAAGTTTTCCTTAGAGTTGCCAAATGCATCGTGCAACCTATTGTGGATTGTACTATGCCATCAAACTACAAATGCAGCCTTATAACTTGATATAGCTTGCATGCATGTATAGTTGGGTGTTTAGATAGGTGTTTACATAACATCATGGTTGGTTATTGTGATTTTGAGAAAATTATAGTATTTTTGAGTAATTCTTGGTCAGATTGTTACGATAAGCTCAAGTTGACTGGTGGCAAGGTGTAGACGGCTTGGGATTTGTGCCATGCTAATGTATATCCTAACCCTATCTAGTATCTTCTTAGAAGGTTCCCGTACAAACATCCAAAATGCTATGAGTAGAGTAAGCTCCATAAATACTATAGGTGTTTAATTTGGTTCCATAAGTTCTTCAACAAACTCCTATAAAGTTCCATTGAGAGGAGGATTTGTAATTTATGTTATGCTCAACTAATTGTTGATTGTATGATGGTCTTAGTTGAAGATTGTTATTTGATTATCAGTTTAATGTCTATACGATTACTTACTTAAACTCTATACTATTACTTACGTGATGCTTAGCTGTTACCCCACGCTCCACTTTAGTGAGGTACAATTGCAGGTGGCACTACCTATCCTCTCAATGCCTTCTACTGATCTCTCCTAGTTTTTCTTCTAGTTGAAAAGAAACAATAGTATTATATCTACAAAACATAGAAGAATCTCTAGTTGTGCCAAACCAAACTCCAACTGCCCATAGTGACATCAGAATAAACTTTAGTAAAGCTAATAGAATTGATCCAAAGGCCACTATGCGCATGGAATTAGAACATCTATGTTGTCATACATGACTAAGTATCAAGAACAAGGATGACATAAACTAAAATATGTTAAGAAATGATTATAATAAAAGAGCTGCACAAGTTTATGTTACTGCCAAGTGCATCACATGAAAGCTTATGGCTTTCATGGACTAAGAAGAATCTAAGAAGAAGAACAAACCACAACTTTAGCTTGTTATTAGGGGCAGGAATCATAACAACTTATCCACGAACACTTCATGTTGATTATTTCTTGTTGCTGAATAACAAAGGGAAAAATCCACCATTTGATTTGCAATATGAAACATCGATGCTAACATGGATTTGACATCTTTAACATTGATGCTTAGCGAATCCTTCGCTGCTTTTCATCCCATGCCATCCTAACACGAATGGTCAAGTTTAGGTAACTATTCTAAAGAGAAGAACAACCTTTTTGTGTGATTCCCTTTAGAATTTTCCTTCTTGGTGAATTCTCATTCTAAAAATCAAAAAGAATTGATGGTGAATCCTTAACCATATCATAAAGAGTCTACGTAGCCTTATTGAAATTAAAAAATGAGCTACTTAGAAGGTTCAAGAGCACGTCTGCTGAAATCGAGTAAAACCAACCAAGACGTTTTTGAATTGTATAATAATCCCAAAGAAACAAAAGTGCATCCACTACTTCATACGCATAAATTTGGCATGAATCTGCAAATGAATATAGCATCGTGCACCAAACATTCGAAGTAGTCCTTTGTTTTGAAATTGGAAATAGAAAACCCTTTCTGATGATCTTTCTTATTGCAAAAGAGATACAATAGTTTGATATGTGAACCGGATGCCTTTTGTCATTCAAAGCCCCTTCATCTTAATAATACATTATTGAAATATAAGGAAAAACATAATTCTAACGTGTCTTACAAATAAGGAGCAAAAAGTTCTACCTTGCATAACAACCAAAGAAAATTGTCATCACAAAACCATGAAGTATCCAAAAATGGTTGAGTAGGTTGCTCATATTGTTCCCTCGTAGAAAGCTCTGGTGAAAGACTCTGCTTTAATTGGAAGTACAAGACCCCCAAAAACTACAAAACAAAAACCAAACATAATCAGATCCATGATAAAACTATTGGATGTTAGAAGTCATTAATAGTATCTTATTGAACAATTTCCAACATAGTTAATGAAAGTTCAAATAAAAATGAATGTCATTTTATAGAACCAAGAAGAATTGACAAATGAATGACTACATAAGTAGCACTCTATCAACTATGATCTCAATATTTTAGATATGCACATGGATTGTCGTTTGCAAAATTCATGAGGCGTATATGATCATGGATCCTTAATTAAAATGTGAATTGTCGCCAGATGCACAAGTATAATTTCCAAAAAATTGATGGTCTACACCTTATGTTTCAATATGCTCAGTCATCAATATCATATTTCATTCTTTTCGTTACATGTTATATCAATTCGACGCAACTTCTTTCACCCGACGAGGACAAGCACATTAGACTTATAAGATCATGCCATTAAGAATGTGGGACTCATGATCAAGTCTGTATAGATGACACATTTCACCATAACGGAGTGTGTAGTCTTCCACCCCCTCCTTGTGCTCCCTATTTGATTTCTAAGTCCGAAAGTGAAGAAGTTCAGCGTCGAGTTCATGACGTTTTGCGTTGAGGCCTGATTGTCCCAAGACATAGTCCCTTTGGTATTTCCTACTTATTGATAGATAAAATGGTTCCAAGCGCCTTTGTATTGATTACCATGCATTGAATAAGCTTACTATTCATAATTATATGCCCTATCCTTCACATGGATGACCTTTTCAACCAGCTTCGTAAAGCCAAAACATTTTCCAAAATAGGTCTCCATTTTGGCCACCATCAATTTTGTATGCATCTTGTTGATGAGTATAAGATTGCCTTTCACAACCATCTTGCACTTTATGAGGTTTAAAGTTTTACCCTTCGATGTCACCAATGGGCCCACTACATATCAGAATGTTATGTTATCAGCATTTGTGTCCTTGTCTAATGACTTCCTTTGTATGATGACATTTCTTGTGAGAGATGTTTATGGTTCAACCAGAATTTGCAGCAAGTTATCCTCTTTCACTAGAAGAAGTTCATGATTTGGAAATTGATATTGCAGGATTCTATTAAGATTGAACACTTTAAAACACCCTTTACCCAAGTTTTTAGGTTGGTTAGAGGACATGCATTTATTTACACTAACCCTAACAAGATAATCAAAGATTAAACTACTAACACAATAGGAAAGAAACCTTATGAGTATACATCAAACAAGCTCTTCCATATAATGTCCACTAGCCCTTTTCTACCCAATAGAAATGAGCAGCGTGAGAGCCCAACCGCATACTAAATCACGAGGGTCTAGAGAAACTTAAAGCTCAAAGTCATCAAAGTAAAACCAGAACCAAAATATAACTTAAGCGTTGGAAACTAAATTGGATGTGATTATAATGAAGAGATTCAAAACATCCTATGGATTGTTACTATCAACCACCACGAAGCTTTGCCATAATTGTGATAATGATCATTCCATGAGTATATAATAACTTTTCCCAATAGCTTCAAATCCACACAATGCACCAATATTACTCAATATACCTTAACGAATAGCTTGGTCCTTGTGCGTAGGGGCTGAATCATCAACAGCACATTGAAATTGTGTGAGAACTTGATATTTAAAAGACATTATGCTCACAAACTTAAAACCCAATGACCAAGTACAATTTTATAGTATGGCATTTCACCATAACTGCATTCAAAATAGCTACAACCTTTTCTTCAAGTGCTCAGACACAAGATGTTGAAGTCCCTAGATACAATAGCAAAAGTCTGAATTTACTATATCATAATGTCAACAAACTTGACATGCTACCTAGCTCAATATGATGAAAGCAATAGAAATCACTAATTAAATTGTAACTTTTTAAACTACCATGACAATTGTTGCTCTTACAAAGATTTACTCACCGCTTCTTCACAACTGAACATCAAGCTGACAAAAGCCTTCCATTGACTGAAGGATTCAAGCGATTGGCCCATCTTTAACCATAAAAAATGCAATGAAAAATATTAGATTCCATTATAGATTAAGAGAATGTATTTGAATCAACAACATGATTCAATACAAATGCATGCGAACACTTCAAGTGCAAGGTTAATAAATCACAATCAACTATTTAGATAGACCTACAATGTTCTACTGAGGTATGTAACTTCTGAATGAAGGTCAAGGCATTTGAGCACCCACTAAAAATGCAATGAAAGAGAATTGAAACTCTCCCATGAGCGCATCTTCTGAACCACCAAAATGTTGCTCCAAGACCATTTCAAGCATTGTGCTCTTCTATGCAATAGCAATCAAAATGTCAAATCCTTACTGTTGAGTCATTTCACAGCAACAACAGTGCTTCTTAAAGAATATAATCTATGTACAAAACCATCATATTTTCTAGTGTTTCAATAGAAAATCTAAATCTAGTTATGTTTTTCTATCACAATCGGCATAAAAAGGAAATTCCATGTACTAGAAACTTCGGTGGACTATTTTATTAGAAATGAATTTTGAGCTTTAAAGGAAGTTTTTGAAATGGCCGTAAGTACTAGAAAAATGGAGATGGAGAACCAAATTTTACAAGATGAGGTGCCACCAAAGTTAAAGCATTGAGCCACCAAAGGTACCATACTATAATAATATAATTAATATTTAATATTTTTTGAGAAATTTTAAACCTAATCTACCCGCCCCCCTCGCTTCTTCTCTCCCAGTTTTTTTGCAGCCATCGTTGCCCTGCCTTCGCTACTGGTTTTGCTGCCCTGCCTTCCCTGCCTTGCGTCTGATTTGCGTCGCCCTTCGCCCACAGACCGCCCTGCCTTGCATCTGATTTGCAAGAACCTGCCTTTGCCCATTTTCAGCGTCTCTCACACAATGTACCCTGCTGTTTTTTTCCAGCGTTCCATCCTTGCAGCTTTAGCTTCATCTGCATTTTGTCCCTAGTTTTCTCCATCGCAATGGTGCAATCCGACCTTTCCGATCTGTGGGACGAGGTAGACATTGTCAGGCGGGTTGCCGACAAGTCCAACAAGACCGGACAGAAGATCGTGCGCTGCCGATACTGTCTCGTCGAATTTGCTGCATCCCTCACTCGCCTTAAAGGCCATCTACTCGGTGCACGCGCCAAAAATGGTGCCACCTTGAATGTTGCCCCTTGTGGAAGCATGACCGTCCCCGACAGGCAACGACTACTGGACACCTACGGGCCGCGGCTCGTGGCGGGGGAGAACACCATTTCGGAGGGCATTCTCCGATTTTGCACCGCTCCTTATGTGGCTGACCCAGAGTTGCTGCCTGCTTGGCTGGCACGCACGAGGAGAGGGAGTGCATCCTCGTCCAGTCCCTTTGCCCCTCATCCCCCTCAGACAGTTCCGCCTCACGCACCCCCATCTGCTCAGATTCCGGTGGATCCCGTCCCATCGCGTCCGCCAGTTGCCACTGTGGTTCCACCTCCACGTCCTGTTGCTCACACGCCCCCGGTTTACGACTTTCTCATGGACTCTCCGCCACCCGAGCAGGCCCAGGATGCTACTGCTGAGGCCTTCGAGGATGTGGAAGAGATCCCTTCTTCCTTCCCTTCCCATCCGGATGACCTCCTCAGCCAGCAGTTTTCGTACCCCATGCCAGATGCTGCCCCTCCACCAGTGCACCCCACCTATGCTGCTGCACCCATCCCTGCCAGTGCATCCCACTCTCCCCATTCCACGTCTACAGCCGATGCATCCACCAGTGCCCAGCCTGTCGCGTCATCGTCCATTCCCGTCATGGTTGGTGCACCGTGCTGGAGGTCCACCACCCGTCGCCCACCAGGTAGAGCCCTTGTGCAACAGACCATTCGTGGCGCGCATCAGCCACACATGGACAGAGAGGCCACACAGGCCGTGGCCAGTTTGATTTACGAGCTGAACCTACCTTTTACCATCACCGATTCTGAGCCCTTTAGAAGGGCATTCCGCCTTGCACAGTCTATCAGCCCTGGCTGGAGAGTCCCTGGTTCGGAGGTTGTCCGCACACACATGCTGAGAGATAGGGTTGAGTCCTTGTCTAGAGAGACGGAGCCTCTACACGCAACTGGGCCACATATGGATGTAGCATCATGTCCGATGGCTGGACTGATGTCAGGAGGAGGCCGATCCTCAACATCTTGGTCTCCAGCTGCATGGGTACACAGTTTTTGAGAGCCGTGAATTGCAGTAGGAAGGGGAGAGTCATATCTGCAGATTTCATGTACGGTGTCATTAGGTCTTCCATATTGTCCATAGGCCCCCACCCCAGCATGTCGTTACGGTGGTGATGGACAATGCCACCAACTGTGTTCAGATGGGTGTCCTACTAGAGGCCGAGTTCCCTCACATCGTCCATACCCCCTGTGCGGCGCACGACATAGACCTTCTCATTGTATGGGGGTGACGAGGCATTGACAGCTCCTCTTGTCTGCAAGAGACCAGGAAGGCCCAAGGGTGCACCGAACAAGAAAGGCAAGGCACAGAAACTGCCAGGGAGGAGAGGACGACCACACAGGGCTCCAGGTACAGGTAGAGGTGCAGTATCACAGCCAGTTGGAGCAGATGTTGTTGGTTTGGCCTACTTGGGGGCTGATGCGGAGGCAGATTGGGAGGATGAGGATGACGAGTCCTCCTCCTCGGATACACAACCCATGCCAATTCCAGACAGGCAGAGATATCGGCTGCGAGAGTCAGCTCGGGGCCCTGAGTTGTCTCCAGAGCATTCGTCTGAGTCAGAGCCAGAGCATTGATTGTGGCTCTGTTGTTTTAGTTTCAGTAGTTTGTCTCTAGCAGACGGTCTACCATTGTACTCAGATGATTTTTCACATTATATACAGTGTTTGGCCTACATTATTTGCTGCACATTGTGCGTATGTCGCTCTGTACATGTGATGCTGTATTTTCAATTTTATGTCGAATTCTATGTGCGTGTGTGAATCCTTTTTTCATTTAATTTCGTTTGAAGTGAATGCTAGCTTCACATATATGCACCTACATCATGAGCACAGCAATCACCCCTACACCCGAAACCACATTTCATAAACACATGTAATACATTTGCATTTAAAAAAATTACAGGGATTGCATCTTACATGACCAGGCTCGCGTTGCACAAAAAACAATTGTGTATATATTCAATCGTTGTATCAAGATAACATCACATAGGCCATCTAGTTATTTGCTGCACCATAAACTGCCGAAAACTACATAGCAACAGTCCGATACGGCTGGACCTTATCTATTCTAAACATCCCTCAATGAACCTCCACGGACTCCTCGCCCTCATCCGGTGCATTGTTTTGTCGCTCTTGCTCTGCCTCCTGGTTAGCCCGACGTCTGGCCACCCTTTCCCTGACCATGATGAGCTGCCGTCGTGTGAAATTCCTTCCGATCTGCTCATCCAGATCCAGCTCGACAGCGGGGACAGGATCCACAGCGGGGGCGGGTGGCTCCAGTTCCGGATTTCTCTGCCGAGTCTGTCGCAGCATCTCTCGGATATCTGCCTCTTGCTTCCGATGTCTCTCATTGTGCCTTCAGATATCTTCCTCAGGCTTCCTCCTGGCTTCGCCCTCGGGCTTCGATGGTATGCGCTCTGCCATCTCGATCGACCTTCTCCTCACAGCACCCTGGTCCTTGAACACCCTCTCACAGCACCCTGGCTCTCAAACAGCCTGTCACCGCCTCTCGCTTGCTCTCTCATTGTCTATCACTAGCTCTCTCACAGCCTCTGAAAATGCCGACCACAATGGCATTGTGAGTGCCTATTTATCCCCACAGCCTGATCGGCCATGTGGATCCCCATCATCCATCCATGTGCCTCTGTACCTGCCCCCATGTGATGCTCCCCCCTGTGTTGGTCTCCCATTGGCCCCATGGTCTGCTCACCCACAGTGCCCATGTGCCACTGCACCAGTCCCCTGCACCATGTACTGTACCCTTTTTTTTTACACCCAGTACCCCTTTTTTTTTTCCATTTTTTTGTCCTTTTTTGGTAAGTAATAGGCAAAAAAAATTATTAAATATATTAAAAAATAAAAAAAATATTAAAAATGGTACCGCCCTGGTACCGCGGATCCCAAGGCGGTACCGTACCGGCAGTACTACTGATATGGTACCGACGGTACCATACCAACGGTACCAAGGGGTACTATGGTACAAAAC
The DNA here is from genome assembly GCA_029204225.1 of Diphasiastrum complanatum. NCBI lineage: Eukaryota > Viridiplantae > Streptophyta > Lycopodiopsida > Lycopodiales > Lycopodiaceae > Diphasiastrum > Diphasiastrum complanatum. The sequence goes on along the minus strand of CM055102.1, from coordinate 37,990,572 downwards.
CATCATATTTTATCTAGTTATGTTTTTCTATCACAATCGGCATAAAAAGGAAATTCCATGTACTAGAAACTTCGGTGGACTATTTTATTAGAAATGAATTCTGAGCTTTAAAGGAAGTTTTTGAAATGGCCATAAGTACTAGAAAAACGGAGATGGAGAACCCGAATTTTACAAGATGAGGTGCCACCAAAGTTAAAGCATTGAGCCCTTAGATTAGAAGATAAATCAAATATTTAATATAGTAAAATCAGACTTTTGCTATTGTATAGTAAAAGTCTGATTTTACTATATTAATCTAAAAACCCTAAATTTATTGAAACTAATAGGAAAGACTTACGACTAGAGCATCGTTAGCTTGCATTTATCAAATGTTAGCATGCTTCTTGAAGCTTAATCAAAAGAAATAGACTATTCAATGAAACCCTAATCAATGATTTGTACCATTTCACATTAGCTTAATAGACAGTACTCGTAGAATAGTGAAATGCAACTACTCCAAACAACATCAACGCAATCAATCATCCATATATAGGTGGAAACTTGAAAGAGACAAACAATAGGGGGGGCAAAATCTAATAAAAACAATGTGCTAAAACACAATGAATTGTGTGGGGCGTGCACAAAATGTATGGTAAAGAGCTTTTATACTTAATACCTACTTCTCGATCACCTTGTCACACTCCATACTATCATGTCATATGAGGATCAGAAGTGTGTTGCTTTGTTGATGGGAAAGATGTTTTGTTTGAGGGGAGAGTTATGTTGTAGAGTTGACATGGGCACTAGCCACCAAATATAACGATATCGAAGTTGCATCCCCTTCCGGAATGAGAGTTCCGGAACGGTTCTGGAATTTAGCAACGTTTTGGATCGGAACGCTGCAGAAAATTTGGCATCACGATTAGATGGGGATTCCTCCTCACATCACTGGTAGACGAGTACAAAGATAAGGAATCATCCTCATGTATGTGCGGTTGTATCCCTAAACCTCTACCTCTGCCTCTAGGTCTACCAGGGCCTCACCGTGGGCCGCTGCTCCCTTTGCTTGTGATGCTGTTGACTCTGGCTCGACATGTAAATCCATCAGGCGTACTTATACGCCTACCCCCCCCCCCCTTTTTCTGCATATAGGTGATGCAAGCTCGACTTGTGTCTCGGTATCCGGATCTACCTACCCCACATCATCTCCAATGTCCATCTCCATCTCGTCATCCAAGGCCTCATCCTCCTCATCCAATCCCCCCTCAGCCTCATCCTCACTCCCCTCTCTTGCATCCTCTGCATCGACCATGGATCTAGTGGTCTTGCGCTATCTCCTATCATGGCGTGCAAGCTCCCGATGATACTCTGAAAATCTCTCATCATCAACCGTAGCCTCTGTGTGTGGATGGCCTGCTGCAATATCTAAGGATCTAAGGCACTCCTCGAGATTCACCTGCCTAGGTGTACCATCTCTCTGCATGTGCCTGACTAGCCTCAAGTTGGTGGTAGTTATGGACTTGGCTCATTACATTCGCTGTGTCCATTTACATTTACTTTACCTATTGCATAAGCAGGCCTTGGGCCCTTTTTATTTATTAGTGACACTTAGACTATATGGTTGGCCTTTGGCCTTATTATTCATTATTAGGCCATTTGGACATATGATTGGAGAGTGGGGGCCTTCTTGGAGGGCGCACTATTATCCCTCCCAGTTGGGCCCTAGCCACCGGAAGCTTCCTTTTAGGGCTTCCTCTTGGCTATAAGTAGGGAAACTGTGTCATTTGTTATTCAGCTGATGATATTGTGCTCTCTCTTTAGTCTCCTTAATCTCTCTCTTTCCTGCTTTCTAGGGCTAAGTCTTGTTTATGTGCTGCTTTCATAGCTTAAGTCTTGCTTATGTGATGCTTTCATAGCTTAGCTCTAGATCAGCTGTGGCTCCATTCGTAACTTGGTATCAGAGCACTTTCCTGTGCACTACTTTTTCAGATTTAGTAGAGGCTGTCCAGCGCCCTACTAACCCATCACTTTCGTCGATTTTTTCATCAAATTTCCATCGTTTTTCTAGATTTGCTAGAGGCTGGCCAGCGCCCTACTACCTTGTCACTTTCGTCGATTTTCTCCACCGATTTGCTGCCCATTTCGTGGCTTGATTGGAGGCTGTCCAGCCCCCTACTTCATCACCATTTTCAGCGGTTTTCTCCATTTTTTTTCAGGTTATGTGCAGATTTTTGTAGCTACTGCCCAGCGCCCTAGTACGTTGCCATCTTCGACGGATTTCTCCACCGATTTGCTGTCCATTTTGCTGATTGTTTGGAAGCTGTCCAGCGCCCTACTTCATAGCCATTTTCAACGGTTTTTCCATCATGTTGCAGGACATTTGTGGATCTTATTAGCTGCTGCCCAGCACCCATTTTCAGCTTGGATCTTCAGCTCTCTCTCTCTCTCTTTAGCCTCTTATCCAAAAATCACCCAATTCCGTAATCGTTTGCTATTCCAAATTGCCAAAAACCTGCAGCCTGTTCTGCCCCAGCCCTTCCAACTTGTCACTTTCGCCTATTATTTTATCCGTTTCTAGCCATCTTTCACAGTTTATCAAAAGGCTCTCCAGCGCTCATCCTCAACCACATTTCACGGAATTCCGACTCCGTTTGATATTCCAATTTGACATTTTCCTCCTGGCTGTCCAGCGCATTTTTACAGCCTTCATTTTCACTTTTTCCATTTGTTAATTGATGCCCTTTCTTAGTTGTGATAATATTGGTTTTAATAGACTAATTTGGGGCGACGACAAGAGTCCGCTCCCTCAAGGTTTCGTCTATTCCTTCCACTATCATTATGGCACATTCACCTACCTCGAGTGAAACTGTTCAGGAAAACTTATCCGATCAGTTTCGGCGCATGGATGATACCCTTTATGGCCTCATTCTTCGTTTCGATACAATTATGACCGGCTTTGCTACTATGCAGTCACATATTGATTCTTTACAGCAGCCTCATGGTCCTGGAAAAGCTCCTGTCTTTCCTTCATTTGGGACCCCCCCTCCTTTTGGATTTCCATCTTCTTCTATTAGTCAACCTGGTGGTGGACCGTTCATTCCACCTAACCCACCTCCTGGTTTCTTTCCACGTCCCCCACTTCCTGAGCCACTCTTTGCTCGAGACTTTCGTGATAAGGTACAGCTTGCTACCTATTCCGGTTCCTCTGAGGGGAACTTATTAGAGAATTGGTTTGCTAAGCTTGACACATATTTTCAGATCTACCCTAAGACTAATCCTCAGAAGATCCAGTTGGCTGCTTTACACTTAGATGGACGCGCCGCCACGTGGTGGCGAGTTTATCGAGTTGATCCTGATCGGGAAGGGCTCCATATATGGCATAGCTTTCGCCGTGACCTCCGTCATGCTATGATTGATCCTCAGTGGCTCGACCGCCAATGTGATACATTCTGTAGTCTCACTCAGACCAGTGACCTTGCTTTTTATACAGATCAATTTATGGAGCTTTCTTATTTTTTCACAGATCTACCGGCCACTAAGCTTATTTCTCGTTATATTGCTGGTATTCGTGGTGCCTTACATTACGATGTTTTTTCCTTCCGTCCTCCCACACTAGTTGAGGCGATGTCTCTTGCCAGTACTTTACAGCACAAGTACTCTGACACCCTTCCTTCCCGCTTCTCCCGACCCCGTCCTTTTGCTTCATCTTTTCCCGCTATGTCCAGCCCTACACCTGCCCCTTCTGTTCCAGCTCCTTGCATTGTCCCTTCGTCTCCTCGTCTTGCGGCCAGTTCCGATGGGTCATCCGATTCTCCATCCGTTTTTGGTGTATCCTAAGATGGATTGGTATGTCCATGTGAGGTCTTTCTGGATGAGTTTTTTGGCTACAGTTTTTCAGTTGAGGCCTCTACTGTTTCTAGATTTGTTGCTATTGTTTTTATGCATCATGTTTTTTTAGATGATGCATTGATTTCTTGGACCTTCTGGAGCTTTTGGCATGCTGCTCTTGTCGTGATAGGGGCCTTGAAGGTACCGTGTGCCATTCCTACTTCTCATTCATGGGCCTTATGCATACCTTGGGCTTTTGACCATGCTGGTGCACGTTTCTCCATTTTAGCTATCCTTTGTCAGGATGATCTCTTTATGATCCATGTTTCCTAGCATATTGCTTGCTTTTCCATGCTATTACAGCGTGCCTGTCATCCTGCTTATGTTCCTACTCCTTGGTGTTCGTCTTCCGATGCTGCTATCTTTTCTTGGGGCACCTATATCATTGAGTTTGCATATATGGTTGATGGTTACGTGTATGATGCGGCTATTCGCGATGAGTGTCCATCTCTTTTCCAGTTTCCTTATTGGCTTCCCGTTGCTGATGCAGTTCTACCTTCTCGGGCTTTTTGGATACCTTGGTATGATGTCCCTATCTTTTGGGCTGATCCTCTACTATCTTGGGCATTACGGATACCTTGGCATTCCTGGTTGCTGCTTGATCTTCTTCTGGTTCCTTGGCATTCCTGGTTGTTCCATATTGCTTGGTTTCAGATGACGCGGCCGAGATGTTCCCTTCGTCACCATGATGTTGATCCTGAGCTGTTCCCTTTCTTACCAGCTGCCATTCACCAGGTTCGCCTTCACGATAGTCGATGCTGTCGGCAGATTCAGTTTTTGGTCCAGTTGGATGGTCGTCCTGTTGAGGAGGCCACATGGGAGCCTATTGATGTCTTTTATCATACACCATCACTTGCGGATCAGGATCGTGCTCTTGCTGCACTTGTTTCATTAGTGACACTTAGACTATATGGTTGGCCTTTGGCCTTATTATTCATTATTAGGCCATTTGGACATATGACTGGAGAGTGGGGGCCTTCTTGGAGGGCGCACTATTATCCCTCCCAGTTGGGCCCTAGCCACCGGAAGCTTCCTTTTAGGGCTTCCTCTTGGCTATAAGTAGGGAAACTGTGTCATTTGTTATTCAGCTGATGATATTGATCTCTCTCTTTAGTCTCCTTAATCTCAAAGAAGGCGCACTATTATCCCTCCCAGTTGGGCCCTAGCCACCGGAAGCTTCCTTTTAGGGCTTCCTCTTGGCTATAAGTAGGGAAACTGTGTCATTTGTTATTCAGCTGATGATATTGATCTCTCTCTTTAGTCTCCTTAATCTCTCTCTTTCCCGCTTTCTAGGGCTAAGTCTTGCTTATGTGCTGCTTTGCTTAAGTCTTGCTTATGTGATGCTTTCATAGCTTAGCTCTAGATCAGTTGTGGCTCCATTCGTAACTGTGGTGCAATAAACCAACATGTTGAGTGGGGGAACACTAAGCATGTTGCATGTCTTTGTGTGCATAAGAGACCAACTGCTCCAGTTCCACTCACAGGCCGAAGCGGAACAATCTTGAGCAAGGATGCAAGTGGCAAGAGCAGTGATATTAGGGGCGGATTTGCCCACCACACCCGCCATGTGAGCGGTTCCAGCAAAAATTCATCATACTCACCCTGAAAACATTCTGTCTGCGCTCAAAATCTATCATCTGTCTCTCGATCCTGCGCAACAGCGGGCCATGACCTGTAGTAAGATGGGACATTGTCAGACTCCCGAAAGAATGAGCTGTAGTAAGATGGGCCATTTTTAGACTCCCGAAATAAATGAGTCATCAAAAAGCACAAACAAACCGTTCACAATTAAACAACTTCCATTCATGGGGCTTCTTGATGTTGGATCTCCCATGGGGAACTCATGCGTATATCACACAGCAGCTATATCGTAGATATTGTCACATAGTATGGGTTCGTCCTGACCATGGCATGGTCAAGCTTACCTTTTATGGCACACACATCTTACGCAGAGACGGTCTGGGGCTTCCTATCAGACCTTTATATCTCTCACTTCCGCTTTCCTTTGGGCTCCGATACAGGTTGGGACAATTACGGGTCTCTTCTCACCAGCTAGCTATCGAGACAAGCAGATATTCAGGCATTTCGAGAGAGTATCGGGTTTGTCAAATATGCACATTGGGAGTAGTGGAGGATGAGTTCCACTTTATCTTCACATGCCCTATGTACTATGCGATACGTGGTAGCTATTATTGTTTGTATCGGGACACCCCCATCACACTCTGTACCTTTCTGGAGTATCATGATCCCAGATGTGTTGGCCTTCTACTTCGAGAGATGCTTACGTTGAGAGCCTCTTTGATGCCTTCTGAGGGTACTATTGATTATGGCTAGCCTCTTATCACTAGCTTCTTCCAGAAGCGTGAGTGAGATGACCTGTCAAATGATGAGGCAATCATACTAGTGAGGGCGAAGGCCAACGTGCTCAGCCACCTACCAGATCTACACGTGACACCTGAGCAGCCAGAGATCCTCGACACCAAACACAGACCACAGCTTCTATGAGTATCAGACGTTTTTTCCGAGACTAATATTATATTACTTTCCTCAGCAGAGCAGGTGGTTAAGCTCTAGCACTTGTACCCTCTTTAGAGCTGGAGGTTAAGCTCTTACTTGTTTTGTTATGATTATGTAGTTCCTTATGTCTTCTGACTAGCTAGAGAGAGCTCTATTTTGTTTCACTTAGACTAGTAAGTTTTTTATTGTCCGACATGGACAGTGCTCCTACGATATATGTACTTTTTTTTCTGTCTTATCTGCCCTTGGGCACCCAACAGACATTAATATATTTTCTTCTCTCTCTCTCTCTCTCTCTCTCTCTCTCTCTCTCTCTCTCTCTCTCTCTCTCTCTCTCTTTCTCTCTCTCTCTCTCTCTCTCTCTCTCTCTCTCTCTCTCTCTCTCTCTCTCTCTCGTCTTTCCACTGGGGTTCTATCCCAACCTCACAATCTCCGCCTCACCCCCTTTTTGACTGTGCACTTAAATATTCCTCCTCCCATCCTTACATTGTGACTTATGAGCAGGCCCTTACTTCCATCCATCACTTTCCACATGACAACACGTTGTATTGCCATTTCACTTCATAGTGCTGCCTCATTAACCTTTCCATCGAAACCCTACTGACGCCCGTCTAAATCATCTTGTCCTATTCGACCTCCCTAGTTTGACGATGAGTGTCGTTCCTTACATCTCCATGTTGTCCATGTGACACCTTGCTGGGGACACTTGTGCAGCCTATCTGGGCCACATCATCCAATTCCCCTATGACTCACTAATAGACCCATAAAAATCCACCATCATGAGTTTAGGCCTCCATCCATTAATTATGACCATATACACACGAGGGCCCCAAACCCCTCATAATCATAATTAACTTATGGGTCGAAGTAGGCCTACTGACCTCTAACGGGATAAACAATCCGAGATCAGTCGTGGGCATGAGATTCTTCCCCCCTTATTCAAGTTATGACCTCAGAACTTAAAGCTAGGGAAGTTACTTTTCAGGCTACCTTCCTGTTCCTAGGAATCATCATCGTCTATGTGACCCTTCCATCGAACCGAGTAGCTTGGGGGCTAGATCAGTAAGATCTAGGTTTGGTTGTGTTGGTTTGTCAACCATCCGCTTCCCTTGTGTTGCTTTGTTGCGGCTTGCTGGCTATCGTATCCTTGGTGAGGGATTTTATAGTGGTATTCACCCTAAGATTCGATTGGCCTCACCCGACATGGGAGACCCGACCAATTCTAACCCGTATTTGGAACTTCAATAATGGCAAACTAAAGCACAATAATCAAATGCAATTAATTGACTACTGCATGGGCGATTGGAAATTGGACAGTTATGTCCACGAGATTTCCGATTTTTAGGCCATGGTGTCACCCTTCCACCATCGTCGTGGTTTCATAAAGGGTTTGCACGACCAAAACAGCCCAAAACTGATAAGCCATTGAAAAAAAAAAATTCATAACTTAGAAACTATTGGTCACCCAAAAAAGAAGCCAATTTGATATCTCATATCACACTCTAAATTGAATAGGTCTGAACAGTCGTAAAAGGCCCGGTGGGCAGAACTTGTTCGAAACTTTGATTTTGAAATTGGCATATCAAATGATTCAATCAAGCTCTTTTCAATCTTTAAGAACCAACAAATTTGATAAAAAATGATTCAGCTAGAAAACTCTAAGGTTGAAAAGCGATTATATGCAATTTTTACCTTGCACTGAATTAATTCAACCCGTCAGTAGAGCAATTGTAATTGAAACAGTTTAATCATATTTGTTCTTTATTGGATTACAATTCCCAATCATTCTTTCCCATTTCTGAATCTGTCACTCACGGCATCCTTATAGTGACCGAAAAGATTAAGCAAGGGATCAAGAAAAACGTTGAGTGCGAATTTGTACTATAAGTTGGAATTTGCAAGAATTCTTGAGAACTTTGATAGTACCGATATGTTGGACTCAAACATTATGAGGCATTTGTCAGATCTAGAGATTTTTAAAAGAAAAAATCTCTATGAGACAAGTATATTCCAATGAAATCAATCGATTTCTGGACGTTTGGATCAGGAAGTGGATGGTCTTCGTGGAGGAAGAACCTGTGGTATGGGACGCAGGCAATACCAAATCGGAGATTTGAAACTAACTGGATCGGGTTGACCATAGTATGGCCGTAAATCTTAAATGATGCCAAATACTAATGGTCACAAAAGGGTGTTTTGTCGGAAATTTGAGGTATTGGTCATCACCGCTTATGGATATCTCAAATTTACAAAACCGGAAGCCCTATAAGCTATTTCTTTATTTAGAGAATATAATGGTGAATTTCTTAATGCTAATTCACCCGATTTCATGTGATTCCTTGGAAGGTAATTTTTATTACCCGTTGACTTGGACGATGTCAATGAATGGCTAACAAAATTGTTTTCTAATATATCATTCCTCTTGCTTGAATATTCAATAAGTCCTTTTCTGATTATATGGGTCAATTCTCTTTAATGGTAACAAAGAAAATCTTTGGACAAGACATTCACGAAAATGTGTTGGGACATTAGCTATATTTGGTTACGTTGATACAACACATTTCTTGCCTTTCAAGATTTTTTGAAGTTCTTCTTTGAAACTTCTCCTAGGCCATATCTAGACTGATATGCACCCCTTGGAAACTCGTGTGGTTTCCTATTAAAAGGGGGAGAAGTAGAAAGGGGGAATATTACCTCATGCTACAGCTCGTATCACATCCTTTTTCAACAGCAGTGCCAAATGATATGATTTTACATTTAGCATTTATTATGCTCCCACTTATTGACAATTTGTAGTATTAAGTTATGTTGTTCCTTTTTATGCATAGTTTTCTTTTTGGAGATGTTTATATATGCTCCCACTGTTACCACATCCTTGACATGTACTTTTATCTGTCTTATAAGCCTTTTGGCATGGAAAAGACATAAATAAAGCTTCTTCTTCTTCTTCTTCTTCTTCTTCTCTCTCTCTCTCTCTCTCTCTCTCTCTCTCTCTCTCTCTCTCTCTCTCTCTCTCTCTCTCTCTCTCTCTCTCTCAGCTCACATTATCGCTATTTTCATCCAAAAACTATAAAAACCCTAAAAAAAACCCTAAGGAAACCCTAAAAATTGAAAAATCTGCGCGTTCCTGTCTCTCGCACGATCTCATTCCTCTCCCCTAATGGTTTTATACCTGGTTTCTCTCTCTAGAAGTTCTAAAAACACACGCGTTCTAGAATCTTCCAAAAACACATGTGTTCTCTCTCTAGAAGCTTCTAATAACACGTGTTCTCTCTCTAGATTTTCAAACCTACATCAAATGCACTTCAAATGCCCTTCAATGACGTTTTAGAGCAAACGTGGACCAATGGAAATCTGCAAATCCCATTTTATCTCTAATTGGGGTCTCTCTCTCTCTCTCTCTTTCTCTCTCTCTCTCTCTCGCTCTCTCTCTCTCTCTCCCATTGATGATACTGCCCTCGCTACCACTGATGATATCCCACCCCTCGCTGCCCTCGCTACGGCTGTGGACACCCCCCTTGCTGCCCTCGCTACTGATGCTGACCCCCTCCTCGCTGATGAGACCTCCATTCTCTATAATGTTGCCACCTCCATTCTTGATGGTGCTGTCATCTCAACGATGCCTGCCGCTGCTGTGGCACTCCCTTCCACCCCATCTTTCGGTTCTTCCTCTTCTTCTTCTTCTTCCTTCACTATTGCCCCCCCTCCTTCTCTCTCATCCTCTTCTTCCTCCACATCATCTTCACACACACACAGCCCCTCCATTTCCAACCCCCATTCTCTACACTCCCTCCAACTCAACGGAACTCTTTTCCTCTTGACCAAATGCGAGCAGATCTCCGTTTCTTGAAGCAAGAACTTTCACAGATGAAAGAAGTAATGGTTTCCTTACTAAAGGAAAAGAACCTGTTGCAGTCCCCAAGTGATCAACACCAAGCAGGCCGCAACCTCGAAATCGACCACCACCATGATACAGGCGCTTGTGTAATAGATCCTAACACCACAATAGGGCAAACACTAACTGATCCACCCAACCTTGCCTACTCCCTCATATAGAGTAAGCCCCTCCTAGCCCAGTGTGAGGACTGGTAGCATGCTACTGCCAAGTGTCGGCCACGTGGCACTGACGTGGCCGACTGCACGTCGGGACCCAACTGGGAGCCCTATCCTGCTGACAGGGTCCCTAGGCTGTGTTAGGCCCGCCATGGCTATGGACCGTGCTGGGGCACACTACTCACACTGTCTTGCCCTGTTGGTCATGTACACTGGACACGACCCTGACTGTGGTATCTGACCTATCTGTGTTCTCTAGGGTTCGGCACTGGTTACGAGCTCGTAACAGCTTGAGAGTAAGATTGAGCAACATAAAGATTCATGGGCAGCAGTCTTGAAGAAAGGCACCACACATAGCGCCCCCATTTCCTCAGTCATCTCAGCCACCATTTCGGAAGAGCGGTCACGGAGTAGAAGGTCCATAACATTAGGGTTCGCGGGATACCCCACATTTGCTTCGATCTTCCAGACACTCCTACCATCGTGTTCTCCATCGTAAGAAGCATTCCTATGACGATTCTGAAGGGAAAAGTCTTATTGACCTTCTTTTCAGTTCTTTTGCGGGCGCTTTTTGGCGTCAGTTCATCCCTTGCTCTCCACCACCTCCCAGCCTGTATACCGTCCCTACCGACTCGCCGATCTCTATATATCCACGACCATCCGAGTTCCTTCTTCACCTCTGACATGGTACTTGCAGAGGTGGTCCCACAAGGCCAGAGATATTGAAGACCTTGAATCTGAGCTCCTTTCCCATGCCTCTGACTTACTTGCCCCCACCATAGACACCCTTCTTAATTCCACAGTTGTTTCCGGTTTCCCATCATCCTGGTGCACCAACATTATCCACCCCATCCATAAGAATGGTGACCCCATGATTCCGAGTAACTACCCACCATCATGATTGGACATGTCCTGGCGAAACTATATGGTACTATCCTACAGTCGATTGTGAACACAGAGGCGGAGACTAGGAGATTACATGCCATGGGTCAAGCAAGTTTTCGAGCCCACTACTCTACTGCAGACCACATCTTCACATTGCGGACACTGATTGAGGAGGCTAAGCACAGGAGAGAGAGGGTTTACTATTGTTTTGTGCACTTCAGGAAAGCCTTTGATTCCGTTCCTCGCTCATTGCTCATCCAGAGACTCCAAGACCTTGGCTTCCTGTAATGGCAGTTTATGAGCATGTCCTGGGATGTTTCCGGCATAGCAGTGGCATATCCGAACACATTTGGAGCACTATTGGGGTAAAGCAGGGTTGTTCCCTCTCACCAGTCCTCTTTGGCCTGTACATTGATGAGTTGGAGCGAGTCATTACACAGTGTGGCGGTGCTGGTGGCATGCCAGCTTGGGGACATCTTGATTGCGATCCTCCTTTATGCCGATGATGTGGTATCGGTTTCACCGACCAGAGAGGGTCTCCAGCGACAGTTGGACTGCCTACATGAGTTTTGCACCAGATGGGGCCTAGGGGTGAACATTGGGAAGACCAAGGTTATGGTCTTCAACACTTCACGAGCATTCATGCAGCAACAGGAGCTTACTTTGGGTGGACAGGTTTTAGAGGTGGTCCCTTCCTACACATACCTGGGGATCCTTTTCTCAGGTCCTATTTTTAGCATGAGACAGGCCACCACCACTCGACCGGGGAAGGGGCATGCCTCCCTTGTTTAGCTAGAGCGATTTTGTTTCCGGAAGTCCATCCAGGATGCTCGCAGTAAGTGTCGCCTCTTTGATACCATTGTCACCCCCACGGCTCTGTATGCGGCAGAGACATGGTGTACAGGTCTCCCCTCCTCATATTGGGCCAGTCTTTCACGATTACAGACCACCATGCTGGCCCGGCTGATTCGAGCGAAACCTTCTGTTCCACATGAGATTCTCTTGGCTGAGTTTGCAGTTCCACCTTTACAGATCGAGACAGCTCTTCAGCTCATCACTTATATACAGAGGATACAGGCGTTACCAGAGATAGACAAACGATACACACAGGTTGCACTACTCTCTTCACAGCATCTTCATGATCAGGGCTACAGGTTATCATGGTTCTCTCAGGCATCTCACCTCCTACTTGATTCATTTGGTATCTCCATCACAGAGCTACCCTCAGGCACCCACCAGTATATCAGACGATTCCTCTATCGCACATACCTAGAGCGGACTTGGCATAATCAGTTAGGGGTTAAGCCAGCTTTCTACCAGACCCATTTCTTGGAGCTGGATACATCAGGGGCCCCGGTTATGCCACGCTACTTGGATTCGGGACTATCACATTGCCTCAGATTCACATTGGGACAGCTTAGGGTGTCTTCTCATCAACTAGCTATTGAGACTAAGAGATTTCATGGTATTTCCAGAGAGGAGCGGATTTGCCAGTTATGCTCTCTAGGTGAGGTGGAGTCTGAGGAGCACTTTATCTTCCGATGCCCTGTATACTATGAGATCAGAGGGCGGTATCACTACCTGCTTCGAGACATGCCTAACTACTCTACGCTCTCTCGTGGCCTATGAGGACCCACGATGTGTCACTCTGATGATACGTGAGATGGTCATACTACGGAGAGGTTTATACGGGACACCACAGCATTCTACCTCACAGCCATTGATCACTTAATTCTTTACTAGGCGGAGATCACATGATCTAGTGCCGGAGGAGGATTACGACGACGACGAGGATGATAGCCGCTCACATGCTCATAGAGACCAGAGATAGTGTACTTCCCACCATCACGTTACTACCAGGATCACTAGACATCATACATTGAGGCGTGCCACTGCTACACACGCTCATCACAGAGTACGCGCTTTCTCATGTTGTGGCTCGCATTACATCTTTTTATAGTATCGGTACAACAGCAACAGCAGCACAGGCTTCGCAGTCTTGACATCTTGACATAGATACATATGATCAGTATGCACACACACCGCATACGTGTCTATTTTAGTTTGTTTTTCTTTATTACGTATTGGAGACGTTTTATACGCTCCCATGGTTACCACACTTGACATGTACTTTTTAGTCTTATATGCCTTTTGGCATGGAAAAGACATTAATAAAGCTTTCTTTCTTTCTTTCTCTCTCTCTCTCTTTGGTCCTCACGGTTTATCTCAGATCATATCTGGAGCACTATTGGTGTTAAACAGGGTCGTTCTCTATCTCCAACCCTGTTTGGGCTATATATCGATGAGCTTGAGAGAGTCATTGAGGGTACCAGAGAGGGATTACAGCGACAGCTCGACAGCCTTCATGCTTTCTGCAGTAGATGGGAATTGGGAGTTAACATATTGAAAACCAAAGTTATGGTTTTCAACACATCGAGAGCTTTTATGCAGCGCCAGGAACTCATCTTCGACAGGCACCCCTTGGAGGTTGTATCTTCCTACACTTACCTTGGCGTACTCTTTACAAGCCCTATCTTTGGTATGCGACAGGCAGCTTCCGCCAGACTTGGGAAGCACACGCCTCCCTTGTCCAGTTAGAGCGTTTCTACTTCAGACGGTTAATTCGGGATCAAGGTTGCATCCCGATTCGAACAGGTCGATTCGAACCGGCCGGTTCGAACCGATTCTTTGAGGTTCGAACCGCCAGGCCAGGTTCGAATCAGAAAACGGTTCGAAAAAAAAGTCAAACATTCACTGATAGTACAGATACTTAAATTTTAATAGCTAAACAATTTCAATCTTCCTCTAAATTTACAGATATCAGAATTCAGGATAATTAGATCTCTTGTGACGGTGTGACCTGTCGTATCAAGATTCAATTTTCAAAACAGAATTTACAGAAATTAGAATGACATTATGAGTCATGACCCAAGCTTAAACAGACTACATAGTACATACTACAGTTAAAACTTAACTTCAGGAATCTAAAACTTGAAACTTGAAACTAGATTCTAGAATCCATAATATATCATGGTTCGTGAATCATAACAAAATAGTAAATACAAATGCCAGGCGCCTCATGAGTTCGGTCACCAATGTAATGTGAGATGTGTCTGATGATAAATCATGATGTGTACATACTACACTATAAATACTAAACAGCTCAAGAGTCAATGCTCATCTAGTGAGTTGTGACATGAACATCGTAGTGTCATCTACAGACTAGTAACTAGTAACTACAATGATCTAATGTACATACTACAATCATCTGAAGACTGACATCAATGAGCAATGAGCAAGGCCTAGGCTGCAGTGAGCACTTTAAACTCTCCTACGCCTGAGTCTCCTCCCACTCGCTGCCGCTGGTGGTATTGTGGAGCCTGCTGTGGCCTCTCGAGTGGTAGGCTCAGCTACGAAATCCTCATCAGAGGCAGAGGTATGATGCCCCTCATCCTCATCCCCGCCCTCCTCGGACTCCTCATCCTCATACTCCTCCTCTGAGGACTCTGACCCTGAATGCCTCAGACTCATCCTCGGGGCTATGAGCACGGGAGCTGCTAGCCTCTCCTGCCCTCCTACGCTCTGCTCGAGTGACAGGCCCTGCACAGTGCACACAAAGAGGGACAAACGTGTTATTGCCTGCAAATTAGTAAATTACAATTTACGATATTTAGTAACTTCAAACTTCGAAAATTTAATTCAAGACCTGTCACCTTAGACAATCCTAATTTCTCACCTGCACTCTGCATGGCCTCCTCATGGAGGAATGCATACACGTCCTCCTCTGACTAGTCTCTCGGTGGCAACTCTGGAACCTTTGCCACATCGATCAGATCGGGATTAACCTACGCACATGTCACAATGCACATTGAAATCAAGACAAAATTTGGAGGGCCAAGTCCCGACAAAAGTTAAAATTTAGCTACATAGTACAGTCTAGTATCTACTATGTAGTATGTACTATGTAGTATGTACTATGTAGTATGTAATATGATCTATTTAGTATAATAGTGTCTACTAATTGCCAACTAGGTCCTGCCACCTGGAGGCTAGGATGATGGATCACATGTTAGAATTTGGAAATTATAATTTATGGTGTACAAGTTACCTGGATAGGCTCTGCGGTGGTCTGGAGTCTACCCAAAAGTCTCAGGTTGGCGTGTACGTACACCAACCTCTCCAACTGCGCTGATGATAGTCGATTCCTCTTCTTCGTGTGAATCATGAAATGGATACTCTAGTTCCTCTCACAAGTGACTACAGTGCAGTCCTGTGAGAGAATCCTGATGGCAAGGCGACGCAATTTGGGGACATCAACCCCAAACTTCGACCACCATGACACGGACGTAGCTGGCCTGAATCACAGTTCAAGGGGTAGTACTTACTACTAGCAAGTTGCAACCAAGTTCCAAGTTCCAACAAGTTACAATATGATTGACTAATTGTGCAGTAAAAAGTGAAGTAAGTTGTAACAAGTTTAAACTGTAATGTTAAATGGACCATGCCACATGGTCAGTTTATTACCCTCTCTCAAAAGCGTCGGGCCAGTGGCGAACTCCAAGGTCTCATGCCTGAAAATCTGAAGCTCATCCAGCAGGTTATCCTGCTCGCATACATCAGGATAAACTCGAGAGATATAGGCATTCCAGCCATCCCTGAGCTCCCTATCTGTGAACTGCTCCTCATTCCTCCAAAGTGGATGGAGTATGTGGGCCATGGCATGCAAGAGTCAAGACACAATAATAATTATACAATTCCGGAAACAACCTATAGAAAATTGGGGTCCCCGGGCATGGGAGCATCCCGAGACCCCCTCCACACCACCTACATCTTGGAATATGGAACTGTAATGGCTCATCATCCACGGCTGGAGATCTTACCGACTTCATCACAGACAGAGATATATTATTTTTTTATGGAGACACATGAGAGCCCAGAGAGAGGACTACCCACATTTGCAGGTTACAGATGGGATTCAGTTTATAGGACAGAGACTCAATCAGCGAGTGGCAGAGGTTCGGGTGGAGTTGCATGTCTCTATCGAGAGTCACTACAACCAGTTATTGAGTTTCTCCGACATGATGCACAGGCACGATACATATGGGCTCATATCACTAGGCGAGCTATCGGTTTGGATAGGGATCTCTTCATTGCTGCCTGCTACTTCCCTCCAGAGTCCTCCTCCTTTGCAGACGGCTCTGGCTCTCCTTATACTGATCTCTCCGCTGACATTGTCAGATTTATAGATCGGGGTTATGTCCTTCTCACTGGCGGCTTTAATGCCAGGACTGCTACCAGACAGGTGGATTTCCACGACACTGATGACATATTACGTACACGAGCTATTTATTGTGAGGACATTGGCATCACTAGGAGCTCAGAGGATATGATGGGCCCTATCACGAGTTATGGAGAGTACCTTCTACAGATGGGTGAGGCTCACGAGTTGGCCATTTACAATGGCTTGCCTTGCTGGCCACATTCTAGCAAATTCACTTGCCATCCACATAGCGGAGGACACGGTGTTGTCGACTATCTCATGGGGTCACCAGTTTTTATCCCACTTATATCTGATTTCCACATTCTTCCCACTACCCTTTCCGATCACTCCTTCCCATCTTTCAGTATGGGCTCCATCCCGACTTCCCAACCACTCATGATTCCACCCATCTCTCGTGCACCCAAATACACCTTTGATCGCTCTCACATCAAGACATACCAGGAGGCCGTCAGTTCATCTCTTTGTCATTTTCCCCACCACACGTCGTTGGAGACACAAGCTATCTTCCTTACCACGTCACTACATACCGCTGCAGCATTTTCCTTTCCCTCCAAACCACATCGACGCCCACCCACTCCGTCACACCCTATCCGACCTCCCTGGTTTGACGCCGAGTGTCGTATCCTCCATCTCCAAGTTACCCAAGCTAGATTGCATAATACACACCTTCTTCCTACAACTCGTCGATCTTTCCATTATGCCCTCCGACGGAAGAAACGGACGTATGAAACTCAAAAAAGGGAAAAGCTTAGTCGATTCCCTTTGCAGTTCCTCATCTGGCGCCTTCTGGAGAGAATTCGTCCCCCGTGCCCCACCTCTTCCCCTCACTGACCTCCATACCTGGACTACATATGCCACTACCTTATATATTGTACCCACGGACACACCCATCTCCATTTCTCCCCGACTGACTACTTTCACTTTCTTCACCCGGGACATGGTCTTGACCGCCATCAAAAAACTGAAAACTTGTCGCACCCATGATATTGACGATCTTGAATCCGAACTATTAATCCATGCTGCAGATATACTTTCACCGATCCTAGCCACTTTGCTTAATCAAGCAGTTGTCTCCGGCTTCCCTTCCTCCTAGTGCACCAACATCATCCACCCCATTCATAAAACTGGTGACCCCATGGACCCTGGAAACTATCGCACCATTATGATTGGACACATCATTGCTAAGTTATATGGCACCATCCTACAGTCAGCAGTCAGTTCTGAGGCCGAGTCTAGAGATTACATGCATTGGGCCAGGCAGGTTTCAGAGCACACTACTCCACCACAGATCATATCTTCACCCTTCGGGCCATTATTGAGGAGGCTAGACACAGAAGAGAACGGGTCTACTGTTGTTTTGTTGACTTCAGGAAAGCCTTCGACTCTGTTCCACGATCCCTTCTCATTCAGCGTCTACGTGATCTTGGTTTTTCTACTGACATGATCTTGGCAGTGAGGGCACTATATGAGAGAGTCCTTGGCTGTTTTCGGAGTGATACCGGCATCTCAGACCACATCTGTAGCACTATTGGCGTGAAACAGGGTTGTTCTCTATCCCCAACGCTGTTTGGACTATATATTGACGAGCTTGAGAGAGTTATTGAGGGATGCGAGGGCACAGGTTGCAGGCTTGGGAGCATCTTGATTGCTATACTTTTATATGCAGATGACGTGGTCCTCCATTACAGCGACAGCTAGACAGCCTTCATGCCTTCTGCAGTAGATGGGGATTGGGGGTTAACATATTGAAAACCAAAGTTATGGTTTTCAACACATCGAGAGCTTTTATGCAGCGCCAGGAACTCATCTTTGATAGGCAACCCTTGGAGGTCGTATCTTCTTACACTTACCTTGGCGTGACAACCTCCGCCATACTTGGTAAGGGTCACGCCTCCCTTGTCCAGTTAAAGCGCTTCTGTTTCAGACGGTTTATTCGGGATGCCCCGAGTAAATGTCAGCTTTTTGATACTCTCGTTACTCCCACAGCCCTATATGCAGCAGAGGTATGGTGTGTGGGTCTTACATCTTCGAATTGGGCCAGTATTTCACGGCTGCAGGTTCTCATGCTATCTCGTATGATACGGGCTAAGCCATCTGTCCCACATCAGATTATCCTGACAGAGTTCGCGGTCCCTCCCATTCAGCTATCCGCCATCTTCCAGCTTATTCTATATATTCAACGTATTATGACGTTACCCACAGATGAGTAGAGATACACACAGACGACACTTGCCTCCTCGCGAGACCTTTATGATCAGGGGCATCGACCACCATGGTTCTCTCAGGCCTCCCGGATACTGGATACACTTGGGATTTCTATCACGGGGTCAAACCCGACTATTACAGGACACACTTTCTGGAGCTAGACACAGTTGGATTTCCAGTTTTACCACACTATCTCACCTCAGGGCTATCTCATGGGCTCCGATTTATTCTGGGCCAGTTCCAAGTGTCCTCACACCAGTTGGCGATTGAGACTGGACGCTTCCAGGGTACCCCACGTGAGGAGCGTTTTTGTCAGTTCCTTGAGACAGAGGAGCATTTCCTTTTCACATGTCCAGTTTACTATGAGATTAGAGGACGATATCATTGCCTTTTTCGTCAGACACCAGTTACATTACGGTCCCTCATCTCATATGAGGACCCTAGATGTGTGGCACTTATGATACGTGAGATGTCTCTCCTGCGTTAGGACCTATGTCAGACAGCTCAGCACACCTATCCAGACTCACAGTCTCAAATTACATCCTTCTTCTCTTGCCGGAGATCACGTTCTGATGCAGACATGACTGACAGCAATTGCTTCAAAGCGTTTCTGTTTCAGACGGTTTATTCGGGATGCCTCGAGTAAATGCCAACTTTTTGATACTCTCGTTACCCCCACAACCCTATATGCAGCAGAAGTACGGTGTACGGGTCTTACATCACCGGATTGGGCCCATATTTCACGACTGCAGGTTCTTATGTTATCTCAGATAATACGGGCTAAGTCGTCCATCCCACACCAGATTATATTGACAGAGTTTGCGGTTCCACCCATACAGCTATCCGCCATCTTCCAGCTTATAATAAATATCCAGCATATCATGATGTTACCCACAGATGAGCAGAGATACATTCAGATGGCACTTGCTTCATCACGACACCTCTATGACCAGGGACATCGACTATCATGGTTCTCTCAGGCCTCCCAGCTACTGGACACACTTGGAATATCTATCACAGACCTTCCATCAGGCACCCATGAGTACATCAGACGCTTTCTTTATAGAGCATATCTGAGACGGACATGGCAGGGGCAGCTTGGGGTCAAACCCGACTATTACAGGACACACTTTCTGGAGCTAGACACAGCAGGACTTCGAGTTTTGCCACACTACCTCACCTCAGGACTATCTCACGGGCTTCGGTTTCTGTTGGGCCAGATTCGAGTATCTTCACATCAGTTGGCTATTGAGACTGGACGCTTCCAGTGCACCCCGCGAGAGGAGCGGATTTGCTAGTTGTGCTCATTAGCTATGGTCGAGTCAGAGGAGCACTTCCTATTCACATGTCCAGTTTACTATGAGATCAGAGGGCGATATCATTGCCTTTTTCGTCAGACACATGTTACGCTACGGTCCCTTATCTCATACGAGGACCCTCATTGTGTGGCACTTATGCTACATGAGATGTCCCTCTTACGACAGGACCTATGTCAAGCAGTCCAACATACTTACCCAAACACACAGTCCCAGATTACATCATCCTTCTTCTCACGCAGGAGATCGCGTTCTGATGCAGACATGACTGATAGCGATTGCGACGACATTCCCAGACCCAAGACGCAGAGACAACGCACCACCCAGCCTCAGGCAACCATGAGAGTTACACGTCCCACCAAGCCTCCTAGACAGAGACGCACTACATATGCTCATACTCATCGACGACGCCAGCATGCTCCAGTGCTTACTGATGTTACAGCTCGCATCACAACCTTCTACAACATCAGCACAGTCCTGACTTCTTGACATGGATACATATGATTTTCATGCACAATCTTTTTCATTTATGTATTTCATTTACGTATTTATCTTAGCATGTACCAGATGTTTTTTCTTTATTACAGCATTAGAGACACTTTAGACGCTCTCTTGGTTACCACATAATTGACATGTACTTCTTTTGTCTTATATGCCTTTTGGCATGGAAAACACATTAATAAAGCTTTCTTTCTCTCTCTCTCTCTCTCTCTCTCTCTCTCTCTCTCTCTCTCTCTCTCTCTCTCTCTCTCTCTCTCTCTCTCTCTCTCTCTCTCTCCATACACACACACACACACACACACACACTGGCTCTAAACTCATCAAGAAGGATCCTCAAGCTTGAATTTCCCAATTGGGAAAAGGACATCAATAGTTCTTTTTCCAGCTGATCTTCTGCTATTTCAACTGAAAGTCACCCTATGTTGTTGCTTTCACGTTGGACCTTCCTAATGCATCTTGCTCTTTCGACCTAGTTTTTATACGTATGACATTTTTCTTCATGAAAAATTTTATTCAGCTCTTCTTCGAAGCTTGAGCTTGAAGATTCTCTCTTACTTGGAAGCAAAGATACCTTTATAATTTCATTGTTATTTGTTTCATGATTCATCTATGATTTAACATCGAATTTCAGGCTTGTTCAAACGCTAAAAGTATACATAATACAAGTCACAGGTGTCAGTAACACTAAATACGTATCGGGTAAAGTTTAAAAGGTAATATGGAATTTGGAATCTTTAATGCCACTATGCAACTATGTTTTTGGCCATTCTAAAAATTCGAATTTTGAAACCCTAGAACCGATTCGCCGATTCGAAAACCCTAAGACTGATTCGAAAAGGTCGAATAGGCCAAATCGGCCGATTCCAATTCGTCCGATTCGGAGTAGGAAGGAAACTTTACTAGTCATGTTGAAAAACAGTTTTGAAAATCAAACATAGTAGGAACTTACAGAGGGTGTCTCAATGCTGAGAAACTAAAAGGACCATTCATGTTCATCTGTCGCAATTAGAATGGTGTACACAAAAAAAAAGCAATTTTCATTGTGGAGAACATATATTAACTGACGGCAGCGACAGGCTCGTAAATATGAAAAATTACGAGCACATCATCGCATTATGCATCCATCACCTTATCCATATTCAGGGTGGTAAGTTCATTAGCTGGTGTCCCTGGTCGGTGCACACGCCTAGGTAGGGGTGTATAAAAGCATCTTCCACTGCCTCTCTTTCTCTTCTCCGATTCCAAGTCTTGCTTATCTTCATGTATGTTATGTGTTGTTTCAAAATCCTTTCTCTGCACTGCAAACTTTTGTGAATGGATCTCTTGAAACCTGGAGATTTGCTCCGTAAGCTGTCTCTCTGCCATTGTCTGAAAATTTTTCTCCAGCAATTCACCTTCAGCTGTGACAGTTATATCCTTTCCAACTGGCTCTTTTCACAGATAAATATAACAGAAGAAAGAAGTAAGAACCTTGCACCAGGTAGTGCTAGGACTGGAAGAATATTAGATGACTCCATCATCAAGCACCAGAGAAAACATAACATGATACAATGAGCAAATTTTTCAAAACGCACTTGCATGAGAACATGATCTTGTCTAGTAACCTATAAATGATATCAATTCACATGCACGTTTCTTGGCAACCACGTTCTGTGCACCTTATAAAGGACGAGTCCGACGGTGGAAACATGATAGAGACATAATTGCAGAATTTCATATAAAGGACGCATCAAAGTGGCATCAATCACTTACCCATAAAAACATTGTGGTTACAGGATAATGTAAACAGTCAGCTAAGGGGGAAATTTGGGTGGAAACTAGATGTTTCACTGGCACTGGCTGCCAGGGGCAAAACTTGTGAGGGAAAGTTAAAATACCATGCTTAACAAGCAATGAAGTGAAACACCACCTTTAGGTGCAACAAACTTATCCAATTATCAGCTTTGGGAAGATTATTTCCTGATTTCCAGATACACAAACAAAATCTTATATCTCACCTCAACTCCTATCACCCATTGTCATCAAGATGCTTGAAAGATTATTGTCACAAACACCACAGCTGCATAAAAACCCAAAGCCATCTTGAAGTAAAAAAATTGAGAGTACATTCACCCCTAGTGGGTAATTGGAAAGTATTGTGTCTTGCTAAGGGAAGAGATAAACAAGACTTGCTAATGGTCTTAGTGAGTGTGAATGGTTAGAGGGAAATGAAAACAAAATGGCATTCAAAACAGAACTTTTATTCTCTATTGTCAAAAAGGTTGGATTCAGAACCCCTGAGGAGGACGAGTTCGCAGTCCCCTCCTTATGGCCACTAGCTCTTTTGGACCTTAGCACAGCAGCTGGGTGTGCAATACACCAAAGCACAGTAGAAGCAGTGGCTACAGCAACTTAAGTATGACATATTTTGTTAATGTATTTGCTGATTATCCATGACACTTGTGGAATTATTCCTGAGGAGGATGAGTTCGCAGTCCCCTCCTTATGGCCACTAGCTCTTTTGGACCTTAGCACAGCAGCTGGGTGTGCAATACCCCAAAGCACAGTAGAAGCAGTGGCTACAGCAACTTAAGTATGACATATTTTGTTAATGTATTTGCTGATTATCCATGACACTTGTGGAATTATTGAGGTCAATCCAATCCTATCAACAACAAGTAACCCTTGATGTAAAGCCTCACTTGTAACAAGTGGTTAAAGATAGGTCATAGGCCTGCATAGCTCGTTAATGCAAATACTCTGCTGAACTTTTACACAGCCTAGTGAGTACCAATAGGGAAAAGGCAAATTCTAGAAATCCTTCCTCCCTTTGAAAAACTAATAGTAAGAGTCTGGCTCCTTAGATAATCACGGTTACTTTCTATGTAACGATTCGTTGAGGATCAAGTAGGTGATATGACTGATTTCCTTGTATGAGCTATTGCTCTCTTTTCAGTTTTGTTATTGTAGCTCATTGTTTTTTAAGTTAGGGAAATCACCTAGTCATTCCTCAACGAATCGTTACATATTGATATTATGCTTAATCCTCACTCCCATGCTCAGTTTCTAAAATGAAATTATACCCAGGTTTCATAATCCAGTGATTTGGTCTTTTTTCCTGAGATTGAAATTCACCAGCTATGACTATGAGGTTTGATTAAGGAAGCATCAATCGAAGGAGCTTGACTCTTATAGGAGTTTACTATCCAGTCTTGGATATATTCGTTGGAAGCTATTATCCATCGCAGCATCTGTATTCAGTCAGCCTTCAACGTGAATTCTCTCAAATTGGCAGCAACAAACCTATCTCGTGGGGCAGCAAACAAACTTCTTGAGGCATCCAACCTACAATCAACAGCAAGCAAACATGAACTGATCTCAGGTTTTGTGAGTCAGCAAACAACCTATCAAAGGTTATAAGGCCTAGCAGATCAGTGCACCGCGGTCAACAGGATTTTTGCAGAAATACAATTATTTCCTTATCAGAGGTAGTCACAGTTGTCAAGAGGTAGTATTATTTAACCCTTAGAAGCCCGTTCCGACCCTTTTGGGTCGGAACGTACTGTACATTCCGGAACGAACTGGGTCGGAACATTTTTTTGAAGGAAAAAAAAAACCAGATCAAAATGCCACCTGCTGGACGTGATCTTCAGAACTGGCGATCTTCCTTCTTGATAGTATATTGAGGGACGCTTTATAATACATTGAGGGACGCTACAGATCAGAAATCGATTTGAAATCATTGTTTTAAAATCGATGATGTGTAGATTTTAAACAAAGAAGTCGATTTTAACAAACACGTTGATCCTAGAATCGCTATCTTCTCTGACTGCTGCTCACATTAATCCTAGAATCGCTATCTGCCACGTTACATATATCTGAGCTAGAATCGCTGTCTGAGCCATGCTATGTATCTTAGGAATCAAATCAGAAATATGTTTGTAACCACGCTTTTGCTTTGTTTTGGACAATCCTGCGTCAATCAGTCGTTTGAATTTTGAGGCCTGGCCCAGGAGTTTATGTATAATCAACCAATGCACAGCCTAAATCCGCTAGATATTTGAAACGGGTTTGTTCCTTAATCTGATTATCTGATTACTACGTTTTTCCGCAGAATCCCAGCAAAATCCGTATATTGACACCTGCCTCGATGCTGTCTTAAACTGTGATGACACACACTGATTGCCCGTATTGTCTCTATCTCTGTATTTAGTTGCCCATCGTCTATTAACTCTCAGGATATAGTTTTTTTTTGTAAAAAAAACGTGTTTTTTATATTTTTTTTGGGAGTCCCAACGGAACGCGTTCCAGAACGCATTCCGTTCCGGAACGGAGGGCAACTAAAATTTAACCTATTTCTGACTGTCAGAAGAAGCGTGGTTATTGACAATACTTTGGCATCCTACTAGCATGTCAAATGGCAAATAGTTGCAATATTGGGCTCCTCAATGGAGTTCTGCTCCATGAGGTCCTAAGTCATTGAGTTATCATCATAGTCTGCTGAAATAAGTTGAAATATATGAAACTCTATTTCGAAACAGTTCATCTCAACAAACCGTTCGAAACAAATTTTCAATGAATGAAACAGTTTTCATAAAAATAAGAATAAAACTGAATTTCTTTTGTTTTTCCTAGTGGCAAAGCTTGTGTCTGCCAAGGTTCAAAACTTTCAACAACTCTTTTGGTAAGAAAATTCTTAACAAAGATACTTTTGGTGCTCAGTAACTCTCGCCGATTTGAAAATTCAGCTCTGAAAAACTTGGCGAAGGTTCAAATGAAACCAATATGTTGTTTATGATGTCTGTGAGGGTTGTTTGGACCTAAAAATGGTATAAGAACAAAAATAACTTTCGCAAGGATAAATTTCATAATTCATTGAACTTATCTTCATAGAGATTACTGGAAGTCATTGTTTGTACGAGAAATTCTCAGAATGAGTTGCAAAAGTTTTTGACCAGATACTGAGGTTTTTCTTAGTATGGGTCTGTTTTTCACTAAAAACTGACCAGAATCAGAAATAGTCTTCACAAGGCTTGAATACTGGAGGGAAGGTTACTTGTGTGAACAATCAATTGTGCAAAGGTTTACAAACTGGCAAGGGTTCTTTTAGCTTGAAAATGTTTCAAAATCACTGGGAACCTTTGCTCGACCTTATCTTTGGAAACTAACATTTGCAGGAGTAAATGGAGGTTAAAAATACTAAAATTCAGCTCTGAAAAACTTGGCAAAGGTTCAAATGAAACAAAAATGTTGTTTATGATGTCTGCGAGGGTTGTTTGGACCTAAAAATGGTATAAGAGCAAGGATAAGTTTCATAATTCATTGAACTTACCTTCATAGAGATTACTGGAAGTCAAAGGTTGTATGAGGAATTCTCAGAATGAGTTGCAAAGGTTTATGACCAGATACTGAGGTTTTTCTTAGTAGGGGTCTGTTTTTCACTAAAAACTGACCAGAATGTCTTCGCAAGGCTTGAATACTGGAGGGCAACCTTTGCAAAGACCTATGTGAGCTAGTCACAATGTGAGCAGGCTGCAGCAGGACTTGTAAAGGTTAAGGACAAAATTTTATTGAATTCTGAAGGTTTTTGGATTATGATGCCCTTATTGGCCAAATTAGCCTTCGCATGGCTTCAAAACCGAGCAAGAACCTTCACAAAAGTTATGGACTTGGCTCATTACATTCGCCGCGTAAATTCTTTTATTGTTATTATGCATAAGCAGGCCTAAGGGCCCTTTTTATTCTTATACTGGCCTTGGGCCCTATTTGGTTATATTTTTAGGACTTGGTCACATTGATTTGGAGTGAGGGTCGGCTATTGGGAGGGCGCACTATTTTCCCTTTTTTGAATCCTCCATTTGATTCAGAGTAGGGCAGCATTGTATTTCCTTATTCAGTTTATGATTATTGCTCCTCTTTTAGCCTCCTTAAGCATTCTCTTCCCGCTTTCTAGAGTAAGTCCTGCTTTCTAGCATAGCTAGTGAATCTTAGCTTGTAACTTGGTATCAGTTACGAATAAAGCCACAGCTGATCTAAAGCTAAGCTATGAAAGCATCACATAAGCAAGACTTAAGCTATGAAAGCAACACATAAGCAAGACTTAACCCTAGAAAGCAGGAAAGAGAGAGATTAAGGAGACAAAAGAGAGAGATCAATATCATCAGCTAAATAACAAATGACACAGTTTCCCTACTTATAGCCAAGAGGAAGCCCTAAAAGGAAGCTTCCGGTGGCTAGGGCCCAACTGGGAGGGAAAATAGTGCGCCCTCCAAGAAGGCCCCCACTCTCCAATAATATGTCCAAATGGCCTAATAATGAGTAATAAGGCCAAAGGCCAACCATATAGTCTAAGTGTCACTAATGAATTAAAAAGGGCCCAAGGCCTGCTTATGCATAAAGTAAAGTAAATGTAAATGGACGCGGCGAATGTAATGAGCCGAGTCCATAACTCTCCCTGGCACAAAAAAAATAGACCCAACTGCCAAAAAGAAACTGGATCAAATAGCAGCAAGCCCTGGTACATCAACAACTAGAACAACATCTGATGTAGAGAAATCAACAAGGGCAGCAAGAGCACGAGCCTGATCCGCAAGTGATGGTGTATGATAAAAGACATCAATAGGCTCCCATGTGGCCTCCTCAATAGGATGACCATCCTGGACCAAAAACTGAATCTGTTGGCGGCATCAACTATGGTATAGACGAACCTGTAATATAGCAGCAGGTAAAAATGGAAATAACTCTGGAGCAGTAGGAAACTCAGCATCACAAGGAGCGTCATCCTCAATAGCAGCACGTAATAAACTGACATGGAATACATCACAGGCACGTGCGGAAGCAGGAAGTTGTAAGCTATATGTAACTGGACTAAGAACCTCCAAAATGCGATAAGGCCCATAATAACGTGGTGCAAGCTTCTCAGTAGAAGCATGGCCCTAGACAAAATGATGGCGTGCAAACCGTAAGCGTAGATAAACCATATCTCCAAGCTGAAACTCAACATGGCGGCGGTGACGATCAACTGAGGTATGATAAAACTGCTGAACATGTTGTAAATGAGAACTGGCCCGGGTAATAAGCTCTCGAGCACTTGATAGAAAAGATGCAAGTGTGACAGGTGTATCCTTAGGAGGGAGAGGAATGCCAGGTAAAAGAGGGTCATAGCCATGAGATAAGAAAAATGGTGAGACACCTGTGCTGGTACTAACAGAGCTATTATAGCTATACTCTGCTAAACATAAATGCTGATCCCAATCCTTCCCAGAAGGAGTAACAAAATCGCGTAAATAATCCTCAAGGATCCTGTTAAGGACCTCAGACTGCCCATCAGAAGTAGAATGATCAAGCAGCAACCAGGAATGCCAAGGTATCCGTAATGCCCAAGATAGTAGAGGATCAGCCCAAAAGATAGGGACATCATACCAAGGTATCCAAAAAGCCCGAGAAGGTAGAACTACATCAGCAACAGGAAGCCGATAAGGAAACTGGAAAAGAAAAGGACACTCATCGCGAATAGCCGCATCATACACGTAACCATCAACCATATGTGCAAACTCAATGATATAGGTGCCCCAAGAAAAGATAGCAGCATCGGAAGACCAGCACCAAGGAGTAGGAACATAAGCAGGATGACAGGCACGCTGTAATAGCATGGAAAAGCAAGCGATATGCCAGGAAACATGGATCATAAAGAGATCATTCTGACAAAGGATAGCTAAAATGGAGAAACGTGCACCAGCATGGTCAAAAGCCCAAGGTATCCATAAGGCCCATGAATGAGAAGTAGCAATGGCACACGGTACCTTCAAGGCCCCTATCACGAGAAGAGCAGCATGCCAAAAGCTCCAGAAGGTCCAAGAAATCAATGCATCATCTAAAAAAGCATGATGCATAAAAACAATAGCAAAAAATCTAGAAATAGTAGAGGCCTCAACTGAAAAACTGTAGCCGAAAAACTCATCCAGAAAGACCTCATATGGAGAATCGGATGACCCATCGGATGGAGAATCAGATGACCCATTGGAACTGGCCGCAAGTATAATCCCACAGTACACACCAGGCGCACAAGTGAGGAAGAGAAGAAATGCATTGGAACGCGGAACATGATCCCCAACATCAGTAGTAAGCAGCGGATCAATATCCTCGTGTAGCTGGGGATGAGTATCAAAGCACATATGAGCAATACTGAAGTATATGGCGGCAACATCCCCACAAACTATCCAAGAGAGGAGAAGGAACTCTCTCAAGGTACTCTGATGGTCTCGAAAAACCAGAACAAAGTGGCAACTCAGCATCAGAGACCAAGCGAAGTCCTGCTTATGTGATGCTTTCATAGCTTAGCTTTAGATCAGCTGTGGCTCTATTCGTAACTTGGTATCAGAGCACTTTCCTGATTGCTGAATTTCAAATCTAATTTTCTGATTGGGTGCCCATTTTCCTTGCTGATTTTTCTCTCTTTGCTGAGGGCTTTCGTCTCTTTGCTTCAGCAACATTCAGCACAGTTTGGAGAAGGACCAGCTCCCATCATTTTCCTTGCCGGAGCTTTAGCAGATAGTTAGCGGAAGTACTTCCGCAAAATTTGGCGGCCGGAAAAAAAAATTATTTATTTTTTTATTGGGCAGATTATTTCCAATGCCCAAGTTCCAACCCTCTATCACCCATTTCCAGCTTGTTTGCAGGCTCTCCAGCGCCCAATTCCCTCTCTTTCGTCCGTTCCTCCTTCCATTTTCAGCCCTCTTTTCACTTTTGTTTGCAGGCTGTCCAGCCGCTTCATACTTGTCACTTTCGTCCGTTTTTGTCTCCGTTTGCAGCCATTTTTCACACCTTGTTTGCAGGCTGTCCATCGCCCATCCTCAACCAAATTTCACGAAATTCCGACTCCGTTTGATACTCCAACTTGTCACTTGCCTCCTGGCTGTCCAGCGCATTTTTATAGCCTTCATTTTCACTTTTTTTCATTTGCTGATTGCTGTCCTTTCTTAGTTGTGATAATAGTGGTTTTAATAGACTAATTTGGGGTGACGACAAGAGTCCGCTCTCTCAAGTTTTCGTCTATTCCTTCCACTATCATTATGGCACATTCACCTACCCCAAGTGAGACTACTCAAGAGAAACCTTATCCGATCAGTTTCGTCGCATGGATGAGACCCTTTCTGGCCTCGTTCTTCGCTTCGATACCGTTATGACCGGCTTTGCTACTATACAGTCACAGATTGATTCTTTACAGCCTCATGGTCCTGGTAAATCTCCTGTTTTTCCTTCATTTGGGACCCCCCCTCCATTTGGATTTCCATCTTCCTCTGCTAGTCAGCCTGGTGGTGGACCGTTCATTCCACCTAACCCATCTCCTGGTTTCTTTTCACGTCCCCCACTTCCTGAGCCACACTTTGCACGAGACTTTCGTGATAGGGTACAGCTTGCTACCTATTCTGGTTCCTCTGACAGGAACTTATTAGAGAATTGGTTTGCTAAGCTTGACACATATTTTCAGATCTACCCTAAGACTAATCCTCAAAAGATCTCGTTGGCTGCTTTACATTTAGATGGACGCGCCGCCATGTGGTGGCGAGTTTATAGAGCTGATCCTGATCGGGAAAGGCTCCATTTATGGCATACTTTTCGCCGTGACCTCCGTCATGCTATAATTGACCCTCAGTGGCTCGACCGCAAACGTGATACATTCCGTAGTCTCACTCAGACCAGTGATCTTGCTTCTTATACAGATCAGTTTATGGAGCTTTCTTATCTTTTCACAAATCTATAGACCACTGAGCTTATTTCTCGTTACATTGCTGGGCTTCGTGGTGCTTTACGTTATGATGTTTCTTCCTTCCGTCCTCCCACACTTGTTGAGGCGATGTCTCTTGCCAGTACTTTACAGCATAAGTACTCTGACACTCTTCCTTCCCGCTTCTCCCGACCCCATCCTTCTGCTTCATCTTTTCCTGCTGCGTCCACCCCTACACCTGCCCCTTCTGTTCCAGCTCTCTCCATTGTCCCTTCGTCTCCTCATCCTCCGACTCCTCGACTTGCTTTTGTCCGACGTTACACGTCTGCAGAGTTCGCTGACCTTCAGCAGCAGCGTCTTTGCTTTCGTTGTAAGAGTCCTAACCATTTTGCCCGTGATTGCAGTCAGCCTCTCCCTACTACTGCTGTTTTTTACCACGAGGGCACTACTCCAAATGATTCCGATATCTACATTCATATTTCTGATGAGCCTGACCTATCCTCTGAGCCTTCCACTAATTTACTTCCTGCTACTTGCCATGCTCAGCTTGCCTATGCTGCTTGGACAGGGCGTCCTGGTCCTCGCTCCATTCGGTTACGTGTACGTATTACAGGTCGGGAGTATATTGCTTTAGTTGATACTGGCAGCACTCGTTCTTTTATTAGCAGTTATATCACTAGTCGGATACGTGCTTCACCTGTTCCTGCTTCACAGCCTCTCACAGTTGAGGTTGCCAGTTCCCATTCTTTTCCTAGTTCTCAAATGTTTCAGCGTTTACCATACCGCATTGGACATTTTTCTGGACATGCAGATCTTTACATTATTCCTATGGAGCGTTATGATCTTATCCTTGGTGCTGATTGGTTTGCATCTCTTGGAGCCGTTACGCTGGACTTGACACAACAGACATTGACATTTGTACTTGATGGAGTTCTACCTTCTCGGGCTTTTTGGATACCTTGGTGCTCGAGAGCTTATTACCCGGGCCAGTTCTCATTTACAGCATGTTCAGCAGCGTTATCAGACCTCAGTTGATCGTCACTGCTGCCATGTTAAGTTTCAGCTTGGAGATATAGTTTATCTACGCCTACAGTTTGCACGTCATCATATTGTCCAGGGCCATGCTTCTACTGAGAAGCTTGCACCACGTTATCATGGGCCTTATAGCATTTTGGAGGTTCTTAGTCCAATTACATATCGCTTACAGCTTCCTGCCTGTGATGTATTCCATGTCAGTTTATTACGTGCTACTATTGAGGATGACGCTCCTTGTGATGCTGAGTTTCCTACTGCTCCAGAGTTATTTCCATTTTTACCTGCTGCTATATTACAGGTTCGTCTATACCGTAGTTGACGCCGCCGGCAGATTCAGTTTTTGGTCCAGTGGGATGGCCGTCCTATTGAGGAGGCCACATGGGAGCCTATTGATGTATTTTATCATACACCATCACTTGCGGATCAAGCTCGTGCTCTTGCTGCACTTGTTGATTCCTCTACATCAGATGTTCTTCTAGTTGTTGATGCACCAGGGCTTGCTGCTACTTGATCTAGTTTCTTGTCAGCAGTTGGGTCTTTTTCTTTTGTGCCAGGGAGAGTTATGGACTCGGCTCATTACATTCGCCGCGTCCATTTACATTTACTTTACTTTATGCATAAGCAGACCTTGGGCCCTTTTCTATTCATTAGTGACACTTGGAATATATGGTTGGCCTTTGGCCTTATTATTCATTATTAGGCCATTTGGACATATTACTGGAGAGTGGGGGCCTTCTTGGAGGGCGCACTATTTTCCCTCCCAGTTGGGCCCTAGCCACCGGAAGCTTCCTTTTAGGGCTTCCTCTTGGCTATAAGTAGGCAAACTGTGTCATTTGTATTTCAGGTGATGATATTGATCTCTCTCTTTAGTCTCCTTAATCTCTCTCTTTCCTGCTTTCTAGGGTTAAGTCTTGCTTATGTGCTGCTTTCATAGCTTAAGTCTTGCTTATGTGATGCTTTCATAGCTTAGCTCTAGAACAGTTGTGGCTCTATTCGTAACTCTATTTGAGGTATGCGCAAAAGCAAATACCACCAAGGTATACGACCTGAGGAAGAGGACCCACGGATGGTGAAAGTGAAGCAGCAACTGATGTACTCTGAATGGAAAGAAGAGCTGCATCTTGAGCCTTTGGCAGGCTACGCATAAACTGCTTCCCGGTAACCAACTGTCTGTTGATGAGCCGGCTGACCCGCTTCCTGATGATCCTGCTTCTGCCGCTTGCCATGCGCAGCTTGCTTATGCTACTTGGGCTGGGCGTCCTGGTCCTCGTTCTATTCGGTTACGTGTTCGCATTTTGGGGCGAGAGTATATTGCTTTGGTGGATCCGGGCAGTACACACTCATTTATTAGCAGTTACAGCATCATTTACTTTCTGGTATTGATTCCCAGGGTGACTATCAGTTGGTTACCAGGAAGCAGTTTATGCGTAGCCTGCCAAAGGCTCAGGGTGCAGCTCTTTTTCTCATTCACAGTACATCAGTTGCTGCTCCTCCTGCTCCATCCATGGGTCCTCTTCCTCAGGTGATTTCTGACTTATTGCATCGGTATTCTGTGGTCTTTTCAGAACCTACGACTCTGCCACCATTACGAGATGTCACCCACCATATTGATCTTATTCCTGGTGCTACCCCACCCTCTTGTGCTCCATATCGTATGTCTAAAGATGAACGTGATGAGGTCCAGCTCCAAATTGCTTCCCTTTTACGTCAGGGCCTCTCATTGTTCCTAGCCATAGTCCTTTTGGTGCTCCTGTCCTCCTTGTTGCCAAAAAAGATGGAACCAAACGCCTTTGCATTGACTATCGTGCTTTAAACAAGCTGACTATCCGTAATCAGTATCCTATACCTCACATGGCACTTCTTCCATCTATATGAATTTTGTGTTCTTCCATTTGGTGTTCAGAATGGTCCACCCGACATTTCAGAATGCTATGAATAATATTTTACGTCCTCTTTTAGGTGTTTGTGTCCTAGTTTATTTTGATAACATTCTTGTTTTTAGTACTTCTTTGTCTGATCATGTAAAACATCTATCATTTGTGTTTGAATTACTTATTAAGCATCAACTGTTCGCCAAATTGTCCAAATGTTCTTTTGCCATGGCTGAAATCGAATTTTTGGCTTTTCTTATTTGTGGTGGACGTATTCGTCTTGATCCTCGGAAAGTTCAGGCTATTGTCCCAACCGATGTTCATTCTATTCGTATGTTTTTAGGTATGGCAACCCATCTTCGTCGTCCTATTAAGTATTTTGCCACTGTGGCTGCTCCGCTTCATTCGTTACTAAAGAAGTCTCATACCTTTGTTTGGACTTCTGAGTGTCAAACTGCTTTTGATGCTTTACATCATGCCATTGTTTCTGCTACTGTTATGTGTCTTCCCCAATTTGATCATCGTTTTATTGTTAAGACTGATGCTAGTGCTATTGGTTTAAGCGCTATTCTCCGTCAGTCCGAGTGTGTTATTGCTTATGAGTCTCGTCGTTTGTGCTCTTATGAGCAACGTTACTCTATACATGAAAAAGAGCTACTTGTTGTTATCCATGCTCTTAAGAAATGGCGTCATTATTTGTATCGTGTTCCCTTTGATATTATTATTGATCATCAGTCTCTCCGTTATCTTTTTTCTCAGCGTGATCTTAGTGATCGTCAATACCGTTGGTTACAATTTTTATAGTTTTTCATTTTGATATTTTGTATCGTCCAGGCAAGGCAAACACGGCAGCTGATGCTTTATCTCGTCTTCCTGCAATGTTACATAGTATTGTTGCTTCAGTTCCTTCTTGGTTTGATGATTTACCGGCCGCATATTTGTCTTGTTCTTACTTTTCTGATGTTTATCATACTCATCCCCTTTCGTCCTCTCGGAAGTTCCAGGTTTATACTATTGTTGATGATCGTTTATACCACTATGGTGCCTTATGTATTCCCAGTTCTCTTTCCATTCGTCCTCAGTTGTTGTCTGATGCTCATGCTTCCCCTATTGGTGGCCATTTTGGTTTTCAAAAGTCTTATGCACGTCTTAAGGACAATTTCTATTGGCCATCCATGAAGTCTGAGCTAGCCCATCTTATTTGTGATTGTCCTTTTTGTGCCCGTAATAAATACTCCCGTGCTAAGTCCGCTGGTTTGCTCCAGAGTGGCCCATTCCTCATCGCCAGTGGACAGATATTTCTATGGACTTTATCCTTGGTCTTCCTCATACCCGCCGTGGTGATGACTCTTGTATGGTGGTGGTAGATCGGTTCTCGAAACAAGCACACTTTATACTGGTCCGTAGTACTATTACAGCTGAGCAGTGCGCACGTCTTTTTCTATCAGATATTTTTTGCCTGTATGGTATGCCACGTACTATCCTATCTGATCGGGATAGTAAGTTTACATCTACGTTTTGGACACAGCTTATCCTTGAGGATTACCTTCGACATTTTGTTTCTCCTTCCGGGAAGGATTGAGACCAGCATTTATGTTTGGCAGAGTATAGCTATAATAGCTCTGTTAGTACCAGCACTGGAGTTTCACCTTTCTTATTGGCTCATGGGTATGCTCCACTTTTGCCAGGATGCCTCTTCCTCCTGATGATACACCAGTTACCATTGCTTCTTTTTTATCTGGTGCTCGTGAGCTTATTGCTAGGGCTACTACTCACTTACAGCATGTTCAACAGCGCCATCAGACTTCTGTTGATCGTCATCGCCGTCATGTTGAGTTTCAGGTTGGTGATATGGTTTACCTCCGGTTACGCTTTGCACGTCATCACTTTGTTCAGGGTCACGCTTCTACTGAGAAGCTTGCACCACGCTATTATGGGCCCTACTGTATCTTGGATCGCCTCAGCCCTGTTACATACCGGTTACAGTTGCCTGATTCTACATGAGCTTGTGATATCTTTCATGTTAGCCTGTTACGAGCTGCCATTGAGGATGATGCTCCTCGCGATCTCACATTTCCTACAGAGCCAGATGTTACGAGCTCGTAACCAGTGCCGAACCCTAGAGAACACAGATAGGTCAGATACCACAGTCAGGGTCGTGTCCAGCGTACATGACCAACAGGGCAAGATAGTGTAAGTAGTGTGCCCCAACACGGTCCATAGCCATGGCGGGCCTAACACAGCCTAGGGACCCTGTCAGCAGGATAGGGCTCCCAGTTGGGTCCCGACGTGCAGTCGGCCACGTCAGTGACACGTGGCCGAAACTTGGCAGTAGCATGCTACCAGTCCTCACACTGGGCTAGGAGGGGCTTACTCTATATCAGGGAGTAGGCAAGGTTGGGTGGATCAGAGTGTTTGCCCTACTGTGGTGTTAGGACTTATTACACTGGTATCAGAAATTTTTAAAAAGAAAGAAAGAAGATAAATTTAAATTTAAAGGTGAAGCTCCTCAGAAACGCCCTTCACTCATACAGCCCTTAAAACCAGATGATTTTGAGAAAGCCAAACAAGAACGTTTGTGCTTTGTGTGTATGGGCAAGGGACACACAGTTAGACAGTGTCCCAAGGGGCCTTTCACTAAAAAAGATAAGAAAGATAAAAAACAAGTTCATCTTGTTCAGACTGTATGTTTCCCTAGTGACTCGGCAGCTTCCGAGATCAAAGTGTATCATGAAGATCATGAACACTGTTGCCAGCTGACCTCTGCAATGCTAGCGAGACCCTTCAGCTTTGGGCTGCATGACCTAGTACGTATGCATGGGAAAGTTGGTAACCAGTCAGTAAGAGTTATGGTTGATGATGGGGCAACCCATAATTTCATCAACTACACCCTGGTTAAAAAGCTTAAACTACCAGAAGTACCTAGTCAGCATAGGTACATAGTTTCATTAGCTAAGGGTGAAGATAAAAAAATATGGGAAACTATGGTAAGTAGCTTAAATCTTGGTATTCAGGGGTACCAAGATGAAATAAACTTTCAGATAATGCACCTGGATCGAACAGATATTGTTCTCGAGAGAGATTGGCTTTACAGTTTAGGACCTTCCCTCCACAGAAACTATCAGTAAAACACCCTCAGCTTTCAACATAAAGGCCGAGAGATCCAGTTGCATGGGGAGCATGATGTTCCCAACAGTCCTATGGTCTGCAGTTCAGAGCTCTGTCAGCTAATCGAAGACGAAGACCATCAGGTATTCTTATGTGACTTTCAGTTTATTCCTGAAGTTTCTATTTCCAGTTCTATTCAGCAGAAAATCAGTAAATTAGAAACTTTATTGTCTAAATTTAAAGATGTTTTTCCTGAAGAATTGCCACACGGTTTACCACCTAGCAGAGAGGTAGATCAAAGGAGTTCATTTGGGAGTCCGCACAGCAGGAGAGCTTTGATGCTCTCAAAACAGCCTTAGCTACAGCACCAGTTTTAAAGGTCGTCGACCCCAATCAGCCATTTGTGGTCGAAACAGATGCTAGCGACTTTGCAGTTGGTGCTGTGCTAACTCAGGGTGGACGACCAGTTGCGTTCGGGAGTAAAAAACTCGAGCCAGCTCAGACTAGGTAAAGTGCCTATGAAAAGGAACTCTTTTCTATAGTCCATGCCCTTAAGACTTGGAGGCATTATTTGTATGGTGCCAACTTTGAGGTCCTGACAGACCATGAGAGTCTCAGATACCTTTGCAATCAACCTGAGCTTAGAGGTCGGAAAGCTCGTTGGGCAGAGTTGATGCAAGAGTTTGACATGCCTATCAGATATAGACGTGGAAAATTCAATACAGTAGCAGATGCCCTTAGTAGAATGCCTATGATAAACGAGCTGAGTTTTACCCAGATTCGTAATGAGTTACTCGAGTCCTTGAGAGGGAAATGCCAGCATGATGCATTCTTCTCTACTATCTGGAACTCTGTCCAGAACAGACAGTTACAGACTCCAGAACCAGTTCCCGGGGCTGGTGCCAGTTCATCCAAGAATACGGCAACTTCCGTTGAGGATGATGATGAGTCCGAGTATACGTCGTCAGATGACGTTGAGGATTCTGAGCCTGTATTACCCAAGCAAACCCCAGTGGTTGAGGGTCAGTTGACTCAAGGATTCAAATGGAAACAGTATTCCATTCAGGATGAGTACTTGCTCTATAGAGATAGAGTATGTGTCCCCAATTCAGAGGATTATAGGCAGCAGGTCCTATATGAATGTCATGACAATCCTAGCGCAGGACACCCAGGCATACAGAAGACCTATGAGCTTCTTCGTAGGCAATTTTTCTGGCCCAGTATGAAAAAGGACGTCCACCAGTATGTAACCAGTTGCCAGAAATGTCAAGTAAATAAAGCAGAGCGTTTAAAGGCAGGAGGGTTGTTGCATCCCTTAGAAATACCAGCTGGTAAATGGGAGAGTATCTCCATGGATTTTATACTAGGCCTGCCTAAAACCCAAAAGGGTAATGACGCTATATGGGTCACAGTTGACCGTCTGACCAAAATGGCTCATTTCATTCCGACCAAAACAACCGTTAGAGCTCCAGAGTTAGCGAGGTTGTTTGTAGACGGGCTATTAAAATTGTACGGTCTACCTTCCGGCATAGTCAGTGACCGGGACAGTAAGTTTACTGGAAATTTTTGGAGGGCAGTATTCCATCATCTCCATACTAAACTTAATATGAGTACCACCGACCATCCACAGACGGATGGTCAAACAGAAAGGGTAAATCAAGTGCTGGAGGATATGCTTCGTGCATACGTCAACAAGAAGCAGACTAATTGGGAGGAGTATCTCTCGATATTAGAGTTTGCTTACAACAGTACCAAACATTCAGCCACGGGATACAGCCCATTTATGCTGATGTACGGTTTTCAACCACGCTCACCCACAGCTGTAGGGTTTAAACAAGAAAAAGTTGAAGCAGCCAGAAACATTTTAGAGGACCTAAACAAGATGATAGAACATGCTAAGCGTAGCATTAGACAGTCCCAGGATCGAGCCAGGCATTATGCAGATCCACACAGACGGGATGTGCAGTTCTCCACTGGTGAAAAAGTCTACTTGAGAGTCCCAGTTGACTCTAAAACCCTTAAATCAGGAGTGTGTGCTAAGTTGTCTCCAAGGTATTGTGGTCCCTTTACCATCAGTAGGAGACTAGTCGAGGTCACCTATGAACTAGAACTCCCACACAGCAGTAAGGTTTTTCCAATCTTTCATGTAAGTCAGTTACAAAAAGCCTTAACCAGATCAGACAATCTGGTAGGGGACAGTGTTCTAGTTCTTCCATTGGATCCTCAGCAACCTCCACATGAACCAGAGGAGATTCTTGATAGTAGAGAGACGCAGACTCGTCAAACTCTATACCGAGAATATCTGGTTAAGTGGAATGATCAACCTGTTGAGAATGCCACTTGGGAAAGAGGCAGCGTCCTTCGCAAGATTTTCCAGACTTTGTCTTAGAAGACCAAGACGGTTCTTAAGGGGGAGGGAGTGTCACGAGCTCGTAACCAGTGCCGAACCCTAGAGAACACAAATAGGTCAGATACCACAATCAGGGTCGTGTCCAACGTACATGACCAACAGGGCAAGACAGTGTAAGTAGTGTGCCCCAGCACGGTCCATAGCCATGGCGGGCCTAACACAGCCTAGGGACCCTGTCAGCAGGATAGGGCTCCCAGTTGGGTCCCGACGTGCAGTCGGCCACGTCAGTGACACGTGGCCGACACTTGGCAGTAGCATGCTACCAGTCCTCACACTGGGCTAGGAGGGGCTTACTCTATATCAGGGAGTAGGCAAGGTTGGGTGGATCAGAGTGTTTGCCCTACTGTGGTGTTAGGACTTATTACACCAGAGTTGTTCCCTTTTTTGCCAGCAACCATCCATCAGGTTCGCCTTCAGTACAGTCGACGTCGCAGGCATGTTCCCTACCCATATTTGAAGACTTCATCTCAAATGTTCAACTCTATCAAGAGCCTACATTCCCAAAATCTATTTTTTCAAGTTGCGAAATCTTGAATAGTGAAAGACTATAAAACTTAGATCAAAATTTGAATCCACCATTTCCACTTCACTTTTTGTTCTCTATCTATTTTGTATTTCCTTCTATACATTCTTCATTGATTGCTTGTATTCTTTATTTCTCTTTTATTTCAATTTACTTTTCTTTAAAAAAGAAAAAACTCTCCATCAGTATTTCCATTAGTTCGTGATTTTTTGTATTTAGCATGCTTACAGTATTGTTTTAGATAGTCATTATGCTTGCTAGCCGGTGGAGGGCTTTGTTTTTCTGCAGGGGAGTTATGAGCTTGGCTCATTACATTCGCCGCGTCCATTCTTTTATTGTTATTATGCATAACCAGGCCTAAGAGCCCTTTTTATTCATATACTGGCCTTGGGCCCTATTTGGTTATATTTTTAGGACTTGGTCACATTGATTTGGAGTGGGGGTCCTCCTATTGGGAGGGCGCACTATTTTCCCTCCAAATCCTTTTCCCTCCCTTTTCTGAATCCTCCATTTAATTCAGAGTAGGGCAGCATTGTATTCCTTTATTCAGTTTATGATGATTGCTCCTCTTTTAGCCTCCTTAAGCATTCTCTTCCTGCTTTCTAGCTTAAGTCCTGCTTTCTAGCATAGCTAGTGAATCTTAGCTTGTAACTACAAATTTGCCTTTGAGAAAAGCCAAATTGGCATTTTGGAGATGACCAAAGGTTGGCTAACCAATTATGAGCGTTTTGCTTCCTTTGCTTTTCTTTCTAAGCCGCTATCTGGAGCTTATTCAAAATTAAAAGATGTCGTCGATCACCAATATTCAAGCTAAGATCACTACAATCTTGGATCCATAAGGTTCAAACTACTTGATTTGGAAATTAAAGACTTTATTCTTGTTGAAGGGCGAAGGTCTATGACAATGGGTAGAACCAATTGAGGAGAAGCCAGAAGCTACTCCTGGCAAAGAACTTCGAGAATGGAGTTTAAAAAATGACCAGAGATGCAGCGCGATTCTGAATCGCGATCAGAATCGCGATTCCGATTCGCGATTCGGGATTTTCCCAGAATTGTGTAGAATCGATTTTTTTTTTTTTTTGAATTTTTTTTAGGCAATATGGGTATCAGATGAAAGCTTTGATCGAGGGAATTTCGACTGTTTCGGGTGTGAAACACCAAAAAGTGTGTTTTCACTCGGGGAGTTGAAGGCCAAATCATGAAGAGGCCTTACCGTCGGGGCCGGGGTCTACCGGCAGACCCCGGACCCCCCCGGACCCCGCCTTACCGTCGAGGCCGGGGTCTACCGCCCCCCGGGGGGCTACCGTCCCTCAAACCCCCTGTTTCCCAGGGGCTACCTCCCCCCGAACCCCCTGTTTCCCGGGGGGCTACTGCCCCCCGAACCCCCTAGAGCTTCCTGCTATATAGACACTGTAGATAAAAATGCCACCGCTCCCCTGTAGATAAAAATGGGGTCCAAATGCGCGCCGAGAAGGGCCCAATATTTATGCCCCCAATTGTATGTACATTGCACTCACATCTCCAGTGAACCAATTGCAAAAGTGATCATCCATACAGTTGATAGTCCAAACTGTAGCATTAACATTTACTAAAAACCAGAGCAAATGACAACCGGATAGCTACTAATAATAAGATCTGTTTGTGCCTCATCTACTGCACTTCTGAGAGGCAAAACGCTGGTTTGACCATTGATCCCCTAAAATCATTTCAGCAATAAGCTATTTTTCCAACAAAAAAAGAAAAAAAAAAAATTTTGCGATTTTCGGTCTGCAGAATCGTGACCCACGAATCGCAGACCCAGCAAATCGCGATTCGCTGCAACTGGGCTATGAATCATGACAATAGGTATTAGGTGGACTCAAGAGTTCCGAGTCTCTAGTCAAGATTCAAGATTGATAGTTGATTAGTAATAGCCTACATAGCCTAAATTCACTAAAAAATCACGTGCTTTTCCCATAGTAGAAGGTTACAAATTCATCAACGGTGCTGATTATGAGGTACTTCTTCGTGACTTACAATTTATTTCAAGTGTGACGGTTCAAGGTCATTATGAGTTTAAAGTAATGCCATTTGGGCTTACAAATCTCCAATGATGTTTGTGACCTTGGTGAACAGTATTTTAAGATTGTAACTTCGTAAGTTTGTGGTCGTCCTTTTAAACTACATTCTCATCTATAGGAAGATGAAGGCTGATCATTTGAAACATCTCAAAAAAATATTCCAATTGCTAAGAAAGCACAAATATGTTAAAGAATGTACTTGTGAATTTATCTTTGATTAGTTATTGGACCGTATCATTTCAGACTATTTGGGCCATATTATTTAACAGACCAAAATAAAGATGGGCCCAGGAAAGGTAGAAGCCATATTGAAATGGCGGCCAACACCAGCTAGCTTGTCAGATCTCCAAGTCTTTTTAGGTGTAAAAGGTTTGTCAAGAACTACGCAAACATTGCAATAGCAATGACAAATCTACTGGCATCAAACCACAACAAGAGAGTTTTGATACTCTTAAGCAGATGATTGCTATAGCACCACTATTGAAAGTCATCGATCCTAATCAGCCATTTGTTGGTGAGACGGATGCAAGTGACTTTGTAGTAGGAACGGTGTTGATTCAGTTGTTTCAAGAAAATTTTCCCATTTCTAGCTCAGGTTCAAAAAAATACCAATGAACGTAACTCCTGTGTTTTTTTTGAGGTTTTGATAAGGTCCAAGTGATATGTTTACAAGGTCACCAAGCCTAGATGAATGTACGCAACAGCCCATTTGTCACACTATCCCATCTCAAGGAATCTTCTAAATCGACGGGTAGTTTTTATATCGGTTCACAATTATTGTTAAAAATTTCTCAATCAAAACAAGTCTCATCTTGACTTGCCAAGTGTGTAAATGTTTTGGCAATGCAGCATCTTATATCCATTTTGAAAATATTTCGGCAATCAGAAAATTACATGAAGTGGGTTGATCACTCCCAATTTGATTGTAATTGATGATCTTATACACAACACCAATCCAATAGCAACACTAAGCAATTGACGGGTTATCAAAATGTGCCAAAAATGGAATGTTTTCATCGAAAAAAGCTTGTTAAAATTTACAGTTTGCAACCGAACTGCTCACTGTACTAGTCACATAGAACTACCACCAAGAGCTGGATTGGACACTAACAATATAAATAAACAAAGAACTTCACAGTTAAGGCAATAAATTATGAGTAAGGGATGGACACAAATTTTTTGAAAAAGGAAAGAGCCTTAAGTTCAAGGATAGTATCTTTCACTAGGGATTCGGGACCCACTTTTCACAGGCCTTCTACTTCATAGAAAGACTTCAGGTAACTTCGGTTTCTAAAGCAAAGGGCTCAAGAAGCTTTTCTAAGGGATTGGGCCCTCTACCGTAATAGCCAGGGGGAAAACTTCCCCAAACAAAAGTCCTAATAAGACTCTCTGTACATTGGAAGATTCTCATTCAAATTTTATGATGCATCAACCACGTCCCTGCTGAAGATCCATGTTCTCATCATGATTGCTTTCAAGCTACAAGGCTAAATCCTCCATAGGATGCCACAATCTTCTCCACCCAATTCTATTGCACATTCTTCCAGGATAGCCAAAAACAAACCTCAACGGCACTCTTTTCAGCAATCATGAGCTTATTTCCTACACTGTAGATAGAAACCATGGGCTGCATTTTTTGGCAAGGCCCAACACTTCACCATCCACGCTAGAAAGGTTGGTTTCCAACTTGTACTTCAGCGAGTTTCAAACAGGCTGAGTACTTCAACGTTTTTTCCAAACTTGACTAATTCTTGGTCCTCGACAGTACAGGAAGACTACAGGCCTATTGCACATGGTTTCCACACACTACAGCAACCTTGCTCTCCATCCATGCAGCAATACGGGTAAAGGATCTCCTAATCAAAGACGAAAAAAACAATTAAAGCACACGGCTATACTGTGGAAAAATCAATGTCTATTCCGGAAATATCAGTGGCACACATCAAAGAATACCTGTCCAAATTATCCGATGAATGTGTAGCTGATATTGATGATTAGAGTTCATGATTGTAGTTGTAGAGTCCTGGTTACAATCTTTGTCGCCATAATTATTGGACTTGTAATGTATTTAATTTAGTGAGTGTTAGCAAATTTCGAATCTGCAACAAGGCCAAATTTGGCTCCAAAAGATGTGTAATTCCTTCTATAAATTCAGTTGTAAATCCAGCTTGGCAATTTTGTAGAAAACCGACTTTTTGTATGCTAGGGTGTGGGCATGTCACCCTATTATAAGTAAATCATATTCCATGACGTGTATTGTAAGACCATAAGGAATCATGATGTAGAAAGTTTAACGGCTTTTAGAAATTCTAAAGCATAAACATTCATTGCTTCATGCTGCCATTAATGCCTATAGAGGCAGCAAATGAAGGGAAACGTGTGTCTCTTCATTCTATTAAGATCTATCTATCTATGCTGAACATAAATCTATCAACAACATGCTTGATTCAGCACATGCTGATCATAGTCTGCTGTGATACCTTGTCAAAGATTAAATCACATGTCAATATATTCACAGCATTATGAGAAGAGAGAGAAGAGAGAGAAGACAGGAGAGAGGAGAGAACACAGAAAGCTTGTTAGATTAAGATGAAATGATCCTATTAATAATGGGAGAGATTCAGTTACGAAGAAGTTATCTCTTCACATCTGGTCCATCAGTCCCATGTCCATTTTATATATAAGAACTGTTCATTGTTAGAGTATGTTGAGATGAATGTGAAGAGTTCAGCAAAATTAAATATGGATGAGAGAATGATATTCTCGTTTGAACACAATATCAAGGAATTCCTAACAATCTTACTACGTCATCACATCATCCTAACATGTATCAAAATTATTCTAGAGGAAACTCTATTATATATGTACACCAGTGCATTACCTTTTAACCTGGAAAGGAAAAGGTTCACCTTCTCAATGATGAGATTCTAGGAAAAAAATATTGACACTTACTACAAGTGGATCTTGCTCCTCTATATTAGAGCTCTTTCAACAATCTGATTAGTTTCAGCATGATGATTTTCTTATGTAAGCACTATAGAATGTAAGAGCTAGTTGCAAAACATACCGAGTTTTTCAATAGTGCTGGGAGTGATATACTTCGAGAGATGTTGCCATGTCTTGAAGTGATGAACATCGTAAGGACCAAGCTCTCTATCAAACTGGAATGTTTTCACAGCATTGCTAAGTCGTTCCTCCTGTCATCCGATTTACATTCAGAAATTGAAAATGATACTCCAAACATCATCTTGCTCGAGCCAAAAAGTCAAAACAAAATATAAAAAATCCATCTTCTTGTAAGGATGTCATATTGACTAATTC
Organism: Diphasiastrum complanatum; assembly: GCA_029204225.1. Taxonomy (NCBI): domain Eukaryota; kingdom Viridiplantae; phylum Streptophyta; class Lycopodiopsida; order Lycopodiales; family Lycopodiaceae; genus Diphasiastrum; species Diphasiastrum complanatum. The sequence goes on along the minus strand of CM055102.1, from coordinate 37,945,913 downwards.
GTTATGAGAGACAGGACTATGCTCAACTAAACAAGCAATGAGCTCTCATCAGCATTCGACAAATCAAAATTGGATGTGCATCACGAATATAAATTCAAAGATGCTGCCATGTCTTGAAGTGGTGAACATCGGAAGGACCAAGCTCTCTATCGAAATAGAACATATTCACAGCATTGATAAGTCATTCCTCCTATCATCTGATCTACATTTGGAAATTGGATATAGTACTCCAGAAAATGTCTTGTTCAAGCCAAAAAGCCAAAACAAACTTACAAGAAATGAGCTTTTTGTAAGGATGTCCTACTGATGCCGTCGAATACGGTCATTGCTAAGATACAATCAGGTGACGAACGTTACATCACCGCCCATCCATAGAGGTACGGCCACCTCTCCCCCGTGCACTGGAGCCATAGACCACCATCAAGCAAGCTTGGATCTCCGATAAGCCATGGTGTCCCATACCACCATGCCCTGAACTCGGCCCTTGCCTACCTACATCCTGAGGCCTAGATTATCGTCCTGACCTGACCACCAGTGGAAGAGCCCTTCATCCTCCAGGAGAGAATGAATGACAAGCTCATGGAAATTGCTATGTACCATAACAATACGCCCTTCAGTGACAGCCTCGAAAACGTCATGACGCAGGTCTGGCGTTATCGACATGTTTTGGTGCCACGCGTCACCATCCTAGCTGGTCACGTGTCGTCGGCAGGACCGTGCTTGATGGGGACCCATTATGCTATGCCTAAATAGTGTGGGGCTTCCCTTTTGCCATTCACTCAGTCTACCCAAGAGTTGGTGGATGGAGAGCACGTGCAGTAGCCAGGATATATCTCCAGGCCAAGAGATGTGTGCTAGGAGAGCCAAGGGCGATGGCTGGTGGTATGGGACTAGGCATGAGGATGTCGATAGCTCCAGCACATGGGTCGGTAGTGACCCTATGGATGGGCGGTTAAGGTGCGTCATCACTGGTATGGGGCGTGCGTCAACCTTCAAGGCAATCGGAGATCTATGGGATTTGTAACATTTGGTATCGGACCAGCCGATCTCTTTGTAGATGCACACCAGGGTTGGCCGGGTATTGATTTTTTTTTTGGTTCTCAACCCGGTTCTAAAGACCCTAACCGGCAGGTACACTATTTCTCAAGAACCGACTTCTATGTAGAATTGGCGGGTATGCTCTTTTGTAGGAACCGGCCACGGTTGAGAACCGTCGAGTCCCTTTGAGCCTTGGATTGAGGTTGAGAACCGGACCGGCATTTGGAGGGGGGTATAACCACGAGAACCTAACATTCATTAAGGGCTTTTAGCAAGTGAGGACATCATGATAGATGAGAATGTAGACCTCATTGAGGAGTATGGATGTTTTCATGAGTAGGATGGGTAAGAGAATGTTAAGATAGACATCGTAACAAGACTTTTTTCAAGGCTATTATTTTTGTTGTTGGGTAGTTAGTTAGTTGATAAGTGGATTTTTTCATGAGTAGGATGAGTAAGAGAATGTTAAGATAGACATTGTAACAAGACTTTCTTCAAGGCTATCATTTTTGTTGATGGGTAGTTAGTTGATAAGTGGAATGTTAAAAACTTAAGACATTGTGCAACAAGACTTTTACATAAGTCATATTTTTAGAATGTTTATTTATTTGAGTTGTTTAGTTGTGAAGTGTGATTTTTTTTCCACAATTGAAATATCACAGGCATTGAAGAGTGTGAGATTTTTATGAGTATTTGATAAGTGGAGGAATGCTCAAATTTTGTGCACTTACACTTTTTTTATGTGGCTTCCACGTGTCTTTTGATAAATAATGTGGGGGAATTTTAACATAGTATGCAACAATAATTTTCGAAATGATTTTTTATTAATTTCTATAAAAAAAGTATATTTTGAGAACCTAATATAGGAGCCGACGGTTCTTAATAGAATAATAACCGGCAGATTGAGAACCGCCAAGATTTATCTTATAAGATATTATTGATGACCGCCAGGTGTAAATATTTTAAATGTAATCCAACCGGCAGTTCTTGGTTTCAAAAAAAAGGGCAATACCCTGAACCGGCGGGTATCATAAATATGTGAGAACCGCCCACCAATGGGTGCACACCTCTTCTTTTGCGGTTTAATTTCCTTTGGGAATGTGGCTACAAATTGAAAAAAAATTCTAACCTTTTGTTTCAAGTTTATTCTTGAAAAGGTTATGGTTGTAGTATCTAGTTTTGAAAGAAGCTAGTTATGGTAGACTTTCTGGCTCCTTGGTGTGGAATTTTTTCTATGTAAGTTCTAAAAAAGAATTTAAGCATTGCAAGCTCTTCATTTCTTTAACACAATATGTTTTAAAGAACAACCTTTTGGCTTTCAGTAACCATATTTGGGGTTGAGTGTTTTTGTTCTTTAACCCCACCTATATTCTTTAAAAAAAAAAATTTGCGCGCTGGCCCTAGCTAGCGCAGATCAGCGCCTCAAGCCAGTAGCCCGAGTTTTCCTTCACGGACCAGCGCTTCCGTACAGGTTGCTTTGGCAGTTAAGGGAGCAGAGCGAGAGGGGGGGGGGCGAGTAACACCTCCCCCAAAGGTTGATGGGATAGCGTTGCAGCACTCCAGCAATTATCTTGGCCTTTTGAGCTATAGTTGCCAGTTTTTGACAGTTTGGACGTCGTTGCTCTCCGTTTTTCCTCTAGTTTCTTCTTACATTTTACCCTTGCCATGGAAACTCCTATGGATGTCACCCAAGCTCCAAGCTTGGCTGGGGCTAATATGGAGGAAATGGCGCATGCAATAAATCTGTTGCAACAACAGATTGTCGACATGCAGTCCAAGCATAAACGGGCGGAGGCCGAAATGAGGGCTATGACCCAATCTCGACAGGCACTCCTCAACCCGATGTTCACCCCGGAATTCTTTATGGGGGAGAAAAAAGGACAGACACCAGGACGTGGTCTTGGCTTGATCAATGGACATCACACTTTTCCATGCACGATCTGCCAGACAGCTCCCGGATTGCAACTGCCAATATAATTTTACACGGTAAAGCATACTCATGGTGGTAGGATCTTAAGGAGCGTGCTACAGTCCCAACTACTTGGGATAATTTCTAGGTAGCCTTTAAGGCCGCCTTTATGCCAGTCCTTGACAATTTTGAATATTATCGTCGATTTGCTACATTGCAAATGGGGACAAAACCCTTGGATATCTATTTGCAAGACTTCCAAGAAGCTGCTTCGTGATTTGTTAACTGCATTGATGGAGTTCCCCTCAAGTTGCACATCATTTTGGGTTTGCCCAAAGAGTATCAGTTAAAGGTCCGCCGCAATCAGCCACAATCCCTTGAGGATGTCGTGCGTTTCGGTCGAATTTTCGACGATACGCACACAGTAACCCGCAAAGAGCAACAGAAGCCTGAATCCAAGGACAAACCCTCTTTGGGCCCTTCCATTAAAAAGGGCAAAGAGAGAGTTGTTGACAAAGCTTCCCCTTCGTGAAAGAAAAAGAAGCGCCCTCGGTTGGAGAGAGCAAGGCCAAAAGCGGCGAGTTGTTTCTCCTGCATGGAGAAGGGGAACCTTTCAAAGGACTGTCCAAAGAAACGGAAGAAGGAAGGCAGCTCATTCAAGGCTCCAAGTAATTCTTCTATTTCTTGAATTTATGTATTCTTTACGGATGAAACTATATGTAGTAATTGTTGTTTTATAACCACACTGTTTGGACCTCACAACCTCATTCGTATGAGTGGGTTCGTAGGCAGCCAACCCGTGAGTATTTTGTTTGATGACGATTTTACTCATGATTTTATTAATGCTAAATTGGTGCAGAAGCTACGGCTGGCAACCGCACCAAGTGACCACAAGTACGTGGTTAGGATGGCAGCTGGTGGAGAGCAGCAAGCCTGGGACCAGTTTGCCCCCCACGTGTCGTTGAAGATTCCGAACTATGTAGATAGCTTATCTTTTCATATTATGAATCTTGATAAGGTAGATATAATCCTAGGCAAAGAATGGTTTTATACTAGGCATGAGTCATTAAAGAAAGATGTAACTCATAGTTTATCTTTCTTGCATAATGGCTCTATGGTTTATCTTAAAGGCGATGAGCCTGATCTACCTTTTGTAACTACTCATGAGGCTAATCAACGTTATTGGATTCTGAGTATCACTCGTATTTATGTTATTTGATAGATGAATCTTACATGGATGCTTTTGTTACTCATAATTTCAATGTTGATGTATCATCTTTCCCTTACGCATTGTCTTTTTCTAATGTTAATTTAAAATCAACACCTGAGGGCAAAATCTTTAAAGGACTTAGGGAGGAATATAGTGATATATTCCCTGAGCAGTTGCCTGAGGGTCTTCCCCCCTCTCGGGGAGTAGCCCATCACATAGATCTTCTTCCTGACAACTCTCCTGTATCGCTTTTTCCTTACAAGATGAGCCCAAAGGAAGAAGATGAGGTTGCGAGTTATTACGTAAGGGCCACATTAGACCCAATAAGTCCCCTTGGAGAGCCTGTTTTGTTAATCGGCAAGAAAGACGGTGGTATTCGTCTTTGTGTCGATTACAAAAAGCTTAATAAAATGACTATTTAAAACCGTTATCCCTTACCTCGGATGGACGACTTAATGTTCCGATTGAATGGTGCTAGATATTTCACCAAATTAGACCTTAGGTCGGGGTACCATCAAATTAGAATCCATGAGGGGGATGTTTCCAAAACTGGTTTTCGTTCTAGGTATGGCCATTAAAAATTTTTCGTTTTACCCTTTGGTCTAACTAATGCCCCGGCTACTTTCCAATAGATGATGAATGATATCCTTCGTCCATATGTAGGAAAATTTTTGGCCGTATTTTTGGACGGCATTTTGATTCATAGCATTGTTGCACGAATCACGGTTCGAACCTCGAAACAAATAAAAAAACCAAAAAAAACCTTTTGGCAATTTTTTTTTTTCGGTTCGAACCGTTTTCCGATTCGAACCAGCCTAGTCGGTTCGAATCAGTTCGAACCGGTCGAATCGGCTTGGAACCTTGATTTATAGTAAGATTCTTGAGGAGCATGAAGCGCATTTGTGCACGGTCTTAGACATTCTAAGGCCGGCAAAGCTTTATGCTAAGAAGTCTAAGTGTGAGTTCTTTCAAACAAGACTCAAATACTTGGGACACACCGTTTCCGATCGAGGTCTTGAGATCGATTACGATAAGGTCCAAAAAGTTCGTGATTGGCCTATTTTGGCTTCACAAGTTTTTTCCATAAATTCATTAAAGACTATGCCTTAATCGCATTGCCTCTAACGAACCTTCTTAAGGGAGTAAAGAAAGCCAAAAGAAACAATAAAAATGGTAATAAGAAGAAAGCCAGAAGGCGTTCAAAAATTAGCCCACTTGTTATATGGACCAATGAGCTTAATCAAAGCTTTGAAGCTTCGAAGATGTTAGTGTCAATAGCCCCTATCTTACACATAGCGAACCCTAGCAAACCTTTCCTGGTGGAAACGGATGCTAGTGACTATGCGGTGGGTGCAGTCCTTTACCAGGATGGTAGACCAGTGGCTTTCGAAAGCAAGAAGTTGGACCCAACTCAAAGTAGATATCTACTTATGAGAAGGAACTTTTTGTTGTCATCCACATCTTAAAGATCTAGAGACATTATTTGCATGAGTCTTTTGTGAGAAAAATTCTTGGAAAGCAGGATTCCAAGAAGTCTCGCGACGAGAAGATACTTGATGAGTATTCTATTAGGAATGGATTACTTTTCTGTAGAGGAAAAGTTTGTGTGCCAGATATCGCGGACATAAGGGCCCAAATCCTGCATGAGTGCCACGATAGCTCCAGTGCGGGACACCGTATACAAAGGACACTTGACCTTGTAAAAAGAGAATTTTTTTGCCAAAAATGAAAGGTCATGTGGAGGCTTATGTTCCAAAGTGTGAACAATGCCAAGTGTTCAAAGCGAAAAGACTCAAAGCAACTAGTCTGTTACATCCGTTGGAAATTCCCAGCAAGAAGTGGGAAAGTATTTCCATGGATTTTGTGGTCGGACTTCCCAAGTTTGGAAGGTTCACGATGCTATTTGGGTAGCAGTTGACAGGCTTACCAAAATGGCACAGTTTATTCCAAAAAAAACTATTGTCAAAGCTTCGAAACTTGCTCAACTCTTCATTGGAAAGCTGTTCAGGTTATATGGTTTGCCGAACAATATTTTTAGTGATCGTGATTCCAAGTTCACTGGCAAGTTCTGACAGGCAGTCTTTGAGAGACAGGAAACTACCTTAAGTCTTTCATCTACGGATCACCCAAAAACCGATGGTCAGACCGTACGTGTCAACCAGTCGATGGAAGATATGCTTCGCGCATATGTTTCCAGGCGACAATCAGATTGGGAAAAGTACCTCCCAATCGTTGAGTTCACATACAGTAGTATGAAGCCTTCGGCCACCGGATTTAGTCCTTTTATGCTCTTGTACGGCTTTCAGCCTCGTTCCTCTATCTCCGTTGGACTCAAAGGTCTCAAGGTGCAAGCTGCAACCAGTTTCTTGCAAGATATATAGGAAATGTTGCAGGCGGCTAGGGAAAGCATTAGATCGGCTCAGGATCGAGCCCAATTCTATGCTAACCTCTCCTCGAGAATTTGAGATCGATGATTGGGTGTATCTACTAAGACACTTTGAATGGGGAAATGCCCAAAGTTATCTCCACGTTATAGCGGTTCTTTCAAGATTGTTAACAAGATTGGCAGGACTACGTATCGACTAGACCTCCCTGTTGGAACTAAGGTCCATCATGTATTCCATGTTAGTCGTTTAAAGGTTGGACTTGGTGGAAAGGATAACCTGATTCCAACAGATGATCTAGTGTTATTGGAGGATTTGAATGCTTTTGTTTTCCTTGGCCACTTGCAGCATTTCTTGCATATCTTGCAGAAAATCCACTACAGCTTGCACCTTGAGACCTTTGAGTCTGACAAAAACTGGAGAATGCGGCTGAAAGACATACATCAGCACAAAAGGACTGAATCCGGTGACATAATGTTTTTCACTATCGTGTGCGAACTCAACCATTGGGAGATACTTTTCCCAATCAGACTGTCAGTGACAGACATATGCTCTAAGCATATCTTCCACCGTCTGGTTGATACGCTATGACTCTGGGTGATCTAAAGAACTAAGACTAAGAGTTGTTTCAAGTTTATAAAAAACTGACTGCTAGAGCTTGCCAGTGAATTTGTAGTCACGGTCACTGACAATATCATTCGGCAAGCCACATAGTCTGAACAACACCACCCCCAAATGGCATCGTGACCCTTCCCGGTTTTAGGGAGCACAGTCACAAAATCCATTGAGATACTTTCTCGTTCCTTGTTGGGAATTTCCAAAGGACGTCAAAGACCCGCGCTTTGAGTCTTTTTGCTTTATTATACTGGCATTGTCCACAACCTTGAACATATGCCTCAACATGACCTTTCATCTTTGGCCAGAAAAAGTTCTGCCTAACAAGGTCAAGTGTCCCTGTATGCTTGGGTGACCAGCACAAGGGTTGTCATGACATTGTTGCAGGATTTGGGCCCGCAGGTCCTCCCTATCCAGCACACAAACCTTTCCCTCCCGGAAAGGCAGGCCATTCCTTATGAGGGGAGGTTGCACATGTAGAAACACCTCTTGACAGACACATTGGCTATCTCCCTGTTACTTTGTTGGAAGGATGCCATATACACATCCCTACCCCTAAGTTGTGTACGGCTCGGCATGAGGAGCCTCGTGACGGCTGTGCCACCGTATCGGTCTGAGTCTGACCCTGTCATTTGGAAGGATCTACTAGAACTGTTGCAAATTGCCAGTGGCCACAAAATAATAGTTACTATCTAGATTCTACGATGAATCATGATAGTAGACTGTAGTAATGTCGAAGTACATACTACTTGCAATGAATTCTAATTTATGACACAATCATCAATGAACATATTTTCTATTTAGCATCTAGCAACAAGTTAGAATAACTTAGGATTTATAACTTTAGAGCTCTCAGCTTAGAAATCACTAATGACAATCACTAACTTGTGGTCGAAGGACTAGCCTCCGAGGTAGCTATAGATGCAGCTGCAGGTATCATCAATGAGTCGGAGGTTCGAAATGATCATGCTCCCATCTTCATTTTGGAGTGAGGCACGATCCATTGTCGTGGGCCTGCAGCCTATCTACATTGTCCTGCACCTTATAGATAGAGAGGGCTGCACATTGGACCTTTTATAAGAGTTCATAGACAGGTTGGGTGAGCAGCTGTGTCTTTGTACAACCACTAGCCCAAAGAGGTATACCGCATTATAGTACTTACTATTGTTAACTCTATATTGTCCTGACTCCTTCCTTAGTATTTTGGCACTTTACTTTGAAGTTAAAACTTTTAGTTCTCCACTGGGCCCACGTGTTTGAGAGAGGGTAATATACCACACAATGCAATCCATGTGAGATGATCATTGCAATTTTCCATTGTTAGTAGTTACATTTCAGTATTTACATGATATAGCGGCTTTAATAGCCAGTTTTTGATGAAATCTGGATCATTACAAATATGAATTCTAATTTCTTAGCTTTGGCTTGTGGTGCTCACTGGCAACTGTTGACTCCTCTTTGAACTGTGATCAGGCCAATTGCGTGCCATGTCATCGTGGATGAAGTTTGGGGTTGACATCCACAAATTGCGCCTCCTTGCCATTAGGGTCCCCTCACATGACTGCACTGCAATTGCTTGTGAGAGGAACTAGAGCGTTTTTCTATGATTCACATGAAGAAGAGGAATCGAACTCTCCCTTGCGTAATTGGAGAGGTTGGTGTATGTACACGCCAACCTGAGACTTCCCCAGAGCCTATCCAGGTAAGTCGTAATTTCTAATGTGTAGATAGTACTTACTAATAAAGTCTATTGTGAACTTTTAAGGTCCAACTTCGAGTTTGAACTTTCAACTTTGAAATTTGAACTATTAAAATAACTTTCAAGATTATAATATTGAATATATATCATACAATTGTCGACATACAGCCCTCCAAATTATGTCTTGATTTCAATGTGCATTTGTGGCATGTGCATACTACATAGATCAATCCAGATGAGATTGATGTGGCAAAGGTTCTAGACTTGCCACCAAGATCACAGGACGAGGAGGATGTATGTGTACACATTCCTCCATGGGGAGGCTATGCAGAGGGCAGCCAAGAATCAAATTAAGATCACTTAACACTGGCCTGATAGGCTGGTACCTACCTAGTAGGTTATTTCGATGTTTTTAGAAGTTAGGACTTACTACTTAGTTGACGCTTCATACTTGAAGTACATTTTTGAATTAATTATTGTAATTTGTAGGCAGTAATACGTTTGTCAATCCTTGTGTGCAAGACCTGTCACTCAAGCAAAAGGAGCGCGTAGGAGGCCAAGAGAGGGCACAAGCTCCCATGCTCACGAGTCACGACCCTGAGGCATCGTCAGAGCCAAAGTCCTTAGAGGAAGAGTATGTAGAGGAGGGGTCTGAGGAGAGTGATCATGAAGATGAGGATGAGGGGCATCTTGCCTCGGCCTCTAATGAGGACTTCATCCCTGATCTTCAAGAGGACACTACACTAGGCTCGGCAACTCCTGTTCGAAGGAGGCTCAAAGCCAAGAGAAATTAGAAAGTACTCATGAGCCATGACGTACTATTTATGATCATTTGACATTGATCATAATACATATTATTGTTTAGTGTTTACATATCAAGCTGAAGAAGATGAGTGATAAAAATGAAGCTTGACTCGTGCTGGATCTGGGTGAGACCACACTGTGCTGATGTAAGCTCTGTAAATCTGCTGGCGGATATATCTATGTGTCCCATTGGGGAGATCAGATATAGATAAACCCCACCTACTCAAAAGGTCGGAAACACACTAAAACCATGAGGACTTAGCCTGCTGACTAGCTAGTGTGTGAGAGGATGTGAAAGCTGCAACAACATATCTGGATGAATCAAGCTCCGAGACTCTATGAATGAATGTGATAATCCGAAATATAGCCTTGACAATCAGAGGTGGTGAGGCAAACTCTGCCAGTATGATATCATGGGGAACTGACTGCTTCGCACGGATCATCCAGTTAAGCATAAGGATCTGCAAACGTGAAATATCACTCCAAGTATCTCTAGACAAGCCAGGACACCATGTCTATGCGGAATATAGAGCCACCGGAGAGACAGTGGCAGAAAAATGGCGACAACGCGTATTAGGATCATGTACATAGTAAATAGAGGAAAACCTCTCCATCTGGACAAGAGCAGAGTGCCCCTTGCGGAGCCTAGATAGTGCAGCTGGTCTAAAAGTGAGCAATGGACCAGTAAAAAGGACACCCAAGTATGTATAAGAGGCTACTATCTCCAGTGGCAGCCCATCATAGTAGAACATTGTGTCTCTCATGTGCTGACGATTGGTGTTGAACACCATGACCTTAGTCTTACCAATGTTCACCATCAAACCCCATGTCGGCAGAAAGTATATAAAGCATCAAGGTGCCGCTGAAGCCCAGATGCTGATCTCAATAGAAGTATCACGTCATCCGCATACAGTAGAATAAGGATAATCATATCTGCTAACGGACAGCCATCTCCACCCTCTTCCCTAATAATCCACTCAAGATCATCAATATATAGAGCAAAGAGAGTAGGGGACAAAGGACATACCTGCTTAACTCCCACTAACTATGAATGTAAGAGGACCATCCATCACCATCTCGAAAACGAGCCAGCACTCTCTCATACAATGTGACGATAGCAGCAATGATCTCTTGAGAAAAGCCAAGCGATGCTAGGCGCTGGAGTAAAAGGTGTCTCGGAACAAAATCAAAGGCTTTGCGGAAATCCACAAAGCAACAATAAACCCTTTGCTTCCTGAACTTAGCCTCCTCAATAATGCATCTCAAGATGAATATCTGGTCAGCCGTGGAGTAGCCAGCGCGAAAACCTGCCTGTCCCATAGCATGTAACCGATGTGTCTCTGCCTGTGAGCTGACAATAAACTGCAAAACAGATCCATATAGCTTGGCCATAGTATGACTGATCATAATAGTGCGGTAGTTGTCTACAATCAAAGGATCCCCGGCTTTGAGGATAGGGTGTAAAAGGTTGGTGCACCACGAGGTGGGGAGACCGAAGATGACAGATTGGTTAAAGATATGGGAGATGTATGGGGCAATTATGTGAGCAACTGGTTTTAGGAAGTCCATACTTAGGAGGTCAACATCAGTGGCTCTTTGGGTTTTTTTGGATAGCGTTTTCAACCATGGACAGGGTGAAGAGGGTGGATTCTGAAGGACGTGGGGAAAGAGAAATGGAGAGAGAGAGAGAGAGAGAGAGAGAGAGAGAGAGAGAGAGAGAGAGAGAGAGAGAGAGAGAGAGAGAGAGAGAGAAAGTCTACAGCCAGCTCCTCCACACTGTAAATGGCTCACTCTAACTCATCAATGTACAATCCAAAAAGAACCGGCGAAAGAGAGCATCCCTGTTTCACCCCAATGGTGCAATGTGATCAGAGATACCACTACCATATCGGAAGCATCCCAAGACGTTCTCATAAAGAGCCATCACTGCCAGAACAATATCCGTGGAGAAACCAAGATCCTGAAGTCTCTGAATGAGTAGGGAGTGTGGTACAGAATCAAAGGCTTTCTTGAAGTCCACAAAACAGCAATAAACCCTTTTCTTTCCTGTGCTTAGCTTCCTCAATCAAAGCTCTAAGTGTGAAAATATGGTCAGTGGTAGAGTAATGAGCCCGGAAACCTACCTGTCCCAATGCATGTAATCTCCTCGATTCCGCCTCTGAGCTTATTGCAGACTGGAGTATGTTACCATAAAGCTTAGTGAGGACATGTCCGAACATGATAGTGCGGTAGTTACCAGGAATCATGGGATCACCATTTTTATGGATAGGATGGATGATGTTGGTGCACCAGGATGAAGGGAAGCCAGAGACAACGGCGGAATTGAGGAGAGTGGCTAGTGTGGGAGCAAGGAGGTCAATAGCATGGATTAGGAGTTCAGACTCAAGGTCTTCAATGTCTCTTGCTTATGGGATTTCATTTTCTTGATGGCCGCAAGTACCATGTCAATGGTGAAGAAGGTGAACTCAGAGGGACGAGGGGAGATAGAGATAGGTGCATCAGTAGGTATGGTATATGTCGGTCCATATGCGAAGGTCTTCCAGGAGAGGTGGTGGAGTACGAGGGATAAACTCACGCCAAAAGGCGCCTGAAGAAGAACTGAAGAGAAGGTCAACGAGGCGTTTTCCTTCAGAGTCATCATAAGCATGCTTTTTCCGACGGAGTGTGCGACGGTAAGAACGTTGAGCAGAGCGAAGGAGGTGAGGTTCATGACTGCGGGCATGGGTGACAAGATGATGAAGAGAGCGACACTCAGTATCATACCATGGAGGGTGTGGAGGACGTAGCGACGAGGGACGTGTGTGTTTGCCTTTATGGGCCTTAGATGGAAAAGCTAGAGAAGCAGCAGCATGAAGAGAGGTGCTAAGGAAAGCTGCTTGAGTCTCGAGTGTACTATCGCGTGCGGAAAGGAATGGAGTAGGGAGGTAAGAATTTCCTGATAGACTCGTGCGTATAAAGAGCTGAATGTATACCTGGGTGCCCGGGTAAGCACGGAATGTGAGGATAACTGAGGGGGTGGGAGGCGGCCGATAGCGAAGGAGAGAAAGGAGTGATCAGAGAGAGTGGTGGGGGAGATGTGAAAATCAGAGATGAGAGGTATGGAGGATGGTGATCCCATGAGATAGTCCACAACGCTATGTCCGCCACTATGAGGATGACAAGTATAACTGCCGGAATCTGGCCAGCAAGTTAGGCATTGTAAATGGCTAACTCATGTGCCTCTCCAAACTGCAACAAATGCTCACCATAGGGGGTAATAGGTCCCAAGCTGTCCTCTGAAACCCTGGTAACTCCCACCTCGTCGCTGTCAAGAGCATGAATGCGGAGCTGGTCGGTGATGTCATAAAACTCGGACTGTCGTGAGGAGGTTCGAGCATTAAAATCCCCAATGAGGAAAATATGCCCTCGCTCTGCAAATCTGATAATATCACGTGACAAATCAAGGTATGGTGAACATGTGCCCTCTGCAAAGGATGAAGACTCTAGAGGAAAGTAACAAGCCGCCACAAAGAGGTCCCTGTCCAAACCAATGTCATGTCCAACAATACGAATCCAGATATAGCGTGCATGCTCGTGCATGCTCGTCATGTCTGATGAACTCGATGCTCGAGTGCAGAGACTCTCTGTATAGGCATGCAACCCCTCCGGATCCCCGACCACTAGTTGATCTAGTCTCAGGCCTGAATACAAAATCCCATCTGTATCCTGGAAAAATAGGTACTACTCTCTCCTGACTGTCGTGAGTCTCCATAAAAAACAATAGATCTCTGCCAGTGATGAAATCAATCAGATCGCCAGCTATGGAAGATGAGTGTATACCATCGCAGTTCCATACTCCAATACGGAGATGGTGTGGATGGGGCCCCGGGGCACTCCCAAACCCGGGGACCCCAAATACCTAGCACTGGGTGCTGCTAGGAGCGCTATCAAGAAAGCGCACTCGTCCATCGCGGTTAATGACTCGTCTGCTAGACTCACGGGCTACCTGAAAGGCCTTACGCCTCTCCTTATGCTATAGAAAGACGTGATATGAGCTGTAGAGTGAAGGACCACTAGTAGTCGCTGACGTCCTCTAAGGGGATGAGGTCTCCTCGTGGTGAGAGAGAGAGAGAGAGAGAGAGAGAGAGAGAGAGAGAGAGAGAGAGAGTTTTATTAATGTCTTTTAATGAAATACATGTCAAGTGTGTGGTAACAATGGGAGCGCATAAAACATCTCCGAAGCTATAATAAAGAAACATCTAGTACAAACTAAAATAAATGCGAAAATGAGAGAGTATGTACATAATAATAAATGTATCTATGTCATGACGTCATGTCTATGCTGATGCTATAGAAAGATGTAATGCGAGCTGCAGCCTGCAACATAGCGAAAGAGAGAGAGAGAGAGAGAGAGAGAGAGAGAGAGAGAGAGAGCTTTATTAACGTCTTTTAATGCCAAAAGGCATATAAGACTAAGTAAATACATCTCAAGTGTGATAGATGCTGAAAAGGGAATATAAATGTCTCCATAAACAAACAACAACTATTAGATAAATAATTAGCCTATCAGACAATCTCTGCTCTACTCACAAGACATGAAAGTCTGAGATATGGTAAAATGTGGTGTTGAGCAGCTGAAGCTGTAACTCTATAATATAGTCTGAACTGTACAATAGATCATTTCGCAACAAGACCGCTACTGAAGAAAGCATGTATAGAAGAAGAAGAAGAAGATTCAAGCACTGAAGAGGGTCTGTGCACATGAACTCTAGATCTGCGAAGTCTCCTAGTAGCCATAGCATGTGGTCTGGAAGCAATACGCTGTCAACGGTCCCACTGAAGGTGAAGGTGAAGGTGAAGGTGAGGGTCCTGAAAAAGGATATCTAATTCATCCTTTGACAAATTACCAGCCTTAGTGTCTGCTCTAGAGCGTCTCCTACAAAAAAAAAGGAGGTGATATGGGTTTGCTGGGAGTCATGGTGTCCATGCTGATCTCTCTGACAAATCTCTCTACGGAGCAAGAGCATCTCGTGCAACATCAATGTCACACATCGAGGATCAACACATGAAATCAGTGAGCAGTGTGACTAGAAAATCATGAAAAAGACAATGATAGCGTCCTCAAATCTCATAGTAAATAGGGTATCTGAATATAAAATGGTCCTCTGACTCCACCTCCCCTAATGTGCAAACAAAGTCTACGCTTATGAGGGATGCCCTGGAAACACCCCGTCTCCACATATAACTGATGTGAGAAAACTCAAAATTGTCCCAATGTAAAACGAAGGCAATGTGAAAGTTCACTATCCAAGTAACAAGCTAAAACTGCGACCCCGGCACTATCCAGCTCTAGGAAACTGAAGCGCTAGAAGTCCAGTTTGACCCCAAGGGTCCCTTGCCATGTCACTCAAGAATATGCACGGTAATAACCCTCCTGATATACTGATGGGATCCTTTTGGTAGATTGGAAATATCAATGTTGTATATGCGTAGAGACGAGAAGCCTTGGATCACCATGATAATTGATGACCTTGGTGATGAAGCTGCCGAGAAGAGAGAAGAGCTATATGTGGATAACGTGAAACCGGAAGACTCATCACTCTCTAGATGTATGTAATCAACTCAAAAATAGCCTCAACTCGAAGTGGTATGACAGCAAACTCAGCAAGTATAATCTGGTGAGAAACATATGGCTTGGCTCGGATCATGGTGCAAGCATACTGATTTGTAGACAAGAAATACCAGTCCACTTTGATTCGGGAATACCGGTGCACCGAGCCTCCACTGCATACATAGTTGTGGGTGTAACAATAGTGTCAAACAAGTTACACTTACTCGGGGCATCTCAAATGTACTTGAAGCAGAACCGCTCAAGACTAACCAGCGAAGCATGGCCCTTACGTAGTCTAGTTGTGGCAGCAAGCCTCATACTGAAAGTAGTGAAGGAAGCCCCAAAATAAGTATAAGAGGATACCACCTCGAGTGATTGCCCCGAACACTTGTCGCTGCATAAAGGACCTAGAGGTATTAAAGATCATGATTTGGGCTTTCTTGGTATGCACAGTCAAACCAAATAAGTCTCCAAAAACCTGTAATGTGTCTAAATGTGTTTGTAAACCCTCACCAGATGAAGAAAGCAAGGCAAAGACTCAGGTGGAAACCTACAAGATACACATCCTTGCCAAGCCCAGTACTCTAACCAAGAAATCGAAACCACGGATAGCGTGCATGCTCATCCTGTCGAACTAGATCAATGATAGGCTGTAGTGAGTCCCTGTACAAGCATGCCACCCTGCCAGAACCTCTGCTCCCCACAAATCAAGTCTCCGAGCGAAAAACTAAAGCCCGTCTGAAGCCCTGAAACTCCGGAAGTCCCCTAAATTGACTCTCATAAGTCTCTGTGAAAAGAAGGATATCTCCCTGTGAGATGAAGTCTACTAATTCTCCTACCGCTGCTGAAGAGTGAATGTTGTTACAATTCCAAAATCCGATACGTGGGTGATGTAATGTAGGTGATGTGGACAGGGTCTCAGGCTGCTTAAATGACAAATCGTCCTAATGCTTAGCCTCCTGAAAAATTTTCTTGCGCTCTTGTACTTGGATATAAGTAAGATCATCATCCAAGAAAATTTGTGGGCCTTTTAATTTAAGCTTGAGTCTCAATACTTTAGTTCTTTCTTGTTTTGATTTGAAGCGAATGATGAGTGAGATTGTCTTTATTGGTATGCCAAGCATTATCCAATCCATCTTTATTAAAGCTCAAAGTAGTTTCTAAAAACGATTTTGTTTCTTTTACAACATCTTGAGTGTCAAGAACACCCCAAACTCGGACATTGAGAGCCTTGAAATCACGTAATTTTTCTTCCAAGTGGACATGTGAGCAGTGGAAATGTGAGCAGCATGCCTGAGATGGACGCAGCAGGATTGACAGTACCATCAGCACTGGGGGCATTCTTGTCATCAGCGCTGGAAATTTTGGCAGCATCGCTGGAGGTACTGCCAGCGATGGAGGCAGCAACATAGAAGGTACTATCAGTGCTGGAGGCAGCAGCAGCAACGATGGTACCTGTTTTTCCATCAGCAGCAGCAATGATATCTGTTGTTCCATCAGTGTTGGAGGCAGTCCTGTCAGCAACATAGAAGGTATCATCAGCACTGGAGGCAGTAGCAGCAGCGATGGCACTAATTTTTCCAGCAGCATCAGCAATGGAGGGCTAGTCAGCAGCAATGGGGGTTGGTCAGGAGCTGTTTCCAGAACGAGGTGGAGAGCGGGGGCAGATACCTCCACCACACTTACGTGGAGCCATAAAGAGAGGTGGAGCGATAGGAGTATGGATCTAGGAGGAGGGCACCACCACAGAGAGAGAGAGAGAGAGAGAGAGAGAGAGAGAGAGAGAGAGAGAGAGAACGCTTTATTAACGTCTTTTGGGCACCCATGGGTGCATAAGACCAAAAAGAAAATTTGTACAAGCAACAGCAGGAGCATCATCCATAGGAGGACATGGCCGTAAAATGCTATAAACTAGCTATGAATGAAAGTAGAACAAAGCAGAAGTGAAATCAGCCCACAACCCGGGCTGTTAGAAGTAATAAATGATAATGATAGTTTCTCATAGGTTACTTTGACCCAAAAGGTCGAGACTTGTGTAACCATGGGTTAGGTTTATTATTTAGACCATGTTAAGTCAGTTTTAGTTGAGTTGGACCCAATTTTGGTCCAGTAGTAATTCGTGGGTCCAAGTAAAGTCTAATTATGTTAAGGGACCCTATCTTGACTTTTGGCAATTAGTAGTGGGTCTTGGAAGGTTCTAGAACTTAGAGTTTGGAAGAGTCTAGGCCCTTGCAAGGCCTATTTATATGTACTCTTTGTTCATTTGTAATTCATTCCCTTTCAAGCATTGCTACTACTTTATCTCTCCTTGAGGGCGCCTAACCCTCTCCCTCTTTTTCTTCTTCCTCTTTTTCTTCTTCTTGTATATGGAGATTGAATGTTAGAAGGATCTTGGCACTTTGATTTCCTACATGGTATCAGAGCTATGGATCTTCTATGCTTGATTTAGGGCGCCCTACCAAAAGAGATCGTCTTCACTTAGGGATCACAAAAATTCAGCACCTTTGCTGATTTTTTGGAGTGAAGATTCGTTTTTTGATTTTTTTTCCATTTTGCAGGAGGGGGCCACACATCAAAGAAGATAACAAGATTTTGGGCGCCCAAAAATCAGGTTGTTGTTTGCTGATTTTTCAGGTTGCAGGAAGGCACCATTAATTATCTTCTTCGGGGCTTCTTTTAGGTCGCCTTTAGGTCGCCCACATCCGTGTAGGTTTATCCTACTTCCGTTGGTCCACTGCTGCCCTATTTTTCAGATTTGGTCCTTTGTAGGAGGGCGCCCATCCACAAGCAATTTCTATTCTTCTGATTTGGCTGAAAAATCAGCACCCTTGCTGATTTTACAAAGTGAAGATCCGCTTCTTCTTGCTTGTTTCCAGGTGTGGAAGAAGGCATTAATTTTTTTGTGATGATCCGATCACATTCCGAGGCTGAAAATTGGACAGCATATTACCATTTGTAGGGTGTTGCAACAGCCCTATCCGTGTGTGTATTGTTCACACTTTTTGGCAAGAAAGAAGGGTTCCAAAAAAAGCTTTGTTGGAGGCTAACCTAATTCTTTGCTTGCTGGTTTTTGAGTTTGTAATGCAATTTCAGGCTGAAATTTTCAGCACACAAGGCTTGTAGGAGGGCGAGTTCCTACATCCATCTAATGTGTGGTTTCTACACATTCCGGTGCTGATTTGTCAGATTTGATACTTGCTGGTTTTTGTGTCTTTTAGGGCACATTTAGGGTTTGAAAAAGTTTATCTTCTTGGCTGGTTCTTATGGCAAGAGATTTGGGAGCCATTCGTACTTGTTCAGGTGAAGATATGTTGGATGGCACCAACTATTCTTCATGGAGTTGCAAGCTGAGATTTTGCGTCGACGTGGTGATCAAGATTTTATCGGTAACAAGATCTATCTTATATCATTTGAGATTTTGCAAGACCTCTAAAAGTGCTTGGGAAACACTTTTAAAGATGTACCGAATAAAGGATTCATCATCATGCTTTTTCCTCTCTACTTCATCCTCTTTGAAGGTAGAAGAGCAAAGTCATGCAAAGTTTGATCATTGTCTTTCTACAAGTACAAGTTTGCATCGGAATGTTGGTATGGTAAAGCATTCTTCTTCTCTAGAGCCATTTGTTGCAAATGATGGATGCATTAGTCAAGAACTTTATGAGCAAGCTTCTCAAGATAATGTTTTGGAAAAGGCTGAAATCAAGCATTCTTCGAAGCCATTTTGTACTAATAAGGAGGGGAAAAAATCATGTCAATTAGTACATTGGTTCAAAGTGGCGTGTTGCCGGATTTTTTGGGTGTTCAAAGTGGCAAGCTATTGGTTTTTTTCTTGAAGATGGTGGACACCAGATTTAGCCATGGTTTATTGATCAATTTCAGCCTATGTTACATCGTGAGCATCCTATTATGCATCGGGAACGGCCTGTGGAAAGTTTTTGGACAGCAAGGTCCACATTTGGAACATTTTAGACAGCAAAGTGTTGGTGATTTTGTGGCTGTTGGACAGCCTGCTACAGCCTCTTGTTGGTTGTCCGAGTCTTTGCGGGATAGCAAAGCATCTTTTTACCTTGGAGGAAACACACATGCCTCACCAAAATCAGTACCTTATGCTGATTTTCAAGTTTTGATGCTTACTTCTTATGATGACGGTGTTGTCTTACCTAGTGTTGGTGAGCAGATCATTGATAGTAAGATTTGGGAGGATGTGATGGTAAAAGAGTATCATACTCTTCTTTATGTTTCTTGTGGTAAGAAGACTTATGGAATCATGTGGGAACCATTGATGGATTGCAAATCCATATTTCAGCTTGTGGCTGGTTCTTTGGTTACCTACTTTGGATGGAGCATGCTTGTCTTCACTCTTCGACTTGATGCTACCGCACTTCGTATTCTACATCTCTTCTACATCGGGCATGATTGGGGCTGAGATTTCGGCTACTTCGACTACTTCAAGCTGAAGTTTTTTTTGGCGGCATTAAGCTTGGACAGCAAGCTACATCTTTTCTTTTTCGGCTACATGGAGTTTTGGGCAGCATGCAACACTTTGCATTTTTGTTGTGATTTTTCATACTTCATGTCATGTTATGTTTTTTACATTATCATTTAAGGAGGGTGTTAGAAGTAATAAATGATAATGATAGTTTCTCATAGGTTACTTTGACCCAAAAGGTCGAGACTTGTGTAACCATGGGTTAGGTTTATTATTTAGACCATGTTAAGTCAGTTTTAGTTGAGTTGGACCCAATTTTGGTCCAGTAGTAATTCGTGGGTCCAAGTAAAGTCTAATTATGTTAAGGGACCCTATCTTGACTTTTGGGGGTGCCCTGTAATTACTAGTGGGTCTTGGAAGGTTCTAGAACATAGAGTTTGGAAGAGTCTAGGCCCTTGGAAGCCCTATTTATATGTACTCTTTGTTCATTTGTAATTCATTCCCTTTCAAGCATTGCTATTACTTTCTCTCTCCTTGAGGGCGCCTAACCCTCTCCCTCTTCTTCTTCCTCTTTTTCTTCTTCTTGTATATGGAGATTGAATGTTAGAAGGATCTTGGCACTTTGATTCCCTACAGGGCCAAGTATAACAGAAGAACTACAGAAAAAGTGCCACTGCCACAACCCAGGCCAGGTGGAGAATAAGTACATATCAACGAAAGTAAGTGTGAAGTGTCCGTTGAGTGGAGTGTACAGTAGGCCCTGATGGAGGCAAGTGGCTACTACATCTGGGCTTTTTCCGTGGTAACACAAGGATAGGAATCTCATCGTCGGAGTCATCAGCATGTGCTCGAGTCCGAAAGAAGCCAGTGAGAAGCAGCTGCTGCCAGTCTAACCCCAGGTGATCTGGTACATGCAGATGAGACTGACGGAGAGTAAGCATCTCACGAACAAGAAGTCCCAAGCAACGAGCATCAGGATAGGAGACAAAACTGTGAAGTGTATGTGGGTCATCGCGAAAGAGACAACAAATAATACCTCCCCCGTATCTCATAATACAACGGACATCTAAGGAGGAAATGGGCTTCATCTTCCACCTCATGCAACGAGCGCAAGCGACATACACGACGCTCTCGGGTGATATCCCATGCACGACAGGCCTCAATAGCAAGCTGATGAGAGGAAATGCGCAACTGCCCAAGACGATCAGTCGAATGAGGGAAGGTGGGAGGGAGCTCCAAGTCTGCTGCATATATCGACGGAATAAATAGCCTCGGATATATGAATGCGTACCACGAGGAAGATCCATGATAGAGATGCCCAGATGTCGTAAGAGATCAGACGACTGCTGGTACCAGGAAATCTTGGCGTGGGAATCAGCTAGGACACGTGAAGAAGTAACCGCAGCAATGAGATGCACCAATCTCCTGAATCCACTGAAGAAAAAGAACAAGGCGGAAAAGCCCTCAAGGATGATCGGAGTAGCAAACTCAGCACATAGGATATCATGAGGGGTGGTAGTCTTGGCACGTATCATGCGACCCAACATAGTGGCCTGAATGCGGGAAATGCCAGCCCAGTCCCGGAGAGAGTCCTGGCAACCACATCTCAGAGGCATACATCACTGCTAGAACCACCCGTGTGTGAAACAACTGGCATCTAGTAGCGGGATCAAAAATATGATTCATTTTACAACCACGCTCAAACTGGACCAATGCCGAAAGACCGGAGGAAATGTGGCAAATGCAACCTGGCGGAAACCAAGAAGGGGCGCAATAAACAGGACTCTCAAGTAAGAATAAGAGGCAACAATGTCAACTTCATGACCATCATAGAAGAATTGATAATTGTGAAGGCTTTGTCGATTGGTGTTGAAAATCATGATCTTCATCTTTTTTAAGTTAATAGAGACACCCCAAGCAACACAAAACCAATGAGACCTGTAAGTGACACTGCAACCCTTCTAGTGAGGGAGAAAGCAGGACAATGTCATTAGCATAAAGCAGAATGGGGATGAGCAAATGAGCCAGCGGGCAACCATCTCCACCTTCTTCACGAATGAGGCACTCAAGATCATCAATATAAAGTGCAAACAGCGGAGGGGACAGTGGACAGCCTTGCTTGACACCAACAGTGCTACGGATGGGAGAAGACAAATCAGTACCCAGCCGTACATGTGCTAGAACTCTCTCATACGGAGCAACCATTGTCGCGAGAATAGATTCGGAAAAGCCAAGCTAACGTAGTTTGCTGATCAAAAGATGACGGGGAATAGTATTAAAGGCCTTAGAGAGATCAACGAAAAAAGCAAATACCTTCTTGCGCCATTTGCTTTGCCTCCTCAATGATAGTACGTAGGGTGAGGACATGATCAAGGGTGCTATAAACCCGCCGGAAGCCAGCCTGGCCAGTCGCATACAATAGTCGAGAATCAGCCTTTGTCGTAACGAAGTTCTGGAGAATAGTGGCGTACAACTTGGCCATGGTATGACCAATCATAATAGTGCGATAGTTGTGGACATTCATGGCATCGCCCGCTTTAAGAATGGGGTGAAGGAGATTGGTGGCCCAAGGTATGGGGAAACCATCAACGACAGAGCGGTTGAAACAGGAGAGGCAAGTTTGGCAACTGGTTTGAGGAGCTCGGCTGAAAGGGGGTCAATGTCAGACGTACGATTGTTCTTGAGTTTGCAGATGGTGGCTTCAACCATGTCAAGAGCAAAGAGGTCACAGTAGGTAGGACGAGAAGAAAGAGAGATGGAAGGGTGAGCAGTTGTATATAGGTTGGTTGCATAGTCGACCCAGGATTGAAGAGGGATGGGTGTAATGGATAGGGGCTTATGAAGAAAGATCTTCCAAAAAGTAGCCAAGGAAGCAAAGTGGAGGGAGCAAAGGAGGTAGGAGGAATGGGAAGAAAAGTAGGCCACTTCTTTTTACGAAGAAGGGATCGAAGCTGCTTTTTCGCGGAAGAAGAAAGTGTAGAATTGGAGAGTTTGAGGAACTCGACATATTTCTGAAAGAAAGAACAATCGTTGTCATACCATTTATTATAGGAACGACGATGAGAAGAGAAGCGGCGAGGGGGTGCAATGGCATGAGCGGCGGTAGTCAGAGCGTGTGTCGAGAAGGAGGCTTGGGTAGTGACATCAGAGGAGGAAGGAAAGTGGTCCAGATTTTGAGACATGGGCAACATAGGCCTAGGATTGAGGAGGAGGTATACGATAGCAGATGGGGCGAACAAAGAGGGAAGGTGGAGGAAAGGCGAACTTGGTGCTGGGGAGAAGGAGAGGAAGAGCAGAGAGTGATCAGCGAGCACCCGGGTAGAGATGGTGAAGGATGCCAGGCGGGGCAACAAAGCAAGAGATGCAATGAAATAGTCCACTACGTTGTGACCGCCACCAAATGGGTGGCAAGTATATGCAAAGGAGGATTGCCACTGAAGAAGACCATTAAGGATAATGCTTGACCCAACCTTAGAAGTTGTTCCCCAAAAAGCGTAACCATCGCTGATAAGTCGTAAGAATAACGGGCATAAGAGGTATCCAACGAATGAAGAGAGAGTGTGTCAACATAGAACTCAATCTGGCGAGCGGCAATGCGTGCGTTAAGCAAGCAATATGTAACCCTGTAGAGAGAGCCTAGCAATGATACCACCCGCTATTGTTTTGTCCTTGCCTCCTGAATAATAATTTTACGTTGTAACCATTGCCAGTGAGTAAGGTCATCATCTCTGTAAATCTGAGAGTCTCAGAGACTACGACGCGCAGGAAGAACTGTCTATCGATCGTCTATAGTTTTGAATTTGACAAATATTACTTTCGGATCATGCTGGAGGCACCAAGCATACTGGATACCTGGAACTGAGAGCCCCATGCGTGAAGTAAACAAAGAGGTAACTTAGTCCAGTGTTGTGCACTCAGTAGGAAGACCCCGGAATCTTAAGTTGAGCTTTTTGTCATCCCGGCGTTGTTGTTGTGCCAAGACGTCTTGTACCGTGGTGTCTACGGAGGGTGCTACAGAAGACGAAGAAGTGGTAGATGATCTCAGGATAGAAGCGATTTGGTCTCACGTACTTCTTGCTCGAGAGTAGGTAGCTTCTGTACATGTTCCACCGTCTCATGAAGCCGTTGTTCAGAACAAGAATCCGGGCAGTGCACTCAACCGTGTATTTGGTGCTCAAGTAGAGGGACTTAGTATCCTCAACAGCACGGGAGATATTAGGAATGATGTCCCTTTGCAAAGCACTAAGCGCAGCATGGAGAGAAGCAATTTCAGTTTGTTGAGCGTCAATCATGGCAGTCTTAGTAAGCAAATCCGCACAAAGTTCATTGAGTTATGACAGAAAAGCGGCAAATTGCTTAGAAATGTACTCATTCAGCAAGGAGATGTTCTCAGGAGTGGTGTGTCGCCTGTAGGTGTGGCATGTGTCTCCCATAGCAGTTGAGGACGAAGCAGCAACCTGTGGCGGTCGAGCGCTGACAGAATCGGTAGGCATGGTGGACGCAATTTCCAAAGTACGAAGACGTTTGTGAGAGACCGTAGACATAAACTTATTAGCACGCTTTGTGCACAAGACAAAGCCTGGAGGCAGGCGAAATGAAGCCGTAGGATGATTTGCAGGAGATAGATCAGAGAGGCAGCAAGAACAGTAGCGAGGCACTCATGACATCAAATGGATCAGCGATGGCTAAGAGGGAGTAGTGGAGTGTGAGAGGGTGTGTTGGAAAATCTATGGCAAGAACGTGCATACACAAGCAATTTTACGGAAATGAGCGTAGCTTTTTCATAAGAAGTCCAATTGACCCAAAAATTGATTCAGATCGAAGGTAAGACAGAGCACTACGCAGTCGTCAGCCTGTACTTGCAGTACGGTACGTATCCGTACAGTATGTACGTATTTTACAGACTGCAAAAATTTTGAGATCAAGAAAAATCAAATTTTCAAAACTCAAAATGTTGAGGATCTATTGCAAAAGGATAGCAGCAATGAAATCTTGAGAAACAAGCTTAGAATAGCTAAAAGTGATGCAAGAAAGTGTCATGCACATAAAAGGTAGATCTAGCCACATAGAAAGCTAGAAAGAAGTGAGAGCTGCATGGAGATGGAAGCTAGAGAGAGAGAGAGAGAGAGAGAGAGAAAATTTGGACCATTTCTCGATTTCTACGTGTCATCCTTGCGCAAGGGCCATGCTAATCTTCTCTTTAAGAGAGAGAAAGAAAGAAAGAAAGAAAGCATTATTGACGTCTTTTGGGCACCCGTGGGTGCGAGAGAGAGAGAGAGAGAGAGAGAGAGAGAGAGAGAGAGAGAGGGGGGGGGGGGGGGGGAGGCTAGAGCTCAAACTCTCATAGGCTAAAGCTGCAACTTGCAAGCATAGTTACAACTTTGAGCTTAAAACTTACTAAAAGCAATAACCCTAAAACCTAGTTATGGATGACCACAACCAAGTTTCAAGTTTCAACTAGTGTTGTTTGCTTAATCGATGCTGGTGTGACATGTCTTGTTTTGAAAAGGCTAGTTTTTGAAAATTCCAATCAATGTTAACAAGATTCACATCAGAAGTAATTGGCTTATCCATGGTATTTCTCTTTGACAATGTTTGAACTAGCTTCAATTCTCCTTTGCAATTACAAGTAGCCATGCAATCCATTGTGGCTAATGTCACTTCCTAATGTACCACATCTATTTGAGAATCATTATGAGTACTTGGGTTGTCTTTCTTTTTGGACAATCATTTGTATGGTCTGTTGTGAAAGAGTCAATATCAACTTTCTGTGGCACAGACTTCACTGCTCTTGTTGATGGATCAACTTTGACTAATTGATCTCTTTTTCCTCCTGTTCCCCAGTCATGAACTACATTAGCAGCTCTTAACCATGGTCGGCCCAATGAAACACAATAATTAGCCGATGATTCCGGTAGATCCTTTACCACAAATGAGAGAACATAATGCACTCCTGCTATCCTCACTAGTATGTTAGTGACTATTCATTTGGGCTTGACACTCCTCTGATCTGCAAGTTTGATTGCAAATGGAGCTGGTTTGAGTCCTTGTAGACCCCATCTTTCATTAAGATTTGTAGAGATTAGATTAACTCCTAAACCGCCATCTACCACTATGGCTTCATTTCCATAAAATCGATGTTGTATTGGCAAAGTGATATTTTGTTGGTCATTCTCCCATGTCATTCCGATATGAAGCACTTCATTTGCTAGTTTCATCACCTACACAATATAATTATTCTTCAACGGTTGCCTTATCCTCCTCTTTTACCCAATCTATTAGAATCTCCTTGGCAATAGGCACCATGCTCATAACTCTCTAAATGTTATGTCCATTCGACTTGAGAGTAAACATGACAATAACAAGGTCTCGCACTAGTGTTACGTGCCATTGGATTTTCTCTAGGTCTTGAAACTCTTTGATCCATTCCTTTACCTTTTGGCATCTACTTTGCTTTGCCATTCCATCATAATAATTTTGAGCAGATAATGGTACTGCATGTGATCGTTTCGGTACAGATTGACTTGGTATAGGTAGATCTTCCTTCATTTTTTCCTTGCCCTTTTGTGCCCTTGTTACTGCTTGCATAAGTGCACTCAAAAATTGAGGATAGGCTGTCCACCGCAATTGGTCTTGTTGGTCTAATTGACATGTAATTTACTGGTGCACTAGAAGCAGCCGTTCTAGACAATCCTTGTAGCTATGGATATGATTTACTGGTGCACTAGAAGCCGGCCGTTCTAGACAATCCTTGTAGCTATGACCATATCCACATCAAGACAAAAAGGCGTATACTTGCCCTTATTGGGACTTTCCGCACTTCAATGATTCTCACCACAACCAAAGCATCCTAATTAAGGCTTCACCCATTGTCTTTGTTGTTGAGCAACAGAAGTTGCATAATACTTATGAATGGCTAGATCATTAAATGGATTTGCTAGAATGAACCATTTTACCGCTTCTTGCTATGTGGAGCAATTTCTACTTCCACTATTAAATTCACTTGGCCTCCTTGATTTTCTGGAGGTACTGTTAATGCCAATCTTTGTTCTTGTGGAGCTGCTGGAATTGGTGCTCCATGAAAAAAAGCAGCTCTTCTTTGTTGGGTAGCATGTAGACTAATGGACAATAAGCTGTAAAGTGCATTGCAGAACTACATAAATAACAACATACGACTATTAGTCCTTGTGCCAATACTGGACAATCATAAGTCACATGATATTGTGGACAAATTGGACACCAAATAGTCTCTCTTTTTGGACTAACAGCTGGAATTTGCAAAGATTTCAGCTTTTGATCAAACTGTGATATCAACTATTCCATTTGCAAATGATGTTGCTCTTTCAACTTTTCCATGGGATCAAACATTAATTGTGTTGTTGCATTTGAAGAAGTAGATGCTAACGTGGTCAAAGTGGTAGTGGTTTGTCCCGATGTAGAAGGTATCGTAACATGGCCTAATTCATCATATGATCCTTCATCCTCTCTCATATTGTATCTTCCATTGCTTATTGCAACGCTTCATATTGCTTCCTTTGTGAGTTCACGCTTGATGCTTTTTGGCAATCCGGCTAGAAACCACATGAACACTGCATGATCTAGAGTCAATACTAGATTACAGTCAGATCATAGATGTTTGACTTGTTCAATGTAATCTCACCTTTTCCCTTTTTCCATCTGATCTTGCTGATCACTAGGAATGGATCTTCAACGAGCTTTCATGGCTTGAATCTAGTGATCAAAGCCGTTTCTAATACTTTCCAATATTTGTGTTCTTGAGCAGTCTGATTGAAATACCAATCCAACACTGCTCCAATAAGTGCCATAGGAGATAGCCAGAGTTTATCAGCTAGAGTGGTCTCTCCATAAATCTCACAATGCACATGCTTCCCCATAAATCTGAAAAAATCTGATCGGATTTGAAGATCCACATAGTTTGGTATCTCATATCGCGGAGTTCTTTTGATTATATGGTGAGGTGGTGGATGTCCAAAATCCATTTCGTCCTAGTTCATCTCTTGAGATTGATAAATTTCCTGATCTGAAGAGTAATGATCTGAGGATTGTTCAGTAGGAGATAATTGAGAACTACCCAATCTTCTCCCTGATGTTAGTATCATCCACTTGGTTTTGTCAAGAAAGCTAAATAGGGATTTGAACTTTCTTGAACACTAGAATTGCCTCTTGCAATTGTAGAAACTCTTACAATAGCCTACATACTATAATAAGCCATTTTTTTGTCTTCAATTCTGCGACGGTTTATAACACTGGCGAGGGAACATTCACAAGGCTTTTTCTGTGCAAACTAACCTTCGTAGGATTGACTTGAGACTGGAAACAAGACAATATAGCTCTGGTAGGACTGGCGAAGGTTCGTACGGAATCATAATGTTGTTTCCGATGTCGACGAGAGTTCCAATGCAAGGATTTTTGTTAGACTATATGAGGAATCTTTAAAATGAACAGCAGCAAAGGTTGTGCGAAGGTTTATGAACAGATACTAAGGTTTTTGTTGACAGAGATCTATTTTTCAATGAAAATTGCTCTGAATCAGAAAGAACCTTCGCAAGGCTTGGATGTTGAGAACTACCTTCACAAAGACATTCATGCGATTCACATCCAAAATGAACAAGATCGGTTTCAAACTATAGATGATGATCAAATGAATAAAAAACAGAATATTCAAGCATAATCAATCGAAATGACACTAAACTAACCACAATCTAACCTTATTCCACCACAGATGCAAATACTAACCCTAGCATGCCAAAACCACGATGCCTAAGTGTACATACTATCCACCATAATCTCATCAAATGAAGGCTAACAAACTAAGAATAGTGCCAATTGCTCCCCGGCAACGGTGCCAAAATTGTAGTTGATTATCTCACCTACCTTCAAACCCTATTTTCTAGATCCAAACAAATGCCAAAACCATGATGCCTAAGTACATACTATCCACCATAATCTCATCAAATGAATGCTAACAAACTAAGAATAGTGCCAATTGCTCCTCGGCAACAATGCCGAAATTGTAGTTGATTTTCTCACCTACCTTTAGGACACTTGTGAGTTTTTTCATACCAACTACCAAAGGGCCTTCCCCCCTCTAGGGGTGTTGACCATCGTATAGAACTACTCCCTGGAAAATCCCCTATATCCTTATACCCTTACAAGATGTGAACCAAGGAAGAAGATGAAGTTTTTAGACATACAACAACAAGGACCCCCCCGTGGCCGAGAGGGAAAAAAAGGACTTTATGTGAAAGTGCCAAAGCCATGAGGTTAAATGCTAACAACAACAAGATTTAAAAAATGGCCATGTAGGCCTAGAAAGTCCCCTTGGGAGGCACATGTTTGATTGGTTAATAAAAAAGACGAAAGAACTCGTCTTTCTGTAGATTAAACAGATTAGCTATTAAGAACATATACCTCTTACCTCAAATGGATGAATTGATTGATCAATTACATGGTGTCACAAAAATCGATTTGAGACCAAGGTATCTTTAGATTCAAATTAAAAGTGAGGATATGGCAAAATTTGGGTTTAGGACTAGGTACGGCCATTATGAGTTCCAAGTCTTGCCATTTGGATTGAGGAATGCCCTGCGACCTTCAAGCAAATGATGAACAATCTTCTTCGTCCATATTTGGGGAGGTTCGTGATAGTTTACTTGGATGATATTCTCAAAACGTTTTAGGAGCATGAAGAGCATCTCAAAACTGTCTTGAGGTTACTAAGACAAGAGAAGCTCTACGCAAAAGAATCCAAGTGTGAAGTTTTTCAAACAATACTAGTATATCACGGTCACATTATTATGGACGAAGGGTTAGAAATTGATCCCAACAAGGTTCATAAGGTTCGTGACTAGCCTATTCTCCTAACCATACATGAATTTAAATCTTTTATTGGCTTCATTGGTTTTTTCCATCGATTCATCATGGATTATGCGGTAATTGCATTACCCTTGACGAATCTCCTCAAAGAAGCAAAGAAAACCAGTTGGCACAGTAAATATAGTCCTTCAGTAACTTGGACTGAAGAGCTGAATCAAAGTTGTGAAACTCTAAAACATTGTGTGTCTACAACTCCAATACTAAACATAGTCAATCCTAACAAGCCGTATCTACTTGAGAAGGATGCTAACGACTTTGCTATAGGGGCAGGGGGCAGTCCTATTTTAGGATGGTAGACTAGTTGCATTTGAGAGCAAAAAGTTGGATCCTACTCAAAGACGGAATTCCACCTACGACAAGAAACTTTTTGAAATGCTCTTAAAATTTGAAGACACTATCTATATGGATCTACATATACAATTGTGAATCATCACCAAGCACTTAGATATATTTGTGATACGGTTGATTTTCCAGGTCGTAAAACCAGATGGTTTGCTCCAAGAATTTCAGTATAACATTAATGTCAATCTGTGTCGGGGAGGCCTTAAGCCGGATTGGAAAGGTTAATCAATTAAGCTTTTTTGAGATCCGTTGTATCTATCCCTTAGAGATTTGTGTAAGACCGATGAGTACTTCGATCAGATTTGTGGCTACATGTCATGGTAGGCAATTGTAGATCTAGTATTCAACTTGGGAAGCAGAATTCCAAGATCTCTCCTTGAGATAAGATACTATGAGATTATTCCATTAGTAATGGGTTATTTTTCTGGAATGGAAAAGTATGAGATTCAGGCCCAAATCCTGCATGAATGTCATGGTAGTCCATGTGCGGGACGCCCAGGCACAGAAAGAACACTTGATCTAGTAAAGAGGAATTTTTACTGACCAAAACTTAAAGATCAAGTGGAGGCATATGTTTGCAAGTGTGGGCAATGCCAAGTGAATAAAGCTAAAAGACTAAAGGGAGTTGGCTTGTTGCTTCCACTGGAAATTCCCGAGTGAAAGTGGAAAAGTATCTCCATGGATTTTGTGGTTAGACTTCCACTTCCTCGGACGAGAAAACAAAATGATGCCATATGGGTAGTGGTTGACAGGCTAGCCAAACTGGCGCAATTCACTCCAACTAAGATGATTGTCAAAGCTTCAAAACTTGCTCAGCTTTTTGTGGAAAGATTGTTCAGGATATATGGTTTGTTGAATGACATTCTTAGCGACCGAGATTCAAATTTTACGAGCAAATTCTAGCAAGTGGTCTTTGAGAAATTGGAGATCACATTGAATCTAGGGTCATCACATGAACAATCCGATGCAACTAAGCTATGAATCTTAAAGGCATGTAAAAACCTTTGATTCTGCAAATTTAGAATCAAATGAACATGAGTATGCCAAGGCCTTGTAAAGGGAAAAAGATCAACATGCAAGTAAATACAAGCCCTGATAGAACTTGGGCAAGCTCGCCACGATCTTTGTACAAACTTATGCTTGGAATATTCATCAATTCAAGGTTAAATCTGGCTTGTTATTATTGCACGATAACTATATCATTGATTTCTCCTCAAAGGTTCGTAGATCACAGTTCTCATCTCAATCTAAACCATAGATTTCATTGGAGCTATCAATCAAGCTTGCATAATATGAGAAATCATTCTTGATAACGAAACTTGCTAACAGTTAACTAATTAAAGCAAAGCTAGTTGTGATACCAACTGAGACAACCAAGTATATAGTTGATCCAAATCTACCAGGATTGATTCCAATTTGCCCCAGTGCTCTCTCAAACATCTTCCATAAATACTCAGCCTTGACACCATAAGGATGCTTGCTAGCCAACTGTCCAATCAACCATAAGCTCCATGCATGACCTTCCCTCTGAGCCCAAACCTCCGTCTCCTCAAGCAGGAATGCTTACATCTAGTATTTGCGTCCCAAACCACAAATACTCACCTCCAACTAAATCATCTCTTTGCATGTCCTCTAGTCCAAGATCATCTTTGAAGTGATTCTCCAAGAATAAATCCTCTCCCCCAAGGCAAATCATTCTTTAATAGCTTTGAGCCATTCACTCTAAGGTGGGTAGGTAGAGGTGGCTACACACCCATTATATACTATCACGTGCTAAATATCCAGGAAGGTGTGGGACTACTCAAGGTATTCAATAGATCAATGTTGTGCTGTTTGTATGGAGTGAGTCATGTGATCATCCAATACTTGGGTAAGGCATCTCTAGTATTGAGGTGGGAAGTGGTGGTATGAATCACCATAACTATAGTGATTGGTGGCGTTGGTGTAATAGTTTCCAGTACACAAGGTTGTGTATTGATTCACTCTATGGATGGGTGGTTTGATTGATGTTCTTACCATTGGTGTTGTTTGCACGAGTTTATCATAGCCTGGATCTAAGGGGAGCCCTAATAGTTTTAACTAAAGAAGATCACAAATCTCAACACATAAAAACAAAAGATAAACAAACAAGCTAGCCACATTGACCACTGGAGCCAGTTGGTGCTTGATCTCCACAAGGGAGATCAGAAAAGAATTCCAAGTAACCTATACATACTAATAAATGGAATATCTTTTGAAGCTATTAAACCCAAACACAAAAAAAAAGTATTACCTCATCTTCATCAAAAAGTTGGACCAAGCATTCTTCTTGTAGATCCCATCGCCTTACAAAAACCTAACAACAAATCACATTGACAAAAAGTAGAAAGTTTTAAACAGTACGGATACTTCCTAACGCAAATATCAAGTCGAATATAGATCAAGACTAGCACCTTCTTCCATCTACTTAAGCTTGTTGAAAATACATTGGCAAAATAAAGTCAACAAATGTAAACAATAAAACGCCCACAACCCGGGCCAGGTAGGATTGATGACTAGGAGAAAGCAGGGATAAAAATGTAAGCAACGATAAAGAAAACGCAAGCGTTTGGATTAGTCCACATCTATACTCGAGGCCTTTCACCGAACCCTTCTCAACATTGACTCTCTACATGCTTGGGATGTACCATAACACACAGCTTGTGCCATAATCCCGTACGAAAAAATTTAACTAATCTTAAATTGTTTATAAAGTTTGTGCACACCTATCACTACAAAAAAAAGGGATACAAAATTGATCCTAAAAAGTATGCAAGATTTAGGGTTTCAAAGCTCTAGAAATGAATGTGAAAAAAAGTACGTCAAAAACTAAGGAGCATTAATCTACTATCAAAGAGAGACAATTTCACACAAGATGGGGCTGCATTAAGAGGAGCTTGAATGAATGAATTCAATGTCTTTCTCCCTCTTGGGAAGTACAATAAATAGAGGCACAAATGATGCTTCACGATCACCAACCACCAAGAGCCACCCATAGGGAAAGCCAGTAGTCATGAGTCACATAAGTTACATGAGATATAATGTCGATTGGGTTCCAGGGCCCTCTCCTAGTCGGCACATTCTAGAGAGAGATTAAAAATAAATTTTGGGCTGCTTAACTCATGGGGGGGCCCAAGAATAACAAACAAAGTTTATTATACCTGGATATTTTATCAAGTTTGTTTTCATGAACATAGATCGAAACTTCCCAAAAAACTAAATAAATAAAATTGGTAAGTCCTTGGGTGAATTTGTCAACTACTTGATCTCTATAGAACAATAAATATGTTCTACTCCCCAGCTTGAACCTTTTTTCTTACATAGTGATAATGCACTTCAATGTGCATTGTCCTTGCATGAGTTTTCAGCATTGGAAATATAACTTAAACTATCAAAAGAAATAGGAGTTGTGTTTTCAACTTCTCCAAGAAGTCTTTGAAGACAAACAACCTCACTTCAGTGGAGAAGAGTGCCAACATGGGCATTAGAATATTGATGTTTACGATAATTGCATTGATGCCTCAATGTTTAGTCAAGCTAATTTAAAGCCTTTCTCCTTCTTGGGAAATACAAAACATAGACGCACAAATGATGCTTCATGTCACCAATAACGGATCACCAACCACCAAGAGCCATCCATAGGGAAAGCCAATAGTCATGAGTCACATAAGTTCCATGAGATATAATTCAGATTTGGTTCCAGGGCCCTCTCCGCGTCAACACATTCTAGAGAGAGATTACAAAATTTGGGCTCCTTAAGTCATGGGGGGCCCTCTTAAAGAATAACAAACATAGATTATTATACATAGATATTTTATCACTCCACCTTAATAACAAGTCATGAACCCCCAACATAGATCGAAACTTCCAACAACAAAAAAATTGGGTAAGTCCGGTGAATTTGTCAAGCACTTGATCTCTATAGATCAATAAATAGGTTATACTTCCCAGCTTGAACTTTTTTTCTTATATAGTGATAATGCACTTCAATGTGCTTTGTCCTTGCATGAAATACAGGGATCTTAGCAATGAAAATATAGCTTAAACTATCAAAAGAAATAGTAGTTGTATTTTCAACTTCTCCAAGAAGTCTTTGAAGCCAAACGACTTCACTACCATGATTACATTGACGCCTCAATGTTTAGTCAAGCTAAGCCAAGTTCTAAGTTAATTAGACATTGCTTACATGCAAAGTTAAGTCAAGTTCTAAAGATAGCTAGACATAGTTTACATGCCTATTAGAGAGGTGTGTGCAATCTACCTATAATTGCATGATAACATGCAGTAGAACTTATTTGAGTGATAGTTACACACAAACATACAAGCAAAAATAGCAAACAATGGTCTTATTTATGGACCAGATCCGATGTACCAAGGAAGTGACTATTTTCTATTAATTTGGCACACAATACCACATTGGTATGTGAGTGGTGCTAGTTTCATGAATATTCTTTGTTGTGTTGTGCTCTCCTTTCATCTTTGTAGGAAATAGAAACCAAAGGATCCAGGATCTTAACTATTCCATCACACAAAGCATTCCAAAGAGAAAGAGAGAGAGGGCTGGTCGCCCTCTTGTAAACACTCATGGAATTCCAAGAGAATAGCTATAATGCTTACAATTCTAAAATACCAAGGAAATGCACACATATATATACCCTTCCAAATGACTATCTAACTTCTTGTAGATGACTAACTTCTCCTACAAGTTACTTTTAAAATAAATAAGGTACCCCCATAAGTCAAGTTGGATCCTTAAATGTCAATAATCGGCCTTGAATTGCCATGAGCTACTACCACCCCAAAATTGGGTCCAACTTAGCAAAGTCTAAGTTATAAAGGCCTACCTATATTTTTACCCATGGTTACACGTGTCTCAACCTTTTGGGTCAAAGTAACCTATGGTTCTCTAAGCAATTCCATTTACATTCCAACAATATTGCATGATCATTGTTTCAACAAGAGTCGACTACCATCTACAAGTCAAGAGAAGAATGATCAAGTGATTGGCTTTCCTTGTTGGCCATTCTACGTCAAATTCCAGCAAGTTTGGTGGCTGTCCTAGGCGCCAAAAACCACAATTTCCAGCAAGCTAAAAGTCTTAGCTTGAGGAAGTTTGAGGAGGTCAAAAGTTATGATCAAAATCTCAAGTGTTGAATCAATGAAGCATAAAAGACAGCAATAGACTAAAGCCCTACAAGCAATAGACAAGACAATAGGTTCTCCCACGAAGAGCCCAAGCAATACCAATCAATAATCTGAAAAATGAGTGTACAAATGCCCCTATAAATACCCTACCAATGAACCCTAAAATAGGAATTCAAAAGTAAAGGGAGGCAAAATGTGGAAGGAAAATAGTGCGCCCTCCTACGGGCCCCCACTCCACATATAACCATATAATAAGGGCCCAAGGCCAGTCAATGCATAAAAAAGGACCCAGTGCGGGTCATAAGCATATAAAAAGGCTCTGGGGCCTGTACATGACTAATATAAAATGCGTAACCAGAAATATACATAACCAACAATAAATGTAAAGAGGCCTGCGGAATATATGCAGAGTAGCCCAGTAGGCCTGTATCTTGTAGTCCGTAACTCTCCCTGGCTATAAAGAACATTGCCAAGCCGGAGCATCCCGAGAAGCAATGGTAGCTGCAAGTGATCGAGCCTGATCAGCCAGGATAGGGGTATGATAAAAAACATCAATGGGCTCCCAAGTAGCCTCCTCAATAGGACGACCAACCCACTGGCAAAAACTGAACCTGCCGATGGCGACGACTATGCAATAAGCGCAGTTATGAACGTAGCCACGGCTGATCTAGATTTAGTCTATGAAAGCATCACATAAGCAAGACTTAACCCTAGAAAGCAGGAGAGAGAAAGCTTAAAGAGACTAAAGAAGGAGATCATATCATAAGCCAAGTAACAAATGACACAGAATCCCTACTTATAGCCAA
The DNA here is from genome assembly GCA_029204225.1 of Diphasiastrum complanatum. Classification (NCBI taxonomy): domain Eukaryota; kingdom Viridiplantae; phylum Streptophyta; class Lycopodiopsida; order Lycopodiales; family Lycopodiaceae; genus Diphasiastrum; species Diphasiastrum complanatum. Next base: position 37,910,027 of record CM055102.1, on the reverse strand, counting down.
GAGGAAGCCCTGAAAGGAAGCTTCCAGTGGCTAGGGCCAAACTGAGAGGGAAAATAGTGCGCCCTCCAAGAAGGCCCCCACTCTCAGTAATATGACCAAATAACCAATATAGTGAATCATAGGGCCCAAGGCCAATAATATGGTCTAAACGTCAATAATAGGGCCCAAGGCCAACCATATAGTCTAAATGTCAAATAATGAATAAAAAAGGGCCCAAAGCCTGCCTATGCATAAAGCAAAGTAAATGTAAATGGACATGGCGAATGTAATGAGCCGAGTCCATAACTCTCCCCGACACAAAAATAAGACCCAACTGCCATAAAGGACTGGATCAAGTAACAGCAAGCCCTGGAGAATCAACTGGAACAGCATCTGGTGTAGTAACAACTGGAGCAACAGCTGATGTAGAGGAATCAACAAGTGCGGCAAGAGCACAAGCCTGATCCGCAAGTGACGGTGTATGATAAAAGACATCAATAGGCTCCCATGTGGCCTCCTCAACAGGACGACCATCCCACTGGACCAGGAACTGAATCTGCCGGCGGCGTCGACTATGATGCAAACGCACCTGAAGGATAGCAGCAGGTAATAAAGGAAAGAGATCCGGTGCAGTAGGAAACTCAGCATCATGAGGAGCATCATCCTCAATAGCAGCACGTAATAAACTGACATGGAATATATCACAGGCACGTGTGGAAGCAGGAAGCTGAAGACGATATGTAACTGGACTAAGAACCATATACAATAAGGCCCATAATAACGTGGTGCAAGCTTCTCAGTAGAAGCATGGCCCTGAATAAAATGATGACGTGCAAACCGTAGGCGTAGATATACCATATCACCAACATGAAACTCAACATGACGTCGATGACGATCAACTGAAGCCTGATAACGCTGCTGGACCTGCTGCAAATGGGAACTGGCCTGGAGAATAAGCTCGCGAGCACCTGATAGAAATGAAGACAGTGTCACAGGTGTATCCTCGGGAGGAAGAGGAATACCAGGTAAAAGAGGTGCATAACCATGAGATAATAAAAATGGTGCAACGCCGGTGCTGGTACTAACAGACTTGTTATAGCTATACTCTGCCAAACATAAGTGTTGATCCCAATCCTTCCCTGAAGGAGTAACAATATGGCGCAAATAATCCTCAAGGATCCTGTTAAGGACCTCAGACTGCCCATCAGAAGTAGAATGATAAGCAGACCCCATAAAAAGCTGTACATCCAATATACGCATAAGCTCTGTCCAGAACAATGATGTAAACTTACTATCCCGATCAGAAAGGATAGTACGAGGAAACCCATGTAGGCGAAATATCTCTGAAAGGAACAAGCGTGCACACTACTCTGCTGTGATAGTATCGCGGACGGGTATGAAATGTGCCTGTTTCGAGAACCTGTCAACTACCACCATACATGAATCGTGACCACGACGGGTGCGGGGAAGGCCAATGATGAAGTCCATAGAAATATCAGTCCACTGGCGGTGAGGAATAGGCCAACTCTGAAGCAAACCAGCGGACTTAGCACGGGAGTACTTATTACGTAAGCAGAAAGGACAGGTACGAATAAGTACAACAAGCTCTTTCCTAAGGGATGGCCAATAGAAATTATCCTTAAGACGAGCATAAGACTTCTGAAAACCAAAATGACCCCCAACTGGGGACGAATGAGCATCCGACAACAACTGAGAACGGATACCCAAAGAACTAGGAATACAAAGAGAACCATAATGATAAAGACGGTGGTCAACAATGGAATAAGCCTGATGAGGTGAAGACGACATAGGTGGAGCAGAACTATAAACATAACGAAAATCAGAACATGTAAGATAAGGAGATGGAAGATCATCAAACCAGGAAGGGATCGTGGCAACAAGGGTATTCAATAAAGCAGGAAGTCTAGACAATGCGTCAGCAGCAGTGTTAGGACGACCAGGACGATACAATATAAAAAAATCAAAAGATTGTAAAAACTGCAACCAACGAAACTCGCGGTCACTAAGATCACGCTGGGAGAAGAGATAACGTAAGGACTGATGATCAGTAACGATATCAAAAGGAACACGGTACAGGTAATGGCGCTACTTCTTAAGAGCATAGATAATGGCAAGAAGCTCTTTCTCATGGACAGAATAACGTTGCTCATAAGAGCGTAAACGACGCGACTCATAAGCAATAATACACTGAGACTGACGAAGCAAGGCACCCAAACCAACATTACTAGCATCGGTCTCAACAATAAATTTCTGATCAAACTGTGGTAAACACAGGACAGAGGCCTCCACAACAGCACGACGAAGAGTGTCAAAGGCGAACTGACAATCAGAAGTCCAAACAAAAGCACTAGACTTCTTCAAAAGGGGATGAAGAGGGGCAGCCACAGTGGCAAAGTGAGGAACAGGACGACGAAGGTGAGTAGCGAGACCAAGAAACATACGAACATGGTGGACATCTGTGGGAACAGGCCAATCAGCGATTGCCCGAACCTTATGAGGGTCCAAACGAATACGACCATCACAAATGAGAAATCCTAAAAACTCAATCTCAACAACAGCAAAGGAACACTTAGAAAGTTTAGCAAACAACTGGTGATGAACAAGCAATTGAAAAACAGATGAAAGATGTAACACATGCTCATCAAGAGTCTTACTAAAAACAAGAATATCATCAAAATAAACTAAAACACAACGACCAAGGAGAGGACGCATGATGTTATTCATCACATTCTGGAACGTAGGTGGACCATTAGTAACACCAAAAGGAAGAACACGAAACTCATACAAACCAAGATGGGTACGAAACGCAGTCTTGTGTTCGTCCGAAGGATGCATCCTAATCTGGTGATAGCCGGAACGTAAGTCTATCTTAGAGAAAAGATGAGAGGTGCCTAACTGGTCAAAGAGATCATCCATGTGAGGCATAGGATACTGGTTACGGATGGTCAACTTATTGAGGGCACGATAATCAATGCAGAGGCGTTTGGAACCATCTTTCTTACTGACAAGGAGAACAGGGGCACCAAAAGGACTGTGACTAGGAACAATAAGGCCCTGATCTAGTAAAGCAGCAATCTGAAGCTCAACCTCATCACGCTCAGACTTAGACATACGGTAAGGAGGCCGGGAGGGAGGAGCAGAACCAGGACACAAATCAATATGGTGGTTCACATCACGTAATGGTGGTAGCGTCGTAGGTTCTGAAAAGACAAATGCATACTGATGTAATAAGTCAGAGATCATTTGAGGAACAGCTGCTGGAGGAGAGTTAGTCACTGGAGAATCTGCCGCAGCACGCTGAACACATAATAAAGCTGCACAATGAGCCTTAGGTAGGCTGCGGATAAACTGCTTCCCGCTGATCAGCTGGAAATCTGCCTGAAAATCAATACCAGCAAGTGAGTGGGTCACTGCATCATGAACAAATGTCAATGTCTGCTGAGCCAGGTCCAAAGTAACCGCTCCCAATGAAGCAAACCAATCAGCACCAAGGATAAGGTCATAGCGCTCCAGAGGAATGATATAAAGATCTGCCTGTCCAAAAAAATCACCAATGCGGTAGGATAATCCCTGAAACATCTGAGAACTAGGAAATGAGTGAGAACTGGCAACCTCGACTGTGAGAGGCTGTGGAGCAGGAATAGGTGAAGCGCGTATCCGGCTGAGAACATAACTGCTGATAAAGGAATGAGTGCTGCCGGTATCAACTAAAGCAATATACTCACGACCAGTAATGCGCACACGTAGCCGAATGGAGCGAGGACCGGGGCACCCTGTCCAGGTAGCATAAGCAAGCTGAGCATGGCAAGTAGCAGGAAGTAAATCAGTAGAAGGCTCAGGAGATAGATCAGGCTCATCAAATATATGAATGTAGATATCGGACTCATCTGGGGTAGTGCCCTCATGGTAGAAAACAGCAGTAGAAGTAGGCAGGGGCTGGCGGCAATCACGGGCAATGTGGTCAGGACTCTTACAACGAAAGCAAAGACGCTTCTGCTGAATGTCAGCGAACTCTGCAGACGTGTAACGTCGGACAAAAGCAGGACGAGGAGGCGGAGGGCGAGGAGCGGGAGAAGTAAGAGAAGAGGTCGGGACGACAGTGGATGGGGCAGATGGGGCCGGAGATGGTAGAGGTGAAAGAGATGGACGGGGTCGGGAAAAGCGAAAGGGAGCAGGATCACGGTACTTATGCTGTAAAGTACTAGCAAGGGACATGGCCTCAACAAGTGTGGGTGGACGGAAAGAAGAGACATCGTATCGTAGAGCACCACGAAGTCCAACAATGTAGCGAGAAATAAGCTCGGTGGGCTGAAGATCTGTAAAGAGGTAGGAAAGGTCCATAAACTGATCTGTATAGGAAGAAAGATCACCAGTCTGAGTAAGACTACGGAATATATCACGTTGGCGGCTCAGCCACTCAGGGTCAATCATAGCATGACGAAGATCACGACGAAAGGTAGGCCATAACTGGAGACCGTCCCGATCAGGGTCAAGTCGGTAGACCCGCCACCAAGTGGCAGCACGTCCATCTAAATGTAAGGCGGCTAACTGGATCTTCTGAGGATCAGTCTTAGGGTAAATCTGAAAATAAGTATCAAGCTTTGCAAACCAATTCTCTAACAAGTTCCCGTCAGAGGAACCAGAATAGGTGGCAAGCTGTACCCGATCACGAAAATCTTGAGCAAAATGTGGCTCAGGAGCTAGATGTGGAAAACCGGGCGATGGGTTAGGTGGAAAATGAGGCCCACCGCCAAAGGAAGTAGACGAGGATGGAAGTCCAAATGGAGACCCAAATGATGAATGAACAGGGGCTTTGCCAGGTCCATGTGGCTGTAAGGAATCAATCTGTGAATGCATACTTGCAAAGCCGGTCTGTAGAGTGGTAAAACCGGTCATCATTTGGTCGAAACGACTACTGAGGAGAGTAAGAGAGTCACGCATATCAGCAAACTGTTCATCTAAAGGTCCGGAATGACTCGCAGGTGTAGTGGGTGAGCTAGCCATGAGGAAGAAAAAGTAAGCGAGAAAAGAAATGTGCTAAACAATTGGACGAACTGAAGGAGAGGACATAAGTCGTCACAACAGGCACGCCAATGAAAAGACACAATAGAACTCGCGATGTAAGATGAACGGAAAGGACAACTAAGTAAGAAATACCTCGTAACCGCAACCGGAAGTGAGCTGAAAAATAGCGGCGATATGTCGAGGAACCGTGAGGGCAGCCTCCAAAAAAGATGCTAAGGGCCCGACTACGTGGAGTAAACGATGGGTAAAAGTATGGGAAACAATAATGGACTATGGGGCTGGAAGGTAAAAAAAAGTTTGCGATAAAGACGGGGAGCAATCTCGATGCGCGATGAAGTTGGGTGGGAGTGGCTTTCTAAGCATCTAGGCGTGTTTGTATTGTCCGGGGTAGGGTTGCGAACACAGACAGCAGTGTAGGAGGGTGAGCTGAAATTGAGGCGGATGTAGGGCGCCAGCTATGGTGGAGTGTGGGCGTCCAAGAGAGGTAGTAAACGGCAAAAAAAAATTGGATCAAAAAGATGGGTTGGTAGGACGCTAGGAGTGGCTGATGGAAGGTGGCGAATAGGAGCAGCAAAAAGCGGAAATTTTCAGCAAAGGAAGGATCAGTAGGGCGCTGGTCAACAAGCATGAGGGCGCCCAATAGGGCAGCAAATAGGAGGCAGTAGGGCGCCCAAAATAGGGGAGGAAAAAGGCTGAAAATGCAGCAGTAGGCAGCCAGCAAGAGGGCGCTAGAAATGGGCAGCAAGTGGGCGCCTGTCCTCCTCCGATCCGTCGTGAAAATCTACAAGACAAGTGTGGAGAAATGGTGAAAATCCAGCTGAAAAATGGTGAAGATCCAAGCTGAAGATGGGCGCCCTCCTGTGAGAGAAAAATCTGCTCAATGGAGATGCTCAGGAAAGTGCTCTGATACCAAGTTATGAACGTAGCCACGGCTGATCTAGATTTAGTCTATGAAAGCATCACATAAGCAAGACTTAACCCTAGAAAGCAGGAGAGAGAAAGCTTAAAGAGACTAAAGAAGGAGATCATATCATAAGCCAAGTAACAAATGACACAGAATCCCTACTTATAGCCAAGAGGAAGCCCTAAAAGGAAGCTTCCAGTGGCTAGGGCCAAACTGAGAGGGAAAATAGTGCGCCCTCCAAGAAGGCCCCCACTCTCAGTAATATGACCAAATAACCAATATAGTGAATCATAGGGCCCAAGGCCAATAATATAGTCTAAATGTCAATAATAGGGCCCAAGGCCAACCACATAGTCTAATGAATAAAAAAGGGCCCAAAGCCTGCCTATGCATAAAGTAAAGTAAATGTAAATGGACATGGCGAATGTAATGAGCCGAGTCCATAACTAGCGCACCTGTAAAATAGCAGCTGGCAGGAATGGAAAAAGCTCTGGATCTGTAGGAAATGAGGAATCTCGAGGAGCATCATCCTCAATAGCAGCACGTAATAAACTGACATGAAAGATATCACAAGCCCGAGTAGCAGCAGGTAACTCAAGACGATATGTAACTGGACTGAGGCGCTCAAGAATCTGAAAAGGCCCATAATAGCGCGGCGCAAGCTTCTCAATAGAAGCAAGACCCTGTACAAAACGATGGCGAGCAAAGCGTAACCGAAGAAAAACAGGTCAAGTTTAGAAAAGATCTTGGCTTGGCCTAACTGGTCAAACAGGTCATCCATATGAGGGATAGGGTACTGATTACGGATAGTAAGTTTATTTAAAGCACGATAATCCATACATAGACGTTTAGTACCATCCTTCTTATCAACAAGTAAAACAGGAGCACCAACAGGACCGTGGCTAGGAACAATAAGGCCTTGACGTAATAAATCAGACACCTGACGCTGGACTTCCTCGCGCTCAACAATAGACACACGAAAAGGAGGACGAGAAGGAGGTGATGTAGAGGAAACAAGGTCTATATGGTGGTTGATATCTCGTAAAGGCGGTAATTGAGTCGGCTCTCTAAAAACATGCTCAAATTCACGCAACAGTTCAGAAAATACCTGTGGCAAAGGTGGTGCATCTGCAATAGGCTGAACTGGCTGAACAGAAAGAATAGCCGCACAGTGGGCCTTCGGGAGGCTTTGTATGAACTGCTTCCCGGAAATAAGCTGATAGTCCTGCCGAGAATCACTACCGGAAAATGTATGCTGAGTACCATCATGAGAGAATGTCAATGTCTGCTGCTGGAGGTCTACTGTAACCGCACCAAGGGATGCAAACCAATCAGCACCGAGGATAAGATCGTACCGTGTAAGTGGAATAATATGAAAATTTGCCTGACCAAGGAAGTCTCCAATCCGATATGAAAACTGCTGATACATCTGCGTGCTAGGAAAAGAGAGTGCGCTGGCAACCTCAACATGCAGGGGATGAGGCGTAGTGACTGGCATAGCACGAATGCATGTAGTGATATGACTGCTGAGAAACGAGTGAGTGCTACCCATGTCAACAAGGGCAATAAACTCACGACCAGTGATACGTAGGCGAAGACGGATATGGCGTGGACCCGGCTTACCGGCCCAAGTAGCATAAGCAAGCTGAGCATGGCATACAGCTAGATCAGGGGGATCAGGAACAAGCTCAGTGGGTGTGGCAAACTGATCAACAGGTGGGTCATCATCAAGAATATGAAGGCATATGGCAAAATCAGGACTATCATCAAGTGTGTCAGCATCATAGAAATAGACGGCAGTAGCAGTGGCAGGCTGTCGGCAATCACGGGCGATATGATCAGGACTCTTACAGTTGAAACATAAGCGCTTTTCACGGATCTCAGACATCTCAGGCTGTGAGTAGCGACGAACAAAAACAGGATGAGGAGAAAAAGGAGGACGTGGTGCAGAAGGAAGAGTGGACGAAGGTGAACTGACAGAAGTGGGACTAGCAGAAGATGGAGAGGAAAAAATAGGACGTGTGCAAGGACGCGAAGGACGAGAAACAGAGGAAGAGATGGGAGAGTACTTGTGCTGTAGTGCAGTAGCAAGGGAGATGGCGTGAGAGAGAGTGAGTGGAAAAAAAGAAGAAACATCATACCTGAGTGCGCCTCGTAGACCAGCAACGTAGCGAAGATGAACTCCAATGTAGAAATATCTGGGAATAGATAGGAAAGCTCTGTAAACCGTGTCGTATAAGCAGCCAAGTCACCAGTGTGAGATAAACTGCGAAAGATGTCGCGCTGTCGAATAAGCCACTGAGGATCAATCATCGCTAGGCGGAGTGCTGTCATAAGCTCTGTCCAATTAGCAAGGCCAGGGTGTGAAGCCGTCTGGCGAAACATGCGCCACCAAATAGCAGCACGGCCCTCCAAATGTAAAGCAGCACGGCCCTCCAAATGTATCCGCTGAATGTCAGTCTTAGAAACATAAGGAAGTAGGTCTCAAGCTTAGAATACCAAATCTCAAGTTCATTCCCATCGGATGACCCAGAATACACAGTAAGCTGAACCTTATCCTTAAAGTCTCGTGGCAAAGGACCAGAAGATGAAGGAGTCTCGGGTGGTGGAAATGTACGCTGTGGGGGAACAGGTGGAGATAGTGGAGAAACACTGGACTGTAATGATAGTGTAGCAATCTGGGCAGAAAAAGCAGTGAACGTCTCTCGTAACTCCTGGCGTAAATCAGTGCGTACATCACTCATGGCTTCCCTAAGATGATCTCGAAATTCATGTCGTATTTCGTCAAGGTAAGTGGAAGACGGTATGTGAGGCTCAGAAGATGTAAGGGAAGTATCCATGGTCAAGGAATGCAGGAAGTGAAGAGAGTGTAAGAAAAGCTTAATATCGGAGGGAGCGGACTTTTGTCGTCACCCCAAATACGCTTTAGGTACACAAACGACACTAAGAGCAAGAAAGGAAATGACAAATGTCAAGAAAAGGTGTGGAAAGCAAGGAAAAACCAGCAAAGATACCTCTCGATAGAGCTCCAAGCGTGTGCGAAGAGCTGGCTGGAAAATGTGACCACAAGGAGAATGAAAGTGGGCGCTGGACAGCCTCCAATCAATGCTGAAAATATGGCTAGAAATCTGTGGAAAACGTGATGAAATAGGGCGATGGACAGCCTCCAATCAAAACTGAAATATGGCTGAAACTCTGCTGGAACAATGGCTGAAAAATGTGATGAAGTAGGGCGTTGGACAGCCTCCAATCAATGCTGAAAAGATGGTTGGGAATCCTCTCCCTGAATCAAATGGAGGATTCATTAAAAAAGAGGGAAAAGGATTTGGAACTTCGGCGCCGGAAATAATCTGCCCAAAAAATAAATAAATATATAAATAAATAAATTCCGGCCGCCAAATTTAGCGGAAGTACTTCCGCTAACTATCTGCTAAAGCTCTGCCAAGGAAAATGCTCTGATGGGAGTTGGTCCTCCTCCAAACTGTGCTGAATGTTGCTAAAGCAAAGAGACGAAAGCCCTCAACAAAGAGAGAAAAATCAGCAAGGAAATGGGCACCCAATCAGAAAATCAGATCTGATATTCAGCAATCAGGAAAGTGCTCTGATACCAAGTTATGATCAAAATCTCAGATGTTGAATCAATGAAGCATAAAAGACAGCAATAGACTAAAGCCCTACAAGCAATAGACAAGACAATAGGTTCTCCCACAAAGAGCCCAAGCAATACCAATCAATAATCTGAAAAATGAGTGCACAAATGCCCCTATAAATACCCTACCAATGAACCCTAAAATAGGAATTCAAAAGTAAAGGGAGGCAAAATGTGGAGCGAAAATAGTGCGCCCTCCTACGGGCCCCCACTCCACATATAACCATATAATAAGGGCCCAAGGCCAGTCAATGTCATAAAAAAGGACCCAATGCGGGTCATAAGCATATAAAAAGGCTCTGGGGCCTGTACATGACTAATATAAAATACGTAACCAGAAATATACATAACCAACAGTAAATGTAAAGAGGCCTGCGGAATATATGCAGAGTAGCCCAGTAGGCCTGTATCCTGTAGTCCGTAACTTCAAAGCACTGTGATGTACGTGCAATTGATTAGCCAAGGTGGGGCACCAAATGTATTGCGTGTTTGTTGTCCCAAATCCATGCTTCCTTAAAGGAGAAAGAATGCACTTTCCTAGGAAGCAGTTTCTTTCATTGTTTTCTATCCAAGAGTGCATGCAATCACATTTTATGGTGTAGGCAAGATTGTTTGGCAAATAGAAGAACAAAGAAGTGAAATTTGATACATGCATGTGAAGGATGTGGCATGCACGTGCATCCAACAAGTCTCCTAAATCTTGTCTCATCAACGAGCTTTGCTCAATGACTCATTTCATCAATCTCTGTAAATTGACGGTGGGGCGTACATATAAGCCATGTCTTTGTGTGACAGATAGGTGGATACGTAGGCTATAGGGGGAGCCTCAGGAGTCAGATAGTACTCAAAATGGGGGGATTTTCAGCTTATGGAAGACAGTCCAGACAGGCAGCAGGAGGGCACACCTTTCTGGTCTGTGGGGCAGCAATTTTGAAACATCAAATGGGCGGCCAACAGGGTAGGCATTCACCCTCAGATCATAAAAAATCGATAGCTGATATTAGTAGTCAAAACCATGTCCATCTACTCGTTTTTATCATGGTAGTCAGAAGACACAGCAACTTTGTCACCAACAATGTTTTCTAATATTCCTTGTAAACTAAGGGATATGTTATATGAAGAAGAACGTGTGAAGGAATAGTGCAAATTTTGATGTGGGTCTAATAAGCCATTTCAAGAAAATACTCTTCTACCTACTTTGACTGCATTTCAATAACTAGTCTTTCTCGTGAAATACTTCAAAAGGAATTTTGGCCTCATCAGCTAATCATAAAATCTTTAGCAAAATTCATGTAGTAATTGACAAATTAACTTCTCTTTGGAAATTCAAGAGCAACGAGATCATCCAACCATATAATCCTTTATGATTCATGCAATTACAATGATAACACCTGGATCAGACTCAAGATAACACATGGACCTTTCACTAAATTACTTTCACATAGAATCATCAAAATTGGGCAATAGCACCTACAGGTATCTCCAAGAGGCATGAAAGCACATGTGTATAGGCTAAGAGCAGCAGAATAGGGAAGATTTGGTGCTTGCTGGAGGTCGCTGCTGGTGGGCAGGGCAGTCATTGCTGGACAGTGCCTCAGATAAACATGCAAGATGGCCAAGCTATTTCACCGCAGGGACAGGCAATAACAGGATCTTGTTCTGCTGCAGATTGAGGTCATTTTTGGGCAGGATCAAAGGTATGTTCAGCCAATAGGCAGTTGCTGGCCAGCCGGGGGAATGGGGTGATTGTATGGCTGGGAAAAGTCACGTGGGTGTCAGCTTTGCCTAAGAAATGGCATGTGGCCCTTCTGATGCACCAAGGGAGGCATAGAGAGGTGATTTTATGCTTCTAAGGGAGTGTGGTAGGCTGGGAAAGTATGAGAAATGCTCCAAAATGCTGACGATGGCCTGTGGGTGGCTCAATGCACATGAGATTGCCGAGAAAATTACACTACTATCTCAATATCACCGCACTCTCTCATAGGCAAGAATTGAAGATTACGACACCCTCTCAATGGCACAACATTCTCTCAATTTCTCAAGGAGAATTTGGCATTACGATACCCTCTCAAAAAGACAAGACAATCTCTCTCAGTGAAGATTCAAACTTTACGATGTCAGATCCCTCTCACATTCCAACATTATGACACACTGGCAATCTCTCTCTCAATAGCACAATCTCTTGATGTAAAAGAGAACAAATTAGCACTTAAGAGAGCAGTGGATATAGAAATATGTCAATTTGTAAGTGTTAATTTATTACATAAATGGCATTGTAAATTGGAAATTGATAGGAAAAATAATAATTCAAGGCAGTAGGGCATCGGTTGGAACCCAAGCATGCTCAAGTCACTTACAAGTTACCTCTCTTGCATGTACAGGTGGACAACGTATCAGAGGGCCTTCATTGTCAGTAAATATTGCTCTCCAAGGAGAAATCTCTTGACCTTGTCATGTGCATCATCTCTAATGCATATTTCTATCTATGATCTCCTGGTCTGTCACTGATCTACCACAGAATTTTCTTTTCCTATCAAAGGTTATGTGATTGTGAATAGCACAAAGTCCCAACATAAACAGCTTTCATTCTCTTGATTTTTTGTCCTTTTTCAGCATACATAATCCCGGTCAAGATAACAGTACAAATCACATACTTCATGTTTTTCCATGAAGTAATCAACAATAGATAACAACGAACAAGAGCACGATCCGAATTCAAATCGCACGCTTTCTTCTACCAAAGTTGGTCATAGTTTATGAAATCAAGCACAAATGTCAATAAAATTTCTCTAGAGTCTAATGATTCAAATGACGAGCAGTTGCACACATATGAATAAGATCTTAAACAAAAACTACAAGCTACAGCTGAAATGGATTTTAGGCCTTTCTCAATCAGAAAGCAGATGCCCTACCAAATATTAACAAATATTACAAACCTTTGAAGGAGTAGCATAGATGAAGAATCCTGTAATTGGAGCAAAATCACTACCATGTCTGCAAATACCAACAGCACATAAATAAAAAATTCAAATCAAGACACAAACCTCCAAACAAAATTATATCTAAGAAGAGTACTTCAAACCAACCTCGTCTAGAGAAGCCTGATTAAAACAACCAAAAATACCAACTGACAAATCAAAAACCCTCCTTATATCCCCAATGCCCTGATTGTATATGGATTTTGAGGTGTGAGCTTTGACTTATATGACCTCAAAATACGCCTCACTCATCCTCTATATTTCTCACTCATCCTCTATATTTCATCATCTTCCTTTTACCTTGGGCACTTTAATAAGTATAAGCTCAATAAACAGCTAGAGCCAGGTTCATGAATCATCATGTTGTGTGCACAATCATTAAAGCTAACCTAAATGGTTTAACCTTCAAAGATAAGAATGCGAAACGAGTTTCATACTAAGAAGCGATACAAATTGATAATTCTGGTCTTGATGACATCGACTAGCAATACTACTCTATGAAAACAAGCTCAAAGTTATCTAACAAAAGTGCTTCCATGCAAGCTGATAGTTGTCCATCCTAGTTTGATATCCTTTGAGGATCTAGAGGATGTGTGTGAGACCGGCACCATCTGGCTTTACGACCCCTGAGGTCAACGGCATCATTATATACCTTAATGCTTGATGGTCAGTTATTATGGTAAATTTGGATCCATATAAGTAATGTCTCCAAATTTTTAAAGCATGAATAACTACAAAAATTCCTTATCATAGGTGGAATACCACCTTTGAGTAGGATCCAACTTTTTGCTTTCAAAAGCAACTGGTCTACCATCCTGATATAGGACTGCTCCTATGGCATAGTCGCTAGCATCCGTTTCAAGCACATACAGCTTGTTAGGATCAACTATGTGTAGGATAGGCGCTATAGACACACAGTATTTGAGATTCTCAAAACTCTGATTCATCTCTTCAGTCCAAGTAACCGGAGGACTATATTTACTGTGTCGACTAGTTCTTATGGCCCCTCTTGAGGACATTTGTTAAAGGTAGTGCAATCACCGCATAACCCATGATATATCTATTAAAAAATCTCATAAAGCCCAAAAAGGATTTGACCTCACGGATGGACACAAACCCATGGTCCAAAATAACGTGACCGAGATAAACCAATCTCTTCTGGAAAAAGACACATTTGGATTCCTTGGCAAAGAGTTTCTCCTTTCTACGTAACTTTAAGACAGTCCTGAGATGCTCTTCATGCTCCTCTAAGGTTTTACTATAGATGACAATATCATCTAAGTAAACTATAACGAACTTTCCCAGATATGGACAAAGAAGATCGTTCATCATCTGCTGGAAAGTGCAGGAGCATTTGTCAAGCCAAATGGTAAAACCAGAAATTCATAATGGCCGTACCTAGTCCTAAACCCGGTTTTTTTTACATCCTCACTCTGGATTTGAATCTGATGATACCTTGATCTCAAAGCGATTTTGGTGAAGTACTTTGCACCATTTAACCGATCAACCAGTTCATCCATTCGAGGTAAGGGATAACGGTTTTTTATAGTTAATTTATTTAATTTTTTCAAGTCTACACACAAATGAATACCTCCGTCTTTTTTATCAACTAAAATAACTGGGGGCCCCCAAGGGAGTTACGAATAAAGCCACAGCTGATCTAAAGCTAAGCTATGAAAGCAACACATAAGCAAGACTTAAGCTATGAAAGCAGCACATAAGCAAGACTTAACCCTAGAAAGCAGGAAAGAGAGAGATTAAGGAGACTAAAGAGAGAGATCAATATCATCAGCTGTCAACTGAATACAATGAGGGCCTACTTGTACCCACAAAGAAGCCCAAAAGAAGCTTCTAGAGGATTAGGATATTGAACCTTATCTATCTGGGTCCCATAAGGACATGCCCTTAATGGTAATGGCCCAGTACCTAAGGGTATACTAGTTAGGGGCTATGTACTGAGTACATAACTCTCCCCTACTTTAAAACAACATTGTCCACAATGTTGGCCCCAAGCAATAGTTATGGTAATAACCAATCATCAGGACGAAAATCAATAAATCTAAAGACTCATAATACGGGAGAAATAAGGCATGAACCAATGGAAATACTGAAGGAGAGGACATAAGTCGTCACAACAAGTACTCCAAAAGTATCACACAAACTCCACAAAACACTGTACAGTAACTATAAGCAACTACAAAGCACTGTACATCAACTAAAAGCAACTAATGTAGATGCATAAAGAAAACCAAGCGAGAAGAAAACTCGCTCAAGGTACTCTGATAGCCCAGGAATGCCAAAGAAATATGTCGTAGTGAAGGGCCCCAACAAGTGAAATATCCAGGGCTAGCCGAATAGCCCAAGAAGACCATAGGAAAATCTCGATATGCAGGACCCCAACAACTGAGATATCCAAAGCTAGTCGAATAGCCCAAGAAGACCACAGGAAAATCTCGATATGCAGGACCCCAACAACTGAGATATCCAAAGCTAGTCGAATAGCCCAAGAATACCATCGGAAAAGCACAGCTCGGCAACCACTCTGGAACAACATCAAAGACCAAGCTATGTGCAGCAACCAGGAATGCCAAGGAACCTTAAGAATAAAGAGATCATGCAGCAACCATGAATGCCAAGGAAATTGTGGTAGATCACCCTGACAAAGAATAGCTGGAACAGACAATTGTACATCAACCCAAGGTATGTGCAATGCCCAAGAATGTAGAATGTCGTCATGCCAGGGGATCCATAGTGCCCATGAGTGTAAAGCAACAATACTGTAAGGTATCCTCATGGACCATGAATATACAATGTCATCATGCCAAAGGAGGCGTAGTAGCCATGAATATAAAACAGCATCTAGATGAGCATGATCCACAAATGTAATAACATCATACTTAGGCATAATAGCAGAAACACCAACTAATAAGCTCTGGCCTAAATATGCATCTAGAAGATCCGCATATACAATATGAATAGGAACTATCAACGGAGGGATAGGACACCCAACGTAGGAACCATCATGAAATGTAGAAGCATGTGACATGTGTAGTGCTACTACTGAATGAGTAGGCAAGTCATCTAAAAGAACAACCATAGACTCATCGTAATAAGCAGCATAGGCTACAACATCTGTAGCATGGTACTCAAAAGCAGTGCGATAAGGAACATAGGCTACAATATTTGTAGCATGGCAATCAGGAGCAGCACCAAGGTACTCATCATCAGTATCAACATCAGTATCAAAGCATGTAATAGCATCAGCAGTAGCAAAGGATGCAACAGTATCAAAGCAGGCTACAGTAACAAAGCACTCAGGAATTGCACTAAGGCATGTAGTATCTGTAATATCAGCATCAACCTTTGTAGTATCTGTAAGATCAACCTGTGCAACATCAACCTGTAGATGTGACTCAAACTCACTATGCGAGACATGAACTAACTCAGGTAACTCAATGACTATCTCAAATAGCTCTATGACTGTCTCAAATGACACAGGTGACTCAAATGATTGTGACTCAAGAGCTGGATGACGTGGAAAATGTGGCGCAGGAGCTGACTGACGTGGGAAGCCAGGGGGTGGGTTTGGTGCATAATGAACCCCACTGCCAAGCGAAGGAGAAGAGGATGGAAATCCAAATGGAGGCCCAAATGAAGGTGGAACAGGAGCTTTTCCAAGCCCATGTGGCTGGAGAAAAGCAATCTGTGACTGCATAGTGGCAAAGACAGTCATCATGTGGTCGAAGCGACTAGTAAGGTTAGAAAGGGAGTCACGCATATGAGCAAATTGTTTGGCTAAGGGCTCGTGAGGGGTCTCACTTTTGGTGGGTGAGTCAACCATGTTGAAAGACAGGAAGCGAGAAAAGACGTGCTAAACAAATGGATGAACTGAGCAATAACTAGCTATGGAAAAAGAAAACTCACGTAAAAACGGGCTAAAATGGAACGTAAAAAAAAATTCTTTTTTTTTTTTTTGTGGTTGGGCGGCTGCCAGACGACGGCGGTCCAGACTCCAGAGTGCGTGCGATGGCGGGCGGTCCAGAAGACGGCCGACGGCCGGCGCTGGCACAAAGCGCGGGTAGGGCGGGCAACAGGATGACGGCAGGGAACGCGGGCGGGCGTTCAAGCACGCGCAGGGAATGCGGGCGGGCAGGCGGGCGGGCGCAGGGAGTACCGGCGGCAGACAGGCAGTGGTCATGTAAGCGGCGGCAGGCGAGCTACGCAGGCGGCCGATGGGCGGACGGGCTAAGCAGGTGGATGGGCGACGGCGGTTGGGTAATGGTGGGCGGTCGTGCAACTCAGGTGGACGGGCGACAGAACGAGGGAGGGCGCGAGGGTTAGAACGGGGGGGCAAGGGGAAGGTGAGAGCGGACGGAACACAAGGGGCTGCAGGAGGCGGGGAGCAGGAGGTCGGCGGGCAACAATGGGCAGGAGGACGATCACAGGAGCAGAGGGGCAGGAGGATAGATGATCAGAGGGAGAGGATCAGAGAGATGATCAGAGGAGGCAGGCGACGAGTGCCAGGAGACAGGCCGACGCGGGTACACAAGCGGAGGTAGAGAGAGGGCGCAGGCAGGCAGGCGGAAGCAGGGGCAGATAGAGTGGGGTAGGGCTGAGGGTAGACTGATTTGATCAGATCAGACGGGGGCGATCAGGAGCTTCCTACTGCTCCAGAGTTATTTCCATTTTTACCTGCTGCTATATTACAGGTTCATCTATACCATAGTCGACGCCGCCGGTAGATTCAGTTTTTGGTCCAGTGGGATGGTCGACCTATTGAGGAGGCCACATGGGAGCCTATTGTTATTGAACGTCCTATCCTGTTTTTATTGGATTTTAAGACAAATTCGGCTCAATCAACAAAGCAAAAGACAGCCCAACAACAATCACATAAAGTACCAAATATGTGATCACAAAGAAGCCGTAAAAACCAGCATAACCTCTAGTTGAAACCATTGCTAACGGAAAAGTGCTGCTAATGAAGTAACTGACAACATAAGTGATTAAAGAAACTCGAAACTTACTTCCTAAATACCAATTTGAAGTGCTTAAAAACCGAATCGATCGTATTCTTGGTAGTGCACATACCACACAACCAATTGCACCTCAAAAACGTGATTCACAGGAAGAGAAATTTGAAACTTCACCACTTGTTGCTACTCCACCGATTCCTCAAAAAAATGTCAAGATTCCATATCACACAACGGAAAAATCCCCACAAAATTCGAGGTTTCATCTTGAGCACAAATCAATGGCAAAACGTGCTTAGAATTGGCTCTATTACCAATATAAAGTCCTAAAACCAAGGATCCTATTCTAAGCATGCCAATAACAAGCAACACAAAGGAAACGGATGGTGGACAAACCAACCCAACCAATCCTAGATCGAATAGATCTAGCCCCCAAGCTATGGATCAATCTCAAAGAGGAATGAGGCATCACACCAGCAGCATATGGCTACCATCACTTGCGGATCAGGCTCGTGCTCGTGCTGCACTTGTTGATTCCTCTTCATCAGATGTTGTTCTAGCTGTTGATGCACCAGGGCTTGCTGCTATTTGATCCAGTTTCTTTTCGGCAGTTGGGTCTATTTTTGTGCCAAAGAGAGTTATGGACTCGGCTCATTACATTCGCCGCGTCCATTTACATTTACTTTACTTTATGCATAAGCAGGCCTTGGGCCCTTTTTTATTCATTAGTGACACTTAGACTATATGGTTGGCCTTTGACCTTATTACTCATTATTAGGCCATTTGGACATATTACTGGAGAGTGGGGGCCTTCTTGGAGGGCGCACTATTTTCCCTCCCAGTTGGGCCCTAGCCACCGAAAGCTTCCTTTTAGAGCTTCCTCTTGGCTATAAGTAGGGAAACTGTGTCATTTCTTATTCAGCTGATGATATTGATCTCTCTCTTTAGCCTCCTTAATCTCTCTCTTTCCTGCTTTCTAGGGTTAAGTCTTGCTTATGTGCTGCTTTCATAGCTTAAGTCTTGCTTATGTGATGTTTTCATAGCTTAGCTCTAAATCAGCTGTGGCTCTATTCGTAACTTATGCCACTATCATCTATGTTGAGTACTGAGTGCCCCTAGGCTCTAGCTGCCCGCCTCGGAAGTTGTCGTCTTGGAGGCACCGGCATGGCCTCAAGCTCAAGATCATCCTCCCCATCATCAGGCTCACCCTCATCCTCCTCATCCTTATCCTCATCCTCACTCTCAGTGGCGGATTCCTCATCTGAGTCAGAGCGACGCTTAGAGATGTCTGAGACTTTGGTCCTGAACATTCAACATTCATCACCATTCAAATTAGTAAATACTACATACTTACTACTAACTCAGACTTCAGTACATACTAGATAGATGAAATTTGAATCATGATTCATAATGGCACCAAGTGGCAAGTAATAAGTTATAACTACCAAGTACTTGCTACTAGCTAGTAGCTTGTAATTACTAATCACATACCTAAATAAATTCAAGTCATCCATGAGTGCATCCTAATCCCTAGGATCAGCATAGACAGAGGAGACGTAGGAATGCCATCCCTGCCTGATCTCTCGATCATGGAATCGATCTTCCTCCATAGTGGATGAAGCAAGCAAGCCACGGCATGCTGGAACCACTGCCATCTATCTAGAAACAGGCCCCTTACTTCTTCCAGCCTGCAAACAATCAGGAGTGAAGTTTGAACATTTCAACTCTCAAGAACCCTGATTCCTATTATGAATATCAAATTTGCAAATACTCATTACTATTAACTAATCATGAACATTCAATGAAGAATGAACTTTCAATGTGAAAGTTCAAAGTTGAAACTTGAAAGTAGTAAGTGCAAAGGTTTTGAAGAACTAAGGTATACCTCGCCTATGAATTCCTGATGGGCTGTAGGTCATTATCCACGAACTGCCGCTCAGCATGTAGCTCTCTCGTCCTCAACTGCTCCATGCTCGAGCCCTCCCACTCAACACCGATACGAGATTTCGCATCATATCCCTCCATGGGGGGGTCATAGCCAAATGAAAGGGGAGGAGCACCTCCTAACAGCAACAGCAGCTGCATCCCTAGGGCTGGAGTTGATAGGGGACAGGGTTGAGGACATCTGAGAGGCAGGGATGTTTATGTGGCAGCCTTGCCCCGCCCCACCTACTGGCACTGTATGAGTCTCTCGTTGTGGCAGCGATGGCTGTGATGTGGAGTCTCGGCACTCTGCCGCACCTGTAACAATAATGTTGCACATACCATTAAAGCGGCACTCCATGAACTAGGTGTTGTAAGTATTTGTCTCTTCCGGTAAACAGCCACCAATAGAAGTTATAGCCACTAACCAATAAGTGACAGATATGCATCTGTGTGAGATTGCAATATATCCAAACTCACAAATAAGTGACAAATCCCTAGCATGGTTGACACACTTGATTGTATCTCTATGTGAGATACTGAAACTTTGGTGTCCACAATCTTGGCAAAGCAGTTTATGCATAACTTCTGAAATATATCTCCTAGCATTCCAAGCAGGGACCCTATCTTGACTTTGGGGGTGCCCTATAATTAGTAGTGGGTCTTGGAAGCTTCTAGAACTTAGGGTTTGGAAGAGTCTAGGCCCTTGGAAGGCCTATTTATATGTACCCAGTGTTCATTTGTGATTCATTCCCTTTCAAGCATTGCTACTACATTCTCTCTCCTTGAGGGCGCCTAACCCTCTCCCTCTTCCTGTTCTTCTTCTTTTTCTTGTATATGGAGATTGAATGTGAGAAGGATCTTGGACAAAAATTCAACGCCTTTGCTGATTTTCTGGAGTGAAGATCCATTTTTTTTTACTCTTTTCCGTTTTGCAGGAGGGCGCCACACATCAAAGAAGATAACAGGATTTTGGGCGCCCAAAAATCAGGTTGTTGTTTGCTGATTTTTCAGGTTGCAGGAAGGCGCCATTAATTATCTTCTTCGGGGCTTCCTTTAGGTCGCCCACATCCGTGTAGGTTTATCCTACTTCCGTTGGTCCGCTGCTGCCCTATTTTTCAGATTTGCTCCTTTGCAGGAGGGCGCCCATCTACAAGCAATTTCTATTCTTTTGATTTGGCTGAAAAATCAGCACCCTTGCTGATTTTACAAAGTGAAGATCCGCTTCTTTTTGCTTGTTTCCAGGTGTGGAAGAAGGCGCTAATTTTTTTGTGATGATCCGATCACATTCCGAGGCTGAAAATTGGACAGCATATTACCATTTGTAGGGTGTTGCAACAGCCCTATCAGTGTGTGTATTGTTCACACTTTTTGGCAAGAAAGAAGGGTTCCGAAAAAAGCTTTGTTGGAGGCTAACCTGATTCTTTGCTTGCTGGTTTTTGAGTCTGTAATGCAATTTCAAGCTGAAATTTTCAGCACACAAGGCTTGTAGGAGGGCGAGTTCCTACATCCATCTAATGTGTGGTTTCCACACATTCCGGTGCTGATTTGTCAGATTTGATACTTGCTGGTTTTTGTGTCTTTTAGGGCACATTTAGGGTTTGAAAAAGTTTATTTTCTTGGCTGGTTCTTATGGCAAGAGATTTGGGAGCCATTCGTAATTGTTCAGGTGAAGATATGTTGGATGGCACCAACTATTCTTCATGGAGTTGCAAGCTGAGATTTTGCATCGACGTGGTGATCAAGATTTTATCGGTAACAAGATCTATCTTATATCATTTAAGATTTTGCAAGACCTCTAAAAGTGCTTGGGAAACACTTTTAAAGATGTACCACATAAAGGATTCATCATCATGCTTTCTCCTCTCTACTTCATCCTCTTTAAAGGTAGAAGAGCAAAGTCATGCAAAGTTTGATCATTGTCTTTCTACAAGTACAAGTTTGCATCAGAATGTTGGTATGGTAAAGCATTCTTCTTCTCTTGAGCCATTTGTTGCAAATGATGGATGCATTAGTGAAGAACTTTATGAGCAAGCTTCTCAAGATAATGTTTTGGAAAAGGCTGAAATCAAGCATTCTTTGAAGCCATTTTGTACTAATGGAGGAGGGGAAAAAATCATGTCAGTCAGTACATTGGTTCAAAGTGGCGTGTTGCTGGATTTTTTGAGTGTTCAAAGTGGCAAGCTGTTGGTTTTTTTCTTGAAGATGGTGGACACCAGATTCAGCCATGGTTTATTGATCATTTTCAGCCTATGTTACATCATGAGCATCCTATTATGCATCGGGAACGGCTTGCGGAAGGTTTTTGGACAGCAAGGTCCACATTTGGAACACTTTGGAGAGCAAAGTGTTGGTAATTTTGTGGCTGTTGGACAGCCTGTTACAGCCTCTTGTTGGTTGTCCGAGTCTTTGCGGAATAGCAAAGCATCTTTTTACCTTGGAGGAAACACACATGCCTCACCAAAATCAGTACCTTATGCTGATTTTCATGTTTTGATGCTTACTTCTTATGATGACGGTGTTGTCTTACCTAGTGTTGGTGAGCAGATCATTGATAGTAAGATTCGAGAGGATGTGATGGTAAAAGAGTATCATACTCTTCTTTATGTTTCTTGTGGTAAGAAGACTTATGGAATCATGTGGGAACCATTGATGGATTGCAAATCCATATTTCGGCTTGTGGTTGGTTTTTTGGTTACCTACTTTAGATGGAGCATGCTTTTCTTCACTCTTCGACTTGATGCTACTGCACTTCGTATTCTACATCTCTTCTACATCGGGCATGATTGGGGCTGAGATTTTGGCTACTTCGACTACTTCAAGCTGAAGTTTTTTTTTTTTGGCGGCATTAAGCTTGGACAACAAGCTACATCTTTTCTTTTTCGGCTACATGGAGTTTTGGGCAGCATGCAACACTTTGCATTTTTGTTGCAATTTTTCATACTTCATGTCAGGTTATGTTTTTTACATTATCATTTAAGGAGGGTGTTAGAAGTAATAAATGATAATGTTAGTTTCCCATAGGTTACTTTGACCCAAAAGGTCGAGACTTGTGTAACCATGGGTTAGGTTTATTATTTAGACCATGTTAAGTCAGTTTTAGTTGAGTTGGACCCAATTTTGGTCCAGTAGTAATTCGTGGGTCCAAGTAAAGTCTAATTATGTTAAGAGACCCTATCTTGACTTTTGGGGGTGCCCTATAATTAGTAGTGGGTCTTGGAAGCTTCTAGAACTTAGGGTTTGGAAGAGTCTAGGCCCTTGGAAGGCCTATTTATATGTACCCAGTGTTCATTTGTGATTCATTCCCTTTCAAGCATTGCTACTACATTCTCCTTGAGGGCGCCTAACCCTCTCCCTCTTCCTGTTCTTCTTCTTTTTCTTGTATATGGAGATTGAATGTGAGAAAGATCTTGGCACTTTGATTTCCTACAGATAGCACATTGCTAGGAACATTTTAAACAAGTTGACATTTATAAAGAACGCATATTAGAAAGGTAGACCAAAGCCTTCTCTCAAAAAACCACTGCAGATTGGACACTTGCATCTAGTTCCACTAAAGAAACTGTTAGAGAACTTCAAGCAGGAAACCTATGTTCTACCAATAGAGCTAGTTTGTTTGATGTTCTCAACATCACCCATTTCCATAGAAGTTGCTTCAAAGCAGTTATCTAGAATGTTCACAGAGAGATTCTACGAGAACATAGGTATCCCACAGTAAAGAGGGGACCAACAAGCCACTTGCTAAAAATTCCATTGACTAAGTCAGACATATATCATAACCGTACATCAATGCTTGTTTTGCTGTGTAACAGGCTCATAACTTCAAAGAACAAAGATGCATTTTCTTCAAAAACATGTCTATCTAATCCTCTGAATTACACTTCTCTTTTTTAACTTGGTTATATTGCATGACTATGTGCCAAATTTGATTTAGAATGTTCATGCGAACTTGCCAAGATGCTCTAGCTACAACATGATGACTAAACTCCAAATAAAACTCTTTCCCACAAGCACCATGTTACTTTCTAAAGAATTGCACCTACTAGAACATCTCGCTTCTAAAATATTTAGTAACTTTTCTGAGCACGTCTCAGAGCAGAGACAAAATGAGTTCATTTATCATTCCCCACAACTGATTCAATTCAATTTAGTGGCTATACATAATAAGCCTCAATAGAATTTGAAATAAGCGATATTTGTCTAGGGGTTATAATTTACCAGGATGAAATAATCCACACCTGCTTGCAGAGCTGTAGTAAACAAAATGTGGTCCAGGAGGAATCATCTTCACACCTTTAAATTTTGGACCTGTTGTAAACATCTGCAAAGAAAAAAAAACACGTAAGGATACATAGAGATTTTGTGAAACGACACAGCCTTCCACAGTAAGTTCCTAGGACAAATAATTAGCTGTCCGCATGATTTCTAGTCTTGAACGTAAACTGAATGTGCCCACTGTCTAATGATGTTTGTTGTCACATTCTCACTTTTGTCAGCTTTCCTACCCAAATTTCCCGAAAATTCATCATCTTTGGTCATATAGATACAAGAATTCTTTATGATATTTTATCTTCAGCATCTACAACTAAGAAAACTGCCCTCGAGTTCATTTTCCAGGTCTTAAACACCACCGTGGAAGCAAAAAGCAACATGTTCAAGAATGATTACAAGCTGAGAATTCTCATCGATGGTGTCAGGAACCCTAAAGACTCTTCAAATCCGCTTCTAATTGTTATTGGTTTGGTGATTAAAAAGGAAATCTGATGTACAGCTTATTCAAGGCTCAATCTCACTGAAATCGAGTGATTTTGAACCTTTTGCTCACTGACATTCTCCGCAGAAGTAAATTACAAATGTGAAAATCTTGCTACCTGGTTTTGCACACTCTATTGGAGTTCCTACTTACAGTTGTTTGGCTTGGTTTGTGCGGTCCACTCCCAATAAATGATAGCTTACTGACATGTCTACCAGCACCCATGACATTCCACTCCTAGTTCATTAAATGCCTCTTTGGTAAATGAAATTCAAGTTTCTCGAGGAGTATGATGAATGTACAAGCTCAAGATACAAATCCACAACTACAGAACATCATATCCCACTCGAAGGACGTACACTTGAAACTGAAGTCTCCTACTTCTCTCTTCAGCCCAAAGATACTTTTCCCAAAAAGCATATTCTTCCCCATTATGTCACTTCTTCCCTTATCCTCGATAAGAATATTATTTATATACTTTCCTTTCTCCACCTGTCACTGATCCACTTCCATTGTCATATGAATTATTTATTCTAAGATCGTGACATAAAGATACTTCAAAGTTTGGACATAGCCCTATTCAGCTGCAACTCCTCCTGATCAACAGTAGATCTTAAGCGATTAAGTGAAACTTGCACCCAGTCCAAGAGCAATGTTAGACCCCTGGCACGTACAAGAAATTTTCTCCAGTTTATTTTCCATCTCTTTTATAAAGTTTTGATGGGAAAAAGCCTTTGAATGCATTGTAATCACTAAGTGTAAGTAAAAATATGACAATGAGTCTCAATCAAGCCAGACTCAGCAGCATGTTGAAGAGTTCCAAGTCGGCCTGAATCAACAGTTATGGACTCGGCTCATTACACAGCTTGGTACCTCTAAAATCTTTTCCAAGATAGACCTTCGTTCGGGATATTACTAAAACAAGATGCACCCTTCTAACGAACATAAGACTATTTTTCGTACTCATCTTGGTTTATATGAATTTCGTGTGCTTCCTTTTGGTGTTACTAATGACCCTCCTACGTTCTAGAATGTGATGAATAACGTCATGCATCCACTTCTTGGTCATTGTGTCTTGGTTTATTTTGATGATATTCTTATTTTTAGACAGTCTCTTGTTGAGCACGTTTCCCATCTTTCCTCTATATTTCAGTTACTTGTACATCACCAGTTATTTGCTAAGTTGTCTAAATGTTCTCTTGTTGTTGCCGAGATCGAGTTTCTTGGTTTTCTTGTTTGTAATGGACACATTCGTCTGGTTCCTCATAAGGTTCAGGCCATCCAGGATTGGCCTATACCAACTGATATTCATCATGTTCGTATGTTCCTTGGGTTAGCCACTCACCTTCGTCGTCTAGTTCCTCATTTTGCCACTATTGCAGCTCCTCTTCATGCACTTTTGAAGAAGTCTAGTACTTTTCTTTGGACTTCTGATTGTCAGTCGGCGTTTGATACTCTTCGTCGTGTTGTTGTTGATGCTGCCGTTATGTGATTACCATAGTTTGATCAGAAGTTTCTTGTTGAGATTGATGCTAGTAATGTTGGTTTGGGTGCTTTACTTCGCCAGTCACAATGCATTATTGCTTATGAGTCGCGTCGTCTTCGCTCTTATGAGCAACGTTATTTTGTGCATGAAGCTTCTTGCTATTGTCTATGCTCTTAAGAAGTGGCGTCATTATCTTTATCGAGTTCCATTTGACATTATTACTGATCACCAATCTTTATGTTATCTGTTTTCTCAACGTGACCTTAGTGATCGCCAATTTCGTTGGTTGCAGTTTTTACAGTCTTTTAATTTTTCCATATTGTATCGTCCTGGTCGTGCTAACACTGTTGCTGATGCAAAATCTCGTCTTCCAGCTTTGTTGAATACACTCGTTTCTACTTACTACATGGTTTGATGATCTACCTGCAGCATACCTTACATGTTCTGATTTTCGTGATGCCCCACTTGTTTCGTCCCGTCCTCGTCGGGTTTACTCCATTGTTGACAACCGTCTTTATCGTTATGATTCTCTTTGTATTCCTAGTTCCTTGGGTATCCGTTCCCAATTGTTGTCGGATGCTCATGGCTATGCACTTCTTTTACCCGGCATTCCTCTCCCTCCTGAGGATACACCTGTCACACTTGCATCTTTTCTATCAGGTGCTCGAGAGCTTATTACCCGGGCCAGTTCTCATTTACAGCATGTTCAGCAGCGTTATCAGACCTCAGTTGATCGTCACCGCCGCCATGTTGAGTTTCAGCTTGGAGATACAGTTTATCTACGCCTACGGTTTGCACATCATCATTTTGTCCAGGGCCATGCTTCTACTGAGAAGCTTGCACCACGTTATTATGGGCCTTATCGCATTTTGGAGGTTCTTAGTCTAGTTACATATCACTTACAGCTTCCTGCTTCCATACGCGCCTGTGATGTATTCCATGTCAGTTTATTACGTGCTGCTATTGAGGATGACGCTCCTTGTGATGCTGAGTTTCCTACTGCTCCAGAGTTATTTCCATTTTTACCTGCTGCTATATTACAGGTTCGTCTATACCATAGTCGACGCCGCCGGCAGATTCAGTTGTCCAGTGGGATGGTCGTCCTATTGAGGAGGCCACATGGGAGCCTATTGATGTCTTTTATCATACACCATCACTTGCGGATCAGGCTCGTGCTCTTGATGTACTTGTTGATTCCTCTACATCAAATGTTGTTCTAGTTGTTGATGCACCAGGGTTTGCTGCTATTTGATCCAGTTTCTTTTCGGCAGTTGGGTCTATTTTTGGTGCCAGGGAGAGTTACGGACTCGGCTCATTACATTCGCCGCGTCCATTTACATTATACTCAGGCCTTGGGCCCTTTTTTATTCATTAGTGACACTTAGACTATATGGTTGGCCTTTGGCCTTATTACTCATTATTAGGCCATTTGGACATATTACTGGAGAGTGGGGGCCTTCTTGGAGGGCGCACTATTTTCCCTCCCAGTTGGGCCCTAGCCACCGGAAGCTTCCTTTTAGGGCTTCCTCTTGGCTATAAGTAGGGAAATTGTCTCATTTGTTATTCAGGTGATGATATTGATCTCTCTCTTTAGTCTCCTTAATCTCTCTCTTTCCTGCTTTCTAGGGTTAAGTCGTGTGCTACTTTCATAGCTTAAGTCTTGCTTATGTGATGCTTTCATAGCTTAGCTCTAGATCAGTTGTGGCTCTATTCGTAACTTCAGCAGTATGTCAAAGTAGACCAAGTGGGTCCAATTAAGTGGCGCATCAAATTTAGTAAGTCAATCGAGTTACATAAGACCAGCATACTAGGTGAAAGTATCCTAGGTAGAATTCAGGGCACTGCTTTATAGCACTCATTAGCAAAATGACCCTTTTTGCCACAATAAAAGCACTTGAAATAAAGAGATCAATCAAGTCCATCAAGAAGAATACTTACATCATCCTCATACACTTAAATGTAGAGTTGTTCTTCTAAAAATGTTACTCAAATTCCATCATTAAGAGTCTATTGTTTACATATATTAATTGAAACAATACATTGGGGTTGTTGCAATATGTTACAAAGTCCGTGAGAGTCCCAAAGTATTAATATTACATCCATTCTATACATCATATGGCATAAAGGTCATTGAAAATAATCTACACGCTTCATGAAGGATTCTGATAAGATCAATGCTAGCCCAAATCTATATTGCTTGTTGCTATTGGGGTATTCCTAGTTTACAAAGTCATCTTAAAGTATCTTTAGTCTAAGAATTAATCTTCAACTGCATTTTTGTTAAGCTCCTAAGCTATTTTACTAGCTTGGTCTCTCTTTGCATTCATCAAAATTGTCATGGCATGCTCTAGCCATCGAATAGACATATGCATGCCTTTATTTGACATTCTTATGACATCCCATTGGTGTGCTAACAATAGTTATGCCGCAAAGTTCATATGGCCTATTCATTGGAAATAAAGCATGTTCTTACATGCTTTAATAACATGTAGGAATTTAAGAAATTCATATGCTCTACTACAATGATGGAAAAATAGCATGATGTTGCATGCTCATTGTCACGTACTTATATTCCTGCCTCACTGTGAACACGTTGAACTTGTAAATTGTAAATATTGAAATGGCTCACACCGGCCTGTGGTGTTTTGTAAAAAAAATGTAAATAGCAGGTTTTATTTAACTTGTTGACCTGCTTGTAATTGGTATGGAGTATTGGGTCTTAATTTAGAGGCGTTGAACTGCCCTCCAAAAAAATTGGACAATTGACTGGTCAAAGGGACACGTGTCATATGCTCACTGGGGAT
Organism: Diphasiastrum complanatum; assembly: GCA_029204225.1. Classification (NCBI taxonomy): domain Eukaryota; kingdom Viridiplantae; phylum Streptophyta; class Lycopodiopsida; order Lycopodiales; family Lycopodiaceae; genus Diphasiastrum; species Diphasiastrum complanatum. The sequence continues at coordinate 37,881,535 of CM055102.1, read as the reverse complement.
CTTGTTCCTCGTTCTAGTGCATTTCTTCTATTCCTCACTTGTGCGCCTGGTGTGTACTTAAATCTCTCTTGCATATGACGTAGCAAGCATCAGATCAATATCCACGCTGAGAATGAGTATCAAAGCACATATGAGCAATACTGAAGTATATGGCGGCAACATTCCCAAAAACTATCCAAGAGAGGAGAAGGAACTCTCTCAAGGTACTCTGATGGTCTCGGAAAACCAGAACAAAGGAGACCAAGCGATATGGAGCAACCTGAAATGACGGGGAATCTGAAGATCACCTAGACAAACAGTAGCTGGAACGGAGGCAATAACCCAAGCCATCAGGATATGCCAAGCCTGACAATGAGCAACAATCCAAGGAACAGATAGAGAGCCAAATGCATAATCATAGAGATATCTGCACCATAGGTGATCAGTAATATGGAAAAACCAGCACCAATCAACAGGTCCAAATGGAAACCAAGCTATATGTAATAACCATGAATGCCATATATCCATAGCATCGGCATGGACTGCAGCAAACCTATATGTAGAAACACAAGGAGACTGAAGGATGCCCGTATACTCATCTAGAAAGATCCCACCCTAGATAAGTAATAGTGACCATCTCGCAAATATCCTTGGATGGAAAATGTGTAACGGTAAGGGCCAAAGGCGCATAAATCATGTAAGGAACCGTAGAAATATCATGAGGCGGTTCACAAACCTCAAGCAGAGATCCATGGAGTAAAGCGAAAGTAGACAACCTGATCACCAATAGCGAGGGAACCATCAAACGTGGACCCGTGAAGAACCCCATAGAAATTAGCAGGAACATCAGCCATAACGGACTCAAGAGATGGAGATATAGAGACCAATGGAGAAGATACTGCACCAACCACCGAACCAGGAGGGCTATCTGAGGTATGCGCAAAAGCAATAGTAGAAATACCACCAAGGTATACAGCCTGAATATCAATGAAACCAGGAATGACCACTGAATACAATATCTATTAATCAAGGCATATAGGCACAAGGCACACAGCAACAACCTGTAAATCCGAAGGAGCATCAACCTGAGGAAGAGGACCCACGAATGGTGAAACTGAAGCAGCAAGTGATGTACTCTGAATGTTTAGAAGATCTGAGCCTTTGGCAGGCTACGCATAAACTGCTTCCCGGTAACCAACTGATAGTCACCCTGGGAATCAATACCAGCAAGTGAATGATGCTGACCAACATGAGTAAAGGAAAGTGTCTGCTAAGAGAGATCCACAGCAGCAATACCAAGTGAAGAGAACCAAGCTGCACCAAAAATAATGTCATAGTGCTTCAGAGAAATGATGTAGAAATCTGCCTGACCAGAAAAATCACCAATGCGATAATCCAAGCCCTGAATCATCTGAGAACTGGGAAAAGAATGGGAACGAGCAACCTCAACACTGAGAGGCTGGGAAGCAGGAACAAGTGTAGCACGAATCCTGGTGGAAATGTAACTGCTAATAAATGAATGTGTACTGCCTGTATCCACTAAAGCGATATACTCTCGCCCCGCATCTAGAATAATATGATCCACAAATGGAACAACATACATAGGCATAATAACAGAAGCATCAACTGATAAGTTCTGGCCTAAATATGCATCTAGAAGAACCGCATACTCATCTAGACGGGTATCAACAAAATCAGCTAGTGAGTATACAATAGGACCATCATGAAATGTATAACCGTATGCCATATGGAGATCTACTGGAGTAGCCAAAGCATCTGAAACCGTAGACCCATGAATAATATCGAAATAAGGAGCATAGGCGACAACATCTATAGCATGGCACTCAGGAACACGAGTAGCATCAAAGTACTCAACAACAATATCAAAGCATGGAACAGCATCATCAATAAGGTCATAGCATGCTATGTCAGTATCAAGGACCATATCAGCCGCAACCTGTATATGTGAATCAGCATCAGTAGGAACCTGTATATGTGACTCTGACTCACTATGGGATACAATGACGAGCTCAGGTAGATCAATAACTATCTCAAGTAAATCAGGCAACTCGCTCAAACTGTGTGATATAGGATCCTGAAGGTCAGCAAACTCTGCAGACGTGTAACGTCGGACAAAAGCAGGTCGAGGGTCCACAATGCAAGGAACTGGAACTGAAGGGGCAGGTGTAGGGGTGGACATAGCGAGAAAAGATGAAGGAGAAGGACGGGGTCGAGAGAAGCGGGAAGGAAGGGTGTTAGAGTACTTGTGCTGTAAAGTACTGGCAAGAGACATCGCCTCAACATGTGTGGGAGGACGGAAGGAAAAAACATCATAACGTAAGGCACCACAAATCCCAGCAATGTAATAAAAAATAAGCTCAGTGGGCGGTAGATCTGTGAAAAAATAAAAAAGCTCCATAAACTGATTTGTATAAAAAGCAAGGTCACTGGTCTGAGTGAGACTACGGAATGTATCGCGTTGGCGGTCGAGCCACTGAGGATCAATCATAGCATGACGGAGGTCACGGCGAAAGGTATGCCATATATGGAGCCCTTCCCGATCTGCCACCACGTGGCGGCGCGTCCATCTAAATGTAAAGCAGCCAACTGGATCTTCTGAGGATCAGTCTTAGGGTAGATCTGAAAATATGTGTCAAGCTTAGCAAACCAATTCTCTAATAAGTTCCCCTCAGAGGAACCGGAATAGGTAGCAAGTTGTACCCTATTATGAAAGTCTCGAGCAAAGTGTGGCTCAGGAAGTGGGGGACGTGAAAAGAAACCAGGAGGTGGGCTAGGTGGAATGAACGGTCCACCACCAGGCGGACCAGCAGAGGAAGATGGAAATCCCAATGGAGGGGGAGTCCCAAATGAAAGAAAAACAGGAGCTTTACCAAGACCATGAGGCTGTAAAGAATCAATCTGACATTGCATAGTAGCAAAGCCCATCATAACTGTATCGAAGCGAAGAACGAGGCCAAAAAGGGTTTCATCCATTCGCAGAAACTGATCGGATAAGTTTTCCTGAACAGTTTCACTCGAGGTAGGTGAATGTGCCATAATGATAGTGGAAGGAATAGACGAAAACTTGAGGGAGCGGACTCTTGTCGTCACCCCAAATTAGTCTATTAAAACCAATATTATCACAACTAAGAAAGGGCAGCAATCAACAAATGGAAAAAGTGAAAATGAAGGCTGTAAAAATGCGCTGGACAGCCAGGAGAGAAATGTCAAATTGGAATATCAAACGGAGTCAGAATTCCGTGAAATGTGGTTGAGGATGGGCGCTGGAGAGCCTTTTGATAAACTGTGAAATTTGGCTAGAAACGGATAAAATAATAGGCGAAAGTGACAAGTCGGAAGGGCTGGGGCAGCGATGAACAGGCTGCAGGATTTTGGCAATTTGGAATAGCAACGATTACGGAATTGGGTGATTTTTGGATAGGAGGCTAAAGAGAGAGAGAGAGCTGAAGATCCAAGCTGAAAATGGGTGCTGGGCAGCAGCTAGTAAGATCCACAAATGTCCTGCAACATGATGGAAAAACCGCTGAAAATGGTGATGAAGTAGGGCGCTGAACAGCCTCCAAACAATCAGCAAAATGGACAGCAAATCGGTGGAGAAATCCGTCAAAGATGGCAAGGTAGTAGGGCACTGGGCAGTAGCTACCAAAATCAGCACATAACCTGAAAAAAAAAATGGAGAAAACCGCTGAAAATGGTGATGAAGTAGGGCGCTGGACAGCCTCCAACCAAGCCACGAAATGGGCAGCGAATCGGTGGAGAAAATCGACAAAAGTAACAAGGTAGTAGGGCGCTGGCCAGCCTCTACCAAATCTGGGAAAACGATGGAAATCTGATGAAAAAATCGACGAAAGTGATGGGTTAGTAGGGCGCTGGACAGCCTCTACTAAATCTGAAAAAACGATGGAAATCTGATGAAAAAATCGACAAAAGTGATGGGTTAGTAGGGCGCTGTACAACCTCTACTAATTGTGGAAGATGGCTGCAATTGGAAAAATATCGGATGAAAGTGACAGGTCGGAAGGCAGGGACAGCGATGGAAGGAAGGAGGAGGAGCGCTGGGCAACAAGGAAGAGAGGGGGCAAGGCAGGGGGAGTGCTGGACAGGAAGGACTGGAAGGAGCAGGGCTGTCAAGGCAGCAATGGAGCTGTAGGAACAGCAATGGAGGAGCAAGCAAAAAAAAAAAAAATTCCAGATTGTGCTCAGGAGAGTGCTCTGATACCAAGTTACGAATGGAGCCACAGCTGATCTAGAGCTAAGCTATGAAAGCATCACATAAACAAGACTTAAGCTATGAAAGCAGCACATAAGCAAAACTTAGCCCTAGAAAGCAGGAAAGAGAGAGATTAAGGAGACTAAAGAGAGAGATCAATATCATCACCTGAATAACAAATGACACAGTTTCCCTACTTATAGCCAAGAGGAAGCCCTAAAAGGAAGCTTCCGGTGGCTAGGGCCCAACTGGGAGGGAAAATAGTGCACCCTCCAAGAAGGCCCCCACTCTCCAGTAATATGTCCAAATGGCCTAATAATGAATAATAAGGCCAAAGGCCAACCATATAGTCTAAGTGTCACTAATGAATAAAAAAGGGCCCAAGGCCTGCTTATGCATAAAGTAAAGTAAATGTAAATGGCACGACGAATGTAATGAGCAAAGTCCATAACTAACAACGAGTTGTATAGGCGGCCTAATGCCCAAGCGGGTCAATGCAATATGTCGTCGCCACAAGGCGAAGAGCAACGGACAAAAAGAGAAAAGTTATGCTTTGGATGCTTGGGACAACATTGGTGGAAAGAATGTCCACGTAATCACATGAGAAGCATCTATAATCTTCAAGTAAAGCAATAGCAGCAGCTAATGGAAATAAAAGAGATCCAGCAAGAGGCTAATCCTGATGTTCTTTGTTTGATGAATATTTGTGGTGGGGAAGGCGGACACAGCTCCGCCATTGACATTGTCAAAAGAGGCGCAACATGGGTATCAATTACCTGACACTTCATTGATAGTTATGCGTGGACAGCTTTGTGTAGAGATATTTTAGTTCTATTTGACATTGGGTTCTCGCATGATGTCATTAATTAACTCGTGTATAGAAGTTAAGACTGAGCACACAACCGTCCATGTACCAGTACATAGTCGAGATGGCCGATGGAAAGGGTACGGAGATTTGGGACACGAGGCCTGTGAGTATGCCCCTAACTATTTTGAGTTATCCTGAGCAGTTGGATTTTGAGATAACTCGTTTGGTGGACTTTGATGTCGTTATGAGGATGTGTTGGCACGCGATGCGGAAGCCTTACATAGCCTGGGATACTCATGTGTATGCATTTTAGCATGGTAGTAAACTTCATTCCATCAGTGGTGAGCAAGATGTGCCTCTAGGATCATTGGTCTCAGCCACACAGTTGCATTAAGGTAAGCTATGAAAGTATGTATGTTTGTTTTCTACTGAATATGGCTACTAGTGCTAGTGAGAGTAGCATGTGGCAGGTGAAAGACAATACTTCAGCTAACCTAGACCATAAAATTAGAAGTGAGTTTGCATATGTGTTTACTGATGATTTGGCATCTACATTATCGCATAGTCGGCGGTCGCCGATCATTGTAGACAAAAAGAAGGATGGGTCTTGGCATATATGTGTGGACTATCGAGGCCTAACCAAAATAACGATTAAGCATCGATATCCTATGCCACATATTCATGACTTACTAGATGCGCTTCATGCTGCTATTGCGTTTAGTAAGATAGACTTGAAAAGTGGATATCATCAAGTTAGAGTTCATTAAGAAGAGGTTCATAAAACTGCCTTCCGAACGCGCTCTAGTCGCTATGAGTATCTTGTGATGCCTTTCGGTCTAACTAACGCCCCAGCTACATTCATGATGTTGATGAATGATGTGCTCAAACCGTATATGGGTAAGTTTGTTGTAAATCTTATTGAAGACATTATGACTTACAGTGTAGGCAAGGTCAAGCATATAACTCACCTTAGGACTATGTTGTCCACCTTGAGGGAAAACAAATTGTTTGCTAATGCAAAAAAGAGCGAACTCTTTGAAAAGGACTACTGATGGAGTAAGAGTGAATCCTAAGAAAGTTGTTGTGATCATTGCATTGCAATCTTTCCTAAGATTGGCGGTGTTTTATAGAAAATATGTTAAAATATTGCAACACCTTTGACTAACTTAATTCAAAAGAACAAGTTTGGTGAGTGGATTGAACCGAGCTTTGATCAATTAAAGCAAGCTATCGCTGAGTGCGTCGCTTTAAAAATTGTTGACCCTCTAAAATCCTATATCCTTGATACGGTGCAAGTGACATTGTTATGGGGGCAACGTTGGACCCTCGAGAAAAGGCCTGAAGCCTCTGCGAGAGCAAGAAGCTCACCTCAACACAGCGGAATTATCCAACTCATGAGAAAGAGTTGTTTGCAATGCTTCTACTAAGATGAGTCCTTTCAAGTTGGACTATGGTTTTAGGCCATCTAAATGTGAAACAGGTAATGGATCGCACAAAGACATTTGCCGATCGAGATCGCACACCAAGAGAGGGGACATGGTGTTTATCCTGAATCCAAAGGACTCACTTCCTCTTAAAACAGGGAAGTGCTACAAGTTAACTCCACGTTATTGTGGACCCTAGAAAATAGTTATAAAGCTTAATGATGTTACTTATAAATTAGCATTGCCTCAACATCGTAAAATTCATTCTGTTTTTCATGTTTCATGCTCAAAGAGGGTTTTGCATGTTGACTGACAAACTTGTATTGTTTTAGAAGCATGGCGAGGTGGCGCATAGACCTGATAGAGTAGTGGACTAGAGAGAGAGAGATAGCTTACAAACCGTCTAATCCGTGAGTACTTGGTTGCGTGGCACAGTAGACCTCCACTAATGCTACCTGGGAGACCGCACACGCTTTGCATGCACAGTACCCTTAGTTTACCATCGCGAACGATGTTCCTTGAGGGACGAAATGTCCTGTACTTATATTTCTGCCTCCGTGCGAACAAGTTGGACTTGTAAACTGTAAATTGTAAATATTGAAATGGTTCACACCAGCCTGTGTAACAAAATGTAAATAGCAAGTTTTGTTTGATCTTGTGACCTACTTGTATTTTGGTATGGGGTATTGCCGCCTGTGTCCTAATTTAGAGGGTGCTGAATTGACCTCCTAAAAAGTCGGAGTTGACCGATCAACGGTACATGTGTCATATGCTCACTAGGACACTTGGTCCAATGTATGAGTGCGAACGGTCCTACTTGCTTGTCTATGTGTCAAGGTACTACCAGGCGGCAAGTGTCAACTGTGCATGGGGTCTGCCATGTGTCGACGTTAGGAAGGCAAGTGGGTGCTTGAGGTAGGAGGGCATGGAAGCTTAAGATGGAGGACCTCTTGAGTATGCCTCATCTTTCTACTTTGCAGCTTTGGTTGGAAGGAGACTTAGTAGCAATGCTCTTATGAATTTATGCTAGGATCTCAATATGTACTTGGAAAAGAAATCAATAAAGTGCATATTCGGTGTCTATTTTGGTGTCTTTAGGGTTTTGTTGAGATAGCTTTGTAGACTCATGTAGGCGCTAGGCACACGTACGTGCAATAAAAAATATAGTCAATTAGATAAGATGGACATCCAAAAATTGCAAATGACAATTTTCATAATGAAAAAAATGCAAAGTACAACAATGCTTACCTAGTTGGATAGTCTCACAGCTATGTAGTAACACCAAGTACCTCACCTATTAGACTCTGACAACTATGTGATGTCTCCAAGAACCTCACCTATTCTGACATCAAAGAGTCAATAACTAGATAGCATGAAAGGGTATTCATACAATCCCCCCCATTTCCTCTTAGCTCATAGGTCAACAGGTCCGCCAACCTACCTACCTCCTCCAACAAGCTAGACACCTACTCGAATAGAGCTCCACCTCCTTATCATAGAAAATAACTAGCATGTGGATCTTAGCTTGATACCAATAGGCATTGACTCGGTGTAAAAATTGTCTTCACATTCAGGTCACAACTCAACCCACTAGGCAACGAACATTAATTGCATAGATTTATGGCCATGGCGATGACACAAGACATAAAGTGGGCATTATTAAACTTCAAATGCCCCCCCCCCCCCCCCCCCCCTCTTTAATGGCTACTATATGTGCTATGTATAATACAAAAGAGAGGTACACTTGTCCTCCATGACCATCTATGCCAAGTGTTTCTACCAGCTAATGCAGCGTTCTTGTCCTTATAGCTTGATTCTACCTCGTTGGTCTTCATGTCCATCAAAGTAGTCTCAATGCCAATCTTGGCCACCAAATTACCACTTTTCATCAACTATAAAGCACCCTTCCTTGCTTGTTCATTTGCACCAAACAAGCTATGATTCCCTTGTTCAATCTTTGACTATCATATAGCCAACCACAATCAAATTGCCTTGCTCTTCTTGAGAGCTTCATAACATGTCTTTACCCATATGTCGTCACTACATCACCAGTGCAAAGCATAACTAGCTGACATAATGCTTTCAATATCTCCAACCAAGAAATTCATAGGGCTCCCAGTATAACACAATTTTGGATTCAGGAGCTATCATCGTATGTCTCATGACTTTATTGCCCCACATGCTTTTATGCATCTTATGCCAATCTTCCCCAAAGAAACCATCAACGGGCATTTCACCAAACATAGCAAACTTCTTTGAGTCATCCTTAGAAGCAATCATAGCTTCATCCAAGAAATAATTGTTGTCAATCCAAGATGTAACGCACATCCCTTCATGTAGCCATCATTTCTTCATCTTACAAGAAAATTGCCAAGAGCAGCACTAATATGCTCACTATTATCACTTACTCTGCCATCTACGCAATCAGGCAAACAATCATTCTCCTCTTTGTGTAGAAACTCAAGTATTTCATTTGATGAGCATGGAGTAACTTTTTCTTTCAATTCAAAAAGATATTCAATCATGGCTCATCCATATGGAGTATCCATCATCCATGGTAGTCTTTTGGACATAGATATTGTGCCTATAGCCACCACATCAAAATCTTGATCCATTAGTAAAGTTTTCACCAACAAATATTAATTGAGAATTAAATGTAGGCTGTACAAACCTGATGTCTTGGGTTCCTACCCTAGGGTCTTACATTTCTCCCAACTGTTAAAAAGACTCACCAAGATCGTTCAAAAGCAGTTATAGCTTATATGGATCTTCCATATGACTTGTGTGACTACCACCAGAAATGCCTTCACCCAGGGCAACATGCGAATTGGGGTTTCGTACCCCTTATAATTGCAAAGAGTATGTGAAGGCCTTGTTGATCCCACCCAACCTATGGCTATGGACGGCTAATCAAGTGCTCCACAAATGATGTAACTCTTGCCTTGGTCTTATGCGCCTCAGCAAAGAGAGAAAAATCGGCAAGGAAAATGGGCACCCAATCAGAGAATCAGATCCGAAATTCAGCAATCAGGAAAGTGCTCTAATACCAAGTTATGATCAAAATCTCAGGTGTTGAATCAATGAAGCATAAAAGACAGCAATAGACTAAAGCCCTACAAGCAATAGACAAGACAATAGGTTCTCCCACGAAGAGCCCAAGCAATACCAATCAATAATCTGAAAAATGAGTGTACAAATGCCCCTATAAATACCCTACCAATGAACCCTAAAATAGGAATTCAAAAGTAAAGGGAGGCAAAATGTGGAGGGAAAATAGTGCGCCCTCCTACGGGCCCCCACTCCACATATAACCATATAATAAGGGCCCAAGGCCAGTCAATGTCATAAAAAAGGACCCAGTGCGGGTCTTAAGCATATAAAAAGGCTCTGGGGCCTGTACATGACTAATATAAAATGCGTAACCAGAAATATACATAACCAACAGTAAATGTAAAGAGGCCTACGGAATATATGCAGAGTAGCCCAGTAGGCCTGTATCCTGTAGTCCGTAACTTGCACTAACTGTAATTTGATGTAGCACTACAAATTCTTTCCACTTGGATGTCTGACACCTCAATTTGTTAGGCTTGAAGGTTTCCCTAGTTTTTGGAAGAAGGCTTTCCAAACTATACTTTAAAAATGAGGTGGGCCTAAATTCCTCATTGTTAAAAACCTTAGGTGACGCATATATGAAAGACTTCATTCATGCACACAAATAATTTTTCCTTTTCTCTACCAATGGTGGCACACTAGCATGCACAAGCACTCAAAAATAATTTCGCATTGAAACCGTGTAGAGAATTAACATGTTTTTACAAGCTCTAAGACCATGATAGAAAACTAGCATTATCTTACACGCTTCGATACCACGTAGGAACATTTTTTGATACTAGCATGTTTCTCATCTAACACTTCGTAAAAGCAATCACACAAAGATGAACATTGGATGAATAGCAGCTGACAACTTTCATCAATGAACCAAAGGTAAAGTACAACATGACTACCTAGCTAGATTGTCAAAGCTACGGACCATGTAGTATCACTAACCATCTCACCGAGTTGGGCTGTTTCACAATTATCTGATGTCTCCAAGCACTTCACCTATTCCAACATCAAAGAGTCAATAACTAGCTAGCATGGGAGGATGATTATGCACCTCCCCCCACTTTCTCTCAGCTTATAGGTCGGTGGTAAGCCTACCAAGCTAGCATGGGTTATGCACTTCCCCCTTCTTAGTTCATAAGGCAGTGCATAGTTCCAGGAACGGTAAGAAACCATTCCTAGGAACGGGTCCGTGCCGTTCGTAAGGTACCTTAGAAACAGTTTCTCAGTGCAAATAAATACACTCATGCTACGTATGAAGGCATGGAGTCTGAAGGGGCACATAAATGCACTCTCTCATGCTACATTTATAGGCATAAAGGGATTAATGACGGATCAACAGAGGCAAAAAAGAAATACAAACGTACCTTCAAGTCGATACCAAAGAGTGTAGCTGGTGGAACGTCCAGCAAAAGAAGCGAAGATCCATGCTGCGCCAGCTCCCGAGCTTCTTCGGGTTGCATCGCTACGGTGTAAGGAGGGAGAACCGAGTCATCTTCCATGGCAGCACTCGAAGAAAGAAGTAGAAAGTGTAAAAGTTGTGAGCGAGAGAGAATAATAATAATAATATCGCTGATTTTATTAAAAATGATGAAAAACCCATGATGAAACAAGAAGATTAAAGTATTTAAAATAAAACATAAGAAAGGTAAAAATGAATTAAACTATCCAAAAGTTAAGTAAAATTTAAAATAATAAGCTCATTACTTAAAACTATTTGTTCAATGTAAATTAGTAATTAAAAAGTAAACTAATTACTTAAAACCAACTGCCTAATATAAATCACTAACTAAAATAGAACCAATAATAGGTAATGCAGGAAGCTTTGAAGCAGCCGCTCCTGCAAACTGAGCCCGTCGAAGAATTGAAACCGCTTGTGAACGTTGTAATGCTATAGAAATACGCTGACGGTAGAAAGAAATAATGATGGAAGGTAAGGTAATGCTTTGTCCCTGGCGTTTCACCATAAGCTCCGCACATAAACATAAAAAATCATTAAATTTCTTGTGAAGACAACCGTATGTTTCCAAGGCAAAGGGGATGAAATCTTCACCAAGTGCACGATCATTATAATCTCTTTCCTTTTCTTGAGCTGCGTGAGATGCAGCGGCCCCTTGCGTGGTGGAAGAATGACGAAGGAGGTCCTGACGAGAGGGATCAGCAATTACAACATCTCCTAGAGTACAAATTCCATCACGGGAAAGAACAAGGTCAACTCATCATCGAGTAGATTGCGAAGAAGGCCCTGGTAAAATGTGTGTTTGTTCTCGAACAATATGAAAACCACTATCATGAGCAATAGCAGCAACGGCATCACGAATGGAATCATGTGAAACAATACGTTCTCCACCTGAGGGACACCGCATAAGATGAGTACCCAAGGAATCCAACACATGCCCACATGAACACTTAGAGATGATACCAATTAACATTGGATGTGGAAGTCCCAATCTGGTTCGAAGGGCAGTTATAAACAAGTCATTGTTGACTCGCAATAGTGGAAGAACTGGACGTGCAATCAGCCAAGCCCCTGCACCTGGACCAGCACAAGAAAGAAGACGAGCTCGAACTGCATCAGAAGTTGAATCTTTAATCAGCCCACCTAAAAAATTTGAAACTGCAACAAGCAGCAACAGTTGAAAAAAAAAGCATGTTTTTTAAACACAGAGCCTTGGAAGACTCTAGAAAACCTGACTTTGCTCTATTAAATCTCTATATACTAAAAGAAATGTGGTTTCTGGGCAATGAGCTGTCTGGTCACGCTCGGGCAGGCAGGGCACCATGAGCGCTGCCCGTGAACCTCTTTTTTGAAATTTTTTTCCCTTCAAGGAACGCGTCAAGAGAGCGAGAGGGAGACAGGGAGAGGAGAGGAAAGCGTGCGAATGCCAATCCGACAATAGAATGGTGGGTAAATGTTTCTTCATTTTTTCTTCCCCAATTTTGAGCGATGGCGGAGACAGGAGCAATAGTAGCTATGGCAATCTGCTTCCTCACGATGCTCGTAGCTTGTGTGCTCACTAATGCAGGAGCTGCTCATAATCAGCCCCCCTTCATCAAGCAGGTGACTGATCCATCTGCGAAGCAGGAAATCCGATCCCATCCGACTTTGGATGCTGCCTCTGTGCTTCTGAATGCATAGGAGCATTTCCGGACGTTTGTGGTGGAGCATGGCAAGGCTTATGGCAACGTTGAGGAGTATGCTCGTCGTCTGGTGGTATTCAAGCACAATCTGGTGAGAGCAATTGAGCACTAGGCTTTGGATCCCACTACTGTCCATGGAATCACCTCATTTTCTGATCTAAGGGAGGAGGAATTTGAGAAGCAGTATTTGGGTTTGAGGGCGTCCCAACAACTACCGTTGAAGGCAGGCACCCCAGCGCCGGAGCTCCCTGTGAATGATTTGCCCACGAATTTTGATTGGCGAGTGTTGGGTGTTGTGACGAAAGTGAAAAACTAGGTCTGTTTGTTTTGTTTTCAGCTTTTGTTTTTCAGTCTATTCAGTCGTAGAGCGAAGTGAGAAGGGAAAGTGATTGAAGTAATATTGTGTGTAAGTGGTGCAGGAGGCATGTGGATCATGTTGGGCTTTCAGCACCACAGGCGCAGTGGAAGGGGCGCACTTTCTGCAAACTGGAAAGCTACTGATCTTGAGCGAGTAGCATCTTCTTGACTACGATCACCAGGTGAGTTTTTTGAACTGAAAGAATCAATAATTTGTCTTTCTTCTTCAATTTTCTCTTCCTATTTGATCTGCAGATCTTTACAAACTCCCATGTAGGCTTTGTGTAGCAGCAAATCAACGTCAGCATTTGTCATGCTCGGTAGTCATAGCATTACATCCGACGATAGAATTACTTGTTCGTTCGGTTGTTGGTTCATGGAAGACTCATGGATGTAGCTTGAAGCCTTTGAATGTGGAGACGTATCAGATGCTTTCCATGAAAAGCAGGTTGTGACACAGTTCCTTGCAGATGATCAAGAATTCTGCAGGTATTCTCTTTTGACAAGTCGTCATGAGTCCTCGTGCTCCACCCTCTCTCATCTTCTATTCTTATTTGCGTCCTCTCCAGTAGACTACCAACCTCAGTTGCCTGCGAAGGCTCCGATTGCTTTCCGTTCTAAGCTATTGCTTTGATTTTCTTGTATGTAATGTATCAGAGAAGGGAACATCACTACTCTAGGTGTATGGATTGTCGAGCCACATGCAAACAATTGGCTTGGTTTCTGCCCTCGTTTTCTTTATTCAAAAAGTAGCAGGATAGTTCTACACATTTGTGAATTGCTGAGTTACAGCCATAAATGATTAGCTTCATTAAAGCATCGACTTTTTAGTGTTTCCACAAAGGCTTCTTAGAGCTACAAAGCTGGAATCATCATGAGCATAGAAATATTTGCGTGAATTAGATCTGGTTATGTAGAGACTTCCTCTGATACATTTTTCTCGACAGTGAATTTTACCCTCGGAATGTTGTGTTTTGACATATTACAAAATGTTTACCATGCTAGATGCTCCTTTTTGTGCAAAACTGAAACTCTTTTTGTCCTATAAATCAAGTTGTACATCAATCTATGAGTGCAGAAGTTGATTTTGAAGCTTTTGTGTTGTAATATTGACTCTCCAGCTTTTGCTCTCTTTTGGCTTCATGTCTTCATTTTTGTTGTGATCCTTCTTTCGACTTATTGTTTGCAATGTTTGTTACTTGTAGCCACACAAAGTTCCCTTGAACCAACAATCATTGAAACTTTTGAAGTAGTGGACTTGGCAATTTGTGATTATAAGGCCGGTCTTATCATTTTTTATGATAGCACTTCAACTGCTTGGCTTGTATAAAGACACAATCACATGGATCGTCACTTTCATATTAAATGCCGCTGTATCTCTGGCCATGTATTCTTTGCTCAATTTCTATCATCTATTTGGCAAGGAGCTAGCTCCTCACAAACCTCTTCCAAAGTTCCTTTGTATCAAAGGTGTTGTGTTTTTCTCATTTTGGCAGGTATGTCATGTTGAAGATTTCTTAAAGACTCTCTATTTGTTTCATTTTTTGTCTACAATCAATAACACTCACCTATTCCATTTTTTTTCCAGTAATGTATTTGTTCTTTTGAGTAGCTTTTCAGTTGAAGTTTTTGTTTTTTGTTTTCCGTTAAAGGCAACACAAATAGAAGCTTGATGATGGAAAGCGTTGTTTAAATTCTTTGCCTTCTCATATATTTTATTATGCACCTTATATCTTTGTTGGATATAATTAATGAAAGTCCGCTTGCCATTGCCTTGATCTTTCATGTTAGATTCAATTGCAACACATAAACTCATATATAGTGTTGCAAGCTTTAGAAGTAGGAAGCTTTGCATAAAATCATTTTTAGTAGTCCAATAATGAGCAAGTTGAATATTTTTTAACTTCGTTTGTACTTATTATCATTGAGTCATGGATTACTTCAATAAGGATGCTTTTAAACAAATTTGATGGAATACAAAGTTGGAGTGGTTGTTCATTTTCTTAGGAACTATTTAGCATATATTGTGAAGGTGATACATGGCATCATTTAGAAGTCTTGGGTTTCGGTAACATTTTTCATGGAAACTTTACTATTTACAGCTAGGTTCCTTGTGAAAGTAATAAAAAAGTTTTGATGCAGTTGGGTTTAAAAAGATTTTAGTTGAAGCTTGATATTCATATTGGAAAACATAGATAGAACCATATTTATATACAATTAACAAAAAAATCAAAATGAAACATTTTTTTAAGACGAAAATGATGCTTTGGTATATTTTAATATATATAGATTATAGTGTCACGCATGAGCTGCCCAAGATCCCTGCCCCCCCCGCCCCTCACACTTTCTTGGCACAGGGGCAGCTCACGTTGCCCATCACGCTGTGACGGGCAGCGTGAGCTGACCGGGACCCCCCTCGCACTTTCTTAGAAGGGGGGGTGTGTGCCATGGTGCCCTTGGGCCGCTGCACCCCCAATCAGGCTAGCGGCCCGGGGGGTGGGAGAGAGAGAAGGGAGGGAGCAAGTATGAGGGAGGGAGGGAGACAAGGATGGGGGGGGGGGGGGGGGGGGGGGGGTTGCATTGTATCCCATGACCCCTCCGACCTTATTTTTTTTCATTTTGGGGGCCCAATGAAACATTGGGCCCCCATTCTGCCCCCATTCTCTCTCTCTCTCTCTCTCTCTCTCTCTCTCTCTCTCTCTCTCTCTCTCTCTCTCTCTCTCTCTCTCTCTCTCTCTCTCTCTCTCTCTCTCTCTCTCTCTCTCTCTCTCTCTCTCTCTCTCTCTCTCTCTCTCGCGCGCGCGCGCGCCCCACGCGCACACACAGACACAACATTGGCCGCGCGTCATCGATGGGCACACTTCGCTAGTGAAATGAATAAATTATTTTGCTAGTTCCAACTTCATTCTGGGCCCTCCTTTAAAAGGGAAAGTTATCAACTAACACCAAAATGAATGGTAGAAGGTAGCCCTGTGAGGCCATTTCGCCCTACTGCCCGAGGGCAGATGCACTTTTTGGGCAAAATGCCCAGAAGAGGCGTCCTTCCTTGCCGTAATTTTTGTTTCTACCTTTTTTTATTGTTTTTTTTTCGTAATTTTTTTTTTACAAACACCTTCCAGACGGAAGGTGCATCTACAAAAAGGTAAATTTTTTTGCATGCACTCAAAAGGTGCATGTAAAAAACTTTTGCCATACATTTTTTGCTCCCATAGATTCGGTTGTGGGAGGCAGTACCATTCTCTTCATTAAAAAGTTAAAAGTGAGATTGCGTGTAAAAAAATTTAGCTTGCACAATGCAAGTTAGTTCTTAGAGCAACGAAGAGATGAGAGGGGTGGAGAATGTGAGGGAAACGGAGATTTGGGCATTGAGCACGAGGAGGCACATGTGGGAGTTGATTGTGAGAATATGACAAGGGCATATGTCTTCATATGACGAAATGTTTCATGATTACAAGCCATTATGATGCCTCTAAGAGATCTAATTTTAATATTAACTCAATTGAGTAATGAACAACAAGGATTAGAACATGTGAATTGTGAGAGATTTCAACTAGTTTAGTCTAATTTAGTCATATTTTGGTAAATTGTCAATATGAGGCCAAAACTCATTTTAGACTTAGAGATAAACTTTTTGAAGTTATATTAGTTTTAAATACATTCAATAAACACTTTTTGAAAGTGTGGGAAAGTTGGTACTCGAGTTTGAGAGAGATTCAAATTTGAACTTTGGGTACATTGAATCTAGACCCAAAAATAGTAGGGTTTACATTTTGGAGGGAAAGCCAAGTGGCCAAATAGGGTTTGGACACTCTATAAAAGGATGTAACTCATGGAGAGACACATCTTCTCTCTTCTCTCTTCTCTCTCTCATTTCATCATTGTACATGGTTCTCTTTGGGTTCTACTACTCATTGGTGCACTATCTTGGTGATATATTGCAATCTTGTGTGTATTATGCTCATTTATTGTTATTTTTGCTTCCACACGTGTGAAATACAGTAGGTTACTGTAATTGTACGTACAACAAACATATTTTATGTTTTGGTTCATGATTGATCAGTATCTCTTAGAGTTTGCATATTATTTTGTATGTAGATGCTGATTTTTCTACATTGGCAGGATTGTTGGTTTGCTCCTTATTGTAACCAAAGGTCAGGGACATGGATTGGATCTTTAATGATCTGAAATCCTTCACATGAATTACCAAGCTCAACCTTAGATCGAATTCATGCCCACCTTTAAGATGGGAATTATCTCATATACGACATCTTGGCTCTCTATAGAATTGTCTCACCTAAGTCTTGGAGGATCCATAGGCTCATCCAATAGTCCAAGTTTCACCCTTGATAAATCAGTGTCGACATATGTCCAAGTCCACTCTTATGTACCTATAGCCAAGCTAGATTCTCAAAAGTGCTTATGGAATTGAAAACCAACTCTCTTATGTTGACAAGAGTACTCTTACTTAATCCCCAACATAAACCTAGTCCATCAAGGACGTAACATACTTCCCTCTTTAGGAACATATGTTTCATGCCCACAATTGGATTAATCTAGGATTTATATTCTTAAGGAGGTCAATAAGCCTATCTCAACCCTTAGATTAACTATGGTTATGAGTGTTGGAGCCCTCATGGTAATAAATCATATTTAATGGTTTGGAGGCCTAAATCCCATGATGGTGGATGTATATGGAACTAGTAGTGACTCTTTGATAAGTGGCTGATGTGGCCCAGTTAGGTTCTGATGTGTCCCAATGAGATGTCTCAAATTTCTCCTAGTTGGAGTGGAGCCTTGAAGGATATAAGTATACTAATAGGCCACTCCAAGAAGAGAGTTTGATCTATAGAGTAGTAGCTACATGTTCTTGAATTGACATCTCTCCTTGGTGAGCTCTTGTGAGTGGTCCATAGATTGGGAGCCAGATCCTATTGATCTAGTTTTGGTTGGGTTGGTTTGATCCACCATCCATTCCCTATGCATCTTCAGAATCTGCTGCCTAGATTTCAGTTTAGGTGGTTTTGAAAGTGGTATTAGAGCATAAAAAAACTCAATGGAGTTTGATATTGAGCATTAATCAAATATCGAAATATTGTGTAAGGAAGTTTTGGAAAATCTTAAATTATTCTAGTCTAGAACTTAAGAGTGATGGGTTTTGGATGCATTATAGATCGACCCTTAATGGATATTGGATTTTTCAAAGTGAGAATAGATTTTATATTACATTTCTTTATAGACATTTTGAGGAAAAAATTTCCTTATGAAAAGGACTTTTTAGAGTGACTCATATGGTTTTAAAAAATAGTAACATTTACAATCTCTTATTGTCGAGTGCAGATTAAAAATTCGATGAATTATGATTGACAAATCATGGTTCAGTTTTCAACGTTTATGCATAATTAACACTTGATCGTCAGGAGAGGCAATGTGCATAATTAATAGAACACATACTATGAGCATATGTCTCCTAATGGCAATCTCATAATCTACCCTTAATTGAGTTTGCTTTTTGTGGTAAGTATTCGGCTACCCGTTATAGCCCATTATGTTTGTGCAAGGATATCAGCCTAGATCACCTATTTTTGTAGAGCACTTGAAGGGTACTCTGGACATTTTCTCTTGGTACTATAACATTTCCTACATATCATGCAAAAAATCTGCTACATCCATTTATTTATCTAATTCTGTAGTTTTATTCAAGTTTCTACACAATTTGCAAAAGTACATGGGAATCGCTTAACAAGTGGATTTGACAACGATGAATTATCGAATGTGTCAAAGGCTGATAATTTTTGTTTTCGTCTATTATGACTATAACGACTTATCCAAGTTGGTTAGCAAGCGAATTTTCAGGAAGTCATGGATGGATGACAGCGCATTGTGGCTAAGCTCCAATTACAACCTACGACCTAATTAGTTGCCCTACTCACCTCAGTCCAATGGTGTAGCTGAAAGGAAGAATCGGACACTCATTGAAAGTGCCAAGAGCATGTTGGCCCATGCCTCTCTTCCAAAGAAGTTCTGGACAAAATTTGTTACTACATCAGCCTATTTGCAAAAATGATCCATCACCAAAGCCCTGAATGGCAAGACACCGTATGAGGTGTGGACATAATCGAAACCATCACTCAAAAATATTAGAGTGTTTGGATGTGTTGCTTATGGAAAGATCCGAAGAAAATCGATTTTTATTGGCTACTCTCCAGATCACAAGAGCCTGGTTCCAGAAAATCAATGCATTCCTTATTGAGAATGGTTTTATTCCAAACTCACCATATTCGAATGTCTACTTCAAATCTGTATTGGATTTCTTCATCATCATCACTCTCTATGTGGATGATACACTATTATTCAGTAACAATCTGAATTTGATGAAGGATACGAAATGCATGTTGGCCTTGCAAGGAGTACAAAATGACTGATATGGTCCAGCCCACTATTGTCTCGTCTAAATTTTTCGAATTCGACCCAGCAGACCGATTTTTATCAGCCAACAAAGAAAATCACAAATGTGTTGAAAAAGTATGGAATGGCCAACTACAAACCAAGTCTCTTTCCACTCGATCATAGATTGAAGCTTTCAAAGGAATAATCTCTTCAAACTGAGGCAGAAAAAGGAGGAGATGAAGCAATATCCATTTCACTCCATCATCGGCTCACTGATGTATGCAATGATATGCACTCGACCCTGTTAGATTTCTTATGCTCAGCACTAACAAATCGTTCAAGTAATGAGAATCCTGAAAATAGCCAAAGGCCGACAACATAATTCGGACCTTCGCATTTTTCCAAACTTTGTTTTTCCCTTAAAACATTTCATTTTAGGGCACCTTTGTGTTTTTCGCACCTTAGGAATTTTTCGTGCCTTAATCGTTTAAGGCACCTTCGCTTTTTTTCATTTTTTGCACCTTCGAAAAAAATGCGACATTGTGACCAAAATCCATTTTTAAGACACCTTTGGGTTTATCGCATTTCCCTGCCTTCGCTTTAAAGGCACCTTCGAGTTTGTGCATTTATTTGCCTTCGCTCTAGAGGCACTTTCGGGGTTTTCGCACCTTCAGGATTTACATACTTTCTCTGTTCAAAGACACCTTCGGGTTTTTCAAGTTTTTCAATAGTGGCAGACCGACATCGCCAACTTATCATCAATCCTAAAAACAGCTGGACCGCGAAGGCACTTGTAAACATATACTACTAGCTGAATCAATATTAATCAGAGTTCTTCTGTAGCCAACGTTATCACGCTCAGCAAACTGAAGTTATTACTTCAAGCCATTGTACTCACTGTTGATATTAATCAGAGTGCAATTTTTGTCTCACTACTATATTGTTCATTTGTGAAATTTTGTATGAATGATTCATCTTGAATATTTCTGCTACTAACTGTTGTGTTTCCGTTCCTACACGACCACGCTCAAGCTTTCACTGCCTGTCCCCACGTTTTACGACATGGCATTTCAGTAATTTGCATTTCTATTGCGGATTATTAATCTTCTTTCTACCAAGATGTTTTTCTAGCAAACGCGCAGCTAACAATATTTTGACAATCGTTGTTTCTACCAACAATCTCATTCAACCAGAATGGAGCCATCATCTAGTTCATCTCTCGTTGACAAACTCGATGGAGACAACTACCATCTCTAGAAATTCAAGATGAAGGTTATACTACTAGCCAAAGAACTGTGCGACATTGTTGATGGCACAGAGCTCAAACCAGAAGGTGATGTAGCTAGCATCACCAAGTGGAGACTGATAGATGGCAAAGCATTTGCCATGATCACCCTCAATATCAAGGATACTCATATCAGCCACATACGTGTTGCTCATACTGCTAAGGATGCATGGGACATCCTAGCAACCCTCTACGATATCAGGGATGTGATTTCCAAGTTACACTTGAGGAAGGAATTCTTCACCCTAAGAATTTCTGACGCAGAAAGTGTTTCGAGTCACCTCAACACTTTCAAAAATTTTATGGAGCAAATGATTGCAACTGGCTTAGTCATAGAAGATTTTGATGCTTTCATGACTCTATTAACGAGACTACCCGAAGCCTACGAAAATTGGGTCATGTCAATTTCGACCCAAGAGCACCTCACTTTGTCAAGAGTAATTTCGCTACTCCTACAAGAGAAGATCAGAAGATCTGCATCCTCCTCAGGCTCGAGATCGGATCCTCAAGCTCTATATTCAAAAAATCAGAAGTTTAGATCCAAGAGATCTACAAAGCCCAGTTATATTGGCAAGAAGAGCAACATGCAAACCGGACCAAATTATGGTTTAAGATTGAATTCAACCTCTTCATCGTTCCAACCAGTGTAGAAACTATTCTACAGATACTGTAAGAGGACTGGCCATGAAATCAAGGACTGCCGAAGTTCTGCAAGGCCAGCCGAATACATCAAGAATATACAACCAACTACTCACCTCAGTCCAATGGTATAGCTGAACAGAAGAATCGGACACTCATCAAAAGTGCCAAGAGCATGATGGCCCATGTCTCTCTTCTAAAGAAATTCTGGGCAGAAGCTATTACTAGAGCTGCCTATTTGCAAAATCGATCCATCACCAAAGCTCTAAATGGCAAGACACCTTATGAGATGTGGACAGGATCAAAACCATCACTCAAAAATATTCGAGTGTTTGGATGCATCGTTTTTGCTCAGATCCCTGAAGATCTAAGAAGAAAGCTAGATGACAAGAGCAGGAAAATGAATAGGCTATTTCCTAGACCACAAGGCGTACAAGCTCTACAATCTGGATACCAATAAGGCATTCACCAGTAGAGATGTCATTTTTGTGGAAGACCAATTCATCGACCACAAGAGAAAAGTTGTTGATAAATCCGACCCAAGGATCGAACAACCAAATTCTGATCTAGGGATTCAACTGCAGAATAGCGACACTGACTCAAACAATAAGTCAGAACCTCAACAAGTCAACCCACATCAGAGGACCGAAGTTCAACCCAGAAGGTCGAACAGGTCCAGACAGCCTCCAGCTAGAATTATGGATGATCTGGCTTGCTCCTTTGTGAAGGAACCAACCACTGTTTATGAGGCTATGTTACAGCCGAAAGCAGACCTCAGTTGCATTATCATCAACGGAATCCGAATACATAGTTGCCACAAATGCAACCAAAGAGACGATCTGGCTAAGGCAACTGCTTGCAAACATCAACCTTGCACAAACACTTCCTACAACAATCTATTGTGACAATCAAAGCACAATATCGCTCTCTCTCAATCTGAGATTTCACTCTCGAAGCAGACATATTGAAATTAGGTATCATTACCTTAGAGAGAAAATGCATAGCAATGAAGTAGCATTGGTTTTCTGCAGGACAAAATACATGACTCAAACAAGATACGAAGAAAACTCGCAGACAATTTACTCACAAAATGTCAAAACCTAGGTAAACCAACAACTTTATATGTTTTACACCAACATTGTTGTACAATGGTTTATAGCTTACTTATACATTAAATACTATGATGAATTGCTATCTACATAGCAATCTACTACCATAAAACAATAGACTTCTTTGTAAAAATTCCAGTGTGTTAGGTCCAAAATGAATTACATAACTTTACGATACGACTTCCATAAAGAATCAGTGATATGTTTGTCATAGCTATTTCTCAATAGTAACATATGATGCTTCAAGCTATGACTTTTTAGCTTTTTGAGAAGTCAACTAGTTCGATTCTATTTTGAACATTTGATTTACCTACATGTATTTCTTTTAATGGCACTTTGACATACATGTAAATGCACTTATCCAATATAGATACACGATCTTTTTAAGTATACCTGGTAATGATTAAGGTTTTGCAAGAAAGAAAGTTCATTATGCAATGACAACTCATTGTATTAGGGATTAGCGTTTACTTTTGTAACGAGTACTTGTTTTAAATACTCAAATAGGTCTTGCATTGACTTATAAAGAATACGTAACATGTGCAAGCATTATGGCATCATCACAAGAAGGTCCATTGACGCTTATTCAGGTATGTCGCACATATTCATCTTATCAACTTCTAATTAAGTACTAAGGCTAGAGTACAGAAAGGATTAGAGACACATTTTTCACATTGCTTACTCGTTTAGACCCAATGAAACACGAAATTGTATGCAATATCCCCAAACCCTAAACCCTAAACTTGCCTAAACTTTATACAAATCTAGTGTACTTCTAGTAGATACCCACCTTCAATCCTAATACACTTTAGTATGATCAGTTAAACCATTTCAGTAAACCAATAATATCGTCTCAATGGGAGACGAGACTCCACTGGAGTCCGGAGCTAAGCGGTCATGCAAAAAGCTCCAACTTGTGCTTTGATAATTTTATTTCAGACTGACGAAAACTTGCTTGCAAATTGTATGTGGACGTGCACGTTACGCGCGCCGTGTGTGTTTGTGTGTGTGTGTGTGTGTGTGAAGAGAGAGAGAGAGAGAGAGAGAGAGAGAGAGAGAGAGAGAGAGAGAGAGAGAGAGAGAGAGAGAGAGAGAGAGAGAGAGAGAGAGAGAGAGAGAGAGAGAGAGAGAGAGATGCACACAATGGTTTGGGCATTTCAATTGTATAATTTCTTCTTCAATTCAAATGATGTGGATTTCTATGGAGTCAAAGAGCTTCAAAATGGTCATGGTCTTGCTAAAGAGGTGTAATTATAGGCTGATATTTCGATGAATATTCTAGCCATCCCGCGAAACATCTTTAAAATACAACCAGGATAGAATTTAAACGTAGAACTTGCCCATCAAGTTTAGGCTTTTACTTTATCCGTAATGGCTTAAGTTATTCAGTTCTAAGTTTAAATTGTCATGGGCACTGCACATAGATATGTGATTTCAAGTTATGTAAAAGTTAGTCACAAAGGCCTATTGGGGGTTTGTCCCATGTCACTAGTGTGATTCAAAGTTAAGTTAGTCTATGTGGCTTACTTGTCCCATAGTGCATTTCTGTAAGTGACCACCACTCCAAGTATAAATAGGAGTGGAAGATTCCATTTTCAGAAAGAATCTCATTTGCAATACATGCCTATCTTTCTCTCTGAGTGTTCTCCCTTGTGTGGTTTCATGTACTGTGTTACTTCACATTGTATTGTATATTATTCATCTGGCAGCAGGTTAAGTTAATCTAGGCCCTCCATTCTCTAGTAGGGTAAGACTTAGAGGAGGAGATTTTAGGTTAAGCCGTCAGTTCCTATAAGTAGAGAAACGAGAAAAAAGCGGATCTTACTCTCAAAATACTCATCCTATGCTTGTATTGTCTTCTTAGTATCCATATCTAAGCTAGCTGGGAAAGCCTAAATGAGGGCTAGTTGGGAGAAGCCATAACTCGATCTAGTTGGATCCATAGTTGGAAGGATGCTAAAGATACAACATTGGCGCCGTTGCCACTCTTTTTCTCGCTTTCTTTACTTTTTTAACTTACTATTCCCTTCTTCTATCTTTGTGGCTTACTATTTTCTTTTCATGCAGCTGAACTGATCTATTCGAGTATGAATGAATGCATTCCCACGACTTTTTGTGTATGTTTCTTTTAAACAGGTGATGTTTTTTTGTTTATCTTTCTTTTGTGACTGCCAAATCGTTTTTCAACCCCTTTCTTGTAAACACTCCTTCATAAGCCAAGAAGGCGTTCACAAGCCAAGCAGATGTTCAGAGGCGTTTTACAGGCCCATGTATTCCACGGCCCATCTGCAGTGTGCCAAGACTTTAGACTGCGAGCACTGCAGCAAGAGAAAGGAAAACAATTGCAAGGTCTTGCCTTGAAAGATACTCGAACAGCATGTCAACTCCGGGTACTCAGCTCGCAACACCTCTGTCCGAAATCCAGCCCAACGCAGTTTCATTTGGTTTGTGCACACCCACGGAAGTCTGAATTCACCCATGGAAGTCTAAATCAGCTTTTTCCAGCCCACGAAAGTTCTTCAGCCGCTTCTCATGAAGTTAGTCCCCATCTGCAGCCCAGCCCACGCTGAAAAGTAGCCACTACTTGCGCCTCCATTGCCATGACTGCCTCGCTGTGAACACCTTCCTTAACTGCGTTGGATTCCTGATCTAGGTACGGCCATATGAGCAACATTAATGATAGCAAAATGGTAAAGATATGGTGATCAAAGACAATGACTTCCAATACCTGTACACTGAACATTGTTTGCCTCATTCAAGAAGGCATAAGGCATTCAACAAAGCACGACCTCCAGCAAGAGTAGTTTAACTGTTTCATGCCTCATTCATATCTTAGATAACTGAGCCGATACAAATACGTGCTGCAGATGGAGCAGGTGAGCGCTCAGGTCACAAGCTATTTGTTGGTTGTTTAAATCAGCAAGCGTCTAAGAAAGACATTGAGGAGATTCATATGTGCACCCAGCCGCCGCTTCAACTCATATTCAGCTCATTTTAAGGTGTTTTTAGCCTGTTTTGCCTGCAGCTTCGCATATGTACACCCGGCAGCCGTTTTCAGCTTGTTTTCTAAGTGAAGCCCATCTAGAATCCGCCATCAGCCTCATCCCATAGATTGCTTATAGCGATGGAGGTCTGAACTAGACTTCAAAGGTTTTGTGGCGATCTTTTGCCTATTTTTCTAACTTCAACGCAACGGTTATTCAAGGTTTTTCTACTGTTTTCCAAGTTTTAGTGGTGTTTGTCATCTGTATTTCAGCCATGTCTATCCATTTTTCAGTCATTTTCAGCAGGGTTTTTCGACTGTTTTTTAATGACTTTAGCATGTTTATTTTATTGTTTTTCCTTCTTCACTATTGGAAGCACTGATTTTTCAACTGTATTCACACGTTTCTCATCGGCGTTCATAACGAGTCATTCCCACAAGTTTTAGCTCCACGGGTATAGGTTTGTGTGAGTCATTCCCACGGGTTCTAGCTCCACAGGTACAGGTTTGTGCGAGTCATCTTCTGTGTGAGTCCTGAGCGAGTCGTCCGTTTCCGTCCACGAGTCATTTTTTTGCGCGAGTCATCTTTTGTGCGAGTCTTGTGCAAGTCCTCCGTTTCCATCCACGAGTCATTTTTTGTACGAGTCCCCAGTAATTGTCTTGCTCTGTGGTCCAGTTGAGTTGACTAGGTCCGAAATAACTTGCACAACTATACGAGTCATTCCCTGATTTTCGCAACGACTTTTGTCAGCTACAAGAATCCTAGAAGAGGTGAGTAATTTCACAAAAAAAAAAAAAAACCAGAACAAACTTGTAGAAATACTTTCAAGTGCAAAATCTTTGATTTCTCTCTTTTGTCATCCACGGATACATAGTTGCTTCTGATCCAAATAGAGTCCATCCTATCTAGCAACCATGTAAGGTCTATCTCAAACATCATCCATAGATAAGACCGGAATGTACCACTTCAGATATGTGTCTTCATTACGTCTCTATGACCAAGCAATTGATATCATACCCTAGAGTCAAGTTTTGAGCTACCGTTTGATGAATCATTAGTTTTGTGTCTAGATGAGTGACAACCCGTATTTTTTTTATCTGAGTGAAAGTAATCTAAGACATATTTGTCTTATTGCATGCTATGTAAATGTTACACATTATGACTTTATTTTTTCTTTTGTAACACTGTAGCTATGGCCTTGTGCCAAGTTTGATACTGGATTGCAAGAGTTTGGTCTAAGAGTATCATGCACATCCTTCTATAGAGTTATCTGTTACAATTTTTCATTTTTTTTTCTCTTATTTAGAGTTTTGTCCTGTCAACTATGTCGTTTGTTTGTTTGTTTGTTCTATTGTCGTATGGTTTGGTGTGTTTTCTTTTGCAGCAACACTATAGGTGATATTTCATCAGCAATTTTATTCTACCTCTAAAGTTGCAGTATCACACGAATTTTCATTGGGATATATCTCTACATCTTTACCAATGATTTCAACAACTTTCAATATGAACAAAAAGAGCAGTCAAGGACTTCAACAACAAATGCTCAGTTTGGCAACAAAACGAGCATCTTATCAGACTGCAACCATGATCTAGCAAAAGAGCCATCTTCCCAACAAGATGGAATATCCACGACAACACCAACACCACCATTCACAATAAGCAGTTGGTTTTACGTAAGCACTACAATATCCACGCTTTTCCAATTGCCTCACCATGGCCATCAAATCATCAATAAAATGGCAGCTTGTACCAGTGAAGGGCGCTCAAGTCACATCAAAGGCAAAATGTATGTGCAAACCAACGCAGACGACAAGTGTTCCTACCAATGCCAACAATGATGCTTCATTGGCAAAATGTACATTGAGCAGTGGTAATCGTGTCTCAAGGCCATACTACCGCTGTTGTACATCATCCATTCAATCATCTGCAAAGGCCGCAATAAGCACAAGTCATCATTGAGTGCAATCTCGTAGGCCTACGTAAACTAAAGGACACTCAAGTCACTTAGAGATTGAAGTTATGAGCGCACAACCTCAATGACAAAGCTATTTTCAAAGGCGAGCAATGATGATTTCGTGGAGAATTGTACAAAGAGTATTGGTTATATTATGGATAGATATGGAAAACCACACAATACTTATCTCATTATTTTTTTCCATCCATTCATTCTCTCATATTCCACCATATGGTCAATCTTGAAACTTCATCTCACTTCTCCCATCCTTGTTTCAAGACCTCATTTCCACCCGATGGATCGATCTGAACTTGCTCTGGGTTATGAATTGAAACACTTTGTAAAGCAAACAACTCTACGACATCTGCAGCAGACCACTGATGTTGTTTAAAAGCTCCAAGGGAATAAATCAAGAACGATAGAGGCTCTCACCAATAAAATGCCAGTTGTGTCGCCGCAAAAGAGATCAACTTCTTGATAACTCCAAAGCACATGACTGTGTATGGAAAAAAAAAACGTCATACAAGTCTCTAGATACAATCACTACAATTCAAAGCTCTCAAACTGTGCAAAGAGCTCAAAGAAGTTGAAGTGGCACAACAACGTCAAAAGAGGAGATCTCTATCAACAAAGTATTTTCGGAGACAATAGTTTATCAACTACAGTACCTTTGTGTTTGTAAAGTAGACAAATCTACGCCATCTACAACATATCATTGATATAGTTTGGCATTTGAAGCAACGAACTCAAGGATGTTAGAGGTTTCCAACAACGATTATGAGCCATGTCTTAAGTCCACAAAATAAAAATAAAAATAAAAATTCAAACAACTGCAAGAAAGTCAAATGGAAAACTTCTGCTGACAAAAATGCTTTCAAAAGACAGTAATGAACAAAGGACTTTTGATCCATTCAACCCCTTCCATCTATCCACCTTCACCACTTTCGAGATTACAACACCTCCTATCGCATCCACTCCATCTTCATCTCACTGTTGTTCAATAACCCCTTGTGTGGCATTCACATCATGTCTCAAGAAATACTAAGCTTGTGTACATCATCCGTTGAATCATTTGCGTGAACAATTGGAAGCAAGTCATCAACAAGCCAACTCCAACATGATTCAATCCAAATCTTATGGAGATGCTCATACTTCTTCAAAGCTTCATCTCCTACGGAGCAACACTTTACAAAAAGTTCCACATCTACAAGCTGCACCAACCAACACCATAAGGAGTGGGATCTTAACATTACACTTGGCGTGGGACCGCCAAGTTCTTAACGGAGGGGATAATGTAAGCTGATATTCCAAGGAAAATTCTAGCCATCTTGCGGAACATCTTTAAAAAATACAACCAGGATATAATTTAAACGCAAAACTTGCCCATCAAGTTTAGGCTTTTACTTTATCCATAATGGCTTAAGTTATTCAGTTCTAAGTTTAAATTGTCATGGGCACTGCACATAGATATGTGATTTCAAGTTATGTAAAAGTTAGTCACAAAGGCCTATTGGGGGTTTGTCCCATGGCACCAGCGTGATTCAAAGTTAAGTTAGTCTATGTGGCTTACTTGTCCCACAATGCAATTTTGTAAGTGACCACCACTCCACGTATAAATAGGAGTGGAAGAGTCCATTTCCAGAAAGAACCTCATTTGCAATACATGCCTATCTTTCTCTCTGAGTGTTCTCCCTTGTGTGGTTTCATGTATTGTGTTACTTCACATTGTATTGTATATTATTCATTTGACAATAGGTTAAGTTAATCTAGGCCCTCCCTTCTCTAGTAGGGTAAGCCTTAGAGGAGGAGATTTTAGGTTAAGCTGTCACTAAGGCTTTCCCAGCTAGCTTAGATATGGATACTAAGAAGACAGTACAAGCATAGGATGAGTATTCTGAGGGTAAGATCTGCTATTCTCTCGTTTCTCTACTTAGGAACTGACTCAAATGACAGTCTCCATGTCCTATTCTTTGCTATGTGAGAATTCTCTTATAGTGATGTGAAAGTTCATGAGGCAAAGAGCCCCATTCGCTCATTTAAAATTGCTTGAAATGTTAAAAACCTTGAAGGTCATATTTGTAACTGACAAAAGGTTATTACATGAATTCAAAGTAGACCAAATCAAAGAAAACTGACAAGTGCAAAACTTGACACTTCAACATTTGGAAAGCTTCACTTACATCAATATTCACGATTAGTATTCACAATGTTCACGAAAAGTATTCACAATATTCACGATCACTATTCACAACATTCATGGTGAAAATCTCAGTTTCTCAGAATCTCAGAATCTTAGTTTCTCATAATCTCAATTTCTCATATACTCAATATTACCAATTTCTCAGAATCTCAGTTTCTTAGTTTCTCAATATTCGTAATTTCAACGATCACAAACCATCAATAAAGTAATCTTCAGGACGCATCTATGAAAATTCAACCATTTCTTCATCCTTATGGAAGACATTGTCTTTATGTCCTGCAAAATAACAAACAATTACAAAATTATAATTAAGCTAGAAAAATTAAAAACAAATGCATCAGGTCCAAAAGAGTATTTTTACTAGTAGAGCTCTCTCTCTCTCTCTCTCTCTCTCTCTCTCTCTCTCTCTCTCTCTCTCTCTCTCTCTCTCTCTCTCTCTCCCGATATATTCAAAAATTACAAAAGCTAGTCAAGATCATGCACATTTTACAAAATCAAAATATAAAAATCCTCTCATGTACAATGTGATAAATTCAAATTCAAATCGCCATACATTTGCTCACAACTTCAATTGCATAGTAGGGAGAAAAGAGTTTACGTATGAAAACTCTCATATACATGTTTGCAATTTCATTTATAATTTTGACATTCAGTAATTTCAGTTCATAACCATATTATGCTATATTCCAAATTATTAGAATCACCAAAAAAATCATGTGCTTGCACCATATTACAATCGTACATGCAAAATACTATTTTGTGCCATGACAACCGCTAGTCATCAAATTACGCTCATGTAACTCAGATCTCAATTTACATTTGGATACGAATCCTTCATTAAAAAATAGCTGGCCAATGGTAGCATAAAATTCTTCTATACTATACCCCCTGTTACGAGCTCACTCTGAAAATTCAAGACAAGGAGATTCACATCCAGTCTTGAAGTAACACACCCACACATATCTTACGTAGTCTAATGTCACTGCAAGAAACGTCCAAAGAACTTAAAACGACATACCTCTTTAAGAATTGTAAGACTCCCATAGCCTGTTATAGCATAACAGGGGACCAGCACACCAACGTTCAATGCCTAAGCCATTACAATCCCTGAATGACACCTAAGGCATCATCTGATATGATAATTGAAGCAACACAACTTTTCAGCACTAACAAAATTGGCAGTTGTATGCATCATCACCAAGGCTGATATCAAAACTATTCTCGTCTAGGGCATTAACACTTTCAACTGTTTAAAGTTGACCATTACAACCCCTTGTAATTGATATGCATTGCATAAGAAAGCAAATGCTATTTCGGCACAATAGCCATGCATAAGAAAGCAAATTCCTTTGTAGTCGGATCGTTCATGCCTTCTTAACATTTCGCACTTGAGAACACATGCATGCTAATTTGGCCCTTAACAAAAGTCTAGTCCTTTAAAGTTTGGGCTCCCACCATCAACACATTTTTAATGTTAACTTTTCACCCCCAACTCCATTGACCAACCTCACCACATAGTATTGACTTTGCAAGGCAAGGCCTAAAATGCCACTAGAAGGAATAGGCATCATTGTAATTTAAAACAAAATATTCTACACATCCAAAACTAAACAAAAAGAGTATACAAAATCTTTGAAAGCACAAAAAAACGGTGGCCGTTGGATTGCTATATCAGCCATCCAACCATGGAATGCTTGCTTGCCCTAATCCTCTCCCCATCCCATTCCTTTTATTTCTGTCCGATCCCAGAAGAGCTCATGTCTTAAAGAGGAGCAACTCCATTCCCGACTCCGAAGCGATCAGTAGCAGCAACAATGGCATCCGAGCTTTCTTTTATTATGATTAAGCCCGATGGAGTGCAGCGCGGTCTCGTATGTTCATCTAAAACGCCTCTTTATGTCGTTGTTGTTTCTGACGTCTTTATAACATATCTGTGCTAGTTGCTAGCTTCAAGCATGGTTATCGGCCGCTATATGAACGTAAATGTATGTATTTATCAGCAAGTGGGAGTTGTAGCAGATACTTGAAAGAGCCATTTGCTCATAGCTCTCATTTTGTTATATTTATTTGTTCTGGCACTGCATACTTTTTTCAGAATCGATTGCTGATCTTTTTCTGGAGTAAAATTCACAAGATTTTCAATGTAATCATTAACAAGAATACGTATTGATGATAATCGTGCCCGTTGGCCATAAAAAGCCCTCCAGGATTTCTGATTTCTGATAGGACTTTTGCAATACGAGTGCTAATGTCGATAGTTTCGTATTTTGACACGAGGATGGATTCTTTGCGGACTGTATGAGTGTAGCTTGGCATTACATCATGCAGACATGTGATAATGCTTGAGAGTTTAGATTACTAAATTCACTTTCTGATATTACGAAAATACGTTGTGCCTGTCTTGAATCAAACTTGTCGTCTCCCTGACTAGGCTCTCAGGTTCTCTTTTGCGATGACCACATTCTACTAAGCTATTTGTGCTCGGCCTACAATTTGGATCTCTTGGCCCATATCTGATTAATTTCTTTCCTGGACAGGAAAACATAACATGAAACTATCCAATATAAATTGCAGGTTTTGTTTTCTTACATGGATCCTATCAAAGACCTTGGACTGGGAAGGATTTCAACATTTTGCAAAGAAGACGGAAGTTGAGTGATTGCTGTGTATCAAATATGAACTTGCTTCTCCGTAGTCAGTGTTCTTGTACAAAACCTCATGCTGATCCTGGTGTCTGTTCATTGGACTTAAATTTTTTCGTAGTCATGGCGTTATTATTGTTCTGAACTGTGTGGTAGTTTAGTGTATATATTTCTCTATTCTATCGCTTGGTTAGACTGAGCACATACTTTTTGGGTTGCTGTACAAAGTTCAAACTTTGGTGGATGGACTCCCTATGACCCAGTGTACATTCAGAAATTGTATAAAACTATTCAGAGTGTTTCAAAGGAATCAACATATTTAATATCATGCAGAAATCCACACATCTGATTTTAGGAATGAGATAGGCATCAAGATGTATTGCAACTGTCTTTGCTGAACTTTGTACCTTGACTCCCACTCAGTTCCATAAAAATTGATAGATGCATTTACTGCATTTTTGCATTTCATGGTTGTCCCGTCCTGTAAATAAGCATTTCTCAAAGTGATCTGATTTTGACAGGTCGGAGAAATCATTGTGCGGTTTGAGAAGAAGGGCTTCAAGCTTAAAGGTGTTGATCCATGATTTTTGCCCCAGCCGTAATATATGAATCTGTTCATCTTATTTACTTACTCTTCAAGTTTACATTTTCTGGTTTCAACTTTTTGAATTATAAATATTCACTTGTACTTGTAGAAATCAGATAGCTCATTCAGAAAGCTTATTGCATGAAGAAAATTGATATGCAATGTCATCCATAACAAGCTGTTTTGACTTACACCCGGCAATCTTTAAATTCAATGAGAGAGAGAGAGAGAGAGAGAGAGAGAGAGAGAGAGAGAGAGAGAGAGATTTGTGCTACACGTTCCTATATTGGGCATATTTTGGACTAGGTATCGTTCATCTGGAGGTGCGCGACTGCGTGTAGCAATAGACGGTCAAGATCTAAATATGTCTGCAGCCTCCACTATGGAACATAATCAACGTTCTCACATCCAATGACATAATGCCACATGGCCGCTATCAGTGCTCACGATTGCTACGTTCTACTAATGCAATATGTGTTCTCTAAGAATTAAGTTCTTGATGACTAAGTGTGAGTTTCACATTCTAGAATCAATTTTTCCTTGTTGATGGAAATTCTCCTTTTCATGGTTGAATTTTATCTCTTGAAATAGAAAAGAGTTAGACGACCTAGTGGACTTTTAATGCCCTCCATAATTTATTCAGATCTTTGTTGAGGTGGTAGAAAACTTGCACCCTTGTCAAGGTTGCACAGTTTTGTGTTCTATCAAGTATAGTGTGCTCATCTAGCAATTTTCCATATTTGATAAGTTGGATGAGATGCATGAAATGGCAAATTTGTGTACCCTTATCGTTAAGTGTATAAACATTAATGAATGAAAATGGTGTAAAATGCTAAGGTATTTATTAGTGGCAATACATAGTGGTGATGGTCCCTTTAAGCAGTACTTAGAGATTATAACTATAGTCAATTTGTAATTTGGTTCAAACAAGAATATGCAAGGGATAGACTCATTAATCTCTGCATTTTTTGGCTCATCCAAATTGTATGCATTTTGAGATTTCTCTCCTATGAGCCTAGGAATTATCTTAGTTCTCTAATTTAAAACATTATCTTTGATTGACGCCTTAGAACCCTTCCTCAACACTCTAGGTTTTTAACATGCAAGCTTTGGCTTTGATATTAGTATCACTGAGAAGGCATGACAAAAAGTCTCTAACTTGGCATAATGTGTTATGTACAGTAGAACTCTATAGATTTTGAAACTACTATTGCACCTAGTTTGTGGGTCTCCTACTCAAAGTCCCAAGGGCTGTAAAGAACAAATTGAAGGTTATTTTTTTGTTGAGGTTCCAACATTCTGGAATGCAGGGCCTTGGAACACCGTTCTGGTGCAACTGAGATGTGGATCTAGACGGTTTGTTGTGCCTCAATCATTTGACTTCTAGTTATCATTATGTTTCTAATTGTTTCTTATTAAGTATTGTAATTCACATGGCAACATTTTGATTGCTCGTTCCTTCTTATCTTCCCTCATGCCCTCTCTTGATATCTAAGCTTATATGTATGTCCCTTTTCTTAAATTCTGAAGTGTTTTATTGGCCCATTTTCTCACATTTCCCTTGTTTTTGTTTTATTAATCCACTTTCTTTTCCTAAATTCACTCTCCAATTATCACTCATAGTTTACTTGCTTGTCATCTTTCTCTTGTTTTGCTTGTTTCTTTTTCTTTTTTTGTTTTACTCCTTGGATATGCTTTTTAGAAAAAAATTGCACAATACTTTACATAGGTCTTTTATTTGCCTATTGTGAAATTTCGTAGGCCTTTCTGAAACATCCCAATGTCTACTTGGTGCCTTAATTTTATCAAAGTCTTGCCTAGAGAGAAGTTCTCTCTCAAAGAGATCTGTTTCTTGGAACCAGACTGTGTGAACCGTACGGTTTTAAGAACCGTGGTGAACCGTGGACGGTTCACGAGAACTATGGCACTGGGACCATAAATTTTTTCACTTCATGCCTGAATTTGTTTTCCATGTATGAGGTATGATAAATAGGGATGTCATGAGGAATGAATATTCCTAGTAATATTCCTTGCTTGACCAAGATTAGATTTTGATTAGAACAATTTAATGCTGACTCTGTTTTGCTTTTGAGCTTGTAATATATTAATAATTAGATTGAACAATGTATAACTTGCGAGTATCAAGCATATATAAATCACTTTTGCATACTGAGAAGTTGTTTGTTCTAATTTGGGAGAACTGTTTTGGGGCTTGCTTTAAAGTATCTTGTCTTAGTAACACAGTACTGCTACATGAACAAAGTATGAAATCTTGTAGGTTATTGCAAATCAACTTTTGGATTTTGATTGCTTGTTTGAACATTTTTAATTGCAGCTTTGAAGCTTGTTCAAGTTGAGCGCTCATTTGCTGAGAAGCACTATGAAGACTTATCCTCGAAGCCGTTTTTTGCGGGACTTGTAGAGTACATTGTCTCTGGACCAGTTGTGGCTATGGTTTGGGAAGGGAAGGGTGTTGTACTTACTGGTCGAAAGATTATTGGTGCAACCAAACCTGCAGAAGCTAATCCTGGCACAATCCGAGGAGATTATGCAATAGATGTTGGCAGGTTTGTTGCTTAAAATCAGTTCCATTGGTCTCCTTGTGTATCTTGGATTCTCCAGGTCTTTGTCTCACTGGTCAGTGCTCATTGTTGGATCATCTAGCCGGTTTCCAGAAACCATTTATCTTTGATAACAATTTCAAACACAAAAGTGCATCAAACTTGTTGTTTGCTAGGTGGACCAACTGTACCATGCTAACAATAGTCTGAAGCTCTAGCATAATACGTTTAGAACATCAAATTTTAGGCTGACGATATCAATCTACCTCACAGGCATGTCCAATGGAGGTTCTTAAATTAATAGATCTGAAAGGAGATAGCAAAACAACATTCAGAATCGTGGGGTGGTGTGGGACTGGTGAGGGAGGTTGATCATGGTGGGAACTTCAGGCTTTCTTGCAGGCACACCCAACATCATTGTTGAATCTAATAAATCCACAGAGTTGTCAGTGCTGGCAGTGTTGTAGCGAAGTGCTAAGCACCAGCCACACACACCAATGTTGGCACCATGCTTCCATATGGCCATACGAGCATTTGGATTATGGCAAAGTTGGTTTACCCATACGTTGACAAATATACAGTTGCTAAAACATACATGTGTTATCTACAATATGCAACAAGCAAGGCATGAGAGTAATCATGCATTGTAGATGAGCATTCTCTATCCAAGAGTATAAAGATGCAGCATTAATAAGGATTGTCCAGCCAGTGGCCGTCACCACACTCTAAAGTCAGTTTAAGTTACTTATATAATGCTTATTTAATCATCAATGTGGAAGTGGTTTGGTTATCTAGGAGTTCAATGTCATTACAAGTCTTAGGTTCAAACTCTGATAACGATTTTGATGCCTCGTGAACTTGCAGTGCAAACAGCCAGTTTTGATTTCAATTACAACATTCTGTACGACCAAGAATACGTCTTGGGTTCTGTACGCGTGTGGGTGCAACATTGCAACAGACAACTTAGTATGTTGAGTACTTTGTTAGTAATTGCCCGATGGGTTGAGACCACGCCAGTGATGAACCTCATCTTCATCTTCTTCCTCCTTGCGGCATGCTTGATTATTCCATCCCGAGCTCCATTCCCATAATTCCTGGCCCCTTGTTCCTTCTTTTGTGCATCCCTTTCTCCGCCTTCAATTCTCCTCTGTACAGCTAGGGTGATCTTCAAGTCCAGAAGCCGATCAAGGAAATTACTGGATATCAGCTTTAGAACTCACATACTCAGGCAGGTTGAAGAGCTGTCAGATGTTTAGGTGTGATGCAAATTGAAGCAGTTTAGTTCGCTGTTGTACTATACACACCATGGTTTAAGTTACTAAAATCATGCAACTGTGCTTCACTGTAGCTTGTGAATTTAATGGTTGATACAAGTGCATACTGAAATGGCGCACATCGGATTGTCACTGATGAAAACGACTACTCAGCTCCCGTAGGCTTTAATCTTCTGAAGTTGGTGATAGTTTTGTAGTTCTTTATAGACCAGAATGTCCGGGCAGTCTGTTGGTAGCCTGTAATTAATGATATTCATTGTTCTTTGATAGGTTTGCTGGTCTTGACCTAGAAGTTTGAAATGCCATAAATTGTTTGGTTGTTGGCAATGCAGATAGCACTGCTATTCTACTTATGTGAAAAAGGTTTGTGTGTCATTCAGTGAGCTATTTGTTTGCTCGTATCAGCACAAATCTAAGAAAAACTGAAAACTGTGAGGGTTTGTGCATAATTTTTTTTAAAATTTGTAACAATTTATAGTTGCCATGTTGTGCTAGATTGGTGTGAATGCAGAATTAGATGCAGGAATTTTGAGAATTCATGAGCATTATTTATTTATTTATTTATTTTTTGTGTTTTTTGTGAAGTGTATTGGTGGCTTACCTTTGTTATAATGATTGCTGGGTATGCTGCATATAGATATTTTCACTGCTTATTAGTAATCTGGCATTAGTTTGGTTGCTTTGGTGTATGCATTTTAGCGTATATTCCTAACTATGTGTCACCTGGCCTCGACTTGAGATTAGTTGCTGTCCGCTTGTGCTTTAAACCACGTTATGAGTTATGTGAAGCTTTCTTTCTAACCTTTTAGTTTGGCACTTGAGGTTTCTTGCTTTTTTAGAAACAGATTGTTTGAGTAGTTTCAATGACTCGATCATGTAATACGTTGGAAATTGTTTTGCCAATGTTTTTTGGCTTAAATTGCATTATTCTAATGCTAGTCAATGTAACATTCAAACACTTGAAACATATTGAACTCATGTTTGAATTGTTGTGGAAAAGGATTGAACATATACACATATATACAAACCATAATTGCATGTTCCGGAACAGATTAATTCAGCTGTTTTTTAGGTTTTTCTTTTAATGTTTTAGCTGGTTTTAAAATTTTTTTAACAAAATTTTGAATAAAATAGCATTCCACTGTTCAGAATGTGGTTGCAGCAGACTGTGTTCTGCAGCAAATATGATACAAACCTTAGAAACCCATCTTTTTGTTGGAACGTACTGGGTTGGAACTTTTTTGATTTTTTGAATCCAAAAAAAATTGTCCATGAACATAAATTTTGGTAAACAAATGTGAATTTCTAAAAAAAAATTCTGACCACGTTTCGGAATGGGCACCTATGATACAAACGTATACATTTACACATACGAGACGTTCATTGAGCACTTCAAAGTGCGCTTTATATAGAACATATACGGTGAGAAATTAGAATTCGAAGGCTGGTGCTGCTCATGCTTGATACAAGGTTTAAAATGATGCAGTTGTTGCTAAATCCGAGTGGTTTCTTATCATGCGATTTTTTCTGGAACTTATTAATTTTGAGGAAGATCTTTTGTGGAGTAATATATGACTTTTTGTGTCTTCAACAATGATATGGATGAGAAGTGGTGTAATTATTGTTACAACTATTTTGAAGTCTGTATCAAATGTTCTCTTGAAATATTTGAGTTGAGGAAGGTAACAAAGCAGCTGTTTTGCATGGTTTTACTGGTCTTTGTCAAATAGTGTGCGTTTATGTTTTGTGCATGCTCCTCTATCCGAGTTCTTATAGACAGGTGGACATGTTCTGTCCAGCTAAATGCAATTGTAATGACTCTTATTTTCATTTAGAAGGTTTTCTTTTACACATTGCTTCCCCATTTTTATCCTGTTTTATCTGTGTTGTCATTGAAGCTGGTTATACTTTATTTATACAGCTTAAATCACATGGCTTCTTGACAATGAAAATATGGTGTTACTAATCATTACCGTTGCTTTGACTGCAGAAACGTTATTCATGGAAGTGATTCTGTTGAGAGTGCACATAAGGAAATTGCATTATGGTTCCCAGATGGGGTTGTTGAATGGCATAGCAGCTTACATCCTTGGATTAATGAGTAGTGTTTTCTCTATATCACACAGCAGGTGCTATCATTAACTGAATTGAAGGTGGACCTATCAAAGAACCGAACCAAAATAACTGTAAAGGGGTTCTGCATTAATGGCAATTTAGGGATTGCTCATTATATCTTACATCACACTAGAACATTTTCTCAATTTTGTGGTTGGTGGATGTCATCCCATTTTGTGGATAAAATTAAGTCACTGAGTTTTTTGAAGCAATTTTCTTTAGTAATCCATTCATTTACTTGGACTATGGTTGACTTGAAAATATCAGGATGACTTATGTTTGGATGAGTGTGGATGCAAACTTGGTTTTCTTTTTTAAACCAGACATGTTTTACATTATGCTAAGAATATTTACTTATTTTTTTGGATGGCACATGATATCCCATTTTGGAATGGGTAAAGTAGGTACTTGGGATAATTATGAACCAGCCATCCAGGGTTCATTTAATTGAATCACATTTGAATTGAAAATATCAGGATTATCTACTTTTTGATGAGTGCAGATGCGATCTTGACCTTTGTATCAACCAAACATACCTGTTGGTTTGAGATTAAAATATGCTCGACTTGCAGCACCTGAAACTTTGATTCAAAAGTAGATTTTAAGGTTAGAAACTCCTGTGATGAATTTGAGAAACTAATTTACTTGAGTGAAGTAGTATTATGTTCTAAATATTAATTACGGCTGTAAAGTATCTACTAGATACAAATTCAATCCTGATTTCCTCAGGTAAGCTAGACAGCCAGAAGATTTATTATATCAGGATTTGAGTAGGTAAACTTGGAATGATACGAATAAACTTCCAGGTGAGCTGAATCAGTTAGGGTTCATAGTCGGATTACATATACAAGCTAGATTTTATATATTTTCACATTAGAAGGGTGCCGACACTCTTGTGACATTGCTTTTGGATAAGCTTATTCAAAAGTTTCTATTTTAGTATTCCAATTGAGTATAAATAGGGTCTAGAGACATTCATTTCTTAGTTTGTGGATCTAGTAGGACTATAGGTTTAAGTAGGAAGACTCTTGGTAATGTTTGTAATACCTTAGCATACCTTAGCATAAGATCATGTATGATGTATTTCAATATTGTCCTTCACATGTTGTCATCTATAGCTCATTTGATATCAAAATTGGTGGATTGTTTATAGCTTGATCTCATAGCAGTTTTTTGGAAAAATCTTCTAAACCAATTCATTTTTTAAGGATGGCGTCGTGTTTTTAACATTGGAGTTTTTGTTGTTGTCTTGGCTGGTGCCTTATTGCAAGTAGAATCAGTGAATATTTCATCACTTACTGCTTATTGGATTTTTTACTATTATTGAGTAACTTCTCTTTTTATTCGACATCCTATTTGGTGGAAATTTGTATGGACCTTCATCACTTAATGGTCATTGGATTTTTCACTACTAGGTAGCTTTTCTTCTTGATCGACATCCTCACTTATTCACTACTATTAGATAACTTCTCTTCCTATTTGGCACCCTAGTTGGTGGCAATTCTAGCAAATCTTTTATCTACTAATACTAGTTGGATTGTTCACCAATATTAAGCAACTTCTTATTTGGCACCATATTTAATGGAACTCTTGGAGGTTTTCTCAAAATTATCACTTGGATTTTTTATTACCTCTAGCTAGGTCTAATCCCTATTTAGTGTCCTACATAGAGATGAATTTATCACTATTTTTTGCTACTCATATGGAAATAGATAAAGTTAACTAGTTATTTTACATGCTAGATGTCATCACAAGGTCAAACCTCATCCACCTTTGATTTGTACATATCATGAGCATAATTAGGCCTTGATTATGTATAGATTTTGTGGGTTCAATCTCGAGCTATTTGGAGATTTATCATGTCCTAATTTATAGGGATGCAAAATTGTCATTGGTGCATCACACTTTATCATCTCATCTCATCGGATCATGAGGACCAATCACATTTTGAGGTCCATGATGAAGGTCCAATCACATTAGGAGGTGTTTCATGAGCTAATTAGGGTCGAAAATCGAGCTCATACTGTACATTTTTGTGTGGAGCTCCATGTACATACACTTTTTGAAAGAGAATATTTTGGTGTCATAAGAATTTTGCATTTTCTCTCTCTACTTGAGAGCTCTCATTTTTTCTCTCTACTTCAAAGTTGGAATGTTCTTTTTTGAGTAACACTTAGTTTTTTCATTCACATGTAAGAAACTTGCTTGTTTTTTTTAATGTAAGATCACTTTTTGTGTACAAGAGCTCTTGCCAAGATCCAAGTCTTGTTTGATATCATTTTAAAACCCGAGTTGATCAAGACTGATTTGGTAGTGTGCAATGTCTTATGGATGTAGATCATATTAGATCATTTTCAGATCTTTAAATGCTTATTTTTACCATAGAATTAGAGCTAGATCCATGCATGCTTGAAGGTAGATCATTCTGAGCAAGATTGTGAGTGAAAAAATTGAGATTTGAGGGTGTTCTAGGATCTCAATTGGTTTGTAGCCTCTAATTATTCAATCATAGCAATGTTTGGGTGTTTTATGGATCATTTAATGCAGGTTTTGCTCATAGGCCGTGGAGACTCCATTCAATATGAATGCTGGGAAAAATCTCGGTGATGATCCATAGTATTCAAGTGTCGTATTGCTAGAAAGGTGTTGAAGTGGAGATTGTGATGCAAGTAACTTCTAGGACTTTGGTTGTGCCTTTTGAAAGTTTAGGACTAATCTTTGAGCGTAGGTAGAGGTGCCTGGTGCCTACTTGGTGGATCTTTAATCAGTAGCATCCACTCACTTCTATTGTGAGAGTTATGACCCAAAAAGTAAGATTTTCTCAAGCTAGTTACTTGAAAGAGTCCAATAAGAGTTTTTGGATCTAAGTTTTATGTGTTTTGAAACAATATCTTTATGTGAAGTTGGTGTGATCATGTAGAGTCCATTTTTTTTCCACATTAACTAGATTTTGGTGAAGATTGATTCTAGACTTTGTGATCAAGATCCTAGTAGATCTTTCTAGAGTTTGGAGAGTGTCCACATCTAGTTCTTTGGAGGTCACAAATTCATTCATTAGAGTCATTTCACACATGTGAACTTAGTGTTCAAATTACTTTCTCATCATAGCATCAATAGGGTCCTATCTATTGGAGACAAGTAAAAGGGTGTCTTCATCCAACTATTCCACATGGAAAGTGAGGATGGAATCTATCTTGGTGTTGCAAGACCTCATATATATATAGTGAGTGGAATTGAGGAGGAGCCTCAAAATCTACAAGAATATGTGAGATTTAAGAAGAGGTCAAGAATGGCCTTACATTGCATCAAGATGAATGTTTCCAATGAACTCTTGAGAGAGATTGAAACATGTACCACAACTAAGGAAGCTTGGAACACTTTGCAAGTAATCTATGAAGCCAAAAATACATAAAAGGTTCTCACATTGAGAAACTTCCACTGAACTTGAATACAAAGCACTCACGACGACAACCAAGGAAACCTTATGGATCAGGCGCCTTTTGGTGGAGCTCAAGTGCATCAATCTTGAAGACAATCCCATCATAATGTGTGATGATATTTCAGCCTGAAGCCTTGCTTCAAATCCCATATTTCATACACGGAGCAAACATATCGAGAGAAAAGGTACAAGCAAAGGACATCACTTTGGAGCACGTGGATACATCATGTGTGGCTGATTTTCTCACTAAGCCCTTGCTTAAGGCTTCATTCATCAAGCATAGATTAGCCCTAGGAGTTGTTAGTAGATCTATATTTCGAAATGTTGCATAACTAGTCTTCTTTTAAGGAGGAGTGTGATGGAACAGTCGGCAACGACAAACTCAATTTACTCAGTGGTTATACAGATGCAAGTTGGGCAGGAGATGTAGACACTCGTAAATCTACTTCTGGATTTACATTCTTCCTCAACAATGGTCCAGTTTTCTGGAACAGTCGCAAGCAATCTTTGGTAGCTCTATCTTCCACTGAATCAGAGTATATCGCAGCCTCTCAAGCTACAAAGGAAGCAATCTGGTTGAGGAATTTACTCTCAGATATTGGTCTGAATCAATATGCTCCGACGACATAATTTTGTGATAATCAAAGTGCCATCGCTTTATCAGTCAACCTTAAATTTCATTCTAGGAGTAAGCACATTCAACTGAAGTACCATTTCATCATAAGCAAAGTTCTCAACGAGAGGTCAGATTGCAGTACTGTAGAATGCAAGATATGACAGCAGATGTTTTTACTTAAGTTTGGAGTCACACATAAGATTTTGTGTATAACTAAGTTTGAAAGTCAAGGCATTCAAGGATTCAAATTAAGGGGGAGTGTTGGATTATTCTCCTTCTTACCAATCGTCTAATCGGTTTTAATCTTCATCCATTGTTTATCCAATTCTGCGAATTTTTTTTGTGTTTTTACATAGTTTGTAGATTTACAAGTGTTTTTACACAGTCTACATAAATACACGGAGTTGACAACTGTGTTGTCTTTTTCGCTTGTCAGGAATCCCGTTGAAAAATGTAGTGTCGCATTTTTCGCCTGTCAGGAATCTCGTATAAAATCACAGTGTCGCATTTTTTGCTTTTTCCAAAGAGCCTCAAATGTTAAGGAAATGACTCTGGCAAACTGTGGAAAAATCGTAAATGAGATTTAAGGGCACCTTCGGGTTTTTCGGAAAAATCTGACATTGTCGCCTTTTGCGACAGTGTCGCTTGTGGATGTTTTTAGTTCATTTTTGCAGAGCTATAGTTTTGGTTCATTTATGCAGACAAAATGTTTACGGCCAATTTCACCGCTTATCAACAATCAATGACATGGACCAAATGGATGCCAATGGTCACCAGCCAACTGACGATTGCAATTGACGACCTAATTTCTTAGTATAAATAGCTGTTCATATTCATACATTTTCATTATCAGATAATCAGAATTATCAGAAGAAGTTTTTTGAATAGTTAGCTCTCTCTCTCTCTCTCTCTCTCTCTCTCTCTCTCTCTCTCTCTCTCTCTCTCTCTCTCTCTCTCTCTCTCTCTCTCTCAAGTCTGCGAGCTTGAGCACTCCTGAGCATTCTAGCTCACTTCTTAGAGTTGTTTTAGAGATTGCTATTGCGCCACTGTTTATCAGCATTGCGCATTAATTCAGATTTTCATTTTACTCGTTCAGAGATATGCGACTTCGATCTGCAACTTATTGTACTCATTTAGTTCTATTTCGTTTTGAATCGATACTATCTTTTATTGCGTTCAACTTCATGTCAGAATGTATGCATTTTTTGTAGTTCTTCGCAACTAATTCCCAAACAATTCACGACTAATTATTTGTCTGATAATTTTCGATGCTTTATTGTTTGGCTACGTAATCACTGTAGTACTGACGATTTCAAAGTTAGTTACTATAAGATAAAACGTGATTTTTATCACTATTGTTTTTGTTTGAAATTGATAGGCGTAGTCATGCATTGTGAAAGAGGGAAGATAGTTTATTCCACCATACACGAAAAGTTTTCTTCCTAGACACTCGAATTATTTTCATTCGTTTCTTTTCGAGCTCATTTCTTTTCGAGTTAGACCGGTCTTCTGCACACCACTTTCCGAGAAAATTGATATACCTTCGTATTTGGTTTTCTTGGAATACTAAGTTAGAGTCATTAGCCAAACAAGAAATAGCTCAATTGGAGGAAGTTCTATCAAAAGCGGGTCTTCATAAAGGACATGCTAATATACAAACAAATGAGAAGCTTTTGAGAAACATCCTTGGCAAACCAAGCATAGGAAATCCAAAGCTCGTCGTTTCTTATCAAATCATTCCGAAAAACCGACTAAAATCAAGTACTTAATTTGAAAAGATGTACTCAATGCCACAAAGGATTTTGAAGAAAAAAGAACAACAAGGCATAAAAAAGTTGAAGTCTGAAAAATGCTTGACAACATGGTCAAATTGCTCTGAAAAGATAAACTGTCGATATTGATGTCCTACTAATTGAGAAATCAACAATTGAGTTTGTGGATACAGTTAAAGGCTCCTGGGGTGAAGATTATATTACAGATTATATGGTAAATCTCTTTTCAATGTAACTCTTAGAATTATAATTTCATTCCAGATATAATAATTTAAAGTGATTAATATGACAATGCTTGTATAACTGATATTGTAGCACAT
Organism: Diphasiastrum complanatum; assembly: GCA_029204225.1. Taxonomy (NCBI): domain Eukaryota; kingdom Viridiplantae; phylum Streptophyta; class Lycopodiopsida; order Lycopodiales; family Lycopodiaceae; genus Diphasiastrum; species Diphasiastrum complanatum. The sequence continues at coordinate 37,836,610 of CM055102.1, read as the reverse complement.
TTTACGACATCATGCATCAATTTTTGCAAAAGCTTACGGTAGTCTAAGTATTGCCCGTTCGAGAAATATGATAATGCTTTAATTGCCATTATTATTGTCCCAACATTCGAAGAAATTTTGCTATGATAAATGCAAATATCTTTATTTACAAAGCTCTTCAAATAATGGGATAGGGATGAATCATTTTGTCGTGATCCCTTACATATTCCTACCTTGTTGCAAAGCCATCTACCTCCACATTGGCCTGCAAAATACGAGCTTAGGTCACATATCTTGAAAATAAAATAACTACAATGTAAATCATGAACAACAACTATGGTCGTCGAAGTAGTGGATGGATTAGTTTCCGAGGACTGTGAGCCATAACTATTTTGGATTCTCAAAAATTCCTCCTCACTTGGCATATTTGCCTCATATGCCCTGCTTTGGGACATGATTGACTGCAAAACCTCAGTCCCGTCGAGCCATTCATCTCTGTCTTTGTAATTAATAGAAGCACATAGATCATCACCCTCGAGATCTATGAAGTTCGAGAATTATTTGATGAAATTAGATAGAATTGATAGAATTTCATCATCTCTCAGATCAAGCACATCTCCAACATCATTCAAGGAGACGTATCCGACACTATCAATGTGATATACCGGCAAATCGAGAATAGTCTTGCTTTCGCCATTTTGATCCATGTTAGATAAGGAGGAAATTGACAATGCACGAGATTGGGCTAGGTTGTACATTGCTGCCAACCTTGCCTCCTCGTCAACACCCAAAACTTCATCAACAATATCTGATTCTAATATCACAAAATCAGCAGATGATGAGGCACCCTCAATGCTTAACCTCAAAGTTCTTGCCTCTTCAGGAACAAGAGCAGAAAGATAAAATACAAAAACCATGCCCTCTTGCACAAAGCGACATGATCGATTGTGCTGGTCACAATGGACCACACATTTAAAATCACTCACTATTTTGGTAAATCGACAATTGTGAGCTTGCTTTGACAATGGCTGGACACGTACCAAGTTATGGAAATGAATGAATCAGAGATTATCCATTATCAACATTGATTCACTCAGACAATCATAATATTGTTTATACAAAGATGAGAAATATGGCCTATGTTCATATCCAGACCTCTCAATATCAAAAGACATATTGAAATACGTCTTGTAGTGACCTATGTAATTACCAACACCAAATTCATCGAGGAAGCAGTGCAAGACAGAATCAAGACTATCAGAAGATGAGGAAGCCATGTCTGAACTGAACAGTAGCCTCAATTATCGTGACGACATGAGAAAGTCGGAAGATACAACAAAATCTAGGAGTCCCTGTGTAATGGCAATATCGGTATTAGAGAGAGTATCGCAGCGACGAATGTACAATCTGTGAAGTATTTTCTCACGTGGTAGCGATATTGACCAGAACAGAATGTGGAATCAACAAAAAGCTACAAAGAGTGAAAATAAAAAACGAAGCAAAAGTTGTAAAATGATAGAACCACACTTATATAGTGAAAACCAATAAAATCCAAGTCGTACACGCGTTGATCCAACAACGGATCAGATCTCACACACGAAATATAATCATCCACACGTGCGAGGCCACAAATCATTTTGTCATTCGGCCACGTGTCCACACGTGCGAGAATACACGTCGATTTGTCATTCGGCCATGTGTCCACACGTGCAAGCCCACACGTCAGTTTTTTATTCAGCCACGTGTCTCCGATGCACACATGTGTGAAATTTTTTCCCCTACATAAGTCCAGTTTCCACGCATTTTTCGGTTTTTTTACGATTTTGATTTCTTTCTAAAATGTCTCAAGAGTTCGTCCAGACTTTGTAGGTCGAAATTTTTTGGAGCTTTCCGATTATACTTTTTTACAATTCAAAACTCTCGCCGGGCAGGGGACTTGTGATTGGACCATAATTGTTGCTCGTGAGTTTCTCGAGTGCCCGAGACTTAACACTTGTGGTTAAAGTAAGTATATTTTGATCTAATCGTAGTTAGAATAATATATATGGTTTACGAAAGACCCCAACATTTATTACAAATTTGGGTTTTATTTTCAAACTGACTCATCTACTTTTAGTGTCAAACTCTATTGTTCATCTTCTTTTAGCTTTCAATGGCTTCCGGAAGCCGTAGACCACAAAGGGATATTGTCTTAGTTTTTGTTTGTAATAAAAAAGACTTTGATGGCTCTTGGATATCACGTATCTATAGAAAATTTCAATGGTTTTCATGCATCCCTCATCAAGCGGTGTTTTTGGTAAAAAGAGAATATAGAGATTATGGATTATAGGAGCTTTTGGAAAGGTATAATTTTAGACTTCAAAGTTTCACCTGGTGGTCGATCCATTTCAGAGGTCTTGGTTCAACATGTGTACATGCATAACGAAATTAGAGTGGAAGGCGTGAGTTCAAATGATAGACTCAAATGCAATTGTAAGTTTTGGAGGATTTTTGACTTTGAGCTTTTCATCAATCATTTAGACGTGTATCTGAGTATTTAAATGATATATATTTTTATTGGTTTTTGTAGATCTATATCCATCAAGCATAATCAAATGGCAACCTATATAATTGTTTGTCGGCATCATGGACATTATTCATTCTAATATTGGTCTTCTACAATACAAGAACTGCTCCATGAGATCAATTTTGGATTCTTGTATTTTCTTTTACAATTCATCTTACACGTCATCCATTAATGGTTCAGGTGGAAGATTAGAGGCGATATCATTATTCTCTTTCTCAAGTGAAGAATGGATTCCTCCAGATTCTACCATAGCACGAGAGCTTCTGATCAAGGTTTTTTTTATGGATATTCAAAACTGTATGAAATGTAGCACATGTTCAAAAAACAATAATGGAGCTGAGGCAATTAGAAGTTTGAGTTTTTTAAACTTCTCATCTAACTTCTCATTCCATCTAATGGGAGGGCTTGGCCTACCTTTGCGGCTTTTTACTCCTTCCAACATATTGTTGAGAGGCGCAACAATTTTCGAGTACTCCTCTGCAAATCTACGGCAAAACATAGTGAAACCTAAGAATGACTTAAGTTCGCGAACCGTTTTAGAGACTAGCCATTCCACTACCGTCTTCACCTTTTCCTCGTCAATCTTGATCCCAAGAGAGGTGACCTTATGACCAAAGTAAAGAAGTTTCTTTTTAAAGAATTCACATTTTGATTCATTTGCATAAAGCTTCTCTTGTCTTAAGATACGTAAGACTGTACGGAGATGCTTAGCATGCTCTTTGAGTGTTCTGTTGTAGATCAAAATATCGTCCAGAAACACTACTACAAACTTCCCCAAATATGGACGAAGTAAAACGTTCATCATTTGTTGGAAAGTAGTCGGAGCATTAGTTAAACCAAAGGGCAAAACAAGAAACTCGTAGTGGCCAAATGTGGTCCTAAAACCGGTCTTAGATACATCTTTCGGATGTATTCTGATCTGATGGTATCTCGTATGTAGATCAATTTTCGTGAAGTATTTGTCTCCATTCAAACAATCTATGAGATCATCCATCCTGGGCAACGAATATTTATTTTTTACCGTAAGTTTGTTTAGACCCTTGTAATCTACACATAACCGGAAACCCCTATCTTTCTTACAGGTGCTCCCCATGGAGATTTACTTGGTCTTATGTGCCCCATCCTGAGATACTCCTCAATTTGTCTAGCCACTTCCTCCTCTTCCTATTGACTAAACCGATATGGTTGTCTGAAGATAGGACGACTATCGGGCAAAAGATCTATCTTATGATCTACCGACCGAGCGGGTGGTAGTCCGTAAGGTAGCTGTTTTGGAAAAACTTCACTAAACTCTTGTTTCAAATCTTGTAATAGTTGTTGTTCCTGATGCGAACTTTCGGTGTTAAAGCATGAAAACACATTTACATCACCAACATCACAATGCATACGAGATTTTAGAAGCAAATGAAAGAATTCATACTCAGAATCATGAAGTTTCTCTTTAAATTCAATTGAGGAAATCATCAGCGATGGAAATACATCGGTCTCTCCAGAAATAGAGACAATTTGATCAAACTTATTCTTAAATACCAAAGTATGGTTTTTAAAATCTATTGCTAAGGAATCGGATTTATCGAAAAACCATTCATAACCCAAGATCACATGTGTCATGTCTAGATTCATGACATGGAAGTCCAACGGCTCAACACTGTCCTCCATCCGAAGCTCTAAATTTGAGACTTTGACATCTCATATTTCAGTGTCGACCCTGAGGCAAGACGGACCACATAACGATGATCATTGGCCATGGTGGGCACTGGGAGCTTCTACACAAGTCGAGCATTCAAAAAATTGTGAGTACTACCTGAATCAAATAGTACGTCTACGTCTTTCCCTAATATATTGCCTCTCACATGAAACAATCCATTAGGCTTGAAAGAAAGTGTACTAAAGTTGCAAGCACAAGCATAGTTATTTAACAAATTGACTTACAGTTTACCTGCCGGTAAATCCACTGCCATAAAACTTGATGATTTTGCTTTCTGTTCAGAGCACTATTTAGCACGGTGCCCGGGTTTATTGCAAAGAAAACACAAATTTTGCTTCAGCGCTATCAACCGTGCTTTGTCTTTTACCATGAACTTCTTTTTGTTTTTTTTCTTCTTTGACTGTTTGAATGTCTCTTTCTCCAGCTCATCAAAAAATTGCTTCTTTCACTTATTGGTTGACTTTTCCAACTTGGATTTCAGGGCCGTCTGGTCGTGCGAGCTTTTTCGTGAGGCAACAACGGTGCTATCATAGGCCTTGGCCACACGGATAGCATCTTCCAGTGAATGGAGGATATTCTATTTACACTCATCTTGATAGTCGGCTGGCAATCCAAAGATGAATTGCCATTGTGCCAACTTACGATCAAACAACGACACCTTGGCCAAAGAATCCAAGAACTCTTTGACAAAACCGTCAAGTTCTCGGTTGCCCATCTTGCAGTTGATAAAACAAATATATAACTCGGAACTGTCTATTGTGACAAAAGCTTTACGGAATTCCGTTAGAAATCCAGCCCCAGTCACCAGTTTCGTGGAAAGTTCCCTCCACCAAGAGGAGGCCTTGCCTTCCAGAAACAATAGAACCGAGGATATCCGCTTATCCTATGGGACATTGTGCAAGCTAAAATAGCTTGTTCACCCAGTCTTCAACAAATCCGAGCACTTGAATTTTTTATCGTCGAAAAATACATCTGGTTGGTAGCCCAAGTTAGTTGAGGTGATGGCTTGTAGTTGATTAAATAGGTTCTGCATTTGGTTATTTCTCTGTAGAAGTTTCAGTATTGCCTTGTCCAGAGCGTGCAATAATTTATTAGAATCGAGGGCCTCATCATTGTCTAGTGATGTCGGTTGGATTTCCGTGTCATCACTGGCCAGTGATGCTGGACGGATTTCTGTGTCCCCCATATTGGAACATCATCTTTGTCCATCGCAAGTGTAATTGAAAAATTAAAAAATTTCATTCAATTTTAATTTCATTACAAGTATAATAATCGTTAATAAGACAATGTCTAAGAAACCGAGTTTTCAAAATAGACCTAATGTGCTTATTAAATTATACCAATGAATATTTGCAATGCTGACATTAAGCAACGAAAATACGAAAGTTAACCATAATAATGCCATCAAAAAACCCATTAACAACATTTAGACAAGCCATTTATACTACTATAGCATTCCAATTAACACAGCCTAATATGGCTGAGAAAATATCCATGGGAAAAAAATAACAACAAACCCTTGTGTAACCAAAAGATGTACACCCTTCCACTCACCCTAACAATTAGTGTGCATGCATAAGTCTAAGTTTTCGAAAAAAAAACTACTAGCTTATGCCACGACCCCTCCCCCCCCTTTCTTCTTCCCTCCAAAACTACTCGCTTTCGAGCCAGCCTGCATTCGGGCATCAACTCGCGCCCACCCCGAGAGAGAGCTCGTGCAGGAGAAAGAGGAATCCGAGAGAGAACAATGCCATGTGATGAGGGATGGAAGTGCGCCCATCCCTCACCCTTTTCCCCACAGATTCATGCAGATTAAAGCTAGTATGAGGGTGGATTTCCAGCGGATTTCCATCTTAAGATTTTGAGTTTTGTTCACGGTTTTCCAAGCTTATATTTGCAAGAAGCCTTGAGGCAAATGTGTCTGATGTTTTTTGCATATAGCCACTGCCCTACAAGCGTTTTCCAGTTCTCTTTGCCTTACTTTACTTACTTACAAGCAGATGCAAAGATTAGATTACAGATTTGCAAGGTTTCCATTATTTTGTCTGAGAAACAGGGTAGATGCTGCCCAAATTTTCTCAAAAACTAATTCTTGCAAGTTATATCATCTATTACACTGAATAGTTCTTGTTTTGAACCAAACCACTTCCAAGAAATAGCTTTACAAGTTCCAAACCGTGCAATCACACTGTTAGTTTCTTGAAAAATGAGGCATAAACCTGTAACTCAATAATAGACTGCCATGCAAACCTGTAAATCAACACCAACACTCACAATCAAATGATTGTGTATTTTTGCCACTATTTCTAACTTTTCCCACCGATTTAACACAAAATCGGCTTTCTAAAAGGCAATAGACATCAATCTAAATACAAGAACCACTAAAGAAAAGAACTAGAAGCCTGAAGAGGAAAAAATTCCAGCATTACCTCTAAAGTCACTGTTGCTTCAATAAAGTGCCAACCGTAAAGTAATCAGCAACAATGGAACTAAAAACATAATTAAAAAAAAAAATCAATTCGAAATGCACACAAAAATCGAACCGAATGTGATCCTGGTAGCGCACTTACCACACAAACAATTGCACTTCAAAAAAAATTCCAACACCACTTGTTGCTTACTTCACCGACATCTCGAGAAAACGTCGAGATTTCTCACAGCACTTTCAATGGCAAAATCTTGCTTAGAATGGCTCTGATACCAATATAAAGTCCTACACACAGAATACTAGTCTAAACATACCAATAGAAGCAACAACACAAGGGAACGGGTGGTGGATAAATCAGCCCACCAACCAAACCTAGATCGTACGGATCTAGCCCCCAAGCTATGGATCAATCACAGTCATGGAAAGAGGAATCACACTAGCAACATGTAGCTACCAATCACAGAGTCAAGCGTACACTAGTGAGAGCCCAATATGTATACTTATACTCTCCAAGGCCCATGCACCACTAGTAATGCATTGTGACACCTCACTAGACACCTCTACAGCCTATCTGGGCCACGTCATCCAATTCTCTAATGATTCACTAATAGGCCCATACCAACTCCACCACCATGTGTTTAGGCCTACAACCATTAATTATGACCATGTACACATAAGGGCCCCAATTCCCTTATAGTCACAATTAACTTACGGGTTGTTGGTCTACCGGTCCCTTAGCGTGGACACGCTACCCGAGACCAGTCATGGGCATGACAATCAAGGTCCAGACCTTAAGTGTTTGGATCACCACACAATTTCGCCTTTAATGTTAAATTTCTTCCAAACTCCATTGACCGACCTCAACACATAGTATTGCCTTTGTAAGGCCAATAAAGCCAAAAAATACTTTTAATAATTCTTATATATCTATGCACGGGTTGGACTTCACCCTTCGACATCAACCTGACTTATATTACAACTCGTATACTTCCTCATATGAATACTAGACAGATATTAAATTTGTCAAGACATTGGCACATCTGAATTTGGCTAGTATGAAAAATTTGGATACCCACCCAACACTCCTATATATATATATATATAGAGAGAGAGAGAGAGAGAGAGAGAGAGAGAGAGCAAATTGGAATGGGTGGATGGGAGACGCTCCGTCAACAGGCCTGGGCGAGACTGGGAGTCCAGTGTCCAATGTGAAAAAGATCAGCGGAGTTTTTAGGCGTCGTCGTGCACAACGTGCACCAGTACCCACCCTATTTTATTACCTCCATTCATCGTCGATTACTCGCATCGCAAATTGCAACAATACTAAAAGCCCTATCCTACAATCTAATACTGTAAGTGAGTAGTAGCTACTCGCCATGGCAGCACAGATGATGAAGACTGCTCTACATCATAATAATGTTTCAGCCCAGCCGCACATCTTACATCCATCGCACGCCCATCACTTGTTTCAGGCCCATGCCAAAAGTTTGAATGCTCTGATCGCTCTCTTGGCTTTGTTGTTGCTCACAATTATTATTTGGAAAATCCTGAGGCTGAGGCTGCACAAGTTGCCTCCCGGCCCAAGGGGATGGCCTGTGGTTGGATGCCTCTTCCAGTTCAAGAGGTTCTTCACATCAGAGCTGCAGGATCTGGTGAAAAAATACGGGCCCATCATTACCTTGCAGATTGGATTTACTCCTTTTATCATCATCACTGATGCACAAATTGCTCATGAAGCTTTTGTGGAGAAAGGATCTGTTTTCGCATCTCGGCCGACTCCACCCTCCTTAGCCCTTTTCTCTAGTGACTTCAGAAACATCAGCTCCAGTGTGTATGGCCATGTCTGGCGTGCTTTGCGGAAGAATCTGGTAAGCGGTATCATCAGCTCTAGCAGAGCTTCCAACCATTTCAGAAATGTGAGGGAACAAGTTGTGCAAGACCTTGTAAAAAGATTCTCGGATGCCGCAGCAGCTGCTGTTGCTCAGAATGGCGGCACCGTGGAAGTGCGTCCAATCATAAGATACGGGATCTACAACCTACTCTTGTCTCTCTGTTTCGGGAAGCAGTTGGAGGAGAGTGTGGTTTTGGAGGTTGCTCAAACACTCAAAAAGATACTTCTTAGATCAAGGAGCCGAATGGACGATTTTATCCCATGGTTCAGGTTCATCCCATGGATGCAGAGCAACGAAGAACACCGACAGCTCCGGCAGCAACAGCTAAATGTTGTTCTTCCTTTGATTCAAGAGGCAAAAAAGTTCCATGAGGATGGAAAACTGCGTACTGGTTCTTACATAGATTCCCTTCTGGAGATTGATCTACAAGGAGAAAAACTCTCAGATGAACATTTAGTGACTCTCTGCTCTGAGTTGCTCAACGGCGGGACTGACACGACTGTAACCACTTTAGAATGGGCCGTGGCTAATATCATCATCCAACCACAGATACAAGCGGAGATAGTAAAAGAAATTGAGAGAGTGGTGGGAAAAAGAGCCGTCACAGAAGAAGACATACATAAGTTACCCTATCTGGAGGCAGTGGTGATGGAAACGTTAAGGAGACATCCGCCAGGCTATTATACTCTTCCCCATGCTGTCACTGAACCTTGCAAGCTCCGGGGATATGATATTCCTTTGAATGCAAGGGTGCTAGTCAGCGTATCGAGTATTTCAAATGACCCAAGGATATGGGCCAATCCCTCAGAATTCAGGCCTGACAGATTTCTTAACTTGGATCTAGACATCACTGGATCAAAGAAGATCACGATGATTCCCTTTGGAGCAGGCCGACGAATTTGTCCTGGTTTGGGGTTAGCTATGCTTCACCTCAATTTCATTCTGGCACGACTCATGCAGAGCTTTGAGTGGAGCACTTCAGTCCCCGGTGAGACAGTTGATCTGACGGGAACACCTGAGTTCACAATGGTGATGAAAACTCCCTTAAGAGCTCTCATCAAAACTAGGTGAGGAAAAGTTTTTGGCAATGGATTGTTTTGTAGTTGCTATGTGCTAAAAGGCTGCTATAGACAATGCAGGTAAAGTAGTAATGTGTACAGTTGTTCTGTAGATGTTGGATGCAAGGGCCATTCTCTCCAGACAGCTATTCCTAATGCTGCATCAATCTTGGCATGCAGTTTGAATTCTAGATAGAATTCTGTCTTTGCCAAAAAAAAAAAGAGTTTTATTTACTGAGCAAATTTCAGCATGTACATAAGCTTGTTTATGTTTTCAGAAAATAAATGAGAGAGATGCAAGCTATTGCTTCTTGTGTTTTGTGAAATGGAGATAAGCACATTGTGTATGAAAGAAGAAATTTTTGTGCTTCTTGTTTTATGTGAGAAGGCACGAGTAGAAAGAAATTACAATGTACCCTTGTAAAATCGTTAGGCATCCAGAGTAGGAAAAAGATCACATGTAGGGTGAATTCTAAGATCAACATACATAGATACAAAATTAAGCTAGCTCGATACCCTAGGAGCATTGACAATCACTTTGAAATGGAGCTTGTAGGCCCAATCCTGTCATCGAGGCTGGACTTTGTCCTTGAGGTTGGAGGCTAGGACTGTTGGATTTCTATGTTTAGGACCAAATCCATTCGATAATGAGCATCCTAAAAAAAGATTTTGCCTCGGCCGACAAATCTGACTCAGCCAACAAATCTGAGGCAGCCGACAAATCGAACCAGGCCGACAAAGAGGACCAGGCCGAACAATCTGACTTCGTCATTAGGGAAAAGTCAATCCAAGACTTTATGACAGTTTACCTACTTGTACAAAGTCTTTATTACTTAAAAGGCGGTTACCAACTACAAGGCGGCTGTAATCAATTAATTAGATAGAAAAGCATTGACCTGAAAGACTTGAAAATATCTTGTAAATAAATATCTTTTCAGTAAGTTATCTATATAGAGACGGAAGTTTTAAAATATCTACGTCTCACAAAATTGCGCTCATCAGCTTCACGCCCATGTACTCACATTCTGATTTTTATCACGAGTACAATTTTACACTACAGTTTTTTGTTCTATTGAACATTACTACTGTTTATTCATCTTGATTATTGCTGGTAACTGTTGCCCTTCTGATCTACAACCGTCCATTGTTCTACTTCCGCTGCTATCCCATTGATTTTCGACATGGTATTAGAGCAGGTGGTTCAGTTATTTGCATTTCTATTGCAGGTTATCAGTCTTGTTTCTACCAAGACATCGTTCAGCAAGTGTACATCCAACAATATTCTAATATCGTTGTTTCTACCAACAATCTCTCACTCATACCAGAATGGATCCATCTTCTAGTTCATCTTTGATCGACAAACTCGATGAAGATAACTACCATCTCTGAAAGTTCAAGATGAAAGTAGTTCTGCTTGCCAAAGAACTGTGGGACATAGTTGATGGCACAGAGGTCAAGCCAGAAGGTGATGCAGCCATCATCACCAAATGGATATTGAGAGATGGCAAGGCATTCGCCGTGATTACTCTCAATATCAAAGACTCTCAAATCAGCCATATACGAGCTGCTTAGACTGCTAAGGATGCATGAGACATCTTAGCAACTCTTTACGATTTCAGGGACGAGAAAGAAATTTTTCACCCTGAGAATGTCTGATGCAGATAGTGTTTCGAGTCATCTCAACACTTTCAAATGTTGCTTGGACATACTTCATGACCTTCATGAGTGCTTTCCAATGGGTTAAACCTGGATTTGATAGGAATTGGCTAAGTGAACTGATTGAGTATGCAAGGTCTGGTCGAGTGCAGAGCATTGCATACATCAGTGAGCCGATAATGGAGTGAAATAGATATTGCTTCATTTCTTCCTTTTCTGTCTTGGTTTGAGAGCATTGTTCCTTCGATAATTTCTGTAAAATTGACCAAATTGACCAAGAAACAATGGCTATCCAGTCTTCCATTCTTTTTGTATGAAACGTATTTTGAATATTAGAGCTTATTACTCTAACTGATGAAATATGAATGCAGGTATCATTACCTGAAGACAAGAAATGAAACTGTAGATCAATGCTAACAGTTTGATATGCAGGTTCTAGAAATAGAATCTAATGATGAACCATTCTATGGTATGACTCCTAACTTTTTCTTAAGGGTATGTGCAGGTACTAAGAAGAGTACATGAAAAATGAATCTAAAGAAGCTTCTTAAAGCTTAAAGACGGTACCTAAAGAAGGCTCAATCGAGTCTATGAAGAAGGCTCAATCGAGTCTATCAAGATTGGGAGAAGAAACTAAAGGACTGATCACCCTTTGTGTCACACTACACTATGATTGGGGATGGGCAACCCCTAGAAAAAAAGGGCCTAGGAATTGATAAAAATTATGCAAGGTAAGATGGACATGTACAAAGCCTTTCCCATGTCATGAAAAACACTTGGGTAAATCCCAATGTTGTAAACCAAGAAATATTCAATTTGAAAGTGGCTAACATTAAATGTTAAGTTACTTACCTTCCATCCTTATCAATATGTAACTTTCCTACTTTTCCACATGGCTTGTAAGCCATAAGACACCTAAGAAAATGCGTCCTCCTACTCCTCCCCTTTTGCTCTAACTAATGGATAAACACCCTCTCATACCTATACACCTCACTCTCTCACTTTACTTCTCCTAGAGTCTCCCTTACACCTCTCACATTTATTTTGAACACCTCAGCCACTCCCTCAAGGCTACACATTCCCTATAAAAGGACTAACTCGCCCCCTCTCCCTCATTATTCATCTCCCATTCATTTTTGCTTTGTCTCTTGCTCTTGCTTCTATGTGCGTAGGTGCTTAGAAGAAAGCTTGGAGCTATGGCTTGAGGAGGATCTATTAAGCTTGGATTAGAGGCAAGTCTCATGAATGAATGATTTTGTGATTGAATGTTAAATTTCTTCACTAAGTTTTGAGTTCTTTTCAAGTTCTATTCAACAGTGTTTTGTTGATTTGTTCTTTTTAAGTCACAACTTTTAAAGTCAAGACTTTAGAATTAGTAGACCTTCACTTCAAGTTCACAGTTTGGTATCAGAGCCAAGGTCTACTATTTTTTTTTTTTTTTGTGAATTGATGTGAGGGCCTTGTGTATTCATTCCTGAAACAAATGCCAATACACAGGACTTTGTATGTTTATTTTCGAATAGATTTCCCTTCCGTCCGAATTTCCTTCTTCTTATAAGATCTCTTTAATATTAGAGCTAATAGACTCCCTTTCCTCGAGAATTGGATCTCTAACTTGCTTTCTATTTTAGAGACAATACTTTGTTAGTGCGAGCTTCTATCTTCTTTTTTGGAGAATGACATTTCTCTGAATCACAAGTCTATTCGTACTTTTTGCCTTGAGTTTGTGTATTTCAGGTGAATTCCAAAAACTTCAATCAAAGATGGATAGCTCTTCACGAGGCTCTTCAAGCTCCTCTTCATCTATGTCGTCATCACCTCATGTTTTCTCCAAGTCAACTTTCTCTACTCGATCAGGAAAAAGGAGATTTGCTAAGATTGATAACAAACTTTTTAAGTTTTCTAAGTTCGATGGAAATAAGAAAAATGAAGAGAGTTTGCTTGCTTGGATTCAAAATCTTGATACTTTCTTTGAGAAAAGTAGATATTCAAATCATTCCAAGGTTCGATTTGCAACGTTACAGCTAGATAAGTATGCATCTCTATGGTGGGCTGCTATGAAATTAAATCACGAAGCTGCCTCCACTTGGCATAGCTTTAAAAAGCAAATTAAAGCCCACTTTTTGCCAAAAGAATATAAGAAAGATACTTTAGCTGCTTGGGACATCTTTAGGCAAAAGCAAAATGAGAAAGTAGTTGAGTATGTTAAGAGATTTTGGGAGTTGCTTTTGAAAGTTCAGACTTTGCATTCCATTTTCAAGAAAGAACAGAAAAGAAAATTTTATTCGAGTTTGCATAGAAGAATATAATATGGCTTAGATCTAGTACAAGCTGATACTTTAGAACAAGTCATATACTATGCTACCAGAGTTGAGCTGCAGGATAGTCATCGAAATGGAGGTGGAAACAAAGGGAAGGAACCTCCCAACCTCCCACAACTCAAACTCCAAAAGAAAAAACTCAACGCCTTTCCAAAGAACAAATGCAGGCCTATCGCAAGAAAGGAAGATGCTTCAAGTGTGGGGAAAAGGGACACCTTTTCATCAAATGTCCACTCAAAGATGCCAAAGCTTCAAGTGCAGACAAAGGGAAGCAAGTGATTGTACAAAGCATTGAAGACACTCAAGCCCATGATCTTCTCAAAATATGGGGACAAGTCCATAACAAACTCTGTCTAATTCTCTTTGATGCAGGCTCCTCTCATAATTTCATCTCTTTTAAGCTTGCACAAGAGATAGGAGTTAGTTCTTTTTCTGAATCTATGCTTAAGGCTAAAGGTGCTTTTGTTGATGGTGATGCAAACATTTACCCTGTAATTGGAAAACTTAAACTCCAAATTTCTAACTACTATGAACCTATAGAATTCATGGTAGGTCCTTTACAGGGAGTAGATGTAATCTTAGGCATGCCTTTGCACAAAATGCACAATCCTCTGGTGGACTATAATAAGCATTTGATTTCATGGAAGCACAAAGGTAAAGATGTTAGTGTGCATGCAAGACAGAGTGGCGAAACAATTCCTTTGGTAAGCCATATTCAAGCATCAAAGGTACTAAAGAAAGCGGTATTTTCTTATTTGTTGTTTGTTCAAAGTATGGATGATGATGTTTCTTATTCCAAGAATAGATGACATTATGGATAGGAGAAATGGATCTTGTATCTTTAGTATAATTGATTTGATAAGTGGATACCATCATATCAGAGTAGCACCTGAAGATGTCCATAAAACTGTTTTCAGGACTAACTCTGGCTTTTATAAATTTTTAGTGGTACCATTTGGTCTTACTAATGCTCCCGCAACATTCAATAGAATGGTGGAACAAATCTTTCGACTCCATACACGTTTTGTAGGAACATTCTTTGATGATATCTTAGTCTTCAGTGCAAATGAAGAACATAAAAGACATCTAGATATCGTCTTTAGAACCCTATAAGATAACTCACTTCTCATAAAAGACAAGAAAAACGAATTATTTCTAAAAAAGATACACTTTCTAGGACATGATTTCAAAGGAAGGAATCCAAATGGACCCTTCAAAGATTAAAGCCATACAAGATTGGCCTAAACCAAGAAATATTCATGAAGTTCGGTCTTTCCTAGGCTTATATTCCTATTATAGAAAGTTTATTTGCCATTTTGCTCATATAGCCTCACCACTACATAAACTCACTAAGAAGAGGGTAAAATTTCATTGGTATAAGAAAGAGCAAAATGCCTTTGATACTCTGAAGCATGCACTTACCACTGGACCTGTTCTTATTATTCTCGACCTTCGTAAGCCTTTTTTTGTGGAAGTGAATGCAAGTTTAGACTATATTGGAGCAGTCTTAAACCGAGAAGGTCATGCTGTAACCTTTGAAAGCAGACGACTTCAAGGGGCAGAAGTACAGTATGACATTTATAAAAAAACTTTTGGCCATTATTCATGCCCTTAAGTTATGGAAGCACTATCTTCTAGGAAATGATTTCTAGTTAAAACAGATCATCAAAGCCTTAGGTACTTTCTCACCCAGCAATTAATTCAAGAAAAACAACTAAAATGGGCTACTACCTCAGCACTTTCCATTTTCAGCTACTTCATCACCCAGGAAAGGACAATAAGGTCGCCAATGCATTATCAAGAATCCCCAAGGTCAACCATATTTCCTTAGCATATCATGAAGATTTCCTTTCTATGAAAAGTATGTATGCTAGTGATTCCGACTTCCAGCATATCTTTGAAATACTTGAAAGAAATCAAAGTCATAAAGACTATATTTTGAAAGAAGGATATTTATTCAAAGAAGATAAGTTATGTATTCCCATAGCATTTAGAACCAAGATCCTTTAGGAAACCCATAGTCCACCCTATGCTGGACATAGGGGAATCCCTTCAACTCTGGAAGCTTTGAAAAGATTATTCTATTGGCCTACCATGCATCGAGACACAAGACATTATATAAATGCATGTCTAGTTTGTCAACACAATAAAGATGAGCGAGGATTAAAAACTCCATGATTACTTCATCCCTTGCCTATTCTTGAAGCTCCTTGGGAACATATTACCATGGACTTTATCTCTGGGTTCCCTAAAACCAAAAATGGAAATGAGATGATATGGACTATCATTGATAGATTTAGCAAATAGGCTCATTTTATTCCCTCTAAAAAAAAGCTTAAGGGACCCGAAACTGCTCATTTGTTTATCTGTCACATCTTTAGGTTGCATGGACTACCCAAAAATATAGTGTCTGATCGGGATATGAGATTTACTAGCAACTTTTGGAGAGCCTTTTTTGATAATCTGGGGACAACCCTTAAATTCTCTTCCTCCTTTCATCCCCAAACTGATGGTCAAAGTGAATTACTAATCGAACCATCATAGATTTGTTGAGAAATTATGTAAGTGATCAGAAGACTCAATGGGAACACTATCTCCCTATACTAGAATTTCTTACAATAACACCGTTCATTCTTCTACTGGTAAGCCCATTTTGAAGTAATGTATGAAAAACCTATTGTGCCTTGTATTAAGGACTAAAGAAAAGATATTTGCCTCAGATGAATTTGTGCAGGATTATCAAGACACCTTTTCAAAGGTTCAGAAATCCATCGCAAGTGCACAACAGAAACAACAGAAAAGTGCAAATATGCGTCGTAGGGCAATCAAGTACGAAGAAGGAGAACTAGTTCTCCTAAAATTTGAAAAGAAAAGGCTCAGGAAAAAGAAGGGCAGCATGAAACTCTACCCAAAACTAGCCCAAAAGTATTATGGACCTTTTAAAGTCAAGAAAGTAATCAATGAGGTTACATGTGAGCTTGACTTGCCTATTACTTAGAAAATCCATAACAAATTCCATGTAAGCTTGCTAAAGAAATTCAATGGTCTAGAACCAGAAAGATTTACAGATTCCGAACCACCAGAAGTTCAAAGAACCGACAAACACATCTGGTGATCGGTTTTGAGTTATTGCATGTTCTCGACCTAGTTCATGGCGTTGCTTATTCTACAGAAGGTCAAGGAGCTTCTCACTTATAACAAATTCAGAATTGAATCTAAACAGAAACTTTGCGGACAATAATCATCAATTTTTAACTTTGAGACAAACTCTTTTTCCTGTTGTTCGCCAATAACTACACTACTAAATTAAAAAAGGACTGAGATTCTTGAGTTGACCTATCCATATCATTTCTGCCACACACAATATAGCCACGAAAGTGTTGTCCTTGCAATTGTTCCACCTCTAAATTCCTTGAAAACAGTTGCGCTCTTTTATATAAATTGATGTATTGAAGCTTTTGTTTAATACACTTTTCATGGTATTGGAATATTAAATGATTATCCATTACTAAGTCATCAAACAAAAAACAATTTTGTTGAAGATACTTAGAACAAAAGTTGGAATTTTTCAAACCTTCAAGAACCATGCAACTTTGAATCGACAATAGCAATTTTAGGTTGGTTAATTATTTGGATATACATATTTTTTTTTGAAAGCTTAATTGCACTATTGTATATTCACAAATGTACAAGTACATAGAGTGGCATCCATGGCCGAAAAGTATTGAAACTTGCAAAACTACCAAGAGCTCAATGGGCAGGCACTGTAGATTACCAGAAAAGTATTGAAACTTACAAAACTGCCAGAAGCCCAATGGGCGGCACTGTAGCTTACCACGTAGGGTGGCAACCTAAAAAAGTAACTTAAATAGTATGTAAAAAGTACAAAGCAAGCCGAATACAAACCGTGGCAGATAAGGAGGGGGTTTCCCCCTCAAAAACTTGATGATTCCTGGCCGTCCAAATCCCCACAAGACTGCTAACCTACACACATGCCAAAGGGTAAGAGCAGAAGAATCTGTCATTCCCCCCAACAAGATAGTAGCCGTGTCCAGAGAGAAAGGGAGGCCCCACTACGGGAGAATGTGGCTCAATACCAAAAGGAATGCCCAAAGGCGGGTGACAGTACCATAGGGAACAATGCGAAGACCAAGAGAGGAAACCCAAGCGGGCACGGTAGCGTGAATAACATGCAATCAGACTTGCGAGTATTCAGAAGGGAGAAAGAATAATAACAGAATTCTTGAAAGAGGGATAACAAGCGGAGAACATGAGGTTCAGAAAGGAGGGAGAGGAAGAGCTGATGCGAGAGTGGCTCCAAGGGAGTGAGGACCGGGGAGATACGAGAGAGCGAGGCAGCATGATGGAAAGCACTAGACATGGGTTTCGTAGCAATGGCAAACAACATAGGGGACAAGGGGCAGCCTTGCTAAATACCACAAGTGAGGGAAAACTTAAAATAGAGACAACCATTAAAGAGAATTCTAGCCGAGGAGGACTTATACAGAGCCTGCACAAAATTCAAAAAGGATGAAGAAAAGCCAAGAGCTTGGCAAGAAGCTAAAGGAAGAAGAATGCTTACGCCGTAAGACTCGAAAGAAAAAGAAAAAGGGCAGATCTCCCTGACGAAGCCAATTGAGTTTGGAATGAAGCATCAAGCCTGTGGCAAGGTGGTAGTCGTGGCAACGCAGAATGACATGGCAGCACTGCCGAAGGTCCGAATAGAGCGTGGAGTCTTTGGCCGAAGTCTGGGCTACAATTATGCCTTGAAGGAGGGTCGTTGCCAAGGAATGGAGTCGAGAACGAGAACGAGAGAAGGGGCGACCAACGTGCCTAAGAAAATTTGAGCCGTTAGAGAGCATGGCCTGAAAGGAGGGGGAAGAGGCAAGGGTAGCCTGCAACATGTCTTGAATGGTCAGCAGTCTAAGGAATAGAGTTGGAACCCATGGCCAAGAGAGAGTGTGTGCCAGTGAGAGCAGTCGATAGCACAGGCTCCACAACCGTCGAGAAAGACTCCAAGGGGAACAATTCTGGAGCCAGCTACTCAATGGGCAAGACCGCAACCATTCCCATAGCAAGAGGCATAGGTTGAGACGAAGCAGGTGGCTTGTCCAAACGTCGAGAGGATCGGCCCAACATTGAGGGTACATCCAAAGGTGTAGTGTTATAAAGCTGACTCAGGTGCACCTAGTGTGCCCTGTAAGACTCTAAGGGGTGACGCTCCCTAAGGTCTTAGAGCAAGTTAGAACGTCAAGGACTGAGCCTCCGACCTGTGGTGAGCCAGACAAGTAGTCACAATTCATGAGCTAGCTCTGGAGCTCGAGTCATGGCCTAGTCAGGAAGCAAGTTGATTCTGCCGCCCGGACGGCTCCCCGGACCCATGTTCGGGAGCCAGACTGATTCTGCCAGGCTTGCCAGGCTTAATCAGCAAAATAAAAACTAAGTCCCAAAAAGCGTGCTTTACCAGAAGGCACTATGTTTCAGAACAAAGGGGGTGCACCGAATCACAGTAGAACTATAGGGGGAGTCCGACAGACAGAAACTTGGGCAGCTCAACCAGCGCCAGGAATCCAGTCGCCAGGTCTCAGCTCCCTCTACCAGCACGAGCCAGGCACAATGCCCAGCACGTGTTGGTGGCCCCGAGACCGGTCAGTCTATGTATGAATGTAACCTCTTCCAAATCTAATAAAGTTGATCCTTGGGGATGATTACCATTTCAATTTCGCCTCCGGGACTGGTCCAAGTGGAAGGACCCTTACTACAACCTTTTTGCATCGCTGGCGCCTAAGGGTCCCTGTCATCGACATGGGGCTTGCCGCTATGCCAATTGGTCAGTTTGGCGACCACTATGCCTTGGGTTTTATGTGTGGCTTGTCTTTGCCTTTGGTCACCTTTTGGGGACAGATTCTGAGTTGGCTTTCGGGTTGGTTGGGATTCCAGTTTTCTTAAGTCTGAATGGTTAAGCTTGTTACGTTTCTGAGTTGACTTTTACGTAAGTGCATGATGGATGAATGTTAGACTTAAGCGCGTGTTGGGGAAGCCGCTCAAGTCCCAACGCCCTTTGAGGTGCCGGCGCAACATGTGGTATCAGAGCCGACTAGCCGGTCAGCTTCGCAAGTCTCACAGGGATGGCCACGTTTTGGGATTTGTCAAGACAACTGTTGCGCAAGGTGCTGCCCACAGTGTAAGCACGAGTGCGTCCACGGTCGGGGTGGTCGGCAGAACGGGGGACTTGATGAGTCAAAGTGCTGCCCTCGAGGTGTAAGCACGGTCAGTTCTCGCGGTTCGGGCCTGGCGCTGTCTGCACATAGGACGGATGAGGCAAAGTGCTGCCTAGGTAGGTGAAAGCACGATCTGTATCTTGTGGGGTTCGGGATGACATATTCGAACTGTACGATTTAACCATTGATACAGAGATGCTGTTTGAATTCGGGTGTAAAGCACGGGTGGTTAGCTGCCGGTGCGGGATAGCTGCCGATCGTTTAGCTATAAGGGCTATCGACCAAAAAGTGGTGGGGCGTGACTGAGGCAATGTGCTGCTTAATGGTGAAAGCACAGATGGTTGGATGGATGTTTTCCCGTGGGCTAATTAGATGATTTGTGTGGGCGCGGCTAGGCAAAGGTCCTACGTCCGGTCTCAAGGGGAATGTGACTTGAGAGGGATCCTCTGTTTAGCTTTGGTTGGTATGTTCGTTTGTGGTGTGCTTGCCTGGACCTGAATTATCCCTGACTACTTGTTTTGATCCAGGTGATCTGATCTAGTTGGGAGTTGTGAGAGGAGCTTACATTTATGAGTGGACGACACACAAGTATGGAAAGGAACTTCCATGGGGAAACCCCCAAGACTGGTTCAAGATTGTTATTCTTATCAGGAAAGATCACGGGGAGGAAGTCAAATTTCATGATCGACTCCGGAGCTTCACATAACTATATCTCAAGGAGCGTAGTGGAACAATTCAGCTTGCCGACCAGGAATGTTACATCTACTCTCAAGGTAGAAACAACGAAGGGAGCACTAGATGCAAACAAAGCGACATTGAACATCCCAGTGCAGATTGGAAGATGGAAGACTAAACTTAGCTTTGTGATTTTAGAGATGCATGCCTTCAATGTGATTTTGGGCCTCCCTTGGTTAAATAAACATTGTATCGCAGTTTTGGGTAGGAGCTCAAACTTGGTCCTCTTGGATTACAAGGGACAAATCTGCGTGGCAAAAGCCCTGCCCGGAGGAAATGCTAAGGATACCGATATTGAACAAAATCTAGTTGCAGCATTTGCGATGAAAAGAATGGCGAAAGGGAAAAGGTCAAAGTGCTTTCTTTGCATCTGCCGAGAAGTCCCAAAAGGGAAAAGCGTGCGACAAGAAAACTTGCCAAAAGAAGTGGCAGATCTACTAGAAGAATTTAGCGATGTGTTTCCGGAGGAACTCCCAGCTAAGCTACCTCCTCGAAGACCAGTGGACCATAAAATTGAGTTGGTACCAGGAACGGAGCCAACTTCACGAGCACCCTACAGAATGTCACAAGAGGAGTTGGCAGAACTGAAATGACAACTTGGTGAATTGATAGACAAAGGTTTTATTAGACCTAGCGCTTCACCTTTTGGAGCCCCAATGTTGTTCGTGGAAAAGGCGGACAAAACTCTTCGAATGTGTGTGGATTATCGCATGCTTAACAAGAGTACCATCAAGAACAAGTACCCCATGCCTAGAATTGATGACCTATTCGACCAACTCAAACATGCCAAATACTTTAGCCGAATGGATCTCAGATCTGGATATCATCAAATTCGAATAGCTAAAGGTGATGAGCACAAAACGACGTTTCGAACGCGGTACGAGTTCTTAGTGATGCCATTCGGTCTAACAAACGCACCAGCCACTTTTTGCACGTTGATGAACAATATTTTTCAAGACTGTCTGGATGAATTTGTCATTGTGTACATCGATGACATATTAGTATTTAGTTGGAGCCTTAAAGATCACATTAAACATTTAAGGACAGTTCTCCAACGACGGAGGAGGAACTGCTTGTTCGCGAAAAGAGAGAAATGTGAGTTTGTGGTGGAGGAAGTTGACTTCCTTGGACATGTTATAGGCCACAGACGGATTCGAATGGATCCTAAGAAGATCAAGGCTATCTTGGATTGGCTAGCACCTAAAACTGTTCATGGCATCAAATCCTTTGTGGGGCTATGTAATTTCTACGGGAGATTCATTGAGGCATTTAGCAAAATTGTGGCACCGTTGTTGGAGCAGACAAAGACTCATCTCAAAATGACATGGACATCGGAATGTGAAGCAGCGTTCCAAGAACTAAAGCGACGGATCACTCAAGAACCCATTCTTGCCCTACCGGACTTTAGCAAACCATTCGAAATACATACAGATGCGTCAAACTTTGCTATTGGGGCTGTGTTGATGCAAGAGGGAAAACCAGTTGCATATTTTTCAAAGAAATTAAGTGATGTAGAACGACGTTGGCCAACTCACGAGAAAGAAATGGTTGCAGTCGTACAAGCAGTGGAGCATTGGAGACATTATGTGGCAGGAAAGCCCTTTAAGACATTCACTGACAACGTATCACTTAAGTACTTCTCATCCCAAGGTATGCTCACGCCAAAGTAGATGCGATGGCAAAACTTTCTCTTGAAATTCAGTATAGACATTCTACATACGGCGAGAAAGAATAATGTGGTAGCAGATGCACTCAGTAGACAGGAGCACTTGATGGCGACGGTTTCAACCCAGGCGACCAGTCTACTCCAAGAAATCAAAGAGAACTATGATGTAGATGTGTTGGCTAAGAAACTAATGATCGAATTTCAGCTGGGAAAGCCTTGTAAACATTTCACTTGGAAAGACCAAATGGTTGTTTATAAACAACGCAGAGTATATGTTCCAGACAACATCAACTTGAAGAAGAAAATCTTGAGGGAGCATCATGACATACTAGCCGCCGGACATCCAGGGGTGAATCGCATTTATGAACTCCTCAAGAGAGGCTTCTATTGGCCAGATATGTGGGCAGACGTTGAATCCTATGTGCAAACATGTCCTACATGTCAACAAGTGAAGGTGGAACCGCTAGCCCCAACAGGGCTACTCCAGCCATTACCAGTGCCAGCATACCCTTGGGACTCAGTGAGCATGGATTTTATTGTTCAACCACCACGTTGCCAGGGTTTCGACTCAATTTATGTGGTGGTTGACCGTTTTTTCAAAACAAGCTCACCTTGTACCAACTAAAAGTTCAGTGACAGCTGAAGAAGTGGCGAGGTTATTTTTCAAATGTGTCTTCAAATACCATGGCCTACCTAGAACGATTATTTCTGACCGAGACACCAAGTTCGTCGGAAAGTTTTGGACTTGCTTATTTCACCTTGTGGGAATTGGACTGAATTTCAGCATTGCATATCACCCTCAAACAGATGGGCAAACGGAACGAGTCAATCGACAGATTGAACAATATCTACGAAATTATGTTGCTTGGGACCAATCCGATTAGGTCAACTACTTGGATATTCTCGAGTTTGCACGTAACAACCAAGTGAACAGATCTACTGGACGGGCACCCTTCGAGATGAGCAATGGTCGGCTACCGATTGTTCCAAGCTCTTTTCTTACAGGTGTGCAAGAAACCCCAGTACCCACTGTGGAGGAATTCATCAATGAGTGGCACACAAAGCTGACAGAGGTGAAGTCATTTTTAGAGTAGTCCCAAAGAAGTATGGCAGCTGACGTGAACCCACATCGACAGGGACTGGAATTTGAGGAAGGTGATCAAGTGTGGCTGAACACAAAGAACATTGCGTTACCAAAATGTTTCTCTCATAAGTTCGTTCGACCTTATGCGGGACCATATTATGTCACCAAGAAGATCAACCCAGTGGCTTACCGATTGGCGCTGCCATCCAGCTTGGATATACACAATGTGTTTCATATCTCATTACTCAAACGGTACAAACCAGATGAGCGATTTGATCGGCAACACGAACTTCGTCACCCACCAAATATTGACACATAGAAAGCGAACTGGCGTGCAACGTGAATATCTAGTGAAGTGACTACGGGCTCCACTCATTGAGGCTTCTTGGGAGTACGAAGACAAACTTAAGGAGGGAGCCCCTGAAGTACTTGCAGATTATCTGCAGAAGAATCAATGCACTAGCCGTTTTCCCACATTGGCACACAAAGCACTACCTGGCGGCATGCCTCCTGCATAAACACTCATGGCCAATTCTGAAGTTCAAGGAACTTCCAGGTATCTTTCTTAAGTTTGTCAATAAATCACTTGCAGCTTTACACAGGTTTTACGTAAGTGAACTTTATCTACACTTTTCCTGTGCTACTGCCAATGTATCTTTTTAATTCAAAAGTTGTTAAGGCCGGTGAATTGAGCCCGTGCCATACGTCCTAGGTCTAGTTTGGCCTTGATGAGAACATCAACTTTTTCAAACTAGGGGAGGATGTTGTAAAGATGACTCAGGTGCACCTAGTGTGCCCTGTAAGACTCTAAGGGGTGACGCTCCCTAAGGTCCCAGAGCCCCGAAAAGATAAGGCCTGTTTGCCAACACCGAGTTGACCTGGACAACACTCCCTAGAGTGAAAAGAAAAAACCCTTTGCCCAACGCCTGAGAGCCTAACACTTTAACGTCAAGAGGGCCCCACTGTACCTCCCCGAACCGCTTAGCCCCATCCGCATAAGGAGGTTTCTCCATGAAATACGTCACCACAGTAATATTAGCAAGCTGAGCAATATAATCCTGAAAGAGGACAAGATGAAGCTGAAAGGAACGCACCTTCAGATCAGCCGACGGAGTGAAATGGTCATGTCGGCGAGCAAATTCGCTATATGCGCAACCATCTGTACGGGAGTAAGCAGGGCCGGAGAATGCAGTTGAGCCTGCTGCAACAGTTTTCGGTAGGTGTCTTGAATGTAGCACAGGTAATGTGGCGGCTGCTGCTCCTGCTCTGCAGGCTTGGAGGTAGGAGAACGTGTCTGAGGCTGCGGGTGCTTGCGCTTGCGAAGAGGGCGCCTGACATGCAGAGGAACAAACAATATCACCTTTAGTGACCTGGCCGATCTATGGGGCTGCTCTCTGAAAACCCTTTGATATTGCTTCTTGACGTATTTCCTTTTGCAGGCCCCACCTTGGCAGTTGAAGAAGGAGGGAGCGATTATGTTGAGGCCGGGGGAGGCAAGTCGATCAACTCCACCATGCTGGCTGAAAGCCGGGTTCTAGGAGGTCAGAGGAGGTCGAGAGCTG
Organism: Diphasiastrum complanatum; assembly: GCA_029204225.1. Lineage (NCBI taxonomy): Eukaryota > Viridiplantae > Streptophyta > Lycopodiopsida > Lycopodiales > Lycopodiaceae > Diphasiastrum > Diphasiastrum complanatum. The sequence goes on along the minus strand of CM055102.1, from coordinate 37,811,734 downwards.
ACAAAAGGCTGAGAGTGAGGGCCCACCAAATCCACAGAAGCAGACAGAGGAGGGAGAATATGTAGCGTAGACCAAGAAGGAGAAGGGGTTTGCACCGCCAGACCAGCAGAGAGAGAGAGTGCTGTTGCGCAAGAGTACTCAACATCTCAAAGAGAGCAGGGAGGTCCAGGCTAGGTGTTGCGCCGGCGCCTCAAAGGGCGCTGGGACTTGAGAGCGATTTTTCCAACACGTGCTTAAGTCTAACATTCATTCATCATGCACTTACGTAAAAGCCAACTTAGAAATGTAACAAGCTTAACCATTCAGACTTAAGAAAACTGGAATCCCAACCAACCCCAAAAGGTAACCAAAGGCAAAACAAGCCACACATGAAACCCAAGGTGTAGTGGTCGCCAAACTAACCAATTGGCATAGTGGCAAGCCACACGTCGGTGACGTGGACCCTTAGGTGCCGGCGACGCAAAAAGGTTGTAGTAAGGGTCCTTCCACTTGGACCAGTCCTGGAGGCGAAACCGAAATGGTAATCATCCCCAAGGATCAACTTTATTAGATTTGAAAAAGGTTACATTCATACATAGACTGACCGGTCTCGAGGCCACCAACACGTGCTGGGCATTGTGCCTGGCTCGTGCTAGTAGAGGGAGCTGAGACTTGGCGACTAGATTCCTGGCGCTGGTTGAGCTGCCCAAGTTTTTGTCTGCCAGACTCCACCTATAGTTCTGCTGTGATTCGGCGCACCCCCTCTGTTCTGAAACATAGTGCTTTCTGGTAAAGCACGCTTTTTAGGACTTAGTTTTTATTTTGTTGATTAAGCCTGGCAAGCCTGGCAGAATCAGTCTGGTTTCCGGACATGGGTCCCGGGAGCCGTCCCGGCAGCAAAATCAACTTGCTTCCTGACTAGGCCATGACTTGAGCTCCAGAGCTAGCTCATGACTTGTGACTACTTGACTGGCTCACCATAGGTCGGAGGCTCAGTCCTTGACGCTTTGGGACCTTGGGGAGCGTCAACCCTTAGAGTCTTACAGGGCACATTGGGTGCACTTAAGTCAGCTTTACAACATCTTCCCCTCGTTTGAAAAAGCTGATGTCCTCATCAGGGCCAAACTAGACCTAGGACGTATGGCATGGGCTCAATTCACCGGCCTTAACAACTTTGAACTAAAAAGATACATTGGCAGTAGCACAGGAAAAGTGTAGATAAAGTTCACTTACGTAAAACCTGTGTAAAACTGCAAGTAATTTATTGACAAACTTAAGAAAGATGACTGGAAGTTCCTTGAACTTCAGAAATGGCCATGAGTGTTTATGTAGGAGGCATGCCGCCAGATAGTGCTTTGTGTGACGATCTGGAAAAACGGCTATTGCGTTGATTCTTCTACAGATAATCTGCCAGTACTTCAGGGGCTCCCTCCTTAAGTTTCTCTTCGTACTCCCAAGAAGCCTCAATGAGTGGAGTCCGTAGCCACTTCACTAGATATTCACGTTGCACGCCAGTTCGCTTTCTATGTGTCAATATTTGTTCTGATACAAGCTGCCTCTTTGTATCATCTCAAGTGTCGTTGGTGGATGCCGATCAAATCGCTCATCTGGTTTGTACCGTTTGAGTAATGAGATATGAAACACATTGTGTATATCCAAGCTGGATGGCAGTGCCAATCGGTAAGCCACTGGGTTGATCTTCTTGGTGACATAATATGGCCCCGCATAAGGTCGAACGAAATTATGAGAGAAACCTTTTGGTAACTCAATGTTCTTTGTGTTCAGCCACACTTGATCACCTTCCTCAAATTCCAGTTCTCGTCGATGTGGGTTTACGTCAGCTGCCATACTTCTTTGGGACTGCTCTAAAAATGACTTCACCTCTGTCAGCTTTGTGTGCTACTCATTGATGAATTCTTCCACAGTGGGTACTGGGGTTTCTTGCACGCCTGTAAGAAAAGAGCTTGGAACAATCGGTAGCCGACCATTGCTTTTCTCGAAGGGTGCCCATCCAGTAGATCTGTTCACTTGGTTGCTATGTGCAAACTCGAGAATATCCAAGTAGTTGACCCAATCGGATTGGTCCCAAACGACATAACTTCGTAAATATTGTTCAATCTGTTGATTGACTCGTTCCGTTTGCCCATCTGTTTGAGGGTGATATGCAATGCTGAAATTCAGTCCAGTTCCCACGAGCTGAAATAGACAAGTCCAAAACTTTCTGACGAACTTGGTGTCACGGTCAGAAATAATTGTTCTAGGTAGGCCATGGTATTTGAAGACACATTTGAAAAATAACCTTGCCACTTCTTCAACTGTCACTAAACTTTTAGTTGGTACCGGGTGAACTTGCTTTGAAAAGTGGTCAACCACCACATAAATTGAGTCGAAGCCTTGGCACCGTGGTAGTTGAACAATAAAATCCATGCTCACCGAATCCCATGGGTATGCTGGTACCGGTAATGGTTGGAGTAGTCCTGGTGGAGCTAGTAGTTCCACCTTCACTTGTTGACATGTCGGGCATGTTTGCACATAGGATTCAACGTCTGTGGACATACCTGGCCAATAGAAGTCTCTTTTGAGAAGTTCATGCATGCAATTCACCCCTGGATGTCCGGCGGCTAGTATGTCATGATGTTCTCGCAAGACTTTCTTCCTCAGGTTGATGTTGTCTGGGACATATATTCTGCGTTGTTTATAAACAACTATTTGATCTTTCCAAGTGAAATATTTATGAGGCTTTCCCAGCTGGAATTCGATCATTAAGTCCTTCGCTAACGCATCTGCACCATAATTCTCTCTGATCTCTTGGAGTAGGCCAGTCACCTGAGTTGTCACCGTTGCCATCAAGTGTTCCTGTCTACTTAGTGCGTCCGCCACCACATTGTTCTTTCCCACCGTGTGTACAATATCTATATTGAATTTTGAGAGAAAGTTTTGCCATCGCATTTGCTTTGGCGTGAACATACCTTGGGATGAGAAGTACTTGAGTGATACATTATCAGTGAACGCCTTAAAGGGTTTTCTTGCCACATAATGTCTCCAATGCTCCACTGCTTGAACTACTGCGACCATTTCTTTTTCATGAGTTGGCCATCGTCGCTCTACGTCACTCAATTTCTTTGAAAAATATGCAACAAGTTTTCCATCTTGCATCAGCACGGCCCCAATAGCAAAGTTCGACGCGTCTGTATGTATTTCGAAAGGTTTGCTAAAGTTCGGTAAGGCAAGGATGGGTTCTTGAGTGATCCGTCGTTTTAGTTCTTGGAACGCTGCTTCACATTCCGGTGTCCATGTCATCTTCAGATGAGTCTTGGTCTGCTCCAACAGTGGTGCCACAATTTTGCTAAATGCCTCAATGAATCTCCTGTAAAAGTTACATAAGCCCACAAAGGATTTGATGCCATGAATAGTTTTAGGAGCCAGCCAATCCAAGATATCTTGATCTTCTTAGGATCCATCCGAATTCGTCCGTAGCCTATAACATGTCCAAGGAAATCAACTTCCTCTACCACAAATTCACATTTTTCTCTTTTCGCAAACAAGCTGTTCTTCCTCAGTCGTTGGAGGACCGTCCTTAAATATTTAATGTGATCTTTGAGGCTACGACTAAACACCAAGATGTTGTCGATGTACACAATGACAAATTCATCTAAGCAGTCTTGAAAAATGTTGTTCATCAACGTGCAAAAAGTGGCTGGTGCGTTTGTTAGACCGAACGACATCACCCTGAATTCGTGGCTCCCATACCGTGTTCGAAAAGCCATTTTGTGCTCATCGCCTTTAGCTATTCGAATTTGGTGATATCCAGATCTGAGATCTATTTGGCTAAAAAATCTGGCATGTTTGAGCTGGTCAAACATGTCATCAATTATAGGCATGGGATACTTGTTCTTGATGGTACCTTTGTTGAGCATGCGGTAATCCACACACATCCGTAGTGTCTTGTCCGCCTTTTCCACGAATAACACTGGGGCTCCAAAAGGTGAAGCACTGGGTCTAATGAATTCTTTGTCTATCAATTCACCAAGTTGTCGTTTCAGTTCCACCAACTCTTCTTGGGACATCCTATAGGGTGCTCGTGAAGTTGGTTCTGTTCCTGGTACCAACTCAATCTTATGGTCCACTGGTCTTCGAGGAGGTAACTTAACTGGGAGTTCTTATGGAAACACATCGCTAAATTCCTCTAGCAAATTTGCCACCTCCTTTGGCAAGTTTTTCTGTTGTGCGTTTTTCCCTTCTGGAACCTCTCTGCAGATACAAAGAAAGCACTTTGACCTTTTCCCTTTTGCCATGCTTTTAATCACAGATGCAGCAACCAGATTTTGTTCAATATCGGTGCCCTTAGCGTTCCCTCCAGGCAAAGCTTTTGTCATACAGATCTGTCCCTTGTAATCCAAGAGAACCAAGTTTGAGCTCCTACCCAAAACTGCAATACAATGTTCATTTAGCCAGGGAAGGCCCAAAATTACATCGAAGACATCCATCTCTAAAATCAAAAAGCTAAGTTTAGGCTTCCATCTCCCAATTTGCACCGAGATGTTCAATGTTGCTTTGTCTGCGTCCAGTGCTCCCTTTGCTGTTTCTACCTTGAGCGTTGATGTTACATTTTTGGTCGGCAAGCTGAACTGTTCCACTACGCTCCTTGAAATATAGTTATGTGAAGCTCCGGAGTCGATCATGAAATCTGACTTCCTCCCCGCGATCTTTCTGGATAGGAATAATAATCTTGAACCAATCTTGGGGGTTGCCCCATGGAAGCTTCTTTCCATACTTGTATGTCGTCCACCCACAAATGTAAACTCCTCCTTCAACTCCCAACTAGATCAGATCACCTGGAAGAAGTTAAGCAACCAGGGGTTATTCAGGTCCAAACAAGCACACCACAAATGAACATACCAACCAAAGCAAACACAGAGGATCCCTCTCAAGCCACATCCCCTTGAGACCAGATATAGGACCTTTGCCTAGCCGCGCCCACTCAAATCTATCACAGAATTAGCCCACGGGGAAACATCCATCCAACCATCCGTGCTTTCACCATTAAGCAGCACATTGCCTCAGTCACGCCCCACCACTTTTTGGTTGATAGCCCTTATAGCTAAACGATCGGCAGCTATCCCGCACCGGCAGCTAACCACCTGTGCTTTACACCCGAATTCGAGCAACATCTCTGTATCAATGGTTAACCCATACAGTTCGAATATGTCACCCCGCACCCCACAAGGCACAGACCGTGTTTTCACCAACCTAATGGCAACACATTGCCTCATCTGTCCTACGTGCAGACGGCGCCAGGCCCGAACCGCGAGATTTGACCGTGCTTACATCTCAAGGACAGCACCTTGCCTCATCAAGTCCCTCGTTCTGCCGACCACCCCGACCGTGGATGCCCCGTGCTTACACTATGGGCAGCACCTTGCGCAACGATTGTCTTGACAAATCTTAAAACATGGCCATCTCTGTGAGACTTGCGTAGCTGATTGGCTAGTCGGCTCTGATACCACATGTCGCGTCGGCGCCTCAAAGGGCGCTGAAACTTGAGCGGTTTTCCCAACACGCGCTTAAGTCTAACATTCATCCATCATGCACTTACGTAAAAGCCAACTCAGAAACGTAACAAGCTTAACCATTCAGACTTAAGAAAACTGGAATCCCAACCAACCCGAAAGCCAACTCAGAATCCGTCCCCAAAAGGTAACCAAAGGCAAAGACAAGCCACACATGAAACCCAAGGCATAGTGGTCGCCAAACTGACCAATTGGCTAAAAAAAGTCTTCGAAGCACATGCTAAAACAAAGGCAATTGGCAATGAAGTACTTTTAACATTCTTCTTTTCCCCGTAGGTAATATCGTTGTCTATGACACAAAGAACAAACAAATTGACTATTGGATTCCGGATCGAACTTTTAGGTTGAAGGAACATTGGTGGTGACTGGAATCAATCAAAGTTTGTACGATCGTTTGCTTAATTTGCAAAATTTCAAATTTCGTAAACAAAGAAAGCTCAACATATTGTTGTCTCTGTTAGAAAGAAACTACCCCAATAAAAATTGGAAATTTACGAGCAAAGGTTGTGAAATTGGACGGCTCTTCAATTGAAGTCATTTTAAAGGATACATGGGATTGATTCAATTTTGGAGCTAGGAATACCATTTATACGTTACTTAGAAGGCAACAGAAAAGGACTACACTCAAAACTTATGCAAGTGTACGTGAAAGGAAAATTTTGCACGACTGCTAGTGGTATAATCATTGGTTTTGATAGATTGAAGTTAATAGCGAAGTAAAATAGACGATATCAATTAGTCCTAGTACATCAAAGCAAATACCAATTCTTTCTTAATTGTATAATAGAAGAAGACATTTATATGCAACAACTAGAAGGCTCTGCAATTCAAGGCAAAGTAGATTATGTCTCTAAGATGCCCAAAGCATTATATGGTTTGAAATAATCTTCTAGAGTTTGGTTTAACAAAATAAATATATTCTTCACCCATCATGCTTTTATTTTGAGCATAGTTGATACGAATGTTTACTTGTAGCTGGGAACTCATTTATATTCATTGCTTTGTATGTGGATGACACATTATTGTATAATAATGATATATAGTTATTGTAGGATGTTAAAGGACAATTTTCCAACAAGCTTGAAATGATGAACCTGAAAAATGCACAGTTCTACATACTTTGCCCAAATTTGACCAACAAATAAACCACCTCTAGTGTTGGGATGCACGTCATATACTTGAATTACTTGATCTCGAAATGAATGCGTTGGACTATTATCAACCGTTTGCTGAGAGACTTTAGATTGTACCAAAGTCAATTTGTTACTTTCATCGGACTTTCTGGAAAACTTCTCCGTTGGCTTTGAATTTGTCGAGGAAGAACACCTTTTTAAGTTCTTATTGTGTGTTCTACTCAAAATTTTCTTTGTCGTCAATTGCCAAATCATCACCTTCATTCAAATCTACAGAACAATTTTAGCACAAGTAACCAAGATTAGCAAGCACAATCTTTATTTTGAATAATCCATTTTAAAATTCACAATTTGTGTTTTAAAAAAGCTCATAATAATCACGATTACGTTGTAGAGTATTTTAATATTTAAGAGTATTCAAGATGAATATTCATGATCCATATTCCAAAAAATTAAAATTCTCAATATTCACGACCAGAAAACTCAAAATTCACAATCAGTATCTCGTAACGTTTTTCCATATTCGCAATTTCACCTCCGTATTCAGAATGTTCATGTTCACTATTCACAATATTCACAATCACTATTTAGCAATATTCACCATCAATATCTTATAAAATTTGTTAACCAACATTCGCAATTTCACATCAATATTCACAATGTTCACAATATTCACGATCACTATTCAGCTATGGAGATGTCAGCAACGACAATCTTCATCAGCTCAGTGGTTTTTCTGATGCAAGCTGGGGAGGAGATGCAGACAATCGTAAGTCCACATATGGATTTACATTCTTCTTCAACGGTGGTCCTATTTCGTGGAACAGTCGTAAGCAAACCTCTATTGCACTTTCTTCTACTGAAGCAGAATACATTACTACTACTCAATCTATTAAGGAAGCGTTTTGGTTGAGAATTCATGATCAAAATCTCAAAATCTATGTTTCTTAGTATTCACAATTTCAAATCATCACAAACCACCAATGAAGTAGTCTTCCGGACACATCTCTGAAAATTCAACCATTTCTTAAAGACATTTTCTATATGTCCCTGGCAAAAGGAAAAACAATCGGAAAATTAGAATTGGATAAAGATTAGGTGTTATTGATGAAAATCTATTGATGAATTATATCTATCACAAAAGCCATAATAATAACTACAATTGCATATGTCAACTAAAAACAAACAAAACAAAACGTAATATATGAGCTTTGACCATATTTGATACTATTTGCTAATGAGACAATGAAGCTGCTAGGAGATAGATGAAAGATAAAGTTCAACTTACCGAAACTTGTTCAATGTGAATTTTGAATCGCAAAGTTGGCCTTTCTGTTATTCAATCGTTTATTAGCAAATCTAGATTGCAAAATCTGCATACAAACAACTTCCAAAATCAAGCATCCTTGTGGGTTTCCCACTATGAGACTTAACCTTATACAAAACATTAATACAAGAAAAAAACCTATCCAAAGAACATCCTTTAATGTTCACTTTTTACGAAACTCCATTAACAAACCGCAACACATAGTATTGACTTTGCAAGGCAAGGCTAAAAATTTGGTGAATTTCATATTTTGTAGTCTTTTTTTCCATGGATATATAGGTTTTTGGTGAGCAATGCTTTTACATTGACGATGGAAACATGATATTGGAGGAATGTACCAAGCCACCATTGGAAGTTTCAAGAGGCAGGCATTCATATTTTTGCAATGTTGTATCTTTCAACCGTTGAAAAGCTTCCAAGTGGCATTTCAAGCTCGTGGCTAGCATCCAATGGGGCGGGCGTAACATATACCTGGTGCCATGAAGAATCTCGATCGCCCATTAAGCCATAAAGCGTCCCGCTGTCCAGACAGAATTTGCCCCTTTCCTCTGCCTGGCCGTTCTTGCTTTCTTTATTTCTTTTGTTGTTTCTGCCCTAGTGATGGCGCTTGAAGCATTATGGGCGAGGCGAGCAGGAGACTTGTGTAGAACTCTCTATCCCGCAGTTGTTATGTTGGCATTCCTTCCTGTGAGATTGATAATCGAGTCCAAGATTGAGTAAGCAGCAGCGAGCACAAAAATCACAGAAGTTGCATGGTCTGTTTGTTCCTTCTTTGCTGGGCAACAAACATGAAGTTCAGAAGCTCTCTAGTGTGATGCGCTGTAGGCTCCTGTCGAGAGCCTCTTCCATTTCAAGTAGAATTTCTAGGGCTTTAGTTTTCTGTTAACAACTTCTTCTGTCGATTTGACCCGGTTTCAGTGCACTCTGCTACAGTAGGATGCGGAGTGGATAACCAGAAGTGTTTTGATGTTGCCAGCGGTTCACGTACTGTTTGTTCTGGGATCGCAACCAGGTTAGGGGCATCAAAATCTTCTGTTTTAAAGATGGGTTAACTGGATCTTTATTATTTTTGAACAAGATCTGGATTCATAGGGCATGCAATGGGGCGGCCACTCATCTATGATATTGTGCAAAAGCCTGCCAGCAGTTTCTTGATTGCTCTATGCAGTGCTGTGTGGTTATTTATTCAGAAAAAGAACGTGGGTTATGCAGATGTAGGGTTAAGCTATGAGGCCATTTTCTCGGATGGTCAGCATTGGCGGCTACTCACATCTGCCTTTTCTCATATAAGCTTCCTCCATCTTGTATTCAACATGAGCGCTCTTTGGAGTCTTGGTGTTGTAGAGCGGCTCAAAGAAGTCGGCCTTGGTATTGAGTATTATATACACTACAGTCTAGTTCTGTTGATTCTATCTGCACTGGCAGTGTTGGGAATGTACCACACCCTAATTCATAGATTCAAGCTGGATTATTATAAGCGCGTCACTGCCGTTGGCTACTCTTGTATTGTTTTTGGGTGGATGACCATCCTTGCAGCGAAGCAGCCATCCTCCAAGTTAGAATTATTCGGTGTTCTTTCTTTGCCTATAAGCTTTGCGCCATTCGAATCTTTAGTCTTCACATCCATTATTGCACCACAGGCAAGTTTTATAGGACATCTTGCTGGCATCTTAGTAGGATATTTAATAGCGTGGGGCGTGATTCAGGGGATGAGCAATTACTGGGCAATCACAATAATTCTCTGGCTTTTACTTCTGTTCTTGTACAGTATTCATCAGACATCTTATCATTTGCCTTTTCTACACATTGAGCCGGTTGCAAACTCTTGCTTACCAGCTGTAGGATCAGCTCCTCTGAATATTGAAGGTGCAAGACATGTGAGTACTATTCCTTGGACTGGAAGCCAGTTGGTGTGATTGCCCCGTGGTGGCTCAACTTTTGTGACACTGCTTGACATCATTGAATGGACCCAGGTAGCTTTTGTTCATTGTAAGGTCCATTTGTATAATTGCATTTGAAAATTGAAATGCTTTTGCCTTTCTATTAACTATTGTTTCGTTTCAACACTTTGTGATGTCTTAATAATTTTCAATTTATGTTCTCCACTTGCAACTTTCTAGTAGATTGATGGTTGAATATTCTTGCAATATGTCTCTTTTGCATCATGCTAAATGGTGAAAACTCTTGAATGGATTATATATATTTTTTTCCCTACATGAACGAATACTTGAAGAAAAGAAGCAAGGGATGCTGAGTTCTCTATAGAGGCAAATTAATGTCATGCAACAACTACCTGTCGGTTTGAACAATGTCAATAATTAGCTATGTCAAAAGGTTTTCATTTGGCGTAGTAGTTGAGCCAGATTCACCGATTTTGACAAGTCACGGGGGCCATGTAAAGAGAATCTTGGCCCAATTTCTTAGCATTCAATGCAACAAAAAGAATGTGCGCTTGCTTATCCGACTTGATCTGTACTTTGAATGCATCATATTATAATATTTTGGAGCATAACTTTGGAAAATCACAATGTGAGCCAATGAAGGGGGGCAAGTTTGGGAGAATTCCAAGATGAAAATACTCATTTGTTATTGAAAGGTATATCGATTACAATGCTTCTGTTAGTCGTCATGGACATGAGTTGTGGAAACCCTTGCAGTTTTCAGTTCCTTTACTTGACATAGTTTTTCAAATAATTTTAAATCTATGGTGATGTTATCATTGGCTGTTTGGCTACGTGGAAGAATTTCTTGATATACTTCTACAACTAGTGTTAAACTTATGGTGACATTATTATTGGGTATTTGGCTAGAGTGAAGACATATTTGATAAGGTGGGAGGCTGAGTCTTAGCACCTTACAAATTCAAACTAGTTAGATTTACCAGACGAGATCAAGGCTTATCCTATGGTTCATGTTAGTCTCTGAAGATGAGTTGACATGAGGGAGATTACCTTGGTTCTGGTAAAGGTCTAGATTCGTTTGAAGACCTATTAGAAAGAATTTTTTTAGAATCCAAAATGATACTTGATATGAGAACCAAATGATTTCGTAATCAGGAGTTTATTGAGGACAAGGGAGGAAGTATGTCGTGGCCCTAACAGGAGTTTGGACCGTTAGGGGGTGCCTTGCATGGTTGCATTGAACCGCGGTTTGAACCGCCTTTCACGGTTCGAACCATCGAATCGTTCGGAGCCGGTTCAAACCGTCTGAGGCCCTAAAACGCGATTTCTAGAATCCGATTCTCGAACATTGAGAGAGAGAGAGAGAGAGAGAGAGAGAGAGAGAGAGAGAGAGAGAGAGAGAGAGAGAGAGAGAGAGAGAGAGAGAGAGTGTGTGCACTGTGTGTGCATTTGCCATTGAGATTGTGTGTGTGTGCTCAGTGCTGTGTGTAAGAGAGAGAGAAAGAAAATGGTGTGATATTGTGGCTGTGTGTGTGTGTGTGTATGTGTGTGTGTGAGTCTTGAGATTGTGTGTGTGTGTCTTTTGATGTGTACAATGTGTGAGTGAATATGTGATTGTGTGTGTGTGTGTGTGAGAGAGAGAGAGAGAGAGAGAGAGAGAGAGAGAGAGAGAGAGAGAGAGAGAGAGAGAGAGAGAGAGAGAGAGAGAGAGAGTATGATATTGTGTGTGTGACATGTGTGCACTGTGTGTGTGTGAGTTTTGAGATGTGTGCACTGTGAATTTGTGTGAGCACTGAGATTGTGTGTGTGTGTGTGGTGTGTGTCAGTGTGCGTGCACTGTGGGATATTTTGTGTGTGTGGGGCCTTGGCATTGTGAGAGGGGTGTGGGACCTAGGTAGCTACTTAGTTAGAAGTTAGAACTTAGGAGTTAGTCCGAGTTAGTAGTTACTAGAGTCTAGTTAGAACTTAGAACTTAGAGAGAGAGAGAGAGAGAGAGAGAGAGAGAGAGAGAGAGAGAGAGAGAGAGAGAGAGAGAGAGAGAGAGAGAGCCACCATGCCGAGGGATAGGGAGCCCTTGTGGGATTACATCACCATCGTTGCGACCTATGGCACATCGGGCATGAAGAGATGGACTTGCAGATACTGTCACCAGTCTTACACTGGAGGGCCCACACACATCAGGGCACATTTGTTACTTTTGAGGGGGTACGAGATTGCCCCTGGCATGCATGCTTCTGACACGCTACTCACTCCTGTCGCATCGGAGGAGGTTGGCCCAGTCCGAGAGGTAAACATTCAACTCTAAGACTCTTACACTGCAAACATTAATCAAGTTTTAAATTTTAACTCACATGGTACATCAAGTCTGAAGTTTTAATTTCATTGATCATCTAATTTCTAAATTGTATTGTAATTTCAAAATTGTCTTTTTTGGCAGATCGAGATGCAGTCACGACGACACAGCCAGAGGCCACCACATCACGTCCCCTAGTTGCCATCCGCTCACCCTCGCTTCCCATGGCTTAGAGGACAGAGCTGGAGATGAGGCAGGGCCTAGTACCCGGCCTGAACCGCCTTTTGGTGCAGGATCCTCGACACCACCTCGAGCCATGACCATACCGGCACCACATCATCCACCTGAGAGAGGGAGAGGTAGACGGAGCCGCACTACACAGATGGAGGGTAGGGAGTACTATGTGTCCAGCTTCGCTCCCAGAGCCAGAGGTTGTCATTCGATAGTGTTTCTACACCTGTGATTTGCCATTTCATCTGGCTAGGACCTCGACATGGAGGAGGGCGATGAGTGCAGTGAGTGCGATTAGGCAGGTGTGGTCGGGGCAGGTGTGGCTGGGGCCATCTTGTGAGCACCTGAGGACGAAGGGAGTTCTTGATGAGTGGGCTTCTGTTGACTATAAGCTAGAGCCTCTTAGAAAGGCATGGGCCCAGTACATACTACTATCCTTTTAAATTTATGCATTGTAAACTTTAAAGACTTTATGATGATTGATCTGAGATCATTGATATGTATTATGTATTATGTAGTAATAAGTATGTACATTGTAATTTGTACATTAAGTTTTCATACATTGTGCCATGTGGTGGCATTGCACATGCCACAATGCATACTTATTATTTGTTAATTGCAGCTAGCTATTTATGTTTGATCATGAATTATGAATCATGATTGTAATTTGTCAATATTCAAATGATCATTTATCATTGAAATTTGCCATGAAATTTGAATTACAATTTACGATCTATCCTCTCGGATCTATCATCTTGTTTTGTCGCCTGTAAGTTGTGCAACACTGTAACAGTGCACTGTGAGTTGTGACTTGTCACCTGTGAACTTTCAACTAGGTATGGTTGCACCATCATATCTGATGGTTAGAGCGATACGAGGAAGCGTCGCGTATTGAATATCCTGGTGTCTTCGTGCATGGGGACGATGTTTCTCAGATCCATTGACACCTCTGGGGAGGCAGTCACGGGCGAGTACATATTCTCACATATTCGAGCTGTCATTGAGGAGGTCGGACCACAACACGTTGTACAAGTATATATATATTATACTTATTACAATTTACGGTTTACCTATAATATTAAATGGTAATTTGTAAATGTCAATGTTGAATGTTCATTATTCAATGGCGATTGATTAACAATGGATTATGGTTCACTAAGCAATTGCCAATGAGCACTTGAATTCGGAATTCTAAAGTCATGCACATTGCATTGTATGGTTGTGCAGGCGGTCACAGATAATGCGTCAAACTGCGTCTCCATGGGTAGGCTCGTTAACTTGTTGGTCGAGGATGTGGCCTTCCATGGATTGCGGAGGTGGTGCGTACTTTGCACGGTTCTTGGTGAGACTTGTCACCAAAAAGCCTAGGGTCCTAGTCATGTTCAGGAGACAATCCACCTTGGATGTCTTGAGACCTGCCCCCACCAGGTATGCAAGTTGCAACTCAAATTTGAATGCGCTACTGTAGGCTGTTGGTAAGTATTTACTGTTTAGTTAGTAGTAGTAAATATTTCATGCATGTGCCATGTATTGTGTTGTCAGAAGTTAGAAGTTAGAACTTGTCACTTGTGCCCTATGCAGATTTGCATTTATGTTCCTGGTCCTGGAACGACTGTTGAAAGTTCATCAGGGCTTGAGGCAGATGGTTGTTGCCGTTGACTGGGCGCAGTGGGGGCCGTCACAGGAGCCCAAGAGTAAGAGATTTGAGCGGACTGTTATGTATTCACCATTTTGGGATGAGGCTCGATCCATTGTGGTGGGCCTACAGCCCATCTACACTGTCCTGCTTACAGATCGAGAGGGCTGCACATTGGGCCACTTGTACGAGTTCATGGACAGGCTGGGCAAGCAGTTGAGGCTTTGCACGACCATTAGCCCTGAGAAGTATATTAAGATTCAAATTTCAAATGTAGTATGTAGACAGTATAGTATGTACTATCATGTACTATATAGTATAATTATTAATGTGTCCTCAATCTTGATTCTTGTAGGCTTGTGGAGGTCCAGCTCCTTGGTTGAGCAGGTGGGAGTCGTTTCATAGGCCCCTGCATGCCATGGCCCACATATGCCATCCACTTTGGAGGAATGAGGAGTAGTTCACAGATTGGGAGTTCAGGGATGGCTGGAATGCCTATATCTCTCGAGTTTATCCTGATGTACGCGAGCAGGATAATTTGTTGGATGAGCTTCAGATTTTCAGGCAGGAGACCTTGGAGTTCGCCACTGGGCCGACACTTTTGAGAGAGGGTAATAAGCTGACCATGGTCCATTACAGTTTAAACTTGTTACTTCACATTTTATTACACAGTTAGTCAATCATATTGTAACTTGTTGGAACTTGGTTGCAACTTGTAACTTGCCAGTAGTAAGTACTAACTGCCCCTTGAACTGTGATTCAGGCCAGCTACGTTCTGTGTCATGGTGGTCGAAGTTTGGGGTTGATGTCCCCAAATTGCTTCGCCTTGCCATCAGGATTCTCTCACAGGACTGCACTGCAGTCGCTTGTGAGAGGAACTGGAGTGTCCATTCCATGATTCACACGAAAATGAGGAATCGACTATCATTAGCACAGTTGGAGAGGTTGGTGTACGTACACGCCAACCTGAGACTTTTGGGTAGACTCCAGACCATCGCAGAGCCTATCCAGGTAACTTGTAAGCCATAAATTATAATTTCTAAATTCTAACATGTGATTCATCATCCTAGGTGGCAGGACCCAGTTGGCAGTTAATAGATATTAAATAGATCATACTACATACTACATAGTAGATACTAGACTGTAGCTAAATTTTAACTCTTGTCGGGACTCGGCCCTCCAAATTTTGTCTTGATTTCAATGTGCATTGTGACATGTGTGTAGGTTAATCCCGATCTGATCGATGTAGCAAAGGTTCCAGAGTTGCCACCAAGAGACCAGTCAGAAGAGGACGTGTACACATTCCTCCATGAGGAAGCCATGCAGAGTGCAGGTGAGAAATTAGGATGGTCTATGGTCTTGAATTAAATTTTCGAAGTTCGAACTAATTATCGTAATTTACTAATTTGCAGACAATAACATGTTTGTCCCTCTTTGTGTGCACTGTGCAGGGCCTGTCATTCGAGCAGAGCGTAGGAGGAGGGCAGGAGAGGGTAGCAGCTCCCGTGCTCACAGCCCCAAGGACGAGTCTGAGTCTGAGTTTGAGGCATCGTCAGGGTCAGAGTCTTCAGAGGAGGAGTATGAGGATGAGAAGTCTGAGGAGGGCAGGGATGAGGATGAGGGGCGTCATGCCTCTGCCTCTGATGAGGATTTCGCAGTTGAGCCTACCACTCGAGAGGCCACAACAGACTCCACAGCACCAACGAGTGGGAGGAGACTCAGGCGTAGGAGAGCTTAAAGTGCTCACTGCTCAGTGCTCATTGATGATTGTACCTTAGATCATTGTAGTTACTAGTGTGTAGATGTTCATGTCCCTAGATGAGCATTGACTTTTGAGCTGTTTACAGTGTAGTATGTACACATCATGATGTCAATAATCAGATATGGAACATCAAGCATTCACCATAAACAATCACCACAAGAAGGCGGAAGAAGAACACGCACAATCACACTATCACACTAACTCATACATAGTGTAAAATGTACAAATAAACCCTGAACCCCTGATAGAGAGAGAAAACCTACGAGTAGACTAATAGACTAGCCTACGGCTAATGACAGCTGGTCACAGCTATCAACATTAATGTACCTCGTGAACAGTAACAATGAAGTTTATCATTGATTTCTAACACTCCCTCAATGATAAAAATACATTCTTCTATTCCTAATAGAGTACGAAACCTCTCAAATTTACATCTACCTAATGACTTAGTAAAAATATCTGCCATTTGATCTTCAGATTTACAAAAAGCAAGATCAATGGCTCCATCAAGAATTTTCTCTCGAATAAAATGGTAGTGTATTTCGATGTGCTTGGTTCGAACATGTAAAATTGGATTTTTGGCAAGGTGAATACAACTTTGATTATCGCAAGATATAGTAGTCGCATCCACCTGTAGTTGACCTAAATCCACAAGCAATCTTCGTAACCATGCCGCTTCTTGTGTAGCATTGCTGAGTGCTTGATATTCAGCTTCCGTCGATGATAAGGCTAATGTAGGTTGCTTTTTGCTACTCCTTGAAATTGTAGCTATACCATAACTGACTGTATGACCACCAGTAGATCTTCTATCATCAACATTACCTGCCCAATCGACATTTGTATAACCTACCAACATTGGCGCTTCAGGCTGAATTCAATGTCCCTCGAATGTATCTGAGAACACGTTTAGCAGATTTCTAGTGTGCTTGACTAGGATCTTGCATAAATTGACTAACAACACCAACATCATAAAAAATATCAGGTCGTGTGTCAAATAAATCAAATTACCCACCAACTGGCTATACAAATAAGCATCCGCTTTCTCAGATTCATCATATGTAGTAAGCTTCATGTTGACATCCATAGGTGTGCTCAAAGACTTACAATCCTGCATATTGAACTTATAAAGCAAATCTCGTGCATATTTGCTGTGTGTAAGAAAGACCATATTTTCTTTTTGCCATACTTCAATGCCAAGACAATAGTGCATCAATCCTAGATCACTCATGTCAAAAGCATTGGAAAGATCTGATTTTATTTCATTAATTAAGCTCTCATTACTTCTTGTAATAATCAAATCATCCAAGTACAACACAATCAACACTATATCTGAATTTTGCTTTAGAATGTAAAGATTAGGATCAACATCACTCTTTACCATTCCCCTTTGTTTGAAGTGTTCATCAATGCAAGAGTACCACGCCCGTGGTGCTTGCTTCAATCCATAAATGGCTTTGTTGAGCTTACAAACGAGATGCTCTCTCTCTGGCTCAACAAATCCTTGAGGTTGTACTAAGTACACCTCTTCATCCAGCACTCCATTAAGAAAAGCAGATTTAACGTCCATTTGCTGGATCTTCCAATCATAGAAAACAGAAATAGCAATGATAGAACGTATAGTTACCATCTTAGCTACGGGTGCGAAGGTTTTCTCAAAATCAATACCTTCTTGCTGCTCAAATCCTCTCGCAACCAACCGTGCTTTGTACTTGTTGAGTTGCCCATCAGCTCCATATTTGATCTTGTATATCCATTTGCAAGTGATAGGCGTCTTACCATTAGGTAGCTCAACCAAGTTCCACGTCCTATTTTTCGATATAGCTTCCATTTCTGTTTCCATAGCTTCACACCACTCCTTGTGCTCCTTTGCTTTATCAAAAGTTTTTGGTTCTTAAGCCTTGCGCACAGAACCCATTAGGGCTAGATTCATTTCTAACCTTGCAAGAGAATTTCTACTTGATCTTCTAAGCTCTCCCTGCTCACTTGATTCAAGAGTATCTCCCTTATTAGCATCACTTGTTACTGACAAGTACCGCTTAGGCACTCTCCTAGGAGTCTCATTATTAACCCTGTCTTTTTCCATTGGCTCTTCCATATCGACACCAACTTCTTCCTTCACTTGCACTTTAGCTTTATCATCAAAAGGATCAATTGTCAATTTTATTTGGTCATTTTGACCCATCTCATCAAAAGTAGCATCTTTGGAAATCACGATCTTTTGTGCATCTGTGTCATACATCCTGTATGTCTTGACTCTTTCATCATATCCAAGTAAAATACACTTAACAGCTTTTGCATTCAGCTTCTTTCGTTTTTCATCAAGTACATGAGCGTAAGCATCACAACTAAATATTCGTAAATGAGAAACATTAGGTTTCTTTCTAGTAAAAGCTTCGTAAGGTCCACGGACTTCGTAGGACACCGATTCAAGATATGAGTAGATGTGTTGCATGCTTCGGTGTAGTGGTTTGTCTCTTGATCCCCTGATCCTTGCAAAAATTTATAAACTCTGTTGAAAAATACTCACCGCCACCATATGATATGAGGGTCTTAATATAACAACCTGTTTGTTTTTCAACTAGAGCCTTGAACTCTCTAAACTTGGCAAAAGCATTAGATTTCTTGCTTATGAAATAAATCCAGATATGTCTACTATAGTCATCAATGAATGTGAAGAAATAGTAACAACCACTAATGGACCTAGTTTGTATTGGTCTACACAGTTCACTATGAACAAGATCAAGAATGCCATTGGCTCTTCTTGCTCCATCTTTGGGAAATCTCTCTCTATGCTGTTTTTTCAAAATGCAACCCTCACAAATTTTTCCTTCAAAAGAGATATCAGGCAATCCAACAACTAGATTACCTCTTTTCAGGATTTGCAAGCTTTGAGCACTGATATGACCAAACTTTTGATGCCAAAGATCACTTCGACTATCAACAATGCTTACCATAGCTTGAGTAAAAGATCTCGCGTTCAATTTGTAGAGTCAATTCCCGTTGACTCTAGCTCCTGTAGCAATCACTTTGTAGTGATTTTTGATGTCTTTGACAAGATATTTCTCACTGTCAAACTCAACCTTGAGTTGTTGATCAGCCATCGTCCCAACAGATAGTAGATTGTTAGCTAAGCCAGGTACATATTGCACATTGCTTATCTGCTTTATTTTCCCGTTGGCTAACTTCACTGGTACCACTCCAACTCCTTTAACAGATAGCAATGTGCCATAAGCTTGTCCAACTTCATCACCATTGTCAGTTTCTTTGAGTTCTGAAAACCACTCTTTCCTTGAAGTCATGTGCTTGGATGCACCACTATCAATGTACCAGGTATCCTTGGCTTCATCACTTGTCATTAATGCTGTAATGAACAATTTTGAACTCTCACCTGTATCATCTTCAAATTGATCATCATCGTATTGATGTCCATCTCCTTCTGTTTCTTGAAGCATTCACGCTCCCAGTGGCCAGGTTTGTTGCAGTACCTACAATTTCCAAGTTTATTTTGTCTTGAATAGCCGTGTCCTTGACCTCGGCCCTGATTCCAATTGCCTCGATTCGGACTATCATTGACTTGCTCATGAAATTGTTGAAATGATCCCCGACTTGAGTTTCCTCCTCTCAATTGATACCTTCCACAACCAAATCTTCCACCTCGTCCTCTAACTGCAAGAGCTTGATCATAGCTCCTATTACGATGATTCAAGTTCTCTGGACGTTGCTCTTCTTACAAAAGCAATCCACCTAGTTCTTCATAGGTTGGAAGATTTTCTCTTGTGACTATACTCGTCACAAACATCTGATGTAACTCACTCAGACTATTCAATGTCAATTGCACAATTTCACGATTTTGTAATCGCTCTCCAACTGTTGCTAATTGGTCACGGATCTCTTTGATCTTCAGTATGTGATCGACAATAGTTGCAACATCATCCATCCGCAATGTATGCAACTTCGTCTTCAAAAATAGTATTCAAGATGTATTTGTCGTTTCAAACAATGCCTTCAATGTATCCCACGTTTCTTTTGGTCATTTTGAATCTAAAATATAGGGAATAATTGCATCTCTAATTGATAAGTTGATGACATTCTGGGCTTTCCGTTTTCTCCTATCAAATGCCCGTTGATCTTCTTCAATCACTGGCCTTGTCTCTTCACCTGTCACGATCTCCCATAGCTCTTTTTCCATCAAAATGTTCTTCAGTTTGAATTTTCAAACTGCATAGTTGCCGGCACCTTCCAATTTGCTTGACTCATTAAGGACACTCTCGTTTAGAGTTGTTATTATTGGATAGATGAGTCTGGATCACAAAATTTATCACACCACAGAACTGTAAATTTTTGGTTGGACACCTGATATCGGTACGACGCGCGGGTGCACGATTGTTCGAGATTCTCTTTAGCTCGCGCGCGTGGATCCGATATTGGTACGGATATGCGATATCGATATGATGCGTGGATGGAGGACTGCTCTGGATTTTCTTTACCTCTGGCGTGTCGCTCCGATATTGGTACTGATATGTGATATTGGTATGATGCGCGGATGTACGACTGCTCTTGGTTTTCTTTACCTCTGGCGCGTCAATCCAATATTGGTATGAAGAAGATGAAAAGTAGAGAGAATATAAAAACTTTCAGAGGGAATATTCTAGACTCCTCACTTCGGCAAAATGAATGTGTGATCGTTCAAAAGATAGTAATGTGAAAAGTATGAAGCCTCCTAACTCTGAATGGTAGTACTAGACACTGTCTAGTGTGATTTGCGGTACTCCAAACAGACAAATGAGAGATTTCTTGGCAAACCTCTCACACAAATAGCACTTTTCACAACAACTAGGAAGTATTGTAAAAATCTTCCTCACTCAACAAATTTTAAATCTGTCTGATGCTGCCTTTGGGACTGTGCTTTTCACAACAACTAGGAAGTATTGTAAAAATCTCCCCACTGATGATTTTGAGCTCCAAATCTTCAAACTACACCAAAGAAGGATTTCTTCCAGCCGTTTTTGTCTCTTCAAGCTTTCACCTCCCATGAAGGACTTTCTCACTTCGTCGCGGAGCCTGTGACAAGTTGTATCCACTGATCAGGCGTGCAGGACTATCGCTGCTTTGATACCATGTCAATAATCAGATATGAAACATCAAACATTCACCATAAACAATCACCACAAGAAGGCGGAAGAAGAACACGCACAATCACACTATCACACTAACTCACAAAATGTAAAATGTACAAATAAACTCGAACCCCTGATAGAGAGAGAAAACCTACGAGTAGACTAATAGACTAGCCTACGGCTAATCACATCTGGTCACAGCTATCAACATTAATGTACCTCGTGAACAATATCAATGAAGTTTATCATTGATTTCTAACACATGATTTATCATCAGACACATCGCGCATTACATTGGTGACCGGACTCATGAGGCACCTGGCACATGTATTTACTATTATGTTATGATTCATGAATCATGATATATGATGGATTCTAGAATCTAGTTTGAAGTTTGAAGTTTGAAGTTTCTGATTTTTGAAATTAAGTTTTAACTGTAGTATGTACTATGTAGTCTGTTTAATGTTAGTCGATTATCTAATTACTAATGGTTAAAGCCTTAAAAGTTTAAAGTTTAAACTTTAAAGTTTTACAATTTTGATTTTGGTATTTAAATTGTAATGTATTATGTTAGAAGTTACTAGTTAGAACTTAGTAGTTACATATGTCATATAGATAATAGAATGTTCAATGTTAAAGCTTCACTGTTGAATGATGAATGATGATGACAGATGTAAGATAAATCTAAGTTTCTAACCTAAATTGTTTTGGCTTCTCAAACATTGTCATAACCTTCTTGTTTTATTCTTTTCTCCGATCTCGACATTGCAATTTGCAAATAAGTTTGAACTTCAACTTTCAAGTTTCAACTTTGAAACAAAATTAGAATTTACAATCTAAAGTCCTCGTACCTACGTAGTACGATCCCGGTTCTAGACTCTAGACTCTACCTAGCTAGTAGCTGCAGCTTGCCATTATCCATATCAGTGATCACTGTAGTCTACATCAGACTAGTAAGTGGACCGTGGTCATTAGTTAGTAGTTAGAACTTAGAAGTTAGTACTAAGTTGTCAGTGGTCACTAATAACTATAATCTATTATCAGGATTTAGCTTAAGCCTTTGAGCTCAAATTTCAGTTATACTCCAGGCTCCTAATTTCTAAACCCTGAGTTCCAACTCGTTACAACTTACTCCACACTTGTCACTCACAGTCCTGAGTCTCCTTAGCAAGCAGTTGCCAGTGAGCACTTAGCAGATCCTTGTACCTAGGTAGTAGGGGGCCGGGGCCAAGATATGGTTACAAGTTAGTAGTTACAACTTACAACTTTGAACTTTCAAGTGCCAACTTATTGTAGTTCTCTTAAACTTGGGTCATAATGTCATTCTAATTTCTGTTTTGATACGACAGGTCACAAGAGATCTGATTATCCTGAATTCTGATATCTGTAAATTTAGAGGAAGATTGAAATTGTCTAGCTATTAAAATTCAAGTATCTGTAGTATTAGTGAATATTTGACTTTTTTTTGAAGAATTGGAAAAAATAAAAATTCGAACAGTTTTTCAAATTCGAACCTGGCTTGGCAGTTCGAACCTCAAAGAATCGGTTCGAACCGACCGGTTCGAATCGACCTGTTCGAATCAGGATGCAACCTTGGTGCCTTGGACATTGGGGTTGGGGGCTGGACCTAACCTGAATAATAGTGGAATTTGACCATGTGACCACTTGCATGCGATATTAGTATGTGTTGCATTCTAGTATGTGCTTGAATGTACATGCACTATGCTTTTGCATGGGTCTTAGCTGCTATGGGTTAGGGGTTCCTACATCCAGTGGACATGCATGGGAGATTGGCATGATCTGATAGAGGGCTTTCATGTGGATTCTGTGCATGGGCAGGTGGGATGGACTCTACGCTCTATATATACTCTCACTCGTGTCTATGTGGGTCATGGAGAGTCTTGCGGCAGTTATTGTTATGGCCATTGGCAAACACAGGGATACTTGTGACTCGTTAGTCCCTAGGGGGTCCCGGCAGGGTGACACTCAGCCCCGTAGTTCGGGATAGTAACTCTTCAAGACTAGGATCTAGTGGTCTTGGTCTATATTCATAGGGAGTGCCACTAAGTGGAGGGCACCCTTAGTTGCTAAGGGTGGGCCCCTAAAGCTAGGTAGGACCTCTGTGCCACATGTTCAGTATGCATGAGGGCATCCACATGTACAATGTAACTGTGCATGTGAGAGGAGTGCATGGCGCTGGTCCTATATGGTGGCTTGTGAATGTAGAGCCAAGTACAGGATAATGGGTGGAGATCCAGAGTTACTCTTCATCTTTGGTGGGTTCTCTCTCCATAGTTCCTAATAGTGGTATCAGAGCATCGTGGATCCTGGCCTGGTGGGTCAGTGCTTTTTCTCCCTCTCCTCTCCAATGAGATTGGCTGTCTCCACGCTCCTCCTCCTCCAGCGCTACCTTCTGTCTCCACGCTCCTTCTCTAGCGCTACCTTCTGTCTCCATTGCTCCTCCTAGCACTATCAAGAGGGCAGTTGATAATCGGACATGAGTGAATTCTAGTGGTGGATGCCCAGGTGTACAACACTATCTATC
Organism: Diphasiastrum complanatum; assembly: GCA_029204225.1. Taxonomy (NCBI): domain Eukaryota; kingdom Viridiplantae; phylum Streptophyta; class Lycopodiopsida; order Lycopodiales; family Lycopodiaceae; genus Diphasiastrum; species Diphasiastrum complanatum. The sequence continues at coordinate 37,788,240 of CM055102.1, read as the reverse complement.
CAAAAAGGAGCATCCATCACCAGGAAAAAATCAGATTTCAATAAAATCAGATTGTTAGAGGGCGCCAGTACCTGTTTTTCGAAATTTGTCAGTAGACAATCCGAAAGTGATCAGATTTGGATCAGATTTTGAGGAGAGGACCTGCAGACTACTCGCTGGAGGGTGCAACAGATTTCACTATGGAAACTATTATACTTTTTCAGATATTCACGTTTCAAGTTAGATTTTTGATTTTCTGGCCAAAATCGACTTTCTGGAGTTGAAGACACTACAAATTCCTACGATGGCAGATTTTCCAAAAGTTGGACTTGGGCAAGCTAATATACAGTAGGGCGCTCTAGGAGGAACAAATCCCTCAGAGATTGGTGGCCAGAAGCGTTGTTGGTGATCATTTGAAGTTTGATCAAAATTCCTAATTTTTCGGAAAAAAGTCAAAAATTGTCAGATCAAATTTGCATGATGTGACGGCCCAACCACCTGCATTTCCAAACCAGAGAAGCTTTCTCTCTCTTGCTTTTGTTTTGCATGTCAATGCATGTTGCAATACACTTCTTGCATGTGCTAGTAAATCGATTTTTTGGGCGTAATTAAACGTTGTTGTCTCTGTTCTATTGCGCATGCGTAATTCTATAGACATGAGTCATACTCCTGTAGACGAACTTGAAGAAAATGAAACCGATAGAAACTGGGAAGATTGGGAAACCTGTTGCATGGGAAACCATCCTCTCACCCAATATATCGCCAGTTATCGGGATGCTACCATGAAATTATCGACTTAGATGATTATAATCAGGTAAGGGGATTCATTCGGGGTTTGCAAGCCGAGTACCAAAAGTATCTTCGGCCTTTGAAGCCTAAAACATTGGAAACTGCTATCACACTAGCTCGGACTTATGATGACATAGTTCGCCCAAAAGGTAAAAGAGTAGCAGAAGATACCCGACCTGAGTCCTCCAAGCATGGAGAGAAGAGAAAAATTCCGACATCTAATTCTTCGAACAAAAAGAGGTATAGATTGTCGAGAAGTGACATAGAAAAGGACAATGATGAATCCTACCTCTTTGGCTAGTTCGGTGTATTTTTAAAAAAATTGTATAGTTTCTTGATCTTTTGCTATTTTTTAAATCTCTTTCTTTCACCATGCTAAGTTGATGTTCATGAATGGTTTAGATGTTAGGATGCTTTGATTGGCACATGACATTTTCAAATTTTTTTCATGCACACTTCAATCAGATTCTATTTTCCATATGTCAAGACATTTCAAGTATGTTGCAACAATAACCTAACATGAGCGTATACATATCTACTAAAAAAAAATTGTGGTGCACCGTGATCAATGGATGTGGAAATATATTTGAAGTTTGGGAGAACCGAGACTATGAAATTGATTTTCAATTCTCTTCTTTGAAAGTATGATCATTATGGTGATGTATGTGATTTATTTATGCATATACTTCTTGGAGAATGTCCAAAACAAGATGAGTCAATTCAACTTGTCATTTTATATGTGAGCCTAGTTTTAAAGTGAATGAGCATAAAGTAGCTTTCATCATTGTAGGGGAGTCATATCTACAACAATCAATGCGACAATCACCATGCTTGGATTTTTGATTGTCAAGCAAGAATGCTATGAACTTATGAAGGTTTTTAAATTTGGTCGATGACCTTTGAGGCTTTTTCATATATCAATAATCGCTTAACAATAGCCTACATACAACATTCACAATAGAAGAGAAGAAGCCAGAACAGTTAGACCATCGTTATTTTCAAAAAATCACAAGTACAATATTAGATATTTAGGGATTTAGTAATTAACTTACAACCTAGTCTACAATAGAGCTAGCAAATGAAAAATGAAGAGAATTTTGACACTAAAACACACACACACACACACAGACACTCTCGCCACTCTCTCTCTCTCTCTCTCTCTCTCTCTCTCTCTCTCTCTCTCTCTCTCTCTCTCTCTCAATGAAAAAATTGCACTCTTCTATGCCTAATTGAGTGGAAAAAATTTCAACTTTATTTCTACTTAATAACTTTGTAAACATATCAGCCACATGAATATATATAGCAAAGTAGAAGCAATATATGAAAACAAAGGAAGCAACATGAATATCCCTTTACACATTCTATTATGTTCACAAAATGAAATGATATACAACGAAAAATGTGAGGTCCAAAGTGGGATTGTGAAATAAAGTCAAAATTATCAAAATTGTCCAACTTTTTTTTTTATGATTTTTTTGACATAGAGATGCTTGACGACATTCATGAGCCAACGATTATACAAATAATACACCACCGTATAAAATTTAATGCATCAAATACATTTACTCACTACTTATAAAACTCCCCCTTAGTGATTAATTTGTTTTCACGAATTAACATGATGTCTCTAAACTTCTCAAATTTGCCTCTTCCTAGAAGCTTAGAGAGTATATCAACAATTTGCTCTTCTATAGAGCAATAGACAAGATCAACCTCTTTACTTTCTCATGTACGAAGTGATACTACATCTCAATGTGCTTAGTTATAGCATGAAATCATGAAATATAGGATTTCTAGCGATATGAATGCAGTACTATCAAAATACACAATAGTAAGACGGTCATGCTTCAAATATAACTTTGCAAACAAATGTCGAAGCCAAATGCATTTGCATACATGAAATTTTGTAGCCATATACTCTGCTTCTAAAGATGACAATGCAACAGTAGCTTGTTTTTTTTTTCTTTTTCCAAAAAATAATATTGGTCCCCAACATGAATGCATATCCAAAAATAGATCTTTTATTTTCAACATCTGAAGCCCAATCTAAGTTACAATAACCTTGAAGAATAACACATATATTTCAAGCCAAATTTGAAGGTGCCTTTCACATACCTCAAGATGTGTTTAGCAGTCTTCAACCAATGTGAAACTCCAGAGTTAGCCATAAATTGACTCACAATGCCAACAACATGAGCAATGTCGACCTAGTAATTATGAAATAAATCAAGGAGCCAACAAGTTGACAAAATAGAGTAGAACATACCTTTTCTTCATCAAAAAAAGAAGACCGTTTCATATTAGCCTCCATTGGTGTAGATACAAGCTTGCAATCCAACATGTCGAATCTCTCCAATAAGCTGTATGCATACTTAGATTGACAAAGCAAGTAAGAGTCATGTGTGTTCCAAACCTCAATTTCCAAGCAATAATGCAATTCACCAAGGTCTTTCATTTCAAATTCTTCAGTAAGCCTCCTCTTTACCTTGTCGATAAGCTTGGCACAACTTCTTGTGATGATTAAACCATCTCTAGGAACACCATATGATTATCTCTCTTGAAAATACAAAGATTTGGATCACTTTCACTATGAACAGACTGCTACAACAATAAAAATTCATCCATTCTGGAATACTATGCACAAGAAGCTTGCTTAAGGCCATAAAATGCCTTTTCCAACCTGCATACATGCTTCTTCATTAGAGGAGTTTCAAATGTTAGAAAGACCTTATAAGGAATGCCATGTAGGATAATGAACAAATATAAAAAAAAACAATATTGTTTATTTGCTTGTCCACACCACTCCCAAGGCCTCCCTAACTCCCAATGCTCTAACCATAAAGTCTACAATGACGACTAAAAAATTTGATATGTTCACAGTTTAGCTTATCTAAATTCGAATATGCATTCCCTCCAATGGTTAAGATGAGCGCAATTTTCGCATTGAGAAATATGAGCGCCATTTGCAAATTTGAATTAGGAAGAAAGTGAAACTATGCAATTGATGTTACAGAATTGGTGATATCGTTCCAAATAAGTACATATTTGCTTATTACATTTGAATTTGTTTTGAAAAATTTGTTCAGATTTCCTTGTGATTGGCAAATCTAGCTTGATCAAAAATCATGTAAAATGTACATAAGTGAGTCCCACACGTGTGAGGCCATGGAGACACATGAAAAACCTACCGTAGTGTAGGTTAGATCAATTCTAAAGAGTAGGTCAAGTCAATTTGGTAGTTATTCCTAGCTTGTAGGACCTAAATCCTAGATTTGTGGTGGAGATTGACCAACTAGCCACCTACTTGGCATGACTCTAGGAATGAGGCCAAGTTGGCAAATTAGGGCAAGAAAGCCAAGTTAACTTCTTTTTTACATGTTGGAAATTCACCTAACTTTACAAAGAAAGAGGCTTTTGTATGTAGCAGACTCTCCATAGTAAATACTTAGATTATTTTTGAGAGCTCATTAGCAAGACTCGAGTTTCTACTCTATGCACTTGTTGTTTTTTGGATCCAAGCAAGAGCAAAGTCATTTGTACTTTGTTTTCAGTCTACATGTCATACTATGTACTGTTCCACATGTGTATGGGCTGTACTTTGTGTTTAATTAATGATTGAGTGTTGCTCGTGATTGATAGATGCTAATTTGTTGATCTAGATCTCAAAATCTACTTTCTAGTTTGCATTGTTTTTATGATGAATCAATCAATCACTCTTGTGAGGCATTAAATGAACTCATTCAAGGTCCAAAGTACTATACTTTCACATGGTATCAGAGCGAGGTACAAGAGTTAATCATTAATCTTGTGTTCTATCCCAAAATAGCAAGTTTTTGATCTAAAAAGCTAGTTTGGAGGCCAAGTAGAAATCGGATGATTGGATGGAAATTTGTGTATGAAACTTGATCAGGTCTAATTCCATACTGTTCACACGTGTGGACAAGTCTGCACCCAAAAGTAACTTCCATTTTTACTAAGATTCATAAAAAATCATAGAGGTTGATCTTGATGAGTTTTTTGATGCTAGATCTAGGAGAAAGCATCAATCATTGATTAAATTAAACATAGTATCATTAAAACAAAATTAATTGAGGCTGGAATCAAGATCTCTTAAAGTGATATACAGGTCTTGATAAACCATCATGAAGAAGATTCAAGTTTTTAGCCATTTCTTGTCCAAAATTAGTCAAAATAGACTTGATTTGATAAGTTTTTGATAGATTCTCATCTAATCTTCATTTCATCTTTGTGAGGGAGTGTAAGAACTGTGGAAAAAAGTCCATTGAGTGGGCTAGAAGTCAAATTTGAGGTAATAAAGACAAGTAAAATCTTTGTGAGTTTCTAGGTCCAAATCAAAACCAATTTTCTTGAGCATTGTTTTGTAGAATGCTTCTTAAAAAGTTCTTATGAATCAAGATCAAGGGGATCTTGCCACTTGTTTCTTTGTGAACATCAAGTGAGTTGCTAGTGAGGCAAATTTTGGATAAGAGGAGGGCCAACAAGTACATCATTAGTACAAGTCATTAGGGAGATGAGAACCATTGGTGGATTCCTTTTTGGATCTAGTGAGAGGTTAAATTTTGCAAACTACTCGATATGGAAAGTGAGGATGGATTCACTCTTAGTGCTCCAAGACCTCTTTGATATTGTCCTAGAAGAAAAGAATGAACCTCTTGAAGGACAAAAAATTGATAGATACAAGAAGAAGGCAAGACTAGCACTTCATAGCATCAAAATGAATGTTAGTGATGACCTCTTGAAGGAGGTAGCCTCTTGCACATCGACCAAGGAAGATTGGGATTCTTTAAAATCTATATATGAATCCAACAACACTTCAACAATACTTATGCTAAGAAACCAAATCTTACAAAGTATGAGAAGAAATGATGAAAGTGCACAAGAATATGTGCTTAGGATCAAGTCTCTCAACAAAGAATTAGTTTCTCTTCGAGAGAAGATTCTAGATGGTGAGTTTGTACAAGTGATCCTCAATGGCTTAGGAGATGAATTCTCCAATTTGGTTCAAAGTTTTGCCATCCAAGACACTTTGCCATCAATTGATAAGCTCCATAGTGTGCTAGTGGCTGAAGAGTGTAGGATGCTCAATGTAAAATCTAGGATGAGTTTCTTATCATTGCAAGGTGGAGATGAGAAGACAAATTTTTCATTCAAATGAAAGAAGAAAACCAAGGGATCTAAGAAGGACCAAGCAAAGGAGGCCAAGGAGGAGGATCAAGCATCAAGTTCAAAGGCAAATGACAAGTCAAAGCAAAAATGCTTCTTTTCTGGAAAGTGCATCCGAATGCTACAAGAGACAAAAAGCACAAGAGGAGGAGGACAAACAAGAAAACCTTGCACATGAGGAGGATGATGATGAAGGAGATCTATTCTTGATGGCATCTACATCCTCACCAACATGCAATGGCAATTCAAGAGACACTTGGTGGATTGATAGTGGGGCTAGCTCCCACGTGACTTGTGAAAAGAACTTTTTCTCAACTTTACACTCATTCAATGATGCTAAAAAGTTTGTCTTTATTGCAAGTGATGAAGGGTGTAGAATAGATGGTGTTGGTACCATCTCTTTGTGTCTAGAATCCTCAAAAAGTATGGATCTAGAAAATGTTCTTTTTGTACCATCAATCACCAAGAATATGCTAAGTGTTGGTCAACTTTTGAAAAGTGGTTTGGATGTCCACTTTAGAGTCTACATGTTTTCCACCAAAGAAGTTGTCAATGGTGGAAATGTGATCTTTCAAGAGTGGAAGATTTGTAAACTTGAAGAAGCACCTTTGGATCAACACCTTATTCAAATCATTGATAATTTGGAGTCAAGTCAAGCGGAGGAGCAAGCTCAAGACCCGAGGACTCCAAGAAGAACCTTGAGTAACAAGATGGAGCCATCAAGGCTCAATCATATGGATCAAGCAAGGCAAGTTGTCTTTGGCAACATTATGTATGCACTTAATAACTTAAGCGAGGTATTAAGTTGACCATACTTGCATACTTAGAATGCTTGTCGAATGATAATGCTTTAGTAAATATATCGGCTGCCATGAACTCTGTTTTGCAAAAGATAAAAATGATCTCCCTTTTGAGTACTTTGCCTTTGATGAAATGATACTTTATCTCAATGTGCTTGCTTTGGGAATGATACTTGGGATTAACAGATAAAACAAATGTACTCTGATTATGGAAGTTGCTAGTAGTTAACTAAGATTAATGTCCAATAACAGATGCTTTAACCAGATAGCTTCTTTGCAACATGTGCGATAGCAATGTCTTCGGTCTCTATCGAAGATAATTTAGTAAAATTATATTTCTTGCTATTCCAAGAGACAGGACCTTTCTTGTCAATGTCTTCAGCCCAATCTGCATTTGTAAAACCTTAAAGAAGATTAACATGATTATTCGAATTTCCACCATAATAAATGCAATAATTTTGTGTCGACTATTAATATCAAAGAACTCTAAGTAAAACGACATGTATCGGCTTAGTGTATTAACTAAATAAGCAATATTAGATCTAGTACATATTATGACATACATGAGAGAACTAATAATAGAATGATAAGGATATTGTTTTATTTTTTCTACTTTTTCGAAAAACTACAGACACTAGTCATTCGAATATTTTGAACATTTGGCTGGTTTACAGTCGGCCATTTGATATTAACAAAATAAGAATGTACATTTTTTTATTGATATAAATCACGATCTCTAAGAATCTATGTACTAAGGTAGAAATGGGCCCCTCATAAATCTGTCATATCGAATTCATTCAATGACATCTTTTAGCATTCGAATGTCATTACTAAAAAATAATGTGTTGTCAACATATAATGTAATGATAACGAAAGATAAATTTACTAATTTGCAGTAGACATTACAATCAGCTTGGTATAAAGCCTTGTTGAATAAAGAATTCATTGATTTGATGAAACCATGCACGAGATGACTGTTTAAGCCCATAGAGAGCTTTTCAAAGTTTACATATCTGATGGGTGTTTCTCTCCAACTTGTAGCCTTCGGGTTGAGACATATAAATGTCTTCTTCGATGATTCCATGTAAAAATGTTGTTTGTAAATCCATATGGTGACTCTCTAGGTCTGCCACGACTGCAAATGAAAGTAAAAGTATGGTCGACAATTGTTTGACCGCGGGTATAAGGGAAAGCTCCTCAAGATCCTGCTCACAAGACAAACACAATGGAAAACACACTATGGAGAAACTACCCAACCAAGTAGAAGCAACCAATCAACTCTAGAAGCTTCACCCCCAAGCCAAGGAACAAGAAGCATGAAAGTAGAGTGAGAGCCTGCAATGAATCAACCACAAATGTGTCTAGTAGGGCGAGTAACATGCAAACACCTCACCAAGCCCAAAAGTGATGCTACCAACAATCTTAAATGGTCTATTAGATTTCCAGCAAGCATTCATATAGGTCCTAGAAACAGTGTGGACTGAGAACAAAGATTTCTTGATTTGTAGAAGTCAAGATAACTTCAAACTTGATGGACATGAAGCATAAGCCACCGGCCATCAATTTACAGGTTTGATAGCTTGTTGGGAAGGTAAAAAAGAATGCATATCATGTTGTAAAAAAATCCAAAATGATCCATCTCCCAAAATATCACAAAAAATGGTCATTTTTTGAATTTTTTTTGACTTCCTTCAAGCTCAATTGCTAGAATTTTTGGCTCTAACTTCAAGGAGGGCGAGTTTGGCCCCCTTATATAAACCGCCTGTGCACATAGACATGCAAGGTCCTAACTCTCCTATACATAGATTTATCTAGAATAGAGTCTCTATGCATGGATCCTCTATTCAAAGAAATGCTATTGATAACTCTACACATGCATACACTGTCTCATATCTTGTACTAACTCCATTTAGTGTGTTTTGGGCACAAGGATATTAGTTACTTTTGGCTCACGTCTAGTATGACGTGGCATATCTAACAACTTGATTCACTGGGGTACCGTCTATAAAAGACTAGGAGTATATTGAATCCTATGTACTGGTCATGGACATGACAATGGGACTGAAAGTTTATAAATAATCAGCATTTAGGATTTGAGAGAATCCTCTAGTGACTAATCTTTCCTTCCATTGATCAATTGATTTATCGTCTTTGTACTTGATTCGATAAATCCATTTGCAAGAAATGATTCTTTTACTAACTGACAGATATGTAATAGTCCATGTCTGGTTTTTGATAAGAAATTGATACTCTTTGTCCATCCCATAATATGATTGTTGGGGTGTACTGGTTCAGACTAATGTTTAACAATAAATTTCTCAACCAAAATGCTTCTTTAATAGATTGAGCTCTGCTTCTGTAGATGAAAGGGCAATAGAGGTTTGCTTACGACTGTGCTCCTGCAAACCTCATTCGCATCGAACGATAGTCTTGTATATTCTGCATGCTAGTTTTGAGTTAGTTCATCATAAAGTAGATTGTACAATTAATTACATAGTACTGTCATAAACTTAAATAATTTAGAGCCGAATGTTAAGTGTGACAAGAAACATGACTGTCATTTTTGTTACATAACAAAGATTTTTGCAACAGTTGATTTTGAAGCTTGTCTACATGTTGAAAGTATCAACAATCGATATTTTCCACATGTTCATTATTTATTAACCATCATTGCAGAAGTGCCGACCAGCATATTCTGCTCAGCCAAATCTGTTGAAATCTGTAGCACTTTGAGATTTAGGAATTTGTTCATGTTCTATACTGACAAGGTCATTGGAAAAATGTCGATCGACATTTTCTAGGATAGAACATTGGTGGATATGTTGATCGACATTTTTTTTTTTCACTAGAAGAATGAGCATGTTTGTTGACATGGTCTGAATCCGATTCAATTTTGTAGACTTTGTCAGTCCTTGCAAAAAGAAAACAAATTATTCAAATGTTGAATATTTACATGGATTGAGGTTATTCCAACATGTGCAGTTCAGAAAGAAAAAGAATTTTAAAAACTATCACATCCCATATAATCTACTGATGAAAGGAAAATAAAAAATGATGATTTTCTAGGATGGCTTGCCATGTAAGAATCTTGGTATGCATGAGGATTAAGGACATTTGGCAGCCGATAAGTTCCAAAATTGACTTGATCTAATAATGTGGATCAACACAAATACTATAAATGGTGATATTCTTGGTCATAGGGATTGTATGATTCGCAATTAAAAAGCAATAAGCAGTACAAAGTTGAAACTTAGAATGTTTAAACTCATTAAGAGGATAATCATAAATTTTGATTTACTTTTAACAAGATTCCCAACAATTTCTTCTACTTAACTACAATTTTAGGTGACTCGATTCATCAACTTAAAACTTATGCAAGCTTCAACCTTTGATTGAATTATGCCTACAACTAGAAAATATGGTTGACTATCGGTAATAAAATTCTATTTTCAATGAGTAAAATAATCAAATCTAAAAAGTGAATAATTTATCAAAATTATACATGCATAGCACTAAGAGAATAGGTGAGATGCCAAGAAGCTTCAATAACCATGTACATTAGTGTGAAAGTTGAGGATCTGGTTGGATTTTAAAAGAGAAGATGTATGAGGTCCGTTGCATAACTTCTCCAATTCAGAGAAAGAAAACCTAAACAAATGAATGAAATGTACTTCTCAAGGAGTAGTGAATAAAGGCTAATACCACCATGTTTCTAGAAAACATTTTATCAAAAAGTCATGTGCATGAAACAACAAACTACCAAGAAAAAATAAACTATCAAGTTAAGAGAGCTCAAGGAAAGTCAAGCAATCAAGTCACTAATTTAGGTAAAGTAGTATGTTTAGTTAAATTATATCCACACTACATAGGTCATTTGCAATTTGTTTGACATATGCAAACCATGAGAGAAAGTATGATTGTGATGTAGATAAGAAATAATGAAAAAAATCTACTTCTTAGAGCATGAAGCATAAAAAGTGCTACACAATATAATTCTCAAGTTACTACAAACATGATGTAGACTCTTGTCAATTAAAAAAATAGTAACAAGTGTTCCAACTTTGTATAGCATTTTTTTTGTTACTAAAAATATACTCACCAAAGCTTAACAAAAAAATATATGTTGTGTTAATTGTTGTGGATGTGTTACTCCCTTCTTCATTATATTGCCTTAACCAATGGGGTTGGCTTAGTTGGTTAGCTTGACATCCAAAGTTTCTTTGGTCTTAGGTTCGAGCCTCCCCTTGGAAACCAAGAAGCATTATATTGCCTTGAATAGATATCAAGGGCGTCCTAAGAAGGGTGACATACATATATGCTTATCCTATCACAAAATAATAAAGGGTGACATACATATATGCTTATCCTAGCACAAAATAATGAAAGCCCTGAATCTACACATGATATTGAATGGCTTGCTTCCCACCCAGGGGAGTGCTAGGGCATCCTGGTCTGCAACTTCAAATACAAAGTCCAGCCCCGAGGCAATGATCCAGCCTCAATCTACACGCATTGTCAATGCTCCCAGGGTATAGAGCTAGCCTAAGATTTGAATCATGCATATTTTTTGTTGCTGTTAAAAGTATAGCTTTTACCTTGGTTTTTATTGTTATTATTGTATATGTTAATCGTATGATTTTTTCCTACTCCCAGGCCTATCAATTCTCAAAGGTAGATTGTAATTATTTTTAGCAACCACAGCAAGCACCACCCACATGTCACATTCTCTGGATCTTCCATAAATATTTAATCAGTTCTTCTGTATATAGCCACTTCTCAGAAAAAAAACACAGTAGACATAGCAGCACCACGTGATTGAGATGTTGCCAGTGGAAAACCATTTTGTTTTTGCTTGTCTTAACTGTATTGCATAGCACGAGGACTTTCCATGCTCTTTCTACTTCACTATGCTACAGATTTGAGATAGCCGTCTGGACAGAATGCCCCTTGCGTTCAACATCTGAAGAACACTTGTAAATATTACTATGGTAACCTTTTTAGCATATAGCAACTACAAAGCAATCCATCGACAAAAACTTTTCCTCACCTATTTTTGATAAGTGCTCGTAAGGGAGTTTTCATCACCATTGTGAAATCAGGTGTTGCTGTAAGATCAACTGTATCACCGGGGGCTAAGGTGCTCCACTCAAAGCTCTGCATGAGTCGTGCCAGAATGAAATTGAGGTGTAGCATAGCTAACCCCAAACCAGGACAAATTCGTCGGCCTGCTCCAAAGGGAATCATCGTGATCCTTTTGGATCCAGTGATGTCCAAATGCAAGTCAAGGAATCTCTCAGGCTTGAACGCTTTAGGATTGGCCCATATCCTAGAGTCAGTTGAAATACTCAATAGACCGACGACCACCGTCGCATTTGAATATCATATTCCTGGAGCTTGCAAGGTTGAGTGAGAGCATGGGGAAAAGTATAATAGCCAGGCAGATACCTTCTTAACGTTTCCGTCACCACTGCCTCCAGGTAGGGTAACTTATGTAAGTCTTCTTGAGTGACGGTTCTTTTTCCCACCACTCTCAATTTCTTGTACTATCTCCACTTGAATATGTGGTTGGATGATGATATTACCCATGGTCAAGAGTCACTAAATGTTTGTCTTGAGAGCTTTTCTCCTTGTAGATCAATTGCCAGAAGGGAATCTATATAGGAAGGAGTTGGCAGTTTTCCGGCCTCACGGAGCCTTTTTGCTTCTTGAATTAAAGGAAGAAGAACATTCACTTGCTGCTGCCGAAGCTGTCGGTCTTCTTCGTTGCTCTCCATCCACGGGATGAATCTGAGCCATGGGAAGAAATCGTCGATGCGGCTCCTTGTTCTCTTAAGAAGTATCTTCTTGAGAGTTTGAGCCACCTCCAAAACCACACTCTCCTCTAACTGCATCCCGAAACAGAAAGACAAGAATAGGTCGTAGATCCCGTATCTTATGATGGGACGCAATTCCACAATGCCACCATTCTGAGCAGCAACTGCTGCCTCAACCTGATCCACAAACCCAACACGAGATTGCCTCTGAAGCACCAACCATTCGACATAGAATCACGCCCATAGAACCAAGCAAGGAGTTGCGCGTCTCTCAAGAGTTTGCAAAGAAGTATCCAACAACGAAAGAGTGAGGTGGCTACATACTGCCAGATTTGGACCAGTGTCAGACACATAAAGTAGCAGTCAAACTCCTAGATCCACAAGCTTGAGAAACGCAAGTGAGCGACGCAGCATTAGATGCACATCTATAGACAATAGCAAAAACTTGATGTTCCTTTCTTTTTATTGCATGCATCTTTTCGATGATAATGACTTACATGATGCACCAACATTATCACTAACAACAATAATCAAATAAAGATGATCAATTTGCATTCACTGAATCATTTCATAGGTGTTTTCTTTATGTAGTCATATCTCTAAGTCATATACACACTTTGAATCAAAGTCCACTACTCGGAATAAGGAAAGAAAATGTTGACCATTATGCCATAGTTCCAAGACAATTACGATTTGAAAATGGCTACTTACTTATGATCCAATCTTAGACCTTTTCTTGTCATTCAAGAAATTTGTGACAATGCCTTCATGGTATACCATAATGTTCTTGTATCATCATTAACATTTAAATATCTTACTATTTATAATAAAATTTTGCACCACGATAACATGTTATAGCCTACAAGCGTTAAAAAATTGTTTCATTTGATTTTATTGAATTATGGCCTTGTCTTATAAAGTTAATATGATGTGTGACCTAAATATGAACTATTTACGGGGTCGGTTGATGAAATATGATGAAACTAGTAAGTTGTAAATGTACAAGGGGACAAGGGCCTTCCTTATTGTGAGGCGCCCATGGGTGGCAGGATGGAAAAACTACCGCTCTCTCGTTCGTAGAGACATAGTTTTGCGTTTCACCTCACAATGGAAAAGGCCTGCTATAGGGGGCCTTCCCTGATGTGAAGTCAATGTTGAAAAATTACAAAAGCAAAATAACTATTATTTTTAGTAAAATTTGGAAATACAGAATTATTATTTAAAATAAATGCACGTTACTTATGCATGAGGTACATTCGTAAGGTTCATTTAATGATGTCTATTTTTAGACAAACATATTTGTGTCATTTTAATGTTCTTGAAGATACAATAGAATTTGTTCTACATATAAGGCTCTCAAGGTCCTTGTTTTGATGTGCCAAACGGTACCCAAGAATATGGAAGGTATAAGGAACAAGATTTTGCTTGGCGTAATGGAAGAGTATAAAAGTTGCTAAAACTCAAAAGCATTTTGTAAAAGTCAACTGATTTGACAATTCTTACATCCTCTTTTATTCATTCTATTCATAATAAGTTCTTTAAAAGAATTTTACAAATTTGTAAGCTTCCTTTGATAAATCTATGTTAAGGAAATTAATTTTTTAGCATGTATATATACATGTTATGCCATTACCAAAGCAATCATACCATCAAAGCATAAGACATAAAGGTTGTCGTACCCTTTTTGTGCCTCCCATTCATGGTGAGTAGTCCTTTGTAGTATCGGGTTTCGATCCAATGGGGAGAGGGTAAACAACGAGATAGCAGTGGGAGCTAGGCTTGCTAAGGTTTTTAATCTTAGCTTAGGATCTAATCGTGGAATATCCTAGATTTGTGTGTTGTTCATCTTTGATGCTTCTTTTCTTTTTGGTCTTTTTATTGGTTTGGTTTGTTTGTTCCAATCTAGGCATCCTTGGCTCTAGATCTTTTCCTCAAGAAGTTGATCTTCTCAAGGGAGGTGAACAATGAAAGAAAGCCTACCTATGGATCTTAATGATCACTCCATGATGTTCTTAATGAGAGAGAGAGAGAGAGAGAGAGAGAGAGAGAGAGAGAGAGAGAGAGAGAGAGAGAGAGAGAGAGAGAGAGAGAGAGAGAGAGAGAGAGAGAGAGAGAGAGAGAGAGAGAGAGAGAGAGAGAGAGAGAGAGAGATTCAAAGATGAAAATGATAGAGTTTTATTAGGAAGATGAAAAGATGATCGAATACAAAGAAAATGGCTCCCATTTATAGATTTGAGAGGTGAGTCTCCTTCACTCTGAAGGGCTACTGAAGTTCAATTAGGATCACAATTTTGACCATCAAGATTTTTCTTGAGAAAAATTTGTGCTTCCTAACTTGGGAACTTTACAAAAGCCAAGTTTATATAACTAATAGTTGTGCTCCATGGCACTTATTAGCCTAAGGCCCAATGTACACGCAAGATACCAAGTTAGGGATTGGACAACACAGTTGCATGTCGGTCTACATATGTGAGTTTCGCATTGGACAATACAAGCATGGATGGTTAACTCAGCATTGTCCACACATGTTGGTGGATCACCTCGATATGGACATTCGGCTCGACGATCTCTCTCTCTGCATCCAAAGCATTGTACAATGTGCACCATCTCCTCTTAGTTGATAAGCATACACAGGTGATGGACGTCCCTTAGAATCTTCCACAAAATAAACTGATAGGCTATTATGGTCTTCCAATGAGTTTAGTGACATGCAAGATGATATGACCAATACTTCCACTTTCCCACTTTTCGTTGGAGAAACTCGTGAATTAGATGGATCAATTTGACATCCATCTGCCCAGCGAGCTCCTTGTTGGCTTGATTATGTTTTTGACCTTTGAACCGCTGGATCTTGTCGTCGAACTTGCTGGTCTGCATTTTGTCTTTGTAAGAAGTGCGGATTCTTGATTGGACACTTTGTACTTAAATGATCTTCAAAGCAGTATGTACATTGGTCCTTCTCAAGAAACTTTGCCTTGCGAGCATGAGTATGATGACAGTCGGAACTTGAAGTACTAGGTTTGTGGTCACTTGTTGCACCTGATCCGCTAGACCCTGTTGCACTCCCAGATGATTCATAGCCTTCCTCCCTTGTCTGCTTAAAACCTTCAGATTATTCTAATTTACCATTTGATATTTCTACGTTGGATAGGCGTGATCTACTCTCTTCCTTAAGATAAGATTCTCCATAATGACCGCATCTTATCTGAAATGAAGCTAATTTGACAAACTCGGTAGTCATGGTTGGAATGCAGTGTAGCCTTGATAAGAGATTGCTTCAAAGGTCGCACAACTGTGGTGTCCCACTTCTTTTTTTTTTGAAAATTGACTATGAATGAAAAAATCATGAACAAAAAAAAAAAGGTGAAGTAATAGATGGATATAACCGATGAACAAGATTGAAGGTTATATTGATACAGATGAAAATCAATGCCAAGAAGAGATGGAACATGGAATGGAGATGGCATTAAAAAGTGAACATTGTGGCGACGCGAATGGTACCTAATGTGAAGGAATGGCTGGCAACGGTGGTGTCAGGCGGGTGGGGTCAGGGGCCTCCCCCCTGAGGCCCCTGCGGGTGGGGTCTGGGGCCTCCCCGGTGACGCACCAGTGCAAGGTTATGGGGAACTACGTTGGCCACCAACATTGAACAGTATGGCTTGTGTAGGACTGAACAAGTATTTCGCGGGTCAAGTCACTAGCAGTTGCAATAATTTTTTTGAAAATTTTTAATTTGTTTTTTGAAGTGGGCGAGTAATGGCGAGTAATCAACTTTACTCGTCGAGGTGTCCTCTAATAGAACTCACCATATACTTCCTATTGTGAGAGTGGCAAGTAAAAATAACAAGCGGAATTTTTGAAGTGGGCGAGTAATGGCGAGTAATAGGTGAGTAATCAACTTTACTCGTCGAGGTGTCCTCTAATAGAACTCACCATATACTTCCTATTGTGAGAGTGGCAAGTAAAAATAACAAGCGAAAAAAAAGATATTCAAATTGGCGAGTAATACAGGTGAGTAAAGATGTTGAAGGGGATGGCGAGAACTGAGGGTGGGTGAAGTGGTGAATAATTACAGTAGTGGATGGTTGGCAAGAAATGATTGATGGCGAGTAATGGAGGTTGGCAAGTAACAGGCGAGAATGCGAGAAATCTCAATTGGTGAAAGCTCCTAACAGTTTCTTGTTTGTATAGATCAACATTGGATTTATTATTAGTTAACTCAGATTAGTATGTGTAAGGAGCTGTAGCTCAATGAGCGAAACACACAAGTAGCCAAGTGAATTATTTGTGGTAGTAGTGTATAATCTTATTCTGATTGCACATTATCGTGCTTCTACATGTTCACTAAAGAAGTGGCCAAGAGTCCTTCTACTCACTAGTCGTTATTTAGCGATCTAGTTTGAACGTGTAATATAATATTTGAATTATTCAATTTAACCTATTGGTTTTATTTTTTATTTTTATTTCTTGTAGTAATAATCAAATTTCCTAAAATCATGGTTGTCTCAGACGCCTTCTAAATCAGAGAGTATACTAGTTGTGTTAGACACTTTCTGACTAGGTAAAACAAAATTCTCAAACTTTGAAAGTGCAAGATTTTGAAAATTTAATTACAAGTTGTTATCTAGTTGAGATCTAGGAATTCAGTCTATTATGCTGACTGTTTTTATTATCATTTTTTTTTTCATGAATTATCAACGGTTCTGAGCTGAAAAAAAGTTGTTGCTCTTAAATCAAAATATTGCTAAAAATCTCCTTTGATTTGTCATCCAATATCCAACGTTTATAAAAGTTTGTTTGTTACTGAAAGATGTTAACAATCTAATCAAACTACTTTAATGGCCTAATTAGATATCTACTATCAAAATAAAAAATCAAGATTTTCCAAGAGCTGATTTATTTGTTGGGTCTTGTCATGTGTATCAAAAGCGAATTTTTCATTTAAATTTGAGTGTGAAATGTGTTTTAAGTTTATATAAGTCTTGCCCTTCCAAGTTTCATAGAGCATTCAATTGAGGTTAACAAATTCATAATCATGTAGACGCTAAGTGTTTGTTTTTCCTATTTGTTGTGTAACAAACTTAAACAACAAAATTTGAGTGTGCTTGCCTAACAGAAGTTTCATGTGGGGAATCAATCAAGGATTGACACAACAATAAACTTTCTGAAGAATTTTTTTTTTCATAAAAGCATTCGATGATCGACTACAACATAGCACATGAACCCTCCATGTTGGAAGGTCCATGTGCTATGTGGACATGCTCATATAGTGTAGAACCCACCTTGAGAAAAGAACTATTGTACGTTTTCAATTGTAATCGGATAGATGTTTGAAGCTAATAAATGTCTTGATTTTTAACTCATACTCTCTTGAATGGCTTGTGTTTGATGGATGATTTCATCTTATGTATAAGAGCCACCCTTGCCAAGATTAAAACTAGTTTTGTTAATGCAAAAATACGAGTTCCATCAATCTAGTTTTTGGAGTGTGCAAACTCTCTTACTTATAGCTCTTTGTAGATCTTTTATGTTTTCACAATAACACTCTTTCTCTATTTCCAAATAACATTCTCTATTAGTTAAATGCTCTATAGCATTGGTATTTTCTATATATGATTGATCAAACCAATGTACATAAATGATGAAGTGAGTTATTCAAGCACTTTACTTTTCAAGCTTCCAAGGGACATTGCCTTGTGAGAACTATTATGCATTGGATCATAACATAGTTTATTGAATGCATAAACATCTAGTTTGCTAGCCACAAAGTCTAAGTAAGATCTGGGTTGATTTTCTCAAGTAGACAAAGCATTTATTGAGCTCTTGCTAGGAAGCTAGAAAACTACCTAATCTTGGATAATTCGAGTTCTATTGAATCAAATACACCCCAACCACTTAGATCCTTGTGAGAAATGTTTATTGGCATTCGTTTATCTAACTTTTATCATGGTACCAAAGTTGAAGTATCCAGCTTACAAATTTGCAAGAGATCCTTATATTTCAATGTCATAGAAAGAGCATTCTTAGATTGAATTAAAAGATCCAAAACCCAACAAATTTAGTCCTTTTGTATGACACTTTGTCTGTTTAAATGCTATAGCAATGAGCCCTAAAGATAATATTGTGTGACTTTAGGAGACACCTTTCTTAATGAATAGGGTTAACCAATAATTTAAGACTTAGTTAAGCACCTCTATCTATTAATTTAATGTTGTTTCTCTCTGTATTTAGCTACATATAATGAGTTCAAGCAAGCACCTAACAGCCCATGCTTTGCTCGTTTGGGCTGATTTCCTTTTAATCTGTGCACAGTGTGGACCATGAGCCCATAATAGTCGGCATGTTTGGAATAATGCTTCTAGTGCTACTTAAAATACACACTATATGACACCTATTTTGCAATACAATCTACCCTTGCTAATTGTTACCTCTATATATGTTAAACTATCTTTATTGTCACAAAAAGTTTACTCACCAAAATTTAACAAAAAATATATGTTGTGATAATTATTAGAGATTTGTTACTCCCTTCTTCATTATATTGCCTTGGATAAATTCAACGACATCCTAAGAAGGGTGATATACATGCATCTGTGTCCTATCACAAAACAATGAAAGGCCTGCCTCCCAGCCAATGTAGTTCACTCCATATTAAATGGCTTGCCTCCCAGCATCCCAGCCTCCAACTTCAAGAACAAAGTCTGGCCTAGAGGCAAGAATCCAGCCTTCAAGCTCCATCTCCAACACATTGTAAATGTTCCTGGGGTATAGAGCTAGCCTAAGATTTGAATCAGGTATGTTTTTCTTCTTGTTAAAAATATAACTTTACCCTGATTTATTGTTATTATTGTATCTTCAAACTCGCACCCCAGACTGTATGGTATGATGTTAGCTTGCCCTAGTTGTGATCTTTTTCCTACTCCCCAGGCCTAACATTTCTCAAGGGTAGATTACAATTTTTTTAGCAACCAAGCTATTCCACAGCAAATAACTCCCACATTTCACAATCTCTGGATCTTCTATAAATATTTCATCAGTTCTTTTGTCTATAGCCACTTCTCAGGAAAAAAACAGAATAGAAATAGCAGCAGTTGATTGAGATGTTGCTAGTGGAAAAGCATTTCATTCCTGCTTGCCTTATTCCACACCATTGCATAGCATGAGGACTTTCCATGCTATTTCTACGTTACTTTCACTATGCTACAGCTTTGACATAGCTGTCTGGACAGAATGCCCCTTGCATTCAACATCTGCAGAACACCTGAACAGATTCTGGGGCTACGTTGCCTGCATAATCTGAAGTAGCCTTTTTAGTATATAGCAACTACAAAGCAATCCATTGCCAAAAACTTTTACTCACCTAGTTTTGATTAGAGCTCTCAAGGGAGTTTTCATCACCATTGTGAACTCACGTGTTGCTGTAAGATCAACTCTGTCACCGGGGGCCGAAGTGCTCCACTCAAAGCTCTGCATGAGTCGTGCCAGAATGAAATTGAGGTGCAGCATGGCTAACCCCAAACCAGGACAAATTCGTCGGCCTGCTCCAAAGGGAATCATCGTTATCTTTTTTGATCCAGTGATGTCCAAATCCAAGTTAAGGAATCTCTCAGGCTTGAATTCTGTCGGATTGGCCCATATCCTGGGGTCATTTGAAATACTCAATATACTGACGAACACCGTTGCAGTTAAAGGAATATCACATCCCTGGAGCTTGCAAGGCTGAGTGACAGCATGGGGAAGAGTATAATGGCCTGGCGGATGCCTCCTTAACGTTTCCATCAGCACTGCCTCCAGGTAGGGTAACTTATCTATGTCTTCTTCTGTGACGGTTCTTTTTCCCACCACTCTCTCAATTTCTTTTACTATCTCCGCTTGTATCTGTGGTTGGATGATGATATTAGCCAAGGCCCATTCTAAGGTGGTTACAGTCGTGTCCGATCCCGCGTTGAGCAACTCAGAACAGAGAGTCACTAAATGTTCGTCTGAGAGCTTTTCTCCTTGTAGATCAATTGCCAGAAGGGAATCTATGTAGGAATCAGTTGGCAGTTTTCCATCCTCACGGAGCTTCTTTGCTTCTTGAATCAAAGGAAGAAGAGCATCTACCTGCTGCTGCCGAAGCTGTCGGTCTTTTTCGTTGCTCTGCATCCACGGGATGAATCTGAACCATGGGATGTAATCGTCCATGCGGCTCCTTGATCTATTAAGAAGTATCTTCTTTAAAGTTTGAGCCACCTCCAAAACCACACTCTCCTCCAACTGCGTCCCGAAACAGAGAGACAAGAGTAAGTCGTGGATCCCATATCTTATGATGGGACGCACTCCCACAATGCCGCCATCCTGAGTAGCAGTTGCTGCTGCTGCATCCGAGAATCGCGTTACAAGGTTCTGCGCAACTTGTTCTCTCACTTGTCTGAGATAGTTGGAAGCTCTGCTAGAGCTGACGATGCCGCTCACCAGATTCTTGCGCAGAGCACGCCAGACAGGGCCATACACACTCGAGGTGATGTTTCTAAAATTACTGGAGAAAAGGGCTAAGGAGGGTGGATTAGGCCGAGATGCGAAAACAGATCCTTTCTCTACGAAAGCTTCATGAGCAATTTGTGCATCAGTGATGATGATAAAAGGAGTAGATCCTATCCGAAAGGTGATGATGGGCCCGTATTTTTTCACCAAATCCTGCAGGTCTGATGTGAAGAACCTCATGAACTGGAAGAGGTTTCCTACCACC
This sequence comes from Diphasiastrum complanatum, assembly GCA_029204225.1. Classification (NCBI taxonomy): domain Eukaryota; kingdom Viridiplantae; phylum Streptophyta; class Lycopodiopsida; order Lycopodiales; family Lycopodiaceae; genus Diphasiastrum; species Diphasiastrum complanatum. Next base: position 37,766,947 of record CM055102.1, on the reverse strand, counting down.
GGCCATCCCCTTGGCCCTGGAGGCAACCTTTGCGTCAGCCTCGGTCTCAGCCTCGCCTGCAGAATCTTCCAAACGATTATGGTCAGTAACAACAAAGTCAAGAGAGCGATCAGATCATTCAGACTTTTGCCATTGCCCTGAAACAATCGATGTAAGGTGTGAGGCTGGGCTGAATTATTATTATCCTGATCAAGAGCTTTTATGGTTGCTGCCATGGTTACTGTATCATTGGTAGTAATCTGGTCCAGAATAGTTGCAAGAAGATGATTTTTGCTGCTTATCTGCATCCAAAGTTTCTTTGGTCCCAGGTTCGAACCTCCCCCTTGGAAACCAAGAAGCATAGACGATGAATTGAAGTAAAATGGTGATGTATAGGACAGTGCGGCCGCCCCGCGTCTCTTGTAGGAACGGATGTGATAACGCCCGACTCACTTCATTGTATGCCACGTGTTTCTTATAAAATATTCCGCCACGTGTTTCTTATAAAGTATTAGTTGACCAGGGCTTCAGCGTTCCTACCACCGCTATAGGAGACATCCTCAAAGTGTATCACATGGTAATGCATTGTGCTTAGGTGTCCTTTGTATTTTGGGACCATCTCCAAAGCATAATGTTCATCCAATTTTCTATCTCCTAGGAATCTGTCATCCTCTCTCCTCTCTCCGGTGGAATTCACTTTACCTTTCCTCTCTCCAGTGAAATGCACGATGTCCATCCAATTTTCTCTCCTAGGAATCTGTCATTCTCTCCTCTCTCCGGTGGAATTCACTTTCTCTCTCCTCTCTCCGGTGGAATGCACGTTCTCTCTTTTCTCTCTGGTGGAATGTGCATGTGCTATGTGGCAGCCCATCATTGGCTGTCCACATCCACATCCCACCACAAACGTAAAAAATTTGCGAAAAAAAAAACGGCAAAAAACCAAAAAAAAAAAAAACTGGTCCACGCGTACGGCCGTACGGCCGTACCGTACGGCCAAAAAACGAAAAAAAAAAAAAAAAAAAACCTTCTCACAATGGCATTACGTAGGGGAAGGCCCGAAGCCCTCGGGCCTTCCTTGCTGGTCGGGGCCTGCCCTCAGGCAAGGGCCCTCCCAGCAAGGAAGGCCCTCAGGCAGGGCCTCCCCCCCCCACGTGATTTTGTATCACATTCATATTTCGCAGTCCACCATGAGGCAAAGACCTGTTGTGTGCAGTCCGCTGAAATGCAGTTGAAATGCCAGCTTTTAAAATTTTCTACTACCAGCCAGCTCTTGAACCTCTTTCTACTACCACCAAAGTTAAGACTATTTGTATTGAGATTTAAAATACACCCACTTACTTAAAAGGATAGTGGATCATTAATTGCTTCATGAAAAGCAAAGAGTAGCCAAAGTTAAGACTATTTGGCTTGAGATTTAAAATACACCCACTTACTTAAAAGGATTAATGCTTCTTGGTTTCCAAGGGAAGTCTCGAACCTGTGACCAAAGAAACTTTGGATTTCAAGCTAACTAGCTGAGCCAACCCCGTTGGGTTAAAAAGGATTATTGAAGGTAATGGATCATTAATTGCTTCATTAAAAGCAAAGAGTCAAGGGGTGTTGGCTCAATTGGTTATCTTGACATCCAAAGTTTCTTTGGTCTCAAGTTTGAGACTTCCCTTGGAAACCAAGAAGCATTAAAAGCAAAGAATCATTCATTTATAGATATTGTGAGTGATAAGTAATAAATAGTAAATAATATGACTTACAAGTTAATGAACAATGTGTATGATCAAACATTTAGAAATAAAATTTTACAAAGTTTGTTATTTAGCTTGTTATAATTTTACAAATTAAAAAACAAACATGGTCACACAGTATTAATACATAAATTAAAAAATTGTCCGTTGCGTTGTTGATAATATGTTCGTTATTTTTGAAAAACAAGATGTTGGCCTAGTGTAAAATCGACGACTTAAAAATCCATGATTCATTGATAAAGAATCACCACCCTCCTATACAAAAAAATTGTAACATGTTCACCAAACATGGAAAGCTGCTCTATTTAGTAACATAGCCACCCTTCATTGTCCACTGCATCCTAAAATGGTCGAAAAAACATTTCTCCAAATCCTCTTGTTTGAGTAGGCCTTCTCAATCGCTAAATTTTTGTGGGAGGGCAATGCCCAAAAGGCCGGGCAAGTGAGTTGGTGTATGGTTTGTCCTCCGAGGTTAGATTCCATGAGTTGATACTACCAAGAAGCTAAATTTGATAGTAGGTCAAAACCCATAATTTGTCATTGCGAGTCAAAGTATCTATGTGAGTGATTGAATATTTATAAGATATTGCACTAATGCCTAGTTATACGGTAAGCCAATAATTGTTTTCAAATTCTTTGGAACAAGAAAATTGTTGGAATTTTACAATCCCCCTGAATAAAAATTACAATAGATTTTAATTCAAGTGATAGTAGATGCAATTCAAAGATCACTTTGATTAGTTTATTTATTGTTGAATATCCGAAATCATATTAACAATGCCTTTAAAAACTAATGATATTTTGTCATAAATATCTGTGGAGTTTCGTGTAACAAATTCGAATTGAGACGTGATTGAACAGATTGAATTCACATAAGTCTAATCATGCTAACACAACATACAAAAATTTGACAGCTTCAAGTTGTAGTGTATTTCAGATCACAATCAATCGTACATGAATTTCACTTTCTTCAATCTCCTATACTTTCTCATTGTCTTTTTCTAACATCTGCTTGGCTATATGTGGTAATAGTTCGAAATCGAATGTCAAAAATGATATTGTTGCTTTACTGATAACTAGCATATTTACGGATAATCATCTTATGATTACATGATAATTTTGATCTATAATAGGTTCCAATGAAAGCCCACCATTTACTGTATCTACTACTTCAATATCTGATTGAATATTCTTCCAAAAATGATGCGCAACTGATTTCTTGAGATTGAAATTTGGACGACCCATTTGAATTGAATAAGGATGAATCGATTCGATTCGAATATATTATAGCTAATTCGATTATAATATCGATATAACTCATTTTGTGTTTTTTCTTTGTTAATTCCATGATTTCAAGAAAGCGTGCAAAACCAAAACTGGTATGCCCACCGAGAAACCTAAAAATTTGCCCTCACGGTTTAGTGAGATCAAGTTCAGACTACAAAAGAAATGGTAACATGAGATTTTAGAATCTTAACCATTGTTTGAACAAAAAATAAACACCTAGGAATGAAGGGAAATATTAGTCTTCGAGTTCTGAGCATAACTGAATTCCATTCATGTAAACAAGTGATATGTTCTCATACTGTGAATGAGGATTGAGTACTCAGTGAACCTTAGTGAAGCCATAGATAGCCATTGAGCAGTTCATTAACCTTAGTGAAGCTATATAGTGTGTAGTTTAGTCTTTATAATGTTTTGAAATTAATTAGCTTCCAAAATAGATGCTTTTCAAAAGTACGTTTTTCAATGGAAGAGTTTTTAAAAATAGGGCAAGCATATAAACGAATGAACCAAGACAAACAACAAATGATTAAATGAAGTGTTTTAAGTCGCAATCATTATTTCTAGTTCAGAAGTCTCAGATTATGGTTTATGGGAATTGGCAATCATGAAATGTGTCGGTCTATAAACACATGATATCCATAATCCAGAAAATCCTATTTGTCACAAACAACAACAATATTTTTTGTCTGCCTAACTGCATGCCTCAGTCCATGTTTCTGTCTTTCTCTATCTATCTCTCCAACCTTGATTTAAAATGCCAATTGATCTTTGTTGAGTTTTTCAAAAACACTGTGATCATTTGTTGTCGAAAACTGTAGCTATCAGCTGTGTAGCTTGGGCACACGTACTGCACAACACAGACAACAAAAATTAGTTATAATGTTAAGGTATGATCAAAGATATTTTTATAAGCCTAGAGAGTGAAAAAAATATTCTCATATCGTCCCAAATAATGAAACCAATAAGTAATACCGAAGACAAGTCATTCTGACTCCTTCTTTTGGAATACCATTCCAAAAACAGCTTTGCATTGCGAATTGTATACCATCCACAACTAAAGGCATCTTTTTTGTTGTGGGGATTGCATGACCCTTTTCCTAAGTTGTTTACGTTTTATATACCATTTCTTCAAATTATCATATCTTCTACGTTTGACCTTAGATTTTGACGCAATAAAAAGCAAAATTGATCATTATGTCAACCTTCACATGATAGCAGTGGTATAAAAGCCAAAATCGATCAATGAAACAAAGCTGACATTTTGCCAAAAGCTATTGTTGGTCCCTAAATCTTGCAGGCTACATTCTTCGAGGACTCAGAATTTTGAGACGATGGAGAAGAACAAATTTGTTACTAGCAAATTTGTGATTTTACCAATGAAATTTGCAATTGTCCTAAATTCTTCCCACTTCATTCAGTTTTGTGGACCCATAACCCACAGACTACTTGTTACTATACCATGGACACTGATAATGAATATATGTCCGATTATGAAGATCAATGGGATGAAAGTGATTATGAGTACGATAACCAAAGTGACAGGTATGATGATGGTGGTGATGATTGTCAACAAGATGAGGAATGTGATGATGGTAGTGATTGTTAACAAGATAAAGATGAATGTGATGATGGTGGCGATTGTCAACATGATGAAGATGAATGTCATGATGGTGGCGATTATCAACAGGATGAAGATGAATGTGATGATGGTGGCGATTGTCATCAAGATGATCAACAATGTGATGATGTGGGCGAGCATGAGTAGTATTCCGATGGGGATCATGATTGTCAACTAGATGATCGAGAATATAAGCTTGGTGATGCAAATGAATATAACGATGGTCCAGATGAAACTGAGTATAACATTGTTGATTATGAGAGTCGTAATCACTCTAAATGGCAACATGAGGACCAATATGAGCCTACAGGTCAACCAAAGGATATCCTTGAAAGTTGTGATTATGATGGTTCACAACAAGTACAAAAAAACATTACATTGTCAAGAGACAGAAGTGCATCCCAATCACTACATCAGTGATGATGGAGAGTACAATAATGATTACGAAGCTGGATCCAAACAATAGAAAGTTGAAGAAGATAGTTTTGAATACCAATCTTCTCTTTGTACAATGACATTCAACAGTACATCCATGCAAACAGAAGATGCTTCTTCTATGGTTGTGAAACCAAATGTGGGAATTACTGGGTAACATACAAGAGACAATACTAGTTATAGGAGCATAGCGATCATTCCTAGCTCTTGTTACAATGGTGTGAGCAGTTCATCAGAGGTAAATCAACATCAACAGATCAATATTCAACGAAATCTTGACGACGTTCCTTTTGAGAACATACCTTTGAAGGAAAAATGAGTTCATTACATATTGATGATTGGTTATCTATTGTCGATGAGAATCTGCGACTATATTATATCTCTGATCAGGGCACAATTGCCATAACAATATCCTACTTTCGAGAAAAAGCCAATGATTGGTGGCAAGGAGTATTACGTCATCTAGAGTATGAACCGAAGTCATGGGACGATTTGAAAGAGTTTTGTGTAGAAATATTTATAGATTATTATATGGACTCTTGGTAAATGCCAGAACAAACTGGTTCTGTAAAGGCATATAATATGAGAATTTGTTTGGTAGCATCTACACAGAGCTGTCTTGGTGAAGAGTTATCTATCCAACATTATCTACGTGGTCTTCAAGATCACGTTCGTCAACATTTGGATAAAGTACTTCAAGTGAGCCCAACATTGACAAATGTAATGCAAAAGGCATTAATTCATGATCTAAGGATAAGACAACAAACGATGCAACTACGGATCAAATTGGAGTCTCAGTAGGAAGAAATTCCTACACCAATGTGTTCAACTCTCCATTAGTAAAACTCGCCAGAACTATTAATATGTCAATTCCAAGCTCATCAAGGTGCTGGTTTGAACGAAAGTATTTCAGAAATTTTTATTTCAACGAATGAAGGATCGAAATGAATCAAGGAATTGTAGAATACATCTCTTGATCATCCAATCATGTCTCAACATCAACAAACAGATTAATTATGAGTTGTTCATATTCCAACATAATGACGCTCTCTTTGAACAGAATGATGAGTTAGAAATGACTGGAATGTGGCCAAATTTGGACAATGAATCATTTGATTTGGAGCATTACTATTTTGATCTATTAGGAGCTATACCCATTACTTCACTCACAGAGGAAATCAACGGATCCATGGCTGTCCATCTTCAGCGAGATAACGCTACCAATCTTGCTCAGAATGATTCAACAAGACGAAACTCAAATGCTCAGTCAGATAACTTGGATGAAATCATTGCTTCAATCAACTCTTTGCGTTGGCTTGATATTCATCGTAATCTCTTTGACGAGTTGGAATTTTGTCAATTCAATGTCAATTGATCAATATAAGGCCAATCGTGAGAATCGATTGTAGGCTCAGAAAGAGACAATAATTTGCCAGTCCCAAAGTTCTTCTTTGGAACTTCGTACATGTGAGGAAGCAGTATGTGAGTGGGTAAATATTGTTGAATATCTTATGCTTGGCCAACCCAATGATACCTTGACAAAAGTACAGAAGAGACAATCAATTCATATGACACAACCTTATCAATTGTTTGCTGGGACAATTGTATTGCCGAGGAGTGAATGATATTTTACGAAGATGTGTTTTGCCGCATGAAGTACCTGAACTTATCATGTTTTCTCATGATGGCATGGGCGGAGGACATTTTTCAACAAATACCACTGTTTTCAAACTTTTAAAATCAGGATGTTGGTGGCCTACACTTGACAAAGGATAGAAAATGATATTCAGTCATGCGATATTTGTCAACGTGCACGTCGTCCTACTCGACTGAATTATGAACTTTTACATCCAGTCCAAGATTTTTATAGCCTATTTTATAATACTGAACATGTCTGCAATTTTTTTTCCAAAACTGAACAACCAAACTAGTACATTGTCTAATGGACCCTCCAAATCAGCCTATAAAAGGGCAGAATTTGATTTCATTTCTCACTTGTGCTAGCGGATCTCTCGCCAAATTTTCCAACGACCAAAACTTTCCAAGTCTTCTATACTGCTTTCTAATATACACTCGTGCCAATTATCTTCGGTTTTTTACTTTCTTCACCATGTCTTCCACTGATACCAATCAGTCTCCACGATATGTCATTCATTGTGATGTTCCGACCAAAACGGACATCATGATACTCCATAGCACAAGCATGGTGGCTCAATGGATGAACCTTGCTGAGTCTTTGCTCACCACAATGGGGATCCACAAGTGCGTCTTTACTGGAAAAATTAGTATGGGATTCATAACCATGGCCTTTAGCACCTGGACTGAGGCCAAAGCCAAATTCTATATCACCTACTAGACAGCTACACACAAGGTGTGTGTGACGGAGGCTGCCCTTGCAGCCATAGGTATCTCTTCTGGCACACAGTCCTCGCCTAATCATAAGCATGTCAAGAGTGTCATAAAACTTTTTATGGACACCTCTGATGAACTATACTGGACAAATGATGGCTACTTGTTAGAATGCATTCGCGATCTTGTTATTCATGCCGCTGCACAACTACTGAATAGCTTCTGGATGGTTGACAACCTCAGGTAGGAGCACATCTCTTCTCAGATTCGGCATTACATAGTAGAATCCAATTACAAGCTTGATAGCCAACCACTAGATCCCTATAACTGGTTCAAGACCATCTTTGGTGAGCTCCAGTAGGCCATTAAAAGCAATACCAAGCAACAGTTTGTGGCCGACCCACTTCTGTCCCTCCTTTCTGTCTCCTACCTTGATAATAAAATCCATGGGTTTGTTGCTGATGCCATGCTATTTGTGTATGAAGACACGCCTGCTGAGTCCTCACACCAGATATCCAGTTCTCATAGTCACCATCGTGTGCACAACGAGGTCGTTAACCATGACTTGCCTTCTGCATCCCGACGCCGCACTAGGCAGACATCTTCAGTTGCACTACCACACCCCGCTACAATTTGCACTGAACTACCCATTCTCCAATCCACTAATGCATCCCTTGTCTCCTCTTCTTCACATGGTCAGTCTGTGATCCAATCACAGCTGCCCAAGCCACCTCACCCCGTTCGATGATTCCGACTCGTTGGACCCAGATGAAAATTTTGAGATGACCAAGAGTCCACGACCCTTTGATGACAATCCCCTGAAAAAAGATTTGAACAGTTCCATGACAGCTCCACTGTTTTTGATGACTCATTTCAGATCAATCAACAAATCAAGTCGACTGTCGTGTTATACTTATCTTAATTGTAAGGATATGTAGTATAAAAGATTGTCGTTCTCCAAAGAGACTGCTTTATGTTGTGATTTTAGATGTTTTTAACTCATTTTATTGTTCTTGGATTAAAAGCTGGCTGTCAACAAACATTTAAGAGTATCGGCGACCAGTATCACCGATTAGTTGTGGTTTTAAACAGACAAAAGTAAAAGGTATTGATGTTGTCATGTGCCCAAACGTGTTTATACTAGTGTCAACATGTCTGTCGCTGTATTTGTTGTCATATTTAAAACAATACCATTTAGAAAAACAAATACATTGTGGGTATGGAAAGCACCAGAATCCTCATTGTTGGACAATGTATTTACATTTTGTGACTCATAGAATGTAGATCACAAAGGTGAATTAATAAGGTGTGATATTTGTCATGAGACGATGACAATAAGATATCACATTGCATGCCAAACGTGCTCCTTCAGTTTTGTTTATAGGCGGTTCAAGTTTGCTCATGGTCGATGGGATAGCTTGGATGCAGAAACGAGACATCAAAAATCTGAACTACCCATAGATATGCCAAATGAAGTGCGGGAAGTCTATGTCAATAGTGAATGGAGTTTGGAAGATGTACGAGCTATGGTTGGTTTGATATTTGCTGATGTGCCCACAAATTTTGTATTCAGTATCAATGGACAAACCGTAACTATGAACAATAAACGTGTTTCCAAATGTTTTAAATGGTTGTTGAACACATATATAAAATGAATTTTAATATTGAAATGGTGGTTTCTGGTTTTGCAGATCAGGAGACACGCAGAAAAACACCAAAAGTGCGTATCATTTTTAGATTCGGTCACCGTAAAAATACATGAACTATGAGATGCTCTTATGTACTAGTTTTAAATAATAACATTGATCTATCCGATGGGATTTCATCAGAGATTTGATTTTATCGTTTACATGTTTGTTGAGGCATGAGCAATGGTTTGGTTTGGTATGCAATTGTAATGTAAATGTTTTGACTAGCAACGGATAGACATTTTCTCTAAGAAATTGTTGATAACATGTTTTGGAAATGTATAGAATCTCATTTTGTGTATATATTTTCTAATTTACTATTTTTGAACAATCTAGAGATTTTTTTGAGCACCTACTATAACTAGAAAGGCACACTATATAAGGGTGTGTGGGTCCCCATTTTTTCACTTCAGCTTTAGCGTCAAAGAACTTTCCTTGTTTCTCATAGGTTGCTATCATCCTTCTATGCTCACTCAAGTGCAAATTAGTCTCGTTACTGCAATTACTATACATTAGTACACTTTTATATGTACATGGAGACCTAGTTTATGGCACGTACGAAACAGACAGAAAGGAGGAATCCGAGGAAAACAACATTATTGCACCAAGCCGCTTTAGAAGCTATAGAAGCACGAGAAAGCCGCTCTAGGAGTGGGAGTAGGAGCAGAAGTAGCAGCATTGAACCAGTGGCGGGAGAAATGGACCAAAATTAGAAAGGGCGGGCAACCATGGATGATGTCGGACAGGAGCAGGGGCAGCCAGAGCATCATGATCAAATGCAACAACAGGACTAGGCAAACGAGCAGGATCAGCAACAATAACTAGCTATGGATGAGCAGCAAGTGGCAAGAGCAGCAGAGGACGCCCTTCTGCAAGATTTTGGTGTGAAGTCAGTGTTGGGAAGCCCCTCTCCAACACAGAACCAACGCGATGCCACTCAGGCTTTTTTGGACAGTGAGGTAGCTGCTTATGGGCCGATTCCCAATGATTTCCTTGGGATCTTCGATGATCAGTGTCCTCCAAGACAGGTGCCTCTTGATGGCTTTATGATTGGTTCGGCAAGAGCAGCTTCAGGGGACTCCACTCTGACACAATCACTCGAACATGTGCAAGGGCATGTAATGGGGCCCATGATGTCCTTGCTCGTCGGCTCGGATCAAACACCCCATGCAGAAACCGTTGGGGAGGATTTTCAGCATGTCACCCCCACATCATGACCTAAAGCTAAAGCTGTTCATCGAAAGAGAGGTCACATGAAGCCTCGACGCCTACCGTGGACCATCCCTCAGCTGCAACCGCAACCGCAAAAAACCTAGGTGCCACCAGCTCAGTCAGCACCAGAGGTGCCGCAAGACCCCCTTGCAGCTCCCACGCAAGAAAAGATAGGTCCTAGCCAGCCAGTAGCACGGAGAAGAGTAGCCACACTGCCACCACCCTAACAAGGCAAGGTCCTCAGAAGGATGCAGCCTCCGCAACCACGTCATCGAAGAAAGAGTCGTCTTTCCAATTGGTATAAGGAGATTCAGAAATACTAGAAATCCACCTCACCCGCAAAATGGCAAATTAATGTCCTGAAATTTAGATAATGAGAAGAAAATTTCATAACCTTCCATGATGAATAAAATTTTTGAACACAAGCAGTTGGAATTGAAATATTTTGAAAAAAAAAACACATTTATCATTAAAATTCTTTTACATTAGCCAGTGCTTCCAATAGTGACTCTGATTTATTTTCTAGTCCTACTGTTGGCTTCATTATCTCTGATGCTAACTTAGCAGCATCGGTATGCTCCTCATAGGGTCCAACCGCTGCAGCTAGAAGTAATCTGGACTCAAACCCCGGGCATAGGTCGTTCACGATAGCGCTCCTTCGTACACAGTAGGCCTTTGGTGTAGTCTGTGGAAGTTGAGCATTTGCGAGGTGCTTTGACAATGCTTTGCACTTGACAAGCTTAGTGGGCCCATTAGAACTATACTCATTGTTGAAACAAAAGATATAGTTGTCTGGGAATTGTCCGATGTAGTATGCCAGGGACGCATCTGGCCTCTGCTCTGTTTGGCCCTCACGAGAACCTCCGCCCCTCATTGCAAAACTGTCAATCTCCATCGCATACTGCATTACATTGTATAAGAATGTTATAACTATGATGAACATATTAAGAAATGGGAATAAGCATTGACGAGAATATTTGTTGACAAAGAACTTGCTTGAGATCCTTCATCCTCTTTCTCACCTTTTGCAAGGACAATTCCGTGGCCTTTGTATGGCATCTTAGTTGTGGCAACCGATAATTTCCCAAATTGTTTATGCTCGACCACTGGTGGTTGCAGAGTCTTCAGTTCACACAAAATTTTTGCCAGAGCTTGCTCAGTAGTATTTGCATCATCTCCAATCAGCTGTCGGAATATATCGTCTGGCATTGAGTGGTCAGAAGTGTTGGTGCCATTTTGCAATTTCACTAATCCTGCCAACATCTCATTCTCTCGTAAGCCGAGGATATGTTGCAAGTCATGCAGAAACAAATACTCTTGCCCATTAATTATCACTAGGGCAAGGTTACGTATTCGCAGCATGTGATCGAAGTCGTCTACGTCCTCCGGTTGAGCAGATGTTGATGCGACCGAAGACATCTATCGTGCAAGCTATGTTTCCTTCTCGGGGCTTAATTCCTCTTCCGCTTCTTGCTCTTCCATTTCACTGACCTTCAGCAAAACAATCACAGTAATGTCACCTGACAAGAACTTCTTTCATACACTTTTGAGATTAAAATTTACTTGTTGATGGCGCGTTAACTCGAAAAAGTGCTCGTTCCCCAGGTAGCTGACAAACCTGTTCAGTCGTGCAACAAAAGATTTATCGCCTTTCCATATATATGCTAGCAAATTATACGGAATCCAAGAATTATCATAGCCAGGAATTCTTACCGAGTAAGGCATCAAGTTCTCTTCTATATACTCACTTACAAAATTGAAATCATCACTATTTGCACGTAGAGTTGCCAGGGTATCTATTTAGGGAGTGAACATAGCATAGATGCGATCTATTTGATTGGCAGATGTTGTGTCGTCCAATAGATTTGCCAACTTTGTCTTCAAAGGATGCATCGTGAATGTAATGAGACAATACGAAAGACTAAAAGTATGAGCGCAAGTGCAAAGGATTTAACCGAAACTAAGAAAGTCAAGAGAGCAACAAACATGTGTGCTTGAAAATGAGATTTAGCTGTCTTATATAGGAAAAAGTTTTCCAAAAATAGACATGATTTTAAAATTGGTCCAAATAAAAGTCTATTTATAGTAATTAAGTAACTTATACTACCACACTTCAAAACAATGTAATATGCTCAACAGATTCTATGTGTTCAATGTGTGCTATTTTTGAAATTTCATCCTCTTCATTGAATGTTCTTTGCCAAGGAACCCACCGCTTCCCTACACAAACCCGAGACATCCTCCATTCCCTATGCCTTGCATTAGCTGTGGATGATTGCCAAGCGGCTCTTCTGGCGAAATTTGATGAAGAGATCACTGAAGTTAACTCTCAAGGCCGTGTTTCTTCGATGTTTTGTCTACTCAAAACTCCTCTATAAAACCATTGAAATATCTCTACCAAGGCATTGCTAAGACCTCTACCTTTGCCGTGTCTTGAATTTCTGAAATACGCTGCCTTGGCCCTGTAACGACTCTTCTCCATCCCTTGGGTGTTCCAATTAGCCAAGGATCCATATGTCTTAAAAAACCAAGGTCCATGAGTGTACAAAATGTGCTGTTAGCAAAAGAATCGAATTAGTAAATTTCACTCGGATAGAACTTACAAAGAAAAAATAAAAACAAAACACACCATATAATGAGTGATGTGTGTTTCTCCCCATGCATCAATCATCAATCGAGTGAATGCTTGTACTTCCGTCTGATATCTATCGTAATCTTCCTCCCTCAAGTCTTTTTATTGATAGTCAGTGACAAAGCATCAAATGCTTGCCACACCTTTGCACGTGTGGCAGCCATACGAGGATCTGAGCCAATATTTGTAGTGCATTCACACACTCTCTTCCAATACTCCCATTGAAGACTACTTTTTCATCCAGTATGATTTGACAAGAAATGCCTTGCTTTTGCGCCCCCCATGAAAACTTTTGTCGGCAAGTCTTGAGTTTTTCCACTCAACTCAACGTCCTTGGAAAGATTCACATGGCCTCTGTGTAGTCCCATTTCTCATAACACTATCTCTAGATTTTGAATGCTAACATCCGCACGTGATTTGGGTTGCATATTCCGTGCATAGCAACAATGCAAATATAACAACTTGTCCAATATCCGCAATTCACCATGCATCGTGCAAAAATGGACTCTTTCGAGAGGAATATCTAATACGGGACTCCATGCTTTGTCTAGATTGTGCCTGTTTGGTGGAACCCGTTGGTTGCAATGCAACACGCCTTTATTTCGACCACTTTCAAACATACAATATATGCAAAAATGTTTGGCATTCGCACTGGCCCACAACCAAACATGCATTTTAGGGTCTTCAAATTGGCAGCTATGTAGGCTGATATTCCAAAGAATATTCTAGCCATCTTGCAAAACATCTTTAAAAATACAAGCATGATAGGATTTAAACGTAGAACTTGCCCATCAAGTTTAGGCTTTTGCGGTATCCGTAATGGCTTAAGCTATTTAGTTCTAAGTTTAAACTGCCATGGGCATTGCACATAGATATGTAGTTTCCAGTTATTTCAAGTTATGTAAAAGTTACTCACAAAGGCCTATTGGGGGTTTGTCCCATGGCACCAGTGTGATTCAAAGTTAAGTTAGTCTATGTGGCTTACTTGTCCCACATTGCATTTTTGTAAGTGACCACCACTCCAAGTATAAATAAGAGTGGAAGAGTTCATTTTCAGGAAGAACCTCATTTGCAATACATGCCTATCTTTCTCTCTGAGTGTTCCCCCTTGTGTGGTTTCATGTACTGTGTTACTTCACATTGTATTGTATATTATTCATCTGGCAACATGTTAAGTTAATCTAGGCCCTCCATTCTCTAGTAGGGTAAGCCTTAGAGGATGCGATTTAGTTTAGGGTTTTATCTTTTAGGTTAAGCCGTCATTTGTTAGAAACTAAGGAGAGAAAAGAGAGAAGAGTGGATCTTACCCTCAGAATACTCACCACCATGCTCATGACTGTCTTCTTGCATCCATATCCATGCTAGTTGGAAATAGCCTTAGTGAGGGTTAGTTGGGAGAAGCCATAACTCGTACTAGTTGGAGCCATAGCTGGAAGGATGCTGAAGATCCAACATTGGCGCCGATGCCTCTCTTTTCTCGTCTTCCTAACTTTCAAGCTATTTCTTGCCTGGTGCTTTTCTTTTTTTCTATTTGTTGATGTCTTTTCTACTGCTTACCGCTTCTGCTTTCCTGTTTTCTTTTTTCAAGCATACTTCCTTGCTTCAAGAAATCTCATAAAGGGTTTTTTTGAACAAAATGGGCTCATGAGGTTTTTTTTTTATTGTTACTCATGAGGGTTTTTTGCTTGATACCCAGCCACTAGTTTTGCCTGCAGCTGCACATTGATCAAGGGGGAGCATTTTAGTTGTGAGGAGGAGCTGATCAACTGACTTTCGAGAGCACCTAGCCATCAGCCATGCCATCATCAGTTTTGAGCCTTCCACGCCATCCTACAAGCAACGTTTTGAGCACCATTTGCTGTCTGCTTGGGAGTTTTTAATTTTTTCAGGTGTTTTTCAGAGCAGGAGAACATGCCATCAGCTCGTTTTGAGCGCGCAATTAGCCATTTTGGGCCACAACATTCTTCCAACCACGTTTTCAACTCTTTTTCAGTCGTTTTGGGCTTGTTTCAGCGCACCATCTGCTCGTGAGGAAGTGCACCATCCCCTTGTTGAGGAGCGCACCAAGGATGCCCATCTTCGTGCTATCTTTCACCCATCTGCAGGCTCCAGCCATCAGCTCGTTGAGAAGTGATTTGCTCGTTGAGGAGTATCGTCCACTAGCAAAAATAGCGGCCAACAGTAGGGTAGCGGCTCAGACGCCCTTCTGATGCATGGTGTGTTGTCTTACATGTTTTGATTTCGTTTTGATCTGTGGCGGCTCAGAATGGTAGCGACCAACAGCATGGTAGCTTCAGAGTAGCGACTCAGACGCCCTTCTGATGCATACACCTCGTTTCAGAGCCAGCTTGACCAAAGATGGCCTTTAAAAAACAGCTGGCCAGTAGTTCAGATCCTCCAGAAATAGTTCGCAGCTTGTCTTTCATGGTTAGAATGCCAATTTGCTGGCTATCCCTCTGAATTTGGGCCTGGTCTGTTGACAACTCCACCAATATCCTCTTTTGTTGCCAGCCGCCTCGTGAAATTTGACCTGGTTTGTTGACTGATGACAAGAATAGTGTTAATGTTTTCTGCAGCTACAAAGAGTAGCAACGACAAGGAATCTAGCATCTTCATAGCCATTCTTCAGACATTTCTTCTTTTTTCATATATGTACTTCTGCTGTTTTTCAGCGTTTTCAGACATCTTTCCAACATTTTTCAAACATTTTCAGTTGTTTTTTGTTGTTTTTTCAACTTCAGAGGATTTCCTACTGTTTTTCATACATTCGGGATATTTCTCATCAGTGTTTAGCCATTTTCAGACCTTTTTCAGATATTTTCAGTGGTTTTTGGGTTGTTTTCTGGGATAGCGATGGCCCGTCGCACCTCCTCCTTCTGTTGTCTTGCTTACTTCTTAGTACCCTCGTTCTTCTGTGTCGTGAGGAAGAAACAAAACCGCGTGGCCACTAGCCTGTTAAAAGTCAGGTAGCACAATCCCCTTGTCTCTTTTGGCAGAAAGGATATATTTTGCTTGTTGATGATGTGTTTGCTAGTTGCGCCAATTAATACGATGACAAGAGTCGAGTCTCAGAGCAAGCTCGCTAGTCACTCTATGCTTAGAGTTATTTGCAATGTTGTCTCAATCTTACTGAAGCTCGAGACTGCAGCATGGACTGTGATTTGCGAGGCCAAATTAGCCAAAATAGACTGGTGTTACAAATAGACAGAAATAAACTTTTTTGAGAAAACTAGGTACAAACATGGACTGCCTAGGTACTGTGCATATCAATAGATCAATGACCTTAGAAGCTGTTTATATCTTGTTTGTTTTTGTTCAGAGGGGCAACAACTTAAGATCAACCGCCATCTCACATTTTCTTAACAAAAAGGGCTCATAGACATTTTTTTGAACAAAATCCATTTAGAACCAACTAGCACAGCCTATCATAGATGTTTTTTTGAGCAAAATCCATTCAGAAACCAACTCTTCAGGTATTCGTAGAGCCACTTTTTGGCTCGCACATGTAAGAATCAAACACTTTTTGAAGTGTGCGAATACCTCTTTGATCGAAACCATGAGCGAGTCAAAAATTTGCTGTTTAGATTATTGTCCGTGAGGCAAGTATTCACACACCCACTTTTTGGCTCGCACATGTGTCAAGTAGGCGAGTGCTTACTGTTTGTTGTGCGAGTCATTCTTCAGGTGCGCGAGTCATTTTTGTCAATTCCGAGTCATTACCTCTACCATTATCTGTTGTGTGAGTCATTTTTTGCCTTCTTCCGATCTGTGAGTGAATACCTTACCATTCAGCAAACTATGCGAGTTCCTACAGCAGGGTGCGAGTTCTTCAACATTCAAATTGTTGTGCGAGTACCTCAAGTAGGTTGTGCAAGTAGGTGCGATCTTCACCAAAGTCATGTGTGAGTAGGTAGGTTGTGTACGCATCTTGTGCGAGTAGTAAGTTCCTGTGGGTGACTCATTTTAATAGTGTGCAAGTAAGTTCCCGCATACGAGTCATTTTTCACCGCGAGTTGTGTGCAAGTACCTCCTGTGCGAGTCATACCCATGGGTTCCACCTCCACGAGTACAGGTTTGTGCGAGTCATATTCCGGTGCGAGTCATTTTGAGATGTTTTTCACTTCTTTTCCAGTGCGAGTCATTATGAGATGTTTTTAACCTCCTTCTGACCTGTATAAGTAATTTTAGCATGTGCGGGTACTGAGCTTCTTATGCGAGTCATTTTTCACAGTGCCAGTAGTATGTCCCCTTGCGCGAGTCATTTTCAGATTTGTGTGAGTCATTTCTAGTGCTCTTCAGAACCTTTCAAACCTGTGCGAGTCATTTCCGGGTTTGTGCGAGTCATTTTGTTCCCCTGTGCAAGTCATTTTCCAGTTCTTTTGGGAACCTTTCAACCTGTGCGAGTCATTTCTAGGTCATTCGCACATACTCTTGTCAGCTTCGAGAGCACTAGAGAAGGTTTAAAAATTTTAAAAAAGAAAAAGATTCCCAAATAAGGTAAGAAAACCCGGAACAAACTTGTAGAAATACTTTCAAGTGCAAAATCTCTGATCTCTCCTAAAATAGAACTATCTAGTACTCGCATAGCCTATTTTTTCGGCAAGACTCTGGATTTGTGCGAGTCCCAGGCATGCATGCAAATTCTATCCAGAGAGGTTCATTTGTGATCACAACGAAGACCCATAATTTCAAGCACTTGAAACTTAGTAAAATCCTCTAAGATCAACATCATATGGTTCCACTCAGAAAACTCCAAGCTCTTGCAGCACCTAGAATTGTACATATCCATCTTCCATCACCGACAATCCTATCATGATGAATCTGTTTTGATAGTCTTAGGCACCTCTAGTAGGGAATGCCTTAGAAGTGTCCTAGTAGGAAACCATAGATCCGTCACGATAAGTTTGCCAAATCTGTCGATATCAACATCCATCACCCATCACCTAAGTGCATAGAATCTTGACATAGAGAGCGCTTGTTTTGTAACAAGTTTGTCTGAGACAACTGCTTTTCTTGTAAAAAGTTCAATGGTATGTTAAGAGCGTTCAGATGGCAAGGAGCAAATGATCTGTCATAATCTCAAGCTAACAAACGTTGAGTTTTCTGAATGCAAGTATTATATGTTGAGTTACTACTGACCGGTGGGGATCAATCCATTGCCTTCAAATCTCGAAACCGCCGATGAAGAGGCCTGTCCAGCTACTGCCACCCTCAAGTGGTAATATGAGAACGGGAGACTCTAGTGAGGCAAATGACAATGACGTGTCAACAATGCCAAACATGTCAAACCAGGATCTAATCCTTTAGAAATATCTCTTTATGGTTGTCTACAACACCTATACTAACGTTCATTACAAATCAGAACTACTCTATTCCATTCTCTAAGTAATCCAAATTCTGCTATCACAGTTATTATTATTTATCGATTTTTATCTGGTGGGACAATGATCTTCATTTCTGTTGTGGCCTAGACCTAGTCTGTTCTATTCTCCCATCAAATTAGTATCAGAGCGTAAAGCTTAAAGCTACATTCCATCATAAATAACCCTATGAATGAAATATAAACTTTCTACGGTAGCCTACACGTGTGGCAATATGGACTCACACATGTGGGACCCACCTATGTACACATTTACATGGTTTAATCAAGCTAAATTTACCAATTTTTTGACAATTTCTCACAGGTTTTGTATCTTTTCAAACTGTTCAAGATCCAAAATGATTTAGCAATGCTTTCCTAATGCAAGACAAACTAGGACGCCCTGACAACGATATGGTAGGGCAACTTGATATCTTGACAATGATTTGCAACATTTGTCTTGCCAACGATCTATAAATTTTGCCCTACCAAATCACAAGCAGGGCAAATTTTCTTGCCGTACTAGTGATGTAGGAACTGCACCTATGCATAAAATACTCTACCTTGATTGTCCTAGGTCAGAACAGGAAGGATTGATTTTACATGATCGATTCTATTGGCTGACTGTTTTACGTGTAGAATCAAACTGTCCGCTTTAGAATTCGAAATAGATACTTGGGTCTATTCATTGTGGATTGATTTGTTGAGGGTCCGCTGAGGATCGATATTAAGCCAATAACGCTTTGTGAAAAGTTGGATTTGATTCTAGAGTCAATATTGTTTCCTTAATGTCTCAAAACAAAGGCTATGCCTTATATGTATGTTTTGCAAAGTAAGGGTTGTCTAAGTAAGACATAATGCTTGAAAAGTTGATTTTGAAAAGCTCAATAACATTTACCTATTAATTGCATCCTTTACAAATAATGCTTCAAATAATGTTTGTTGTTGTTTAAGTTCTTACGAGATTTGACCAACTTTACACAAAACTTACATGCATTGAAGTTGGCCAATATAAGCCAATTTTCTCCATAGATTTCTCAACGCTCTCAATGATGGATTGTGATTTTCGCATAATTCTCGTCACCTTGGAGAGTTCTTACATTGGTAGATCTAGCAACTAAAGCATGATTGTTTATTGTACTATGTAAAGAATAACAAAGGTAGACAATAATAGAAGTGTGCTTTTGTATATGAATTCTCACTTTCTAGTCGCATGCTATATCTATTTTGTTTTCTCTCACCAAGGACTTTTTTGATATAACATAGTTTTGACAAGATCATAGGCTAGCATTTTGCTTCTAGTGAAAAATATGGACGTCAATGAAGAACAAATGGTTGAGGCAGTTTTGGCTAATGAGGTAATATTAACATTCTACTATCAATTCTACCAACAATTTTCTAAATTCATAACATAATCCTTTGTTGTTCATGTGTAGATGATTACACTAAGTAGAAATAAAAATTCCATATGAGCAGTTGACGTTGGAGGCAATAGGAGAAGTTGAAGAGACTCAAAATTATATGTCTGTAGACAATATGGAAATAACAGAACCAAATGTTACTAATGATTGTGAGAATGCAGTCATTGAAGGGAGCAAAAAATCACGCAAGAAATTAGCTGCAGTGGATGAAATTGAAAATGTGTCTATCTCATTTCATTTGACATGCTTCATGTTTCAATGGCTCATTTGAGGATGCATAAAAACGCAACACCACCTTTGATTCTCTTGTGTAGGATATTGTCTCACAAAGCAATTCAACTATTTGAGGTGGTCCATGTATTTTGCCATTGGTATGATTTTTTGTTGTATGCAACTATTCATTGCAATGTGTATGACACTATGTATGGCAGTTTGTACCATTTTTTCAAATTCGTGTGGTTTGTTGTAGAGTGACATAAATAAGGAGCTTGATCATGCAAGAGCTAAATTTGAAGCGAGCATAAACAAGTCGCATAAAATATTAAAAGATATCGAGTTTGTAGTCCACTTGCATTGGACCAACAAAATGGGAAAAATGTTGGGCATCGTAAACCTAGCATTAGGTTTGGAGTAAGTTGAATTGGTGACAAGCATCAACAAGACAAGCATGGGAATAAATATAGGATTGGAAAAGTTACATCACCTATGTTGCTCAGCTACTTCAAGTGACAAAAAGTGCAAATGGTGGTCAATTTGGTATTCCAAGAAGCGACAAAGATTTTAGATTGTGGAGCAAAACAAACATGGCTTGATTATTTGTTGGAAACGACAAACAAAGTTTTAGAGAAGTGTATTCCTTTGCGTAAGTTCTAACTTCATTGTTCTTTGATTTTTCATATCTTTCATTTTTTGTGTTTGTTTCCATTATATTTGCGTGTAGATTTTGTTGATGTTGATGTGTTCCATATCTAGGGCCAATGCAAGTAGAAAATGTTGAGTCACTGGATGACTTTTTCATAGATTTTAAGTTGTCGTATTAAAAAAAAAAGGTTTACAGCTATTGAGCTAGATATGGAGCTTGCCAGACAACAAAAGAGCAAAAAGATATCAAAGGAAGTGCCAATCGTGTGGTACATAAGTAAAAGCTTTTGATGTTTGCATTGAATATCATATGTTTATGTCTAAACATATTTGCTGACATGGCATCTATTTTTAACTGTTGGATATAGATACATGTTTTACTTGGCGAAGGCTAAAAAGCTGGATAAAATACTTTCTTATTTTAAGTGTGGACTCAAAGGTCCAATATAGAGAGTTGCATGTACGGTAATACCATGCCAGCTTGAGTGATTGGGAGCTGACAAATAATCCTTGGTGGATAGACTTTCTTGAGTGATTGAGAGTTGGCAAATAATTGTTGGTGGAGAGACTTTCTTGCTGGTTCATGCCATGATGATGAAAAATAAAGCTTCACCATGCATGTTAGTGGCACTTTATCTAGTCTTGTGATAGATAGCAGGGTTTTTCATGTTGAAGTGGAAATGGGAGTTACATTAGAGACTAGATTGAGAGACACAGACATTCAGGTTGAAGAACAAGTACCCAAACAACATCTTTTGAAATTGAGTCGCAGAGGCAAGGAGGCAGCAAAATCACCGTTGACTTCTATTGTGACAATGGCTATGCCACCTACTAAGCGAGTGCGAGACTCACCAAAGTACATCCGACCATCGCTGTCAAAGTGTAGTAGCAAAGTTGAATATGCGCTAGATTACTTTGTTGTGTGATTTTTTCATGGACTTATATTTGACACATACTTTTACCGAGTTGTTGATTTCTTCTATACTATATATGTTGACAATGATTTTGTTTGTGCTATGTCAGATATTCACCATTTACGAGGACATTATGAATGTTTCCAGATGTGCATCCAAAAAAACAATTGCTAATGAGATGCACAATTTGCTTTTGCGTTTGCAATAAGTTGCACAGATACAACAATCAGATGAGGTAAAAGTGTTAGTGCCAGTGTGGACACAATTTTGCTGGATTTTTCTACAAATATAGTGCCATTAAGTTTTTCAAACAATGTTCCATTGTGGAATACAGTTGTCGATGGACGTTTCAAGGCATCCTGCCATATCACATCATCTATTCTTGATGATACATGATTGGTGTGTTGCTTTGTTGGAATCGATTACATTTCATTTGTTGACATTTATTAGAAAATGTGGAATGAGAGTGCTAAGACACGCTATCCTGCGTGGAGTTGATAAGTTTGGAATCTAAACTACGTAGATTCAAGTACCCGATAATAGAAAATTTGGTATTGTTTTAAAGTGCATCACATTTATGTGCATTTCTAGTAAATGAAATTGTTTTTTGTGCATTGTCTTGTGCAGGTATATATGCAAGGTACCTATATTTCATATCGTGCTAATGCATCTCCGACAATTCGAATGAGAGATTCTGATACGATCGATCCATTGTTATTCTCAAGCACGACAAATCATTGGGTGCACCACTACAACGAATCTGAGTATCTGCTTGGTCTGATGATGTCATGACCATTATGATGTGGGATGGAGAAGTCCACATCTCATTCATTTTTTGGTGGAGCTATGTTGTAGAGCTTTTAGAGTTGTTGTGGATCCTTTCCTTGGATGCGATAGGACATTGTATGCATGCGCCAACACCAATAGAGACTGCATTGCAATGGACTTCGATCAGGCTATTTGTTGTCCAAACGGTTGAAATGGACTCTGACGATGATGATGTTGAGGAAATTGAGCAATGGGATTTCGATAACTTCCAGAGATGATCGGTTGAAAATAGACATTGTTCAGTTACATAAACTTTTCTACATAGTCTGTCATGTTGTTTCCTCAACCATAGCCATTTGCCATCTTATGCAAAGGGAATGGTTAGAACATTGGAGAGGCAATGTGACCCAAAAATGTATCCATGTAGACAACTTGTTGTTTTCGTATTTTTGTGGATGTGAATTTCAAAAAAACACGTCCACGACAAATTCTTTGTCACTTGGATATTCTGATTTGCTGATTCAAAAGCAGCTATGACTTCTATGTTTTCAGTATAGACTTAAATATGTAGGTAATTTCCAATGCTATTAATTATAAAAAAATTCTTAAGTTAGATACAAACTGTGAGTGAAGTTTATGCTCTTAAGGTAGATAAAATTGTGAGGAATGAAAATGAATATGTACACAATTTTGAATGTTGTTAATTTTGTTGTCGACTTAGCCCAGGAGCAAATGTTTGTTTTGTAGTTAATTTCCTTGCTTTGCTCATATCCTTTGACTACCAAACGTGCTTTGTGTTTCACAATTGCACCATCTACATGAAACCTTGTTTTATACACCCATATGTTGTCAATGTGCTTTTTGTTTGGAGATAGATCTATCATTATCACATCCATCTCCTTCTTCATTGCCATACTTTCGAACATTGAGCCCCAGACTCATGAGCAACAGAAAGCTGAAGATCGACCTGACAAAGATGAAACGAACCAACATCGACAGACAGGACCAAGAAGGTCTACAAGACAAAAAAGACCTCCAGAATGATACACTGACAATCTTCAATGGAGCAAAGATACAGAGTTCGAATTTTGCAGCTTCATTGAAGAACCAACAACCTATCAAGAAGCTATCCAAAATTCAGAGAGAGAATTTTGGAAGCAAGCAAAGTCAGAAAAGATCGAATCAATGAGGCAAAATGAGGCATGGACAGCTAAAATAGATACATTACATTGAATTCATCAATGGATACATTTGCATTGCATAGATGTGCATTAAATAGACTATTTATTGCATTGAATACATCAATAAATACATTTGCAATCAATAGATGTGCATTCAATAGACTATACATCTGCATTCATGAATTAAAAATATATGCATTCAAAATTTTTGCAAGAACGATGTGATGCCAAAACATTATATTGATTGATTTAAAAACAAGTACATTGATGAGAGAATAAATTCTCTCTTCCTACATTGTCTTCTACAAGGCCTTACATTTAATTTAAAAACCTCTACTCATCATCACTTCCTCCCTCCTCGCCTCCTTCATCTTATAGGTGTACGTTGGTGTCCACATCTTCAAACTCCCCTTTGCTCTCATTTACGTACTCTTCCACGTTCTCTTTCACATTTTTCACATTTTCTTCCACATCACGAACACTTGAAGTTGTAGAGCCTCTCTACAAAATAGAATCAAAGATTTAATTAAATTGAGATTAAACTTACTTGTAAACCACAAAGTAAACAATCATAAAACAATAAAGGTTAAGAGTTTACAATTGGAAACAATCCATGGGATTCCATAAAAGCCTTTAGGTCGGCATATCCATGATCGTAACCTTGCTTGTACTCTGCGGCGGTCATGTGTCTTCGAAAATCACTAAGCTACATTCAACAAAAAAACATAGTTTAGCAATACAATATAGTTTAGCAATAAAAAACGTTAACAATCTCACTACAAAAATAGAATTATATTAAAAAATATTGCACTTACAAATTGGGCCTCTAGATTGCCCCTTCCTCCCGATCCCAAGTGACTTTGGCCATGTTTTAAGAGCTTTTCGGCGGCGGCCCTCCGTTGTTGTTCATACTTTTGGGGATTGTTTTGCAACAATTCCCCTTTCACCTTCTTCCAATACCTTTTGGAGCACCATCCAGGCTTCGTGGGATTCTTGGGATTCCTCACGGCTCTTCTCATCAATTGCCTTTTGTTTCGAATCCAAAGGCACATTGTATTCAAGGCCCAAGTGCTACTAAAAGCATTGGATTGAGGGAATTTAGAATACAAAGTCTCTATTATTTTATTTTTGTCTTCAAGCGATTGGGAGGACCAATCGATCATGTAATCTTTACCAAAATATAAAGCAACTAAATTATGCAAATGAGCATAAACTACATTGCCACGAGTTTTTTTTATAACTCCACCACGTGGATTAAGATCATAATACACACTGCACGATTCTTGGGAAGGGGCATCTTCGGAAGCTCTTCTCTCGGATGATTCACCCGAAGAAGATAACACAAGATTTTTGATTCTATCTCTTTGTTGAGGAGATAGATTCTCAAACCACTCTTGATTATATTCTTCGGGCTCCTCATGAGCTCTTCTCCTAGATGGTCTCCCACTTGACCTTCCACTTGACCTACCACTTGAAAACATTGTATCAAAGAAAAACTTTAAAAGTTAGAAAGTAGTGGAGAATGGGAGTGAAAGAGTATTGAGTACTTTTAGATTAGAAGAGTAAGCAATGAATAGAAAGCAATAGATTAATAGTAAGCAAGAACAAACAAGATCAATAGAGCAAGCAAAAGCAAGAGCAAGTTCACTAGCAATGAAGAGCAACCAAAAGCAAAAAATCTATAGAGCTTAGAAGAGCAATAGCAAACAAGAGCACTAAACACTAGATAAGAAAACCTATAAAACTTGAAAGCAAAAGAAGAGGAGCAAGAATGCTTGCGAAAATGCTATTTTATTGACATTCAAGTTTCGCATGGATTATCCATGCAAAAGTTATCCACGTGTGGATAATGCACGCGATATCCATGCATGGATGTTCCACTTGTTTTTTTTTTTCCCTCTCTTGGCATGTGAGAGGGTCCCCCACATGGGCTTGCATGCTTCAAATGTCATTCAATATTCTCATAATCTTTTCTAGATTTTATGAGAATATTTTATTGTAGGATTTTACATAAACTATATTTTTTAATATGATGGAATGTAAAAAAATCAATTCAAAGATCATTATGGTAGTATTTAATTGTTAAAACTAGTTTTATATTGTTATAAATTTTATTTTTCTTGAGATTTGACATACAAGACAAAATCATGAGATAAAAAATAATACATAATATTATAAAACAAGTAATTTGACAAGTTTTTTAAGATTTTATGACATAATATTATGTCAAATCGATGATGTCATAAAACATTTAGTTTATTAATAATCTAGGTGTTATAGATTTGATATAACTTGATGACATAATTACATGGTCAAATAAAAAAAATTTGCTTTTGTCATGTGGCCTCTTAAATGGTTGCATGGGGTCATTTAGATTCATGATCAAAAGTATTTATGTTATATTGAGGACCTTAGTAATATGTGACCCATATGATAAATCTTTTTAATTGTTGGTGTGTGACCTATATAACCTTATATGAAATCATAGTAATTAGTTGAAATATCATTTAGCACTGTAATAAAGATGTTGATCAATGGTGTGTTATCTAGTATATGATTACTTGCATACAAAGCAATCATAGATAGAAAGGGCGAATGCATATTGCTCGTCATGAGATACCATGGCACACTAGGCCAATCCAAAGAGATTTATCTTTAACTAACTCGAGCCAAGTATTAATTAATCAAATGAGTGATTGAGTGGGCAATGAATCAATTGAGTATATAACTGATTGTTTGATTTTGATTATTCCATCTTGAAAGAAAGATCGAGTGAGATCATCACTCATCTTAGAAAAGAGTTTAAACTGAGAGCTTCAAACATTGACTGCTATGTGGTCTTTAAATTAGTTGAGATAGGCCTGCACCACTGTCTACTGATGTCTAACATTTGTCAATATGAATCTCATTTTGATTGCTCGTCATGTGTTGCCCCACCCAAGCAATTTTCTTGATAGCAATGTTACTAGAATATTAGATTTACATTAAGCATAAGTAGAATATACATAGATTAGATGTTGGCATGTCTTTAACAAATTTTATTATATTTGTTCAGTACATACGGTCTCATAATGATTACTTATGATGTGGTATAGAGTAGCTGACTACAGTGTGCATATGTCATTGACGATGTCATCATCAACAGATAGCGATTCATTTCATGATCGCAACAACAAGTATATATCGTTATTGATATTGACATCAATTGCACTTTATTTGTTATTTGAATATGGGTGTATAATTTTTCTTGCAAATTTATTCTTACAATGACATTTGATTGGAATTATGAATCCTAGGGAAATTATCGTACCTCCACGTGATTTAGAGAAAGAAAAAAGAATTGAGCTCTATCACAGAAAAAAGGAGCAAGCAAGACTAAAGTACAATGAACAACTATTTGACTGGTTCATTTTCAAGCTCTTCCATCAGTTGACGTAGACCGCCTATTGATCCATCACATGTATGTATATTGATTTATGTCATAATTTTTTTTATTTGTAATAGTGATGTAATCCAATTTGCTCTTTGGATATAGTATATTGCTCTTTGGAAAGCCAAGACACCACTCCATCACAAATGAAGGTTGAAAATGCACTAAATGTACAAAGACTATTTTGTCAATTTTTGTCACATGTTAGAATTTGTCAATTTTCACTTGAATGACACTGAAAGAATTTGTACAATTTGCAATTGGATTATTGGACCAATTTCAACCAGAATATGATGAGAGGATACCATGTACATGCACACAATGCAAAGGCCTTAGGATTCGGACAAGGAGGATTGTCAACGATCATATTTGGGCCAATGGAGTGCACACACAGAATCCAAGAGTACGAGAGGTAAACTCTTTAAAGTGTTTTACGGAAATGCTTTAATCTTTGACCTTTATGACACTTCAGGTATAGTTTGGCCAATATATATTGAGCGATCGGATGAGTGCCACAATCCTTTGAAGTTAATCTCTCACTTGCTTTTAAAAGGAAAAATCCAAATATAATATTTAGATGAAGTTGATCTCTCATTTGCTTCTAAAAGGAAAAATCAAAATAGAATGATTAGATGAAGTTAATCTCTCACTTGCTTCTAAAAGAAAAAATCCAAATAGAATGATTAGATGTAGTTAATCTTGATTTCCATATTCAATCACCCATGATAGCCTCTCATTCATGTCCGAGAGAGAGAGAGAGAGAGAGAGAGAGAGAGAGAGAGAGAGAGAGAGAGAGAGAGAGAGAGAGAGAGAGAGAGAGAGAGAGAGAGAGAGAGAGGTAACCAACATTCCCAATTCTAGGAAGGTGTGTAGCCCTTGTTTTTTTTCCGTTAAAGGTGTGGTTCAAATGTTTTTTGTTGGAAGATGAGTTTCACAAAAAAGCCCAAACGCCGCAGGGAGGGAACATGTGGTGACATTCTGGGGTAAGATATAATCGTGTGGTTTGAGAGTTTTGATTAGCACTCTGTAATGTTCTCTCTGTTTTTCTCTTCATGTGTGTTTAGGGTCGGTGTGGGTGGGTGTGTGTGCGCGTGCGTGTGTTTGTGTGTGTGTTTCATGCTACTGATTTATCGTTTGTGTTATATATTAATTTATGTTTCATGCTTGAGAGAGAGAGAGAGAGAGAGAGAGAGGGAGAAAAAAAAAAAACTGATACACCTAACATTTTCAACTTTTGCAGAAGAAGGACAATAAGTTGGTTTCAAGAAAAAGAGTTGCAAGAGAGATTGAGAATATTATTGATAGGATAAATCACATGAATATTGATTTTGGATCATCATTGGTCCTAGATGATGCTCTTGTTGATGATGACCCCTTGCATGATATAATTAGTTCATCAATGCCTCGTGATTCAATCCATGTCTCCAAATCTCTAGAACGTTCTTACCACTCAATTACACCTATCCTAGATGTTGCACATGAGTCCTCCACGATATTCCACGTGGATTCCACAAACATGACCACTCCTTTAAAAAAGAAAACACGTCTTGGACGTATTATGACTAGTTTGAAAGATAATTGCAAATTACTACGCACTGTTGATGTGTCAAAAGACATTCTAGGTTCTTTGTCTGACCTTCCTCTTCCACCTACCTTGCAACCATTAGTAAAAACTTTTATTAGAAGTAGATATTTGTGTTGGCCACTCCAATCACCATTAATATTAAATGGAACACCATTTACGTATTGGGGTCGAATGTACATGATCATGCCTAGTGAACACTTTTCTGAGGCTGGTTTGGGCCTTTTTGCATTGAGTAGTATTGAGGTCCCTTTAAATAGTGTTGTGACATTGATGCCATATGCAGGACCTCAATGCAATTGGTGATTGGCATGCTTTGTGTCGTCACCACTGGAGGATGCAAGTATATGGCTTAAATTCAAATGCTTGTTCTTTAGAGGAGTAACGCATGCAAGGAGGCAACATCTCAAGGGCAAATCGTACATACATTGATGGACGTCTAGATGTGCATGGAAACATTGCTGCATATATAAATAGTTCCTTTGGCCACCCTCTATTGACAAATTGTGATTTTGATGTTAACAAGTTGAAAAGACAAATTTGTCTAATAAATACACTGGTATGTTCATACTTTTTAAATTAAGAGGTAATTTATACTCATATGCAACATTTAGATCTATCAAGTATTGGGAGGAAATGTTTATCAAGCATTGTTTCAACCTACTTCTTGTTATTTTGATATATAGAATTCTTCATCCTCATTTAGTGTTGGAAACAATAATCCTCGTAATGGTAGACGTCGACGACGAATGCAATACAACGGTCCGCATATAAAACAATTACCTCGTCGTCTACGTCAAGGCTTAAAAGAGATGATGAAAATTGATGAGCGCATTAATAAAGAGAGTAATGCATTTGAATCTAGCTCATCTAGATCTACTTCTTCGCAAACAAGTTCCAACGATGAAAATGAGCTTCCAATGAATGATGAATTTGAAGTCATGGGAGACATGTTGGATGATATGTACGAGAACAATATTGAGCTAGACACAATGAAGAAGATGAGGAGGCACTTTTGTCTAAAGAAGAAAAGAAATTGCGAGAAGAATCAAAGACCGCATTGTATTCTGGAGCAAAGACATCTCGTTTGGCGACTTCTCTACTTCTATTAAATCTTCAAACCAAATATAGATGGAGTGACCAAAGACTCACATCATTATTTGAGTAAATTTTTTTTCATCTACTTGTCATTTTTGCTTTGAAACAAAATTTACAATTTGGACATCGAGTGATATTTTTTTTACAATGACTTCTTTTGTCATGTACAGACTATTGAAAAACAAAATTCTCCCAGAAGGGAATGTCATGCCTGAGACAAAAGATGAGGCACGAAAGATGTTGTCTAACATCGGGATGGACTACAAGCAATATCATGCATGTCCAAAAGATTGTAGTTTATATCGAGGAAGGTACGAATCACTCAATGGTACTCCTCGATATAGAGATGATTTGCTAGGGGCAATCATTCCGTGCAAAGACATTTTTCAATAATTCCACGATTGCAACGTTTATTTCGTTGTAAATCTCTTGCACAACTTATGGACTAACATGACACCATACCTCTATGGATGGGATGATGAGGGTACCTTCAGATTCACCTACATGGAAACACATCAACAAAGAGTATCCAAGCTTTGCCAATGAGTCAAGAAATGTGAGAACCTCTTTGGTGTACGAACAACTACATGGTCCATTTGGCCTGTTTGCTTGGTAAATTATAATATTCCTCCTTGGTTGAGTACAAAAAAGGGACACATTATGTTGGCACTTTTAATTCTTGGCCAACGCAAGGTTAAAAACATGGATATGTATCTTGAGCCGTTTATTGACGAGTTGGAAGATTTGTGGAAGGGGATAAAAGCATATGACATTTCGCGCCCCTTACATGAGAGGGAGTTTACACTACATGTCACCTACTTGATCCCATGCACATATTTAAAAATGTGGGTGAATCTATTTGAAAACACTTGATTGGTGAAAAAAATATCATTGCTGCAAGGCACGATCTAAAAGAATCAAACACCAAAAAATTATATTGAATGAAAGATGGTGAAGATCATGTTTCAAAAGTAACTTGGACATTTACTAAGGAGGAGCTTAACCATGTGCGCTCCATTATTCATGACATTGGAACACCAACTGGTTTTGCCCATTCTCTACGGTCATCATTCACAGTGGATGAAAAGTTGCAAGGTCTCAAATCTCATGATTGGCTAAAGATGATTCAATTCATCTATCCATTGTTAATTCGTGGGTGCTTGTCAAAAGATATTTATGAGACCATATACAAACTATCAATCATTGTCAGATATTTACATATACTTGGTGCATTTTTTATTTAGTATTTATTGATTGAAAATTCAAATAGACATAAAATAGATTGAATATGTTGCAGATGGATGTGTTCAAAAGAAATCCGTGAGCTGGATTTTCACAAGAGACATGAGAATATGGTGGAGATTGTGGACATGGATATGGTTTGAGAGATATTTTTCGACTTCCATCATAGTGTATTTATTGGTGCACTTGGTTGAAGAAGTTTCTATTGCTGGTCCAGTGCACACTAGGTATAAATGCATAAATTATATATTTTGCATGTGTATTTAAACTAAATCAATTGATACATGAACTCATTAAATAAAACACTTATTTTTAACCATTTGTGACTTTTTAGGTAAATGTTCTTTATGGAAAGGTACATGAAAGTCTTAAAAGATTTTGTGCGTCAAAAGACAAGGCCTGAAGGTAGCATGTCAGAGGGATGGTTAGTACATGAATCTCTCTTTTATGTTATTGAAATTTTGCACCAACTACATCCATCTGCTCCACTATTGTGGCATGATGAGGAAGCCGAAGAGGTAACTAGTGAAAAACCTCAAGGGATGGGAAAGGTCCATAGGTTGACACCCTTCCAACGAGAAAAAATTTCTACATTCATGCTCTTTAATTGTGGAGTTATGGATAAATGGTTAGACCTATATGAAAAAAAAAAAAAAAAAAAAAGGCCTTGTCTAGAAAGCGCTAACGACAGAATAGAGGTAGACACATGGCCTCAAGTTTACATGATCTTGAGCCATTGTCCAAGCAATGCACTATAGAGTGGATGCATGACACACTACAAAAAGCAACAAAAGAGGGACAAAAAATATCAAACGCAATATGGGACTTTGCAAGAGAATGCGAATGGAAAGTATTATTCTTTAGATACTTTATTATTAAAACATTCTTGTTTATAACAATATTTGTTTAATCATTTTGAAACACCATGTTCATTCACAGTGATTATTTATGAGATTCATGTTTATCATGTGGCAGTGCAAAATGTATAATGTTATATGGGCTTTTGGTTTTCACTTTCGTGTTGAAAGGATTGATAACAAAAGACGCACACACGATTGTGGTGTAATAGCATCTTTCCAACAAGAAAGTCAAATCAGTGCACGAGATCAAAATCCCATTTCAGGAGATATAGAATACGTAGGAACTATACAAAATATTTATGATGTGTCATTTGGTGAAAGTGAACATTATATTTTATTTGATGTGAAATGGTTCAAGGTAGTTTGTAGAGGGCCAGATACAACCGTAAAATCGGATCCAAGTGAATTTTTTGCGATTGATTCATCAAAAACATTGAACATGAGTCCTTTGACACATTGGTGTTGCCTCGTCACTGTGAGCAGGTGCACATGCTATGCTATAATGTTTTTCATTTTATTGCAAGTGACTTCAGTATTTGAGTTTTCGATATGTTCTAAAATAGTGATTTTTGTAGGTGTTTTTTCAACTAGATCGACTAAACAAGATATGGTGGTTTGTAGCTCAAGTTGAACCACGTTCATGACGAGTATTTAAGGGTGCAAATGTCGAGAATGAAATGGAAAACCTTCATTTTAACTATGAGATTGAGCTACCTAGAGATGTAGTAAATTTTCAAACCATACTTGAAGCACCCACTTTCATAAATGTTGAGAATAAAATTTCTAATAGTCATGATGATGAAATAATTTTTGAAAGTGAGAGTGATGATGAAAATCATCTAAGAGGAGATGAATTGCAAGATGCTATCGCTGATGAAATTGATTCTTGTAATTCTGAATAAAAATCGATTATTGCAATTCTGAATGAAGTTGATTTTTGCAATGCTTTCAAATGATTGTTATTTAGCCAAAATAGAGTCTCATTTATGGTCAAGTAAGTGAAAAGAATAGACATAGTTTGACTTCAATCCCATTTTTTTGGAGATAATGTCGGTGAAGATAGATGTACGGCTTCATGTTCCAAAAAAATTCTCATTTTTTAACAAATGTTGCAAAGACAATAAATCACTAAAAGCATGTGAGTTAATGAAATCACCACCACAAACTATGACAAAATCAAGTGTTTCATCATAGTCAATCCTCTCGAATTGAGCATACCCCTTGGCAACTAGTCTTGTTTTATAATTGTTCACACTACCATCTTGATTAAGCTTGATCTTAAAGACCCATTTGCAAACAGTAACATTTTGTATCTTTGATGGAGGATCAATAATTTTACAAGTATCTCAAACAATGCATCATATACTCACCTCACTTTTCATTACATCAAATCACTCTTTTGTTGTTACAGTTTCATTTACACTTGAAGGAACATCATCAAACTTAAGGTAGTAATAAGGGCAATAAAAATCAAACAATCATCAACTTGTAATTGCTTCTCTCTTCCTTGTATTTGAGCCTTGATAGTTGCATTTGGGCTCTGATACCATGTTAAAATCAAAGGTTATGAACCTCATTTGCATACTAAAACCTTAAAAAAGCATCAAAAGTTTCACTTATATCTAATAGATAAAAAACTAGCACACAATTCAACCTATCTTGCATCTAATTGACAAGAGCTTTTGGACTCCACAATAAAACTAGAAGTAATTGATCTTCACATCATGTTACACACGTGAAAAGTATAATACTTTGTTCAGATTCAGATCTATTCATTAGACACAAAAAATATCACATTCCTCATTCATCAATTCCTCATTAAAGAGCAAACTTGCCAAAATCACCATCTCTTGATAATCTCTCGAAGTATGTACAAAATGAGCTCTCAATCCATATCAAATGATCTCGAATATGAGATTAGGTAGAGTGCCATTAAGGTAGACCCTAAACCCCTGGCTATCAAAGCCTTAGATCATGCATAATTATCCTCTTGGTAGTTCGAGTCAACTGTCTTATAAAAATAGGTGGCCGCCCTCATAAAAAATCCCAATCATTTAGGAACACCATAATATAATTCACTTTAGAAAAATATTTATTTAACTAATTCCATTTCATTATAAACATGCAAAAAAAAAAAAAAAAAACCTCATCATAATATAATTCACTTTAGAAAAAAATATATATAGCCTAATCATAATATAATTCACTTTAGAAATATATTTATTTAACTAATTTCATCATTATCAATGCAAAAAACAAAAAAACAAAAAAAAAATGCGTAGATAATCCACGCAGAAGATATCCACGCATGGATATCTTTAACTTCCGATCTGGTCCGGTGAACAAACTAAAATTTGCGTGGATAATCCACGTGGATTATCCACGCCAAAACTGCTTTCCGACGCTGCCAACCTTCCCTCCCAAACAGTTGTCAAAATTTTCAAAATTCAATTTTGCGTGGATTATCCTCGTGTGGATAATCCACGCGCATAAATTTTTTGGCGCCGTGCCAAAAAAACACCAGTGGATTGGCCGGAGGCGTGCTCAAAATTTTTTTGGCGTGGATGTTCCACGCAAACAAAATTTCAAAAAATCGACTAAGTGTCGGGTCTCGCGTGGATACTCTGCGTGGATAAACATAGAGTTTTCTAGTTGTGATAGTGATGCAAGCTGGGCAAGCTACAAAGACGACAAGAAGTCCGTGACAGGAGGGTGTTCGATAACGTGCAGAGCATCAATCAGCTGGATATGCAAAAAGCAAACATTAATGGCTCAATCCTCATGCGAAACTGAATGTCGCAGTTTCAAGGATGACGAACGAGGTAGTATGGTTGCAAATGATGTTGGAGACAATTGGCATACCACAAAGAGAACCATGCACGATGATGATGGATTCTCAGAGTGCCATATATCTATCTCAGGATCCTATCTTTCATTCAAAGACAAAACACATACCTTTGAAGTACCATCATATTCGAGACCTGATCTTGAAAGGAGAGCTGCAAGTCCAATACATAAAATCCGAAGACATGATTGCAAATATGCTCACGAATCCGCTCGACAAACCACCTTTCACAAAACAAAAAAGGGCTGGGATTGGACACAAACAAAAGTTGCAATGTTCGAGTGTCTGAAATGGTGAACTCCTGCAACCTTGTCGAAGAAGTCCCGAAGGATAAAAAGATCTCGAAGGCCGAACTGAAGGTCTCGAACACGACTCGAAGATCGAACACAACCCAAAGGTCGAAGCGAAGGTCGAAGGTAAAGTGTTCGAGGTTCATCCCAACAGCCAAATGACGAAGACACCCTAAAAAGAAAAGGCGAATCGAAGACAAACAATTTGAACTAGCAATTGGCAACTCAACAATCGTGAAGTCTTGTATTTTCACGCTCAGCCGCCAAAAGCGATGTTGACACAGGGTAGCTAACTAATTGATTAATGCAAACCTATCTTGTGATTCGCATACCGTTAGCATTACCAGCTATGCATGAAAGTCTACCAATGAGCAAAACCTAGCAAATATTCGTGAGAGGAGTGGCAGGCCGCCAACGAGTGAGACTTTGATCAACTCACTTAAAACAAAATACAAATACAATGCTCTCTTCCAATCCATTTCTCATTGTTTGCGTCGTTTCGTTGTTTGAATGTTTCATAATCAATGATCTATAGTCATTTGCTTAGGATTTTGCAAAACATAAAATTTTGCAACAAACAAAAGAAAATTTCTACACGATTTATTCCATTCAAATGTTATTCAATCTTGTCCTCGAAAAAAATCATACAAGAGAAATTCACCATTTGGTATTGAGCTCGAAGTGCATCCCATGCACTCCTCATCGACACAATGTCACTTCTGTGAATAATGACATGGTCTTTCACTGACAAAATTATCATTTGTGCCTTTGTGCCCGATCGTCAAATGATCACACTTTCACTTGAGTGGTCACTGGTCTTTGCTTTGGACTTGTGACAATGTCTCAAGGCTTTTTCTCTATAAAAAATCTCTTCAATTTAGATTTCCAAATGCTACAGTTAAAAACTCCATCCAACTTACCTCTTCAAACGTAAACTTATTCAATCATGCCATTTTTGTTAAAGGTGGCTTTTACAACACTTAAGATCGCTCTATGAGAATCTCTAAATATAGTGGCAAATTCTAACTACCAAAATTCAAACTTTTCAAAAAAAAAAAGAAGCATGCTACTTTCTGCTAATTTTGACATAGCATGGCCGCATCTCCTCCAAATTGTACAAAGGTGACATTGTCACATTGTTGACTTCTCTGACTTCAAAATGGTACTGGAAATTTTCCGATCTACTTTCTATCCATGACAAGATCAACTCTTTGTTTAGAGGAAGTTGTACTTCAAGATGCACTTTTGTGATGTACTTCATATAAGGACAATTGCCTTTTGTTAGAAATCAATGATAAACTTCATTGTTACTGTTTACAAGGAATATTAATGTTGACAGCTGTGACCAGCTGTCATTAGCCGTAGGCTAGTCTATTAGTCTACTCGTAGGTTTTCTCTCAGAGGTTCAGGATTTATTTGTACTTTTTACATTCTGTATGAGTTAGTGTGATAGAGTGATAGTTCATGTTCTTCTTCCGCCTTCTTGTGGTGATTGCTTATGGTGAATGCTTGATGTTGCATACCTAATTATTGACATAATATCAGAGCAGCGATATAGTTATGCGTGCCTGATCAGTGGATACAGCTTGTCACAGGCTCCACAACGAAGTGAGAAAGTCCTTCACGGGAGGTGAAAGATTGGAGAGAAAAACGGTTGGAAGAAATTCTTCTTTGGCGTATTTTGCAGGTTTGGAGCTCAGAATCATCAGTGGGGAATGAAGACACAGTCTCGGAGGCTTCAGAAAGGCCAAGGCAACATCAGACAGATTGAAAATCTGTTGAGTGAGAAGATTTTTACAATACTTCCTAGTTGTTGTGAAAAGCACAGTCCCGGAGGCATCAGAAAGGCCAGGGCAGTATCAGACAGATTGAAAATCTGTTGAGTGGGAGAGATTTTTACAATACTTCCTAGTTGTTGTAGAAAGTGCTATTTGTGTGAGAGGTTTGCCAAGAAATCTCTCATTTGTTTGTTGGAGTACCGCAAATCACACTAGACAGTGTCTAGTACTGCCATTCAGAGTTAGGAGGCTTTATACTTTTCACAATAATGATCTATGCCTTTTGAGCGATCACACATTTCGAAATCTTTGCAAAGAGGAGGCGACGTAGCCGCCGCGCTGAAGTAAAGAATCTAGAATATTCCCTCTGAAAGTTCTTGTATTCTCTCTACTTTTCATCTTGTCCATACCAATATCGGATCGACACGCCAGAGGTAAAGAAAATCAAGAGAAGTCATACATCCGCGCATCATACCGATATCACATATCAGTACCAATATCGGAGCGACACGCCAGAGGTAAAGAAAATCCAGAGCAGTCTTCCATCCACGCATCATATCGATATCGCATATCCGTACCAATATCGGATCCACGCGCCCGAGCTAAAGAGAATCTCGAACAATCGTGCACCTGCGCGTCGTACCGATATAAGGTGTCCAACCAAAAATTTACAGTTCTGTGGTGTGATAAATTTTGTGATCCAGACTCATCTATCCAATAATAACAACTCTAAACGAGAGTGTCCTTAATGAGTCAAGCAAATTGGAAGGTGCCGACAACTATGCAGTTTGAAAATTCAAACTGAAGAACATTTTGATGGAAAAAGAGCTATGGGAGATCGTGACAGGTGAAGAGACAAGGCCAGTGATTGAAGAAGATCAACGGGCATTTGATAGGAGAAAACGGAATAGTCGTGCACCTGCGCGTCGTACCGATATCAGGTGTACAACAAAGATTTACAGTTCTATGGTGTGATAGATTTTGTGATCCAGACTCATCTATCCAGTAATGGCAACTCTAAGCGAAAGTGTCCTTAATGAGTCAAGCAAATCGGAAAGTGACGACAACTATGCAGTTTGAAAATTCAAACTGAAGAACATTTTAATGAAAAAAGGAACTATGGGAGATCCTGACAAGTGAAGAGACAAGGCCAGTGATTGAAGAAGATTAGCGGACATTTGATAGGAGAAAACAAAAAGCCCAGAATGTCATCAACTTATCACTTAGAGATGCAATTATCTCCTATCTTTTAGATTCATAAAGGGACCAGAAGAAGCATGGGATACATGCATTGTTTGAAACGACATATACATCTCGAATACTATTTCTGAAGACGAAGTTGCATACATTGTGGATGGATGATGGTGCGACTATTGCCGATCACATACTAATATCAAAGAGATCCGTGACCAATTAGCAGTAGTTGGAGAGCGAGTACAAGAGATCGTGCAATTGGCATTGAATAGTCTGAGTGAGTCACATCAGCTGTTTGTGACGAGTATAGCCACAAGAGAAAATCTTCCAACCTATGAAGAACTAGGTGGATTGCTTTTGCAAAAGAAAAAACGTCAAGAGAACTTGAATCATCGTAACTGGAGCTATGATCAAGCTCTTGCAGTTAGAGGACGAGGTGGAAGATTTGGCCGTGGAAGGTATCAATCGAGAGGAGGAAACTCAAGCCGTGAATCATTTCAACGATTTCATGAGCAAGTCAATGATAGTCCGAATCGAGGCAATTGGAATCAAGGCCGAGGTCAAGGACGCGGCTATTCAAGACAAAATAAACCTGAAAATTGTAGGTACTGCAACAAACCTGACCACTGGGAGCGTGAATGCTTCAAGAAATAGAAGGAGATGGAACAAAGAAAAGACAAATGGCAAGCGAAAAATTATGCTGATCAACATCAATTTGATGACTATTATTATGAAGACAATTATACTGATCAACATCAATACGATGATGATCAATATGAAGATGATACAGAGTTCAAAATTGTTCATTACAACATTAATGATAAGTGATGAAGCCAAGGATACCTGGTACATTGATAGTGGTGCATCCAAGCACATGACTTCAAGGAAAGAGTGGTTTTCAAAACTCAAGGAAACTAACAGTGGTGATGAAGTTGGACAAGTTGATGACAAATTGCTATCTGTTAAAGTGGTACCAGTGAAGTTAGTCAGCGGAAAGATAAAGCAGATAAGCAATGTGCAATACGTACCAGGCTTAGCTAACAATCTACTATCTGTTGGGTCGATGGCTGATCAACAACTCAAGGTTGAGTTTGACAGTGACAAATGTCTTGTCAAAGACATCAAGAATCACTACAAAGTGATTGTTACAGGAGCTAGAGTCAACGGGAATTGACTCTACAAATTGAATGCAAAATCTTTTACTCAAACTATGGTAAGCATTGTTGATAGTCGAAGTGATCTTTGGCATCAAAAGTTTGGTCATATCAGTGCTCAAAGCTTGCAAATCCTTAAAAGAGGTAATCTAGTTGTTGGATTGCCTGATATCTCTTTTGAAGGAAAAATTTGTAAGGGTTGCATTTTGGGAAAACAACATAGAGAGAGATTTCCCAAAGATGGAGCGAAAAGAGCCAATGGCATTCTTGATCTTGTTCATAGTGATCTGTGTGGACCAATACAAACTAGGTCCATTAGTGGTTGTTACTTTTTCATCACATTCATTGATGACTATAGTAGACATATCTGGATTTATTTCATAAGCAAGAAATCCGATGCTTTTGTCAAGTTTAGAGAGTTCAAGGCTCTAGTTGAAAAACAAACAGGTTGTTATGTTAAGACCCTCAGATCAGATGGTGGTGGTGAGTATTTTTTAACAGAGTTTATAAATTTTGGCAAGGATCAAGGATCAAGAGACAAACCACTACACCCTATTCACCACAACAGAACGGAAAAACAGATCCAT
Source organism: Diphasiastrum complanatum (assembly GCA_029204225.1). Lineage (NCBI taxonomy): Eukaryota > Viridiplantae > Streptophyta > Lycopodiopsida > Lycopodiales > Lycopodiaceae > Diphasiastrum > Diphasiastrum complanatum. The sequence goes on along the minus strand of CM055102.1, from coordinate 37,727,444 downwards.
TGTGGAGATGGAAAGACAATGCTTAAGAGCAAGGGTTTGCCAAATGCTTTTTGGGCAGAAGCATGCAACACAACTACTCATATCTTGAATCGGTATCCTACGAAGTCCGTGGAGGATAAGACACCTTACGAAGCTTTTACTGGAAAGAAACCTAATGTTTCTCATTTACGAGTATTTGGTTGTGATGCTTACGCTCATGTACCTGATGAAAAACAAAAGAAGGTAGATGCAAATGTTGTTAAGTGTATTTTCTTTGGATATGATGAAAGAGCCAAGGCATACAGGATGTATGACACAGATGCACAAAAGATCGTGATTTCCAGAGATGTTACTTTTGATGAGATGGGTCAAAATGACCAAATAAAATTAACAATTGATCTTTTTGATGATAAAGCTAAAGTGCAAGTGAAGGAATAAGTTGGTGTCAATATGGAAGAGCCAATAGAAAAAGACAGGGTTAATAATGAGATTTCTAGGAGAGTGCCTAAGTGGTACATGTCAATAACAAGTGATGCTGATAAGGGAGATACTCTCGAATCAAGTGAGCAGGGAGAGCTTAGAAGATCAAGTAGAAATCAAAAACCTCCTACAAGATTAGAGATGAATCTAGCCCTAATGGGTTCTGTGCTCAGGGCTCGAGAACCAAAAACTTTTGATAAAGCAAAGGAGCACAAAGAGTGGCGTGAAGCTATGGAAACAAAAATGAAAGCTATATCGAAAAATAGGACGTGGAACTTGGTTGAGCTACCTGATGGTAAGACGCCTATCACTTGCAAATGGATATACAAGATCAAATATGGAGCTGATGGACAACTCAACAAGTACAAAGCACGGTTGGTTGCGAGAGGATTTGAGCAGCAAGAAGGTATTGATTTTGAGAAAACCTTCGCACCCGTAGCTAAGATGGTAACTATACGTTCTATCATTGCTATTTCTGTTTTCTATGATTGGAAGATCCAGCAAATGGACGTTAAATCTGCTTTTCTTAATGGAGTGCTGGATGAAGAGGTGTACTTAGTACAACCTCAAGGATTTGTTGAGCCAGAGAGAGAGCATCTCGTTTGTAAGCTCAACAAAGCCATTTATGGATTGAAGCAAGCACCACGGGCGTGGTACTCTTGCATTGATGAACACTTCAAACAAAGGAGAATGGTAAAGAGTGATGTTGATCCTAATCTTTACATTCTAAAGCAAAATTCAGATATAGTGTTGATTGTGTTGTACTTGGATGATTTGATTATTACAAGAAGTAATGAGAGCTTAATTAATGAAATAAAATCAGATCTTTCCAATGCTTTTGACATGAGTGATCTAGGATTGATGCACTATTGTCTTGGCATTGAAGTATGGCAAAAAGAAGACATGGTCTTTCTTACACAAAACAAATATGCATGAGATTTGTTTTATAAATTCAATATGCAGGATTATAAGCCTTTGAGTACACCTATGCATGTCAACATGAAGCTTACTATATATGCTGAATCTGATAAAGTGGATGCTTATTTGTATAGACAACTGGTGGGTAGTTTGATTTATTTGACACACACACGACCTGATATTTCTTATGTTATTGGTGTTGTTAGTCAATTTATGCAAGATCCTAGTCAAGCACACAAAAGTCTGCTAAACATATTCTCAGATACATTCGAGAGACATTGAATTTTGGTTTGAAGTATGATCAACCTGAAGCGCCAATGTTGGTAGGTTATACAGATGTCGATTGGACAAGTAATATTGATGTAAAAGATCTACCAGTGGTCATACAGTCAGTTATGGTACAGCTGCAATTTCAAGGAGCAGCAAAAAGCAACCTACAGTAGCCTTATCATCGACGGAAGCTAAATATCGAGCACTCAGCAATGCTACACAAGAAGCGGCATGGTTACGAAGATTGCTTGTGGATACAGGTGGATGCGACTACTATATCTTGCGATAATCAAAGTTGCATTCACCTTGCCAAAATACTAGTTTTACGTGTTCGAACCAAGCACATCGAAATACACTACCATTTTGTTCGAGAGAAAATACTAATTGATCTTGTTTTTTGTAGATCTAAAGATCAAATGACGAATATTTTTATTAAGTCATTAGGTAGATGTAAATTTGAGAGGTTTCGTACTCTATTAGGAATAGAAGAATGTAATTTTATCATTGAGGGAGAGTGTTAGAAATCAATGATAAACTTCATTGTTACTGTTTACGAGGTATATTAATGTTGACAACTGTGACCAGCTATCATTAGCCGTAAGCTAGTCTATTAGTCTACTCGTAGGTTTTCTCTCTCTATCAGAGGTTCAGGGTTTATTTGTACTTTTTACATTCTGTATGAGTTAGTGTGATAGAGTGATAGTTCGTGTTCTTCTTCCGCCTTCTTGTGGTGATTGCTTATGGTGAATGCTTAATGTTGCATACCTAATTATTGACACCTTTCGAATGGTCTTAAACAAATAAAAATCTCAAAACTAGAAAAAAAACTAGTTTTCAAATTTTTTCTTTCTTTTTGAAGTGAATATGTCCTTCACAACCACTTTCACCTATTAGATCCTTTCATATACTTACTTTGAAAATTTTCAATGAAGTTGGCCGTTTGCCTTTTGGACCCCTTCATGTACTTCAAAAGCGATTTCTACCTCATCTAATGGCTTGGACTCAATCCAAGGGCCCACACTTGTGATCTCCACTATGATTCTGCTTATTTTTAAATGATAAGTGATGTTGGTCTACAAGTTGAAGTGCTTACATTCCAACCCCTACACCATCAATTACACTACGGCTTCTCTTGGTTCACAACACATGCAACTTTTTCTTCTTTTTCAAGAAAGAAGTTTATGGTTGTGATTGATCCATCTTTAATCACACACTACTGACTTCACGACTATCCATGGCCATTTGACAACTAGATTGCAATTCTAGGATGCACTACTATTCCATTTTTACATTTTCAAAAATGTCCTCTAATAGTGCAAGATCCATCACTTTGCTTGCTAAACCTTACTTGTCAATAAATAACCTTGTTTCACACTTTTGGAGCTATAATATAATCAAATTGAATCACTTACACTAGCCCTAAGAAAAGAAAATTCATTACCAAAATTTTCCATATATGGTCTATGTGTCTACGATGTATTGTTTTACATTTCTACTTGATTGTCACACAATTTCATTGACTTACCAAAATTTCAATTGGAAAAAAAACAATCCTTTCGACAACTTTTGGTGGTCAATCAAGCATATGTTCTCTTTATTATCAATTCAATTATTCAATTTCTTGTTGTAGTTGATGCTCAAGGTAATGTTTGTTTGTGATGATCTTTTCACGAAAGATAAACATCTTATTGGCACAATTGTAAATCCAAATATTCCATACCGAAATACTATGTATCCCTAAAGTCATTACAGATGTAATTTACAAAATCATTTAATGAGATTATTTATAACTCTACATCTTCAATCCTATGGAGCCTACTTATAAAGTCTTAGGCTATCAATCTCGCCACACACAATATGAGCTAAATGTCGTGACATCTCAACTTACTTGGTCAATGCCCAAGAGTAGGTGCAAGTCACATGCACAAAATCTATGCCCACAATAGCTTTACTGCATTTCTACAAAGCCTAGCAAACTAAATTTCTATCATTTCTTCGAAGGCGTAGGGCAAACTTAGTCATCCTTAAGGCTTCAACTAAAAATCAACGCCAATCCAATGTGCTCCCTACTTCCTCATGAAAAAATTAAAACACGTCAGATTTCATCACTTCTCCTCAAAACTCAACAAAAAAATATAATTTGTGAGCACAACGCACCACTGAAGACTATAACCGGGTAGCACAAACCATATCTTGGATGAAGATCTTAGATATCAAACACACTTGTTATTCTTTTTGCTCAATAAAGGTAGGTGTAGAAAAAAATATGTAGAATTTCAACTAGATGGTTTGGACTTATCTATGTAATGCCTTCTTACCTCACATCATAGAAAACCTAAAGTTTTTCTTACAAGCATATGGGGCGAGATTATAGGCTACCTCACATAATATCAATTACTCATTAATGCTTATGTTTCTATTACGTTAAGTTACAAGCCATGTCATTTGTTACAAATCAATGCCAACACATTTGCATTTCAATCAATATTATCTCTCTATGATTGAAAAACATCCACATTCATATATTCAATTTTAGATGTTTGTGACATCATTGTTGCAAGCTTAGAATAAAATATGTTTACAACCAAAATACTACAAAATCCATATCAAACCAATCTTAGTAAAGAAGCAATACCTATAGTCTCATTGACCACCCAGCCATAAGTTTTGGGTAGGTTATCTTGAGTGTAGCCAATGCTTACAAAAAAATATGAAAAGCAACAAGAACAATTTTATAGTTAAGAGACAGGGAAGTACAACCATTGCATACCCTTTAGTTTCATTTATAGAATTGAACGAAAAAAATAGACAACATACATAAGAACAGAAGCACAAAGGATACCTTAGCTCCCCACTTTTTTAAAAATTTACGATTAATCACCAAAGCTCAACTATTAAAGACAACCATTAGGCCGATAGTAGCCTAAACTCTTCTTCACAAAATTTCTTGAATGACACCCCTTATCGAGTAACCAACAATTGTCCACAAATAAGTGGGCTTGTAGGCTGATGATCTGTTTCCTCACATCAAGCGTTGGAATTCAATTCCCCCAAGTGCACAGATGGACATACAAAATCAAAAGAAGGTAAAACAATCAACATAGATTGGTTCACAAAAGCATGTCTACCAATGGAAAGACAAATTACACCTAAAGAAGCAATCAAGTAGTCACTCCATATGTACCTCAACAGAGATGTTTGAAAAACATGAGACATACAAACAATGTTCTTGCCACCACACTCTAGCTTCAAGTTTTTGTTGGTATTACTAACCAATATGTTTTGATATGTCTAGCTTCAACAAAGAGTCAACAAATTGAAATTCTCACTACTACATGTACAATGGAGTTCACATGAATCAATGTTAAAATAAATTTCTCTATCAGACATTTAGGTGAAAAAAAATATCATCAATAGATTTAAATCTGTTGAAAATACTAACCAATAAGTCATCCCTACTCAAATCAATAGTACCCAAGAGTAGTGCCAAATCACAAGCATAAAGATACTTTTACATTACTTCTCACAATCACACAAAAGCCAATGCCTTGAGTTTACACCATTTCTCCAAGATGTAAGCCAAACTCAACACTCATAAAGGAAACATCTTAGAAACTCAATGTTTCTTCATATAAATTTTTGTGTGCACAAAAGTGCACTCGCTTGCATGGCTTATACAAATTCCTCGAGGGCTGAATTGGTTCAATTCCAAATGCTTGGAGTCTTGCAGCAAAATAATGAAAAAAAATAGGCAAATTCTACTTACTTGTTAGACACTATTTCTTGGTTGATTCAAACTAATTCAAATCAATCCCCTAAAAAACAAATCATCAAATCGTTTTTAAGTATTTCTAAAAACTGTTGGATCTATGTTTGAGATGGTGTTACTACAAGTAAACAAGTGCTGCTTTAGAGATTAGGGTGCAAATTACACTTGCATACAATTTAAATACTAGTAACTAAAGTTACCCAACTTCTAAACCACACATGTTTAGTAGCTTCACGCTCAGTGTTACAAGTTACAAGTAATGTTTATCACATATTCAAAACTTTAACTCTACAATATATACTTTTAGCATTCATAATGTAATGTACAAATTACAATATACTTTGTGTTGTATAAGACAATTCTTGAATCGATATGATTGTAGTTCATAATTAACATATCATATATGTAAAATGAATGTGCAACACTTACTACTCATTGCTCATTACTTATGAGTAGTGAGTCAATACCAACTTAGTAACTAGCAATGAAATTTCATAAAAACTAACATTCCAACCCAAAATTAGAATGAAAAAAAAAGTCATAAGGTTTTTACAAAAATACAAAAATCATAAGCACCCCATGTATGAGGCAAATTCAAACAAATATGAAGTTCTAACTTCCATAGTTCTTGTAACTCAAATGTAATTGTATGTATCATGTCGTCCTAGGAGGGCCACATAAACTCCAAGTGATAGCCTTGATTAGACTTGTAAGGAGCTAAAACTCCAACCTCCATACGTTATCAACAGTTCTTACAATCTAGCAAAGTATCCCATGACAATATCACCAGTTTCATATTTGTTGAACAAATACGTCAAGTAAAGGAGTTGAGAACTAGAAAGATTCCTCAAGATATACATGGTCACATATAGAAGATTTTGTGTTCGAGAAACCCTGTCATGAAGAATAAATGATTTCATCATAAAAAATTTCCAGGAATTGCCTTTCTATGACCTTCCATTGTAATTTTTACCAGTTATGCTCCATGATCTAACATCCCTTCAACCACTCTTTGATGGATTTGAAGTGAATTTCAAGCTTGAAATGCAAGTGCAGATTTTTCTATTGCATGAACAATAGGTTTGGCCTCTATAACTTGTAAAAGAAGTAGATTTGGCTCACCTACTCCAACAAAAACCTTCTAAGACAGGTATACCTCAATACTATTTAAGTAGGAAATACCAGGATAGAAATTTGTAGCATAACATCAATCTTCCTATGTAGGTGACTTGCAACTCACTTTGTTCATTTTAGGTTACCATTGTTTTATGAAAAAAAATAAAAATATAATACACTTCGAGAGTTCAGGGTAATGTGAAAGTGATGTATCACTGATAAAATCAACTATCAGTTTACTTGAATGTTGCAAATGGAGACATTGATTCAAAAGTCATCAAAGACATTAATAAGTGCTGCATGAAACAATGAGCTGATAGAAAGCCACGAGCATTTCAATTTTTCAAATGCTGCGATTATACACATGAACTTCAAAAGAAACAGAACCTACCTGGGTCCATTGACCGAAGGAAAAACGGCACCTTGGGATGTTAAGCCACCATGGGGCTCTCACACCAACTGGCTTCCAGTCAAAGGAAAGATGCTCGCATGTCTTGTACTTCCATTACTCAAAGAAATTGATCCTACAGCTGGTAAGGAAGAGTCTGTAACCGGCTCAATGTGTAGGAAAGGCAGATGATAAGACGTTGTCTGATGCATACTGTACAAGAACAGGAGTAAGAGCCAGAAGGTTATTGTGGTTGCCCAGTAATTGCTCATCCCCTGAATCACACCCCACGCTATTAAATATCCCACTAGGATGCCAGCAAGATGCCCTACGAAACTTGCCTGTGGCGCAATTATGGATGTAAAGACTAGAGATTCAAATGGCGCAAAGCTTATAGGCAAAGAAAGAACTCCGAATAATTCTAACTTAGAAGACGGCTGCTTCGCCGCAAGGATAGTCATCCACCCAAACACAATGCAGGAGTAACCGACGGCCGTGACACGCTTATAATAATCCAGCTTGAATCTGTGAATCAGGATGTGGTACATTACCAGCACTGCCAATGGAGATAGAATCAACAGAATTAGAGTGTACTGTATGTAATAATCAATACCAAGCCCCGCTTCTTTCAGACGCTCTACAACACCAAGACTCCAAAGAGCGCTCATATTGAATACAAGATGGAGGAAGCTTATATGAGAAAAGGAAGATGTGAGTAGCCGCCAATGCTGACCATCCGAGAAAATGGCTTCATGGCTTAACCCTACATCTGCATACCCCACATTCTTTTTCTGAATATACAGCCACACAGCACTGCATAGTGCAATTAAGAAACTGCTGGCAGGCTTTTGCCAAACATCATAGACGAGAGGCCGCCCCATCTGATGATGACCTTTGTATGGATCCAGATGTGGCTCCAAAAGAGACGAGATTATTCACTTCATTTTTCAATGGTGATACTCTCAACAAAACTTAAAGCACCCAACACAAGCAGCACCTGGATTTCGTCTTCCCTGGTTTTTCTGCTGCAAAAGTTCCTCAGAAAGCTGCTTGTTGGTCACTCAATCCTCAAATCGACCATCGATCTCAGCGTCCGAGAGGTGAAACATAAAAGAAGAAGATAAAGGAAAAGAAAAAGTGCAGGAGAAAGCAGAGCAAAAGGCTCGAGCGGGCTGGGCCAGCCGCCAGGCAGCCCCTAGTGATCCAAGGTCCTCCTATCCTACAAGTTACAAGCATTTGGTCCTCACCGCCACACTTTTTTTCGCATTCACTTGCAAAGGCAATTCCATGTTATATGTAGGTCACTCAATGGAGTTTGAGAAAATCAACGTTAAAGTAAGGGGGAAGGCCCCAAGGCAGGGCTTCCTCTCCTAAATGCCAGCAGATTTTTTATTTAATTTTTTTTTATTCTTAAAAAGTTGATTTCCAAAAATAGCAAATTTAGATTTTATTTGACTTGTTAAAAATAGCAATTGCACATTACAAAAATGTAATATGACAAAATTATGCCATTTAAGGCAACTTTCAAATACACTTGAAAAAAAATTTGTAAGTATTTAAGGATATTTTTTGGTGGGTGTCTAAATTCTAAAGGCAGGTGGAACCTTTGTTCAGGGCCCAACTAACATGCATTAGCCGGCATTCAAAAGTTTTCTAAGAAGGGTGCATTCAAACAATGGGCGGCCGAACAAGGCCCAACAAGCAAAAGCAAAAGCTTAAAAAACAATTCAACTTTGAATTTTTGGTGCATTAATTCTAGTCCATTTACATCTAGAGTTTGGAATAGACCTAGAACTTTCTATTTGTTGATAAGCTCAAGTAAGCACATCCAAATAGGTCAAGGACTTGTTATAAATAGTGTACAAACATGGGAAGAGCAGGTCTATCTCTCTCTCCTCTCATTCATACTTATGGAAGTGATCTCTTTAGGTTTCTATACTCATTGGTGCATTCATTAGAGGCCCTAAGTCAAGTTGCTAAATAAAAAGCTAAAAAGGCCCAAATTAGAACTCACATGATACATGTGAGTTACCCTTCTGCTTTCTTAGCATCGCTAGATTTAGTTTGTGTTAACTTAAACGGGCCGGATTAAAATCTTTGTCATTGAAGTGTGGCCAATCAGAGTGAAGGAGGCTCACCTTTCAAATCTATAAAAGAGAGTCATTTCCTTTGAACTGTATCTTTCATTCTCTCCTAATAAAACTCTGGTGGTCTCTCTCTCTCTCTCTCTCTCTCTCTCTCTCTCTCTCTCTCTCTCTCTCTCTCTCTCTCTCTCTCTCTCTCTCTCTCTCTCTCTCTTCCATGTGCTATGCAAGTGAAGGCGAGATTGCCGCTCCCCGCGACGAACCTCTATACTACACATACGACACAACAACATCTTGGAGATTTACATTATCGAGTCTTGGCTGATTTTTTGTTGAACGCTTCTAGCTTGTACCTTCCCAAAAAAAACATTTGTTGAAGTGGTACGCATCCAATGCACACGTACAATTTTCGCAACATGTCATTGCTTGGAATGAAGCCAATTACTTTAGCAATCCAAAATGCATGATTTTTGCTATTTTTAGAGGCTAAAAGTGCAATGAGATTACCGGCCTTTATTTCATCAAGTTTACCAGACCATTTAGCCTTGGCAACATTTACAGTTTGTCAACTTTTTCTAAAACCCAAATAAATCTCACGTTTTTCATTTTGCAAAAGAATTAAAGGCTTAGTTTGTTGTGGAACAATAAACGAATCAACTGTTGTTGTTGAAATTGAAAATCTAAATGGCCAATGAAACTCTTACATCTCCCAAGTTAAGCATCAATTTGATCGTGAGTGTGATCCACCAATATAAATCATATTTTGATTTTTTTGAAAATTTTTAAAGCAACTAACATGGATAAATATGCCAGCATTGTTTGATTTTTATTTTTTCTTGTAGTATTATCAAGTTGCAAATAGAGAATCTCAAGAAGACTATTGCCAATTCAACTATTATTTTGTGAATTACGGTAATGGTCGAGTTTGCATCCTTTCGAAAATCAGGATAATTGAAATACACTTTAGACTACAAAGTGCAATTGAATACACGAGCTCCAACCAAATGAACATGAATAAATTTCACTTTGTTTAGATTTTTTGGCACCCTTACAAAATGTGGCAATAGCGTTTTCTTTATGTGGATTTGAAGTGACTTTATAATGTCCACTAAAAATATCACAATAGAAATGATTTAGTAAATTGAAAGTGTAAAGAAATTCAAAATGAGTGTTTGAAAAAAAATAACAAAATATAGTATTTGTCAATTTTTTTTTTCCTTAAGACTTTTTGCTAGTTCTCTTAGCACTTTCAATTCCTCACAGATAGTATAGACAAACATTGTGGGATTTTTGGTTTCACCAAACCAAAATCTCTATTCGATAGTTTCACGAAATAAGAATAACTTAGATGCTGAACATTTTTTGACTTTGCAAAATCTTTATACATCAAGAATATTTCCAATTGTGAAATTGTCTAGAAGGTGAAATTTGGAAGTTTCTCACCATGTACGTCTATGAAATGCGTCAACCATGCTTTTGTCGTTAAGAAGTCCGGAGAAATTGTCCGATCTTGAGGAGTATAGTCTTTTTCTAATCTCGTGTGAATACGAGCAAGTCTCGAATTTTCAATTGCATGGACAGCCTTGAAAGCCTTGCGACAAACTTCAGTTTTTTCTCAAAAGTAATCGAAACCTTTTATATCATGTCTTGCGGATGACAAATATAATAATTTTGATCATTTTTGTCTTTGAGAAAAAGTTCGAGTGAATTTGCTTAATTTTGGCAGAGGTTAATTTTTGCAAATAGGAAGAAATTATAGCAAATGAAGCTTTAATTTTATGGATTTCACAAGGTTCCAGCAATTTCTTTTGACGTCCCGTCATTTCTTGGCTTACTTGTAAATCTCTTCAAAAAATTTCTTTGTTTTTTGAATTTTGCTTTGTATGGCGAACTTGCGACATTGGCATCTAAAGGTGGTGGTATTGTAGGTTCTGCCACATCATTATCTTTTTTTTTAGTGGAAGGCTTTGAGCTTTTGAAAATCTCTACTACATTTGGAAATATAAATCTTTTTGACTTCACAACATTGGACGGAACGGGCCTTTGTGTCTACCTTGACCTATTCAAATAAAGAGTTTCTTGTCGTGGGATGGTGGACTGACTAGAATCAGTAACTGAGTGCTTGCTTGATTCCGAACCACTATGAATTTCTGGTGAAAGAGAGTAGTACACTGCTCGAGGGACACAAAGATGAAGATAAAGTCGTACAATATTCATTAGCTTGTATCGAACCTGGAGTCCCTTCGTGGTACACAATTGTAACTTCATCGTCGAATGAAGAACTAGTAGAAACTTCGTAATAATAAGTTTTAGCAGGAGGAACTAAAGAAGATGAGCTCTCCATTGCTAAACTATTTAGGAAATACCTCGTAGAGAAAATTTGAAACAATTGTAATTTTACTAGTTGACAAGAAACAAAAAAATCTAGAGACTTAATTCTATGCTAAGCATTGAAAGTTATGTTCGTCATAGGTTTGAAAAACCATAGGTATGCTAGTTTGAATAGAATATGATTGCCAGACAACAACTAAACAAACAAGGACATTTGAAGGCATAAGCACGAAATGAGTCCAGATAGGGGACCACATCCTTAAGTAGTTAAATATAAAATTGAAGGCAAAATCTAGGGCACATAGAATATTGAGTTTAGGGTTACCCTAAAATTTTAGATTGACATTACGGTCGAGGCAAAATTAGACAAGAGACCACATGCTTAAGTAATTTACAATATCTAGGACAATTCTTACGGGTCATAGGCCATGTGTCCGAATACTCTCAAATGCTTCAATGAAGTCTTGGAGCATGTCCAAACTTCATGAGGGGTTTTGATGTCAGATAGTCCTTTAGTTGTTTCGGTTCTGCACGTAGGCTGTTGTTGATATAACATGTTGCTAGAACAATTTGGACAACAAAGCATGTGCGATCATGCATTTGGCAGATTTGACTAAGGTCATGTTCTTTCTTTCGGCCAGTCCATTCGACTGTGGATAATAGGAAGCAACGAACTACTCTTCGATGCTAGTGGCGGAACAATAGTTCTTAGATTCATTTGAGATGTATTCATCGTCATTGTCGATCCTAAGAGCTTTGATCCTTTTGCCTGTCTACAACTCTGCATTCTCTTTATATTCTTTGAAGAATCTGAAAGCTTTAAATTTGTGCTTCATGAAATATATAGCAGTTCTTCTAGAATAGTCATCAATAAAAGTAATAAATAATTTAGCACCAAGCAGTGATGGTGTTTGCATTTGGGCCACATATGTCTGTGTGAACCAAATCTAGCAGATCTTTAGAAACATGTTTTTGATTTAAATGGCCTCCTAGCCTACTTTCCTGTAATGCAACTTTTTGCAAACAGGAGGGTCAATATTATGGTAGTCTAAATCAAGAACTGAAGAGTGTTTAGACATGTTAGCAATCGACATATAATTAAGGTGACCAAATGTATAATGCCACATCAATTCTTTATTAACAAATGCTAAATTTATTAAAGCACGATTAGTCGTAGAACAACAATGAATGAGCCTGTAGACATATCTATGCCTCTTTCCAAGTGGAAGAACTCTCTTGCTTTTGTCAAGAATCTTACATAAATCTATCTCAAATTCTACCCTATGTCCTATATCTGTAATATGACTGAATGACAACAGATTTGTTGTCATATTCGGGACATACAATACATTTGGTATCATTTTTTATTGTCCATTAAAGAAGCCTATGTTGGAAAGAGGTGTGTGAAAGATAGGTCGACTCGAAAAGAAAAGAATTCAAATGAAAAGAATTCGAACGACAAGAAAGAAAACTTATCGTGTGCAGCGGAATAAACTATCTTCCTCTTTCTTTATGCATGACTATGTCTATCAATTTTGAACAAAGGAATAGTGATAGAAATCACGTTTGATCTTATAGTAACTAACTTTGAAATCATTAGTACTACAGTGATTACGTAGCCAAACATTAAACATCGAAACATTAGCTAACTATTCGATACTTGATCTGAGAATCGTCGTCATGATCCTCTCAATCATCATAAGATGTTGAAATATGAATAACTATTTATACTAAGCAATTAGGTCGTCAAAAGCATCATCCAGTTGGTTGTGATGTGCTGGCATTCATCCAGTTAGGACTTCTCAAAAACTACTTGCTGATGGATTAATGCAAGTCGGTGGCTTTGGTCGTAAACAGTCTGTCAGCAAAAATGAACGTAAACTGTCACTGTGAGCCATTTTCGAGTAGTTATGCAGACTGTGTAAAAACACGAAGAAAACTACAGGTCTGGATAAAAGTTGGATGAAGATTAAAATGTCGATTAGTGAATTATTGGGAGAATAATCCAACACTCCCCCTTAATCTAAATCCATGAATGTCTTGCCCTTAAAACTTAGTTCTGCACAAAACTTTTTGTGTGCATCCAAGCTTAATGCTTTAGTAAAAATATCCGCTGTCATATCTTGCATTCAACAATACTGCAATCTGACCTCTTTGTTGAGAACTTTGCTTCTGACATAGTGATACTTAAGTTCAATGTGCTTACTCCTAAAATGAAATCTAGGGTTGGCTGACAAGGCAATGGCACTTTGATTATCACAAAATAATAATGTGGAAGCATATTGATTCAGATTGATATCTGAAAGTAAGTTTCTCAACCCAATTGCTTTCTTAGTAGCTTGTGAGGCTACGATATACTCTGATTCTGTAGAAGATAGAGCTATGAAGATTGTTTGCGAGTGTTCCAAGAAATTGGACCATTGTTGAGGAAGAATGTAAATCCATAAGTAGATTTACGAGTGTCTACATCTCCTGCCCAACTTGCATCTGTGTAATTGAGTAAATTGAGTTTGTCGTTGTCGACTGCTCCATAACAAATGCAAAAGTCCAAAGATATCTCACGACTCTGATGAGAGCTTTCCAATGTGTTACACCAGGGTTGGTCATATACTGACTTAGGGAGCTGATAGCAAAAGCTATGTCTGGCATGGTACAGATCATTGCGTACATAAGAGATCCTATTATTGAATGATAAGGATACTCACGCATTTGCTCCTTTTCTTCGATTGTTCAGGGACACTAGTCCGACAATTTGAGACCTGGTTCCATTGGTGAGAGAGTTGACTTGCAATTAACCAGATTATATCTGACTAACATATTGTAGATGTACCTTTGTTGAGTGATGTAGATCAACTTTCGATTTTTGTCTCTATAAATTTGAATACCAAGGCAGAAATGAGCTTCGTTCAGATCGGTCATATCGAATTCAGAAGATAGCATTGTCTTAGCTTCTTTTATCAAATTGATATTGTTGCCGAAGAGCAATGTGTCATAATGATAAAAGACTATTGCACTGTCTTGAAGTAAACATTCGAATATGAAGAGCTTGGTGTGTAGCCGTGATCAATAAGGAAAGCATTGATCCTTTGAAACCATGCTCGAGCAGATTGCTTCAAGCCATAAAGTGCCTTATGGAGTTTACACACATGATTGTGTTTACCTTCAATAATATATCTTTTGGGTTGCACCATGTAAATGTCTTCTTCGATAACTCCATTGAGATATGTTGTATGTACATCCATTTGATGTATTTCCAAAACTGCTACAACAGCAAACAATAATAAAAGTCTAATAGAAGGATGCTTGACTACTGGACTAAAAGTCTCAGTGTTATCGATGTTGTATACCTGAGAAAATCCTCCGGCAACAAGTCGAGCTTTCCTTCTGTCGATGCTTCCATCTGCTTTGTACTTGACTTTGAAAATCCATTTGCAATTAACTACATTTCTGATGGCAGGTAATTCGACAATCATCCATGTCTGGTTCTTGATAAGAGATGAATACTCTTTATCCATAGCTTCTTTCCAGAGATCGGAATTGGGCTGACTGAGTGCCTCTTTGACAATAGTCAGCTCCCAAACAAGATAGGTTGCAGACTCATCAATATACCTGATAGGTGGTCTGCTAGTTTTTTATGATCTTCTAGGGAATAGAAGAAGTTGATCACTTTCATCATGTTGTAGTTGTTGAACTGCAACATCGTCATTTTTCAGATTCATCATTGATACGTTGTTGTTCGTCGAAAGTAGATGAGCTTGGACCTTCAATAGGAATAGTCGACTGAAGCACTGGGAAGTTCAATGTGTTGGATGAAACTAAAAAGTCGGCTATATGGGCTTTGTCTTTTCCCTTGAGGTCGATAAACTGATCTTCGATGAAGATGACATCTCGACTAACGAATATCTTCGACTTGATAGGATCGAACAACTTGTAGGCTTGATCTGAAGTAGTGTAGCTAATGACAATACATTTGATGCTCCTTCCTGAGATCATGAGGAATTTGCGCATAAGCAGTACATCCAAAAACTCGTAAGTTTGATAAAGAAGGTTTGGTACTTCGAATGGTGTTTTGTCTGAGAGACCTTTAGTAGGACATATGTTCTAAATATAGGTTGTTGTTGAAACAGCTTCAGCCCAAAAGGACTTCGGGAGTGTCGCTTGTGATAACATGCAGTTTGCCGATTCTACTAAGGTTCTGTTCTTTCTCTCAGTGAGACCATTTGACTTAGGCGAATAGGAGGTAATGTATTGTTGCTCAATGTCGTTGTTAAGGCAATACTCCTTGAATTCGATGGAGATGTATTCTCCCATGTTATCGGATATCAGTACTTTGATTCGTTTACCAGTCTGCTTTTCTGCATGCTCTTTAAATTGTCTAAACTTGATGAAAGCTTCTCACTTCTGTTTAATGAAGTAAATAGCTGTTCTTTTGGAAAATTCGTCAATAAAGGTAATGAAATACTTTTCATCTAGTAATGAAGGAGTTTGCATAGGTCCACATATATCTATATGAACAACATCTAACAGACCTTTTGCTGCATGTCTATAACTCGATCTAAAAGAAATTCTAATCTGCTTTCCAAAGATGTAGCTATGGCAGACAGGGAGATCGACTTTACCAGAAGGATAGTCGAGATCAAGTACTAGCGATTGTCTAGACATGTTCGAAACATATGCATAATTGAGGTGTCCTAAGCGATGATGCCATAATAATACCTTTTTTTTTTATTGTAGTTAATACATGGATGCAATCTATAAACAGATCATCCCAGCACAGATGGCATCCATAAGACGTATTTTTGAGCCTCCTAGTTACGTCGTCAATTTTTTGTTGTAATTGCTATTTGTATTGTGCTTCAGTGTAATATAGTAGCAGCAGATTTTCTATCTGTGTACAACGTAGATGAATGTTTGTTGTAATTGAATGCACTCTATCGCTGTTTGATTGTGCTTGTTTACTCACTCTGATTAGAACATGGACGTCTACGACTCGTCAGTTTTTGATCAGACGATGACTGTCTTTGATGCATGAGGAACTCGTGATATTATACTGAACTTCCATTTGTTTCAGAACTATACTTTATATTATCATACTATTCTTCCATTTATTTCAGAACTATACTTCACATTGAATCTGATTTCAGTAGTGCCACCACACACAAACCATCTCTAATCTCTTCAATGGACTATACTACTATTTTAAGAGTATGAATTAATTTTTAAGATCATGTTGGACAATCCGAATACATAAAGCTGTGATTATCTCTGGCATAAGCTGTCTATTAGACTGTTTTTACACCTAGCAGCCGATTAAAACGGGAGAGCTGTTCTGCAATGTTCTTGCTCTCTTCTCCACTCTCGTTCTTCATATCTAACTTGCCCCATCATAATGAAGATCATTCAAAGGATAGGGGCCTGATTCTAGATCACGATCATAGCTCTCATGTGATTTTAGGCACAAGAACCACTTTCTCCATCAAGAAAGCTCTCAAAGAAAAGCTCCAAGATCTTTTAAAGCTCAAAATTACAAAATGAACAATAGCCTCCAAATTTAGCATGACCTCAACTATTTATAGTGGTCATTTGTGCCTCAATTGCAAGTTTGGGGTCTTATTTGGCTAATTTGGGCTTACAACCATTATTACAAGTCCGCTATTCACAATTATAGCAAGGTTGTTCGAGCCACTTTATTAGCTGTCCTATTGACTAGTTCTAATCTAATTTAGCTCCATGGCTATATTTGACAATTCATGAATAAACTCATGGGCTAATTACATGCGACACATGATAGATGCCGATTAATCTCATATCAAACATGTTGCATTTTTTAGTAGTGTATTCGACTTATCGGCTAGTCCGATATATTGGTCTGTGCACCTGATAAAGTTTGTCAAACAAACAAGGTTTGTTGCATCAGATAAACCAAGGCAGAGAAAGATGCAATGTCTCAATGCATTCCAAATGAAGTCCGACAATTTGTACTCAACAACAGAGTGCGCTCATTCATAAGAACGATTGACTTCTATGTTGAACTACACGAGTATCCATATGCAAAGTTCAAAACATTGATTTACAATAACACAGAGCAAGCTTTAGGATGTATAAGTCTGAATATACATGAGTACAATGTAACAATGATTTCGAATGTTAACATCACAATTAGGTTCCAAGCAATCGATTATTCAACCACACAGGCAATCAAATAACCAATGAGTTTTAAAAGAATCTTAGCAGTGAATTTTACAGTTGCTCTCATACAACAACATCAAGGCTAAGGAAGTGTCTGACCAGAGTTACAATCACAAGCACGTCCGACAAGGTGAGGCTTACCAACTGTCAAGAACAGAAGTACTCAGCAAACATAAGGCTTATGAAAGCAGAGAGAAGAGAGAACTTGAAAACTCAAACACTCTATGTGATCTCCTGATAAACTCGGTAATTGTATTGAAGCATGTGTGGAGTACACATAGATAATGAGCACAAGAGTACGCGGCTCTATAGTAACCGATATGTCGCTTCATATTTAGATTAATTAACTAATTTTATCCAATAGAAAAATTACATGTGTACATTTCTTAAGTGGCATCCTTGTCACGCAACTTTGCTCGAATAAGAAACAAGCACATGGAAGGTTACAACGTTTGCTTTGAGGCGTGATAGGTAGGGCTTCTGGAATGTTCCTTCCTTAGGGCTATCCTTCTTTTAAGGTTCATGTCGTTTCATATTTGCCCTTCGAAATGTAGTCCTTTTTTTTAATTACATTTCTTTAGGCCTCTTTGTCTTCAATATATCTTTGTATAAGTTGTCATTGTCGGGTTTATTGGATATTTCTTCATATTCGGTGATTATCTTCATCACTTGAGTAGGTTAATTGGAATTTTGTAACATCAATTAACTTCAAAAAAAATAGGCATGTAATATGGTATTACGTATCCCCCTCTCTCAAATGTAAAGCGTCCTCACAAACAATTGAAATCAGCAACACATCAAAGAAAAGATATTTCTTCAACAAATTCCATAATGGGTCTACAATCAGCAAAGATAAAAAGTTTTCTTCAATATATATATATATATATACAGGATGTATACATTTTACTCTGGAGCATTTTGCAACCTCAAAGATAATTTCTCATCTAACTGTATCTATCTTTTCGTCTTTTGGCCTCATGAAATTGACCAATGACATGGTTGCCCAGATCAGCAAAACACGTCCTTAAAAATGTTCTATTATAAACAAAAATTGCAACGACAAAGTCTTCGGTTATGTTCTTCCTGAGTGTAACTTGCTTCACCAACTCATCATTTATCTGGACGAAAGAACCATCCAAGCAGAGACTTTGCATTGCCAACATGTTTGCAGAAACATCTTCCTACCTCTACTTTTCATTAGCACCTTCTTCTTCCTCTATTAGCAACTACTTGACAACGATTCTACTAGCTGAGACTCAGATAGCTGAGACAGTTAGCTGAGACTCGAATATTCTATGGGTGTTCAAGCAGCTACTGTTTGATACAGGATTGGATTTACAATGGGCTCAGCCATAGATAGCTTCTTATCTGTTCTGTCTTCAGTGTAATGGTAGTATAATGGTGTTGTACCCGCCTGTCAAAGGCACAATGACAACCTAATTTCGGTCCTCTATTGACAATGGTAGCTCATCTTGGATATAGGAGCTGTCAAAAACTCGATTTCCTATTTTTTACAGATTGTTTCAGTTCTTTCTTTGTTATTACAGACTATAGATTATTATTAATCTAATCTACAGAAACATCATGAAACTAAACTAATACTCCTACTGAAATCATAGAATCAACAGAACCTCTTTTAAACTGAAATCACAAAACCTACAAAAAAAAGTACTTCTTACAACTGTCACTCAACAATTGTAAGAAGAACTCCTCAGGGAGCCAGAAACTGGGAAATATCAAAAATCAGTGGAATGCTAGATCAATCTCCAAGTTATGCACATCTACCTGATATTAACACAAATGAGAATCCTACAAAGTGCTTCTTACAACTGTCACTCAACAGTTGTAAGAAGAACTCCTCAGGGAGCCGATAATTAAGAAGCATCTGAATTGAGTAGAATGATGGATCAGCCTCCAAGACATGCACATCTACCTGATACTAATCCCAAACAAATTCTTATGAGAGAATTAACAACAACAAACACATCTGCACATCAGTACCCAAACTATCATTGCATGAAGATGGAGCATGGAAGGAAATGCAAGTAGTAGAATCTTCAATTCAAAGAGCAACAACATTTCAATACATAACACATGCTTTGGAACTCGTGGAGGAGACTCCTATCTATACCCATGAGATGTAGAACCCAATTGTATCATATTTTGGAGTCCACCTCTTGCAAATGAGTGAACCCCAATCTATAAAGATTTGAGTTCCTGCTCTTACTTGATAATAGGAGGCCTCTTTATTAAAAACATAACTCAAGTTGAGATAGTCTAAATTGCTAGCTCCCACATGGCTATCCATCTTTTGAAAAATACCATGGGGCTCATAGAATATTCATTTTAGCCTAGCACTAATGATTCAGTGCTGCCAGACTCGGCTCTCAACTTCATCTCTGTTGGAAACCCTTTTTGGGTGATGAGACACTGCATCGATACCTCAGGGGTGTGAAGAATTGCCAAAAATTGGCAAATCTAGCTTGATCAAAAACCATGTAGAACTTTGTAAATATTGTGTATAATTGGGTTCCACACATGTAATGCCAAGATGCCACATGGAAAACCTCCTAATATAGGTTAGGTCAAGTCAAGAGAGTTGGTCATGTCTATTTGGTGGTCATCCCTACTTTATAGGACTTACACCTAAGTTTAAGGTGAAAATTTGACCAACTAGCTACCTACCAAGCATAATTCTAGGATCTAGGCTAGGGTTTCATTTTAGGTCAAGGAGAGTGAGTTAACTTCCTTATTACATGCTGGAAATCCACCTAACTTCAAGAAGGAAGTCGAATTTGCTATGTATTCCCTCTCTCCACAGTGAGAAGATAGAAAAGTTTTGGAGCTCATTGGCAATCTCAAGCTAGTTCACTATGTACATTGAGTTTTTGTGATCCAAATGAAACCAAATCAATTTCTACTTATTTCTCAGGTTGAAGGCCGTACTACAGCCTTTAGTACACACGTGTGGGCTCGTATTTCAATGTTGATCAATGCTTTTGATTGTTAATGCTTGTTGTTTGTCAAATTGCCAATCTAGATCAACTTTTTGATGACTAGTTTTTTGATAGATTGTTAAGAAAGCATCCAATCACTCTTGTGGATCTTTTGTAGATCCACTTATGGTCCTAAAGTACAGCACTTTCACATGGTATCAGGTCCAAGTACAAGAGCATAAGCCGCAAATCCATTTTTAGCAAGTTTTGGGGCTAAAAACTAGTATTGAGAGGGCAAGCTAGAATCTTAATTTTGGTGAAGAGATTTGATCCCAAACTTGGTAGGGGTCCAGTTCCATACTATCCACATGTGTGGGCACCTCTGAACCTGTATTTAATGCATGGTATTCATTTGATCCAAATAAATTCAATTTGTGAGCTTTTGATGTAATTTTTGGTGAAAATCTGAGGATAAGCTACCAAGATTGAGTGCCATTGATTAGATTTGACTTAGGGTCATGAGATCTAATTAATCTAGGCTGAAATCAGGTCCTCTAAACTTGTTTTACAGGTCTTGAAAGTACATCAAAAAGTGTGAAAGAGATTAAGTCATTTTTTTGTCCAAAAATAGCCAAAATTGGCAAGATTTGATTGTAAGTAGATTTCACATCATCTTATCTTCATTCCAACTTTGTGAGGGAGTGCTAGTACTGAGATTATAAGTCCATTTGTTGGATTAGAAATATAATTTGTGTGAAACACTACAAAAGAAAGACCTTAGTGAGTTTCTAGAGACAATCAAATCCATAGGCTTGGCAAGATTTGTTTGAAAGTAGTTTTCACTTCATCTTATCTTCATTCCGGCTTTGTGAGGGAGTGATAGAACTGTAATTATAAGTCCATTTGTTAGATTATAAATCAAATTTGAGTGAAACATTGCAAGTGTGAGGCCTTTGTGAGTTTCAAGTCAATCGAATCTATTTATTGTTTGTAGAAGTCACTAGTAAGATGGGATCTGCTAGAGCATACCTTCTAGAAGCTAGTGAGAGATTGAACTCTACAAATTATGCTATTTGGAAGGTTAGGATGGAGTCACTCTTGCTGCTCCAAGACCTTTTTGAGTTCTTGATTGATGATGAAGATGAACCTCTAGGTGCACATGAGTTAGCTAGATACAAGAAGAGATCTAGGCTTGCACTTCAATGTGTGAAGATAAATTTGAGCAATGATTTGTTGAGAGAAGTATCAGCATGTACTAGTGCTAAAGAGGCTTGGGAGTCTTTAAAATCAATCTATGAATCTAGTAACACTTCGAGAGTTCTCATGTTTAGAAATCAGATTTTGCAAACCATGAAAAGAAGTGAGGAGAGTGCACAAGATTATGTACTCAGAATCAAGTCTCTAAATAGGGAGTTGGCTTCCATTGGAGAGAAGATTCATGATGGAGAGCTTGTAAAAATTGTTCTTAATGGTCTAGGAGATGACTTTGCAAATTTGGTCCAAAGTTTTGCCATCCAAGACACTTTGCCAACTATAGAAAAACTTCACAGTGTATTCGTGGCTGAAGAGTGTAGGATGCTCCATGCAAAATCTAGGATGAATTCCTTGTCTTTGCAGGATGGTGATGAGAAAGCCAATTTCTCATTCAAGGGCAAAAAGAAGACCAATGGAAAGAAGAAGCATCCAACGGAGGCCAAAGAAGAGGATGATGCATCAATCTCAAAGGACAAGTCAAAGCAAAAATGTTTCTTTTGTGGAAAGAAGGGGCATTATGCATCTGAATGCTACAAGAGGATAAGAGCACAAGTGGAGTGTGAAAGATTTCAAATCCTTAAGATCCAATCTACTTGAATGATCTTTGGTTAGAAAGAGAAATACACTACCAATCTCACTAATGTAGAAAAATCAGCATCTACACACAATTTGAGATGCAAACACTAATAGAACTTGATCAAACTTGAATGAAATGATTATGTACTGTTGTTGTCTATACAAAACCAGCAAGCTACTATATTTCACACGTGTGGATCCAAAAATAGCAAATATAGATCATTCTACACATAGAATTGCAAGCAATCACCAAGATAGTGCACCAATGGATAGTAGAACCCAAGAGAACCATGTATAAGCATGAAATGAAATAGAGAAGAGAGAAGATCACTCTCTCCACAAGTTACATCCTTTTATAGCAATTCCAAACCCTATTTGGCCACTTGACTTTCCCACCAAAATGCTAACCCTATTAATTTTGGGTCTAGATTCAATGTACCCAACTTATTCAAACTGAATCCACTCAAACTCCCATTCTATCTTTCCCACACTTTCAAAAAGTGTTTATTCAAATGAAATTTAGACTAATGAACTTTGAAAAGTCAACCTCTAATCTAAAACAAGTTTTGGCCTCAATATGCCAAATATGAAAATATTGCAAAATGTGATGAAACTAGTTGAATCTTTCACACTCCCTCTTCAACTAGTTTAGACTCCAAGTGAAGTCATATGCTTCATGAACAAGTCTTTTCCCAATGCTTTGGTGAAGATATCAGCTACACATTCCCTTGAAGACACATGTTGAAGCTCCACCTCCTTTGCAATGACTCGCTCTCTCACAAAATGATATTGTATCTCAATGCTTGCTCCTAGCATAGTTTTTTGACCATAGAGCTTTGATCCATCATAAGAATGATCTTCTTCCTAAGATTAGATCTCCTTTCAATGATCATGTAATGCTCAAAATAGAAACAATCATAATTGATATAGAGAAAGTGTCCACTTGGGATGCTTCACTATTTCTTACACCAATTTTACATGTAAAAATGTGACTAGAACATGAAGAATCAAATAGAATGTAAATGAGATGATTCCACCATGCTTCCAACTCTGAACTCTCTAGAAAAATATAGCAAACAAACAATAAATGTGAGTGATCAACTTTTGCTTGCATGTCTCCTCCTCCTTTGTCCTTTGTTTCCTTGTATCCACCATGATACTCCATGAATGAGCCTCCATCTTCATCTTGCCTCAAGATACCATCATACCTTGATGACTTGACCATGAATGAGTGACATAATGAACCTCCAATAGCTTTATTTCCATCAGCAAAATCAGCCAAGAATGCTAGTACAAATCCAACATCAAAACAATGCTCACCAATGTAGCTAGTTTTACCATATCTTGACAATTTGCACACATCCACATGAAAATGCTCAAACATGAGATAGAACAAGTAAAGTAAACTTGAACAACGCTTCCTTTCTGCTCCTTTGACCTCACTTGAGTCTTCAATATGCTACAAAAATAGATCCATAACATCTTTGCCAATTACCTCTCCTTTGATGCTCTTGACTAGCTCCAAATTGCCACCTTCCCTTTTGACTAGTTGAAGTGCTTTGAGATCAACTTCTTGATCTTCAACTTGATTATCAAAGTCATTGAGCAAACTTTGTTTTCCAGATCCAATACTTGATTTTACAACAAGATAACATCCATCCACTTTCATAGCTCCATATACACAAGAAGATCCTCCAAAATATGTTTCACTCTTCATAAGAGCTTGATACTCGAGATCCATTGCTTGGATCCACTCCTCTTCTTTCCTTGATTGATCTACACTTGTAGGAAAGCAACATAATTTCTTGAAACTACTTGCTTACCCTTTTGATCATATGTGAGCCTTGAAGGTACTTGTCTTTCTCTTGATGTTCTCCTTGGCTTTTGACTTGATGAAGGTCCATCATCACCGCCATCCAAAGTAAGATCCTTCTCATCAACATCAAGAATGTTAGATCCATCCACTCTACCATCAATCATGCTTGAAGACACCTTTGGAATGCTCCCTCATCAAAAATGACATCTCTACCAACAATCACTTTGTTAGTAGAAGGAATGTAAACCTTGTAGGCTTTACTCACCTCACTATATCTAACAAAAATACCTCTTCTTGAAGATGGATCCTCCTTGGTCCTATCATCAAGAGTAATGTTGACATAGCATGTGCATCCAAAGGTTCTTAGAAAGTTGACACTCGGCCTCCTCTTGAATAGCATCTCAAAAGGTGTCCTTCCACATAGCACTCGGCCACCTATTGCACAAGAAATTGGCACACAACAAAGTTTGATCCCAAAATGGTTTGTCAAATTAGCACTTAACCTCATAGCTTTAGCACTTTCACATAAAGTCCTATTCTTCCTTTCAGCTACTCCATTTTGTTGTGGGGTCCTTGATGTTGTATACCCTATTTGGCCACTTGGCTTTCCCACCAAAATGCTAACCCTACTAATTTTGGGTCTAGATTCAATGTACCCAACTTATTCAAATTGAATCTACTCAAACTCGCATTCTATCTTTCCCATAAATTCAAAAAGTGTTTATTCAAATGAAACTTAGACTAATGAACTTTGAAAAGTCAACCTCTAAGTCTAAAACAAGTTTGGCCTCAATATGTCAAATATGGAAATATTGCAAAATGTGTGGAAACTAGTTGAATCTTTCACATGGAGGAGGACAAACAAGAAAACCTTGCAAAGGAGGAGGAGGAGGATGAAGTAGATGTATTCTTGATGGCATCTACATCCTCACCAACAAGCAATAGCAATTCAAGAGACAATTGGTAGATCGATAGTGGGGCTAGCTCCTACATGTCTTGTGAAAAGGACTTTTTCTCAACCTTACACTCTTTCAATGATGCTAAAAAGTTTGACTTTACTGCAAATGATGAAGAGTGCAGGATAGGTGGTGTTGGCACCATCTCTTTGTGTCTAGAATCCTCAAAATGCATGGATCTATAAAATGTCCTTTATGTACCATCAATCACCAAGAATATGCTTAGTTTTGGTCTACTCTTAGAAAGTGGTTTGGATGTCCACTTTAAGCATGGTGTTTGTTTCATCTTGAATAATGTTGTTTGCATTGCAAAGGGATTTAAGCATGGAAAATTGTTTAAGTTGGAAGCTAGTGTTGCTTTTGAGAGGGTGAGCTTGCCAAAGGAGGAGATCACTCAAGAGGAGATCTTGGCAAAGTGTGATCTTGCTTGCATTGAGGAGGAGCATCAAAAGGAGGAAGATCTTGAAGATCAGCCTCAAAGCATGAGAGTTCCAAGGGAGTCCTCAATCACAATGGTCGAGTTATCAAATTGCATGCAAATTTTCCATTCAGGTGTGCATCTTGCAAGGATGGTGAGCATTGGAGAGTCTACTATCTTTGAGTACTTGTTAGATAGTATTAGTAGACATGAAGTGACTTGTTGCTTATCTTTAAGATCTATGGTGTTTAGTACTCTTTATGACAAGACAATGAAATTAGATGCTTTCAAATCTCCATTTGTTGTTGATAAAGCAATTTCATTGGATAACTATTTTTGTAATAGTTTGAATAGTGTCATAAAAGATGAAACATCATTTGTATTGGAAATCTTGGGGTCCACATGCTTTGAGCATGATCATTCCAATGTAACGACCAAAGATTATCCTATTTCAATGATAGGAATAATTTTAATGTTTTGCTCTTCAAGTAGAGATTGTAGAATCTACTTGTTTTCTACTAAAGAAGTTGTCAATGGTGGAAATGTGATCTTTCAAGAGTGGAAGATTTGTAAACTTGAAGAACCACCTTTGGTCAACACTTTATTCAGTTCATTGATGGTTTGGAGTCAAGTCAAGTGGAGGAGCAAGCTCAAGACCCGAGGACTCCAAAAAGTATCTTGAGTATCAAGATGGAGCCATATAGGCTCAATCATATGGATCAAGCAAGGCAAACAGTCTTTGGCAACAATGTGTATGCACTTAATAGTTTAATTAATGTATCTTCAAGTGCACAAAATGCCTTGGAATCCATGGCTTGGCATGATGTATAGTTTTTGAAGTGTGCTACATGATACATTTATAGAACATCTTGTAAGATATCCTTTAAGAGGTGGTGAAAGATCCTTCATGGACACCATTCTCTATTGGAGTCTCAAAAGTTTCTTGTTTGTAGAGACACTTCTAAAAGCATTCATTCATCTAGCAAGAGAGTTGTAGATAGATCAAGCTAAATTTGAGGAGGACTGTGAAGAATTGCCAAAAATTGGCAAAGATAGCTTGATCAAAAACCATGTAGAACTTTGTAAATATTGTGTATAATTGGGTTCCACAAATGTAATGCCAAAATGCTACATGGCAACCCACTCCTAATATAGGTTAGGTCAAGTCAAGAGAGTTGGTCATGTCTATTTGGTGGTCATCCCTACTTTATAGGACCTACACCTAAGTTTAAGATGAAAATTTGACCAACTAGCTACCTACCAAGCATAACTCTAGGATCTAGGCTAGGGTTTCATTTTAGGTCAAGGAGAGTGAGTTATCTTCCTTATTACATGCTGGAAATCCACCTAACTTCAAGAAGGAAGTCGAATCTGCTATGTATTCTCTCTCTCCATAGTGAGAAGATAGAAAATTTTTGGAGCTCATTGGCAATCTCAAGCTAGTTCACTATGTACATTGAGTTTTTGTGATCCAAATGAAACCAAATCAATTTCTACTTATTTCTCAGGTTAAAGGTCGTACTACAGCCTGTAGTACACACGTGTGGGCTCGGATTTCAATGTTGATCAATGCTTTTGATTGTTAATGCTTGTTGTTTGTCAAATTGCCAATCTAGATCAACTTTTTGATGACTAGTTTTATGATAGATTGTTAAGCAAGCATCCAATCACTCTTGTGGATCTTTTGTAGATCCATTTATGGTCCTAAAGTACAGTGCTTTCACAAGGGGCATGGCATCAGCTAACATTATCCTCCTCCTGTAGTGTTGCAGGTCCCATTGCAATGCCTCAACTTTACTGCTTGATTCTTGGAAAGGCATGGATCAGCAATTGCCTGCATAAAATCAAGAACTTATTGGTTGATATCATTGCGCAGCACTTCAAAGTTACAATCGATTATCAAGATAGCTCTGTGTAACTAAGAGTCTTTTGTTTTTTCTTTTCAGCTTTCCTTTTGTCAAGATACTTCTCGCAGTCTATCTCCTTTCCGATGGATTCGAATGTGATGAATCTCATTTTTATGTCCAACTGAATGGATCCCAGATAAGGCCTAATCATTGATATAAGCTTGTTCGTATAACAACTCTCGATCATCTGGTTTGTCTTTGACTGAATCTTATACCAGAATCAGATCAACAATATAGAATTCTGTATTGATTCTTTCTCATATATGATTGAACTGAGAGAATATGATTTAGATGGCAAATCAATCATAAAAATCTGAGCAATGGTGAAGAACTCTAATAGGTCATCGAATGTATTTCGAAGTTTGTCGGATGTCAACTGTGAGATGCAAAGGGGATAAAGGGACAGATGTAACAAAATGCAGTAGCAGAGACAAATGTGTCGGATGGAGGTCGGCGGATGCAAATGTGTCAAATGCGAATGAAGGTGGTGTGTGTCGGATGGATACTGGTGGATGCAAGATGGATGTCGGATGCAGATGTAGGTGGAGTGGGTCGGATGCAAACTGAGATGGAGGTTGTCGGAGACAAGATAGGTGTCGAATGGAAACGGGCGGATGCACAAGTATGTCGGAAAACAACATGGGTCGAAAAAATTGACAATGGCTCGGAAAAGTATAAGGGATTAAAAAAATGATAGAGATCGAAAAAAATTACAAGGTATCGAAAAAATAAAGGATCGAAAAATAATTGATCGAAAAAATAAAACTCGAAAAATTCCATTCGAAAAAATAAACTCGGAAAACGAAACTCTAAAAAATGAAACTCAAAAAATAAATTTGAAAAAATAAAACGCAAAAAATAACTCAAAAAACTCGCAAAATAAACTCAAAAAATAAAAATAAAAAAATCAGGGCTCAAAATATATATATATATATATATATATATATATATATATATATATATAGACTCGAAAAATTAATGGATTGAAAAAATTTAGACTTGAAAAATGAATGGATTGAAAAAATCTAAGTCCAAAAAAATAGGGTGCTCAATAAAATAGGGGCTCCAAAAATTCTAGGATCGAAAACTTACAAAAGAATCGAAAAATATACAAATGATCAAAAAATTTGAAAAAATATTGAAAAATGCTGATAGTATCGAAAAATTTATACACAGACTCGGAAAACACTCCGAAAAATTGAGTCAATACAGCATCGAAAAAATCTGATTGTAGATATTGAAAAAATCTTGGATTGTTTGAGTTGATACAATATCAAAAAATTCTAGAAAACATCGAGTCGCGTATTGAAAAAATCTTAAGTATGGAAAAAATGACAAGAGATTGAAAAATGTCAAGTATCGAAACAATTATAAGGTATCGAAAAAAACCGAAAAATGTGAAAAAATCAAAAACATCAAAAAAATTGAAAGAAACTCGAAAAATCGTAGAAACTCGAAAATCGTGATACAACTCGAAAAACCTCGAAAAACTTGAAAAGAACTCGAAAAAATTTAAAAAGTTGAAAAAACTCGAAAAATTTATAAAATCCAAAAGAACTCAAAAAATTTAAAAACTCGAAAAACTCAGAAAATTTCAAAACTCGGAAAACTTAAAAGAGTTGAATACTCGAAAAAATATCAAAATTAAAAAAAACTCGAAAAAAATTCAAAATACGCAAGATGGAACTAGAAAGGCTATGGACGCAAAAGCTGGGTCGAAAAAATATATTGGATGAAAAAATTACAGAGGATGGAACAATGTACAGTTTTGAAAAAACAAAAAAAAAAAAAAAAAAAAAAAAAAAACCTCGAAATTTTTTTGAAAGAACTTGAAAAACTCCAAAAATGTTAAGATATCGAAAAAATTCAAAAAACTTGAAAAACTCAAAAAATTCTGAAAAATTAGAGTCAAGTATCAAAAAATTGAAAGTATGAAAAAAATACAAGTGATCGAAAAAAGAAAAAAGTTACAAGAGATCGAAAAATCCAAAATTTGAAAAACTCAAAAAATTAGAAAAGACGTGGGATATAATCTAAAGATCAAGACAACGGATGCAAATGTGGCAGATGCAAATGGAAATGGGTGTCGGAAACATTGGAGATGGACGTCGGATGTAATATGTAAATTAGGACGGTGGATGTAAATGCAGATGAAAGAGTGTTGGATGCAATTGAGATGGAAGAGTGTCGGATGCAAATTGAGATGAAAATGCTCTGTTGGATGGAATTTTGAGATGCGCAGGCGGATGGATTCGTCGGCTCTAGAGAAAAGAGCTCATCGGTTCTCCTTCAAAAAATGGAGTTTAGTAGAAACATGTGTGGTTTCAAGGAACGTTTGAGAACAGTGTGTCGATGGTTTTCTTGAACATTTGTCGGTGGTATTCTGATGCAAATCGGAATGCAGAGTCATGATTGAATGTGTGCTTGAAAAAAGATCATGGAAAGACAAGGAGCAGACAATAAAAAATAGAACGAACTCAAAAATTCACTGTTATAACCGAGTTAGTAGAGCATAAAAGTGAGAAGATGACCACCAGCGACAACGCAACGTCGAATGGAAAAAATCTGTTCAAAGACTCGAAAAATTTGAAAATCACGAAAAATTCAAAAATTCAGAACTCAAAAAAATTAGACTCGTCGGATGCAAATGTCAAAGAGATTTTTTTTGGCAAGTTGTTAGATGTAGTCGTCAAAAAAAAGTCTTTTTGCGCAGTTCGTCGGATGCAATCATCAGACACAAGTTTTTTTTGAAAAAAATTCAAAAAAATGGATAAACTCAAAAAATTCAGAAAACTCAAAATTTTTCTAGGAAACTCGAAAAAATAAAAAATACTGATCTGAGAAAAAACGCCGGATGCAGTTGTTTGAGAAAAAATTTATGTTGTTTTTGGGATTCTTTGTAGTCGTCGGATGCAATCTTCAGATGGAATCGTCCGATGGGATCGTCGGAGTAAAATTTTTTGAATTTTTTTTTTTGTTTGAAGTGTTTTGGCGGATGCATGACAGATAGAAATTGAGAAAATTCAAAAAAAAAAACTTGAGAAAATCGAATAAATAAAAAAATTTGAAAATTGAAGAAAATGACAAATGCAAAAATCGGAAAACTCAAAAAATTCAAGAACTCGAATTTTTGACTGGCGGTGCAAAACAGCGGTGCGACGGCGGGTTTTCTGAATTTCTGGGGTGAGTTCGCACATATTTGAAACAATCACGACTTGATAAACAATATAGAATGTGTGTTTGTGGGAAATAGAAATTGAGGATAGCAAGCAACACAAACATAAATGAATAGAACTGAAAGATGGACTAGTAAAACGTGTTCTATGGATCGAAATGCAAGAAGACTGTCAATGACAAACGACGCCAATGTTTGTACAACTATCTTCTTGTCTCTACTTTTCTATTAGCACCTTCTTCATCCTCTATTAGCATCTACTTGACAACGATTCTATTAGTTGAGACTCGGATAGCTGAGACAGTTAGCTGAGACTCAAATATTCTATGGATGTTCAAGCAGCTACTGTTTGATACAGAATCAGATTTACAATGGGCTCAGCCATAGATGGCTTCTTATCCATTTTGTCTTCAGTGTAATGGTAGTATAATGGTGTTGTATATGCCTGTCAAAGGCACAACGACAACCTGTTCGTTCTTTTATTGATAGTGGTAGCTCATCTTGGATATAGGATCTGTCAAGAACTCGATTTCCTACTTTCTGCAAACTGTTTTAGCTCTTTCTTTGTTATTACAAACTGCAGATTATTATTAATCTAATCTACAAAAATATCTTGAAACTAAACTAAATCTAGTTCTATTGGAATCACAGAATCAACACAGTCTCTTTTAAACTGAAACCACAGAACCTACAAAGTGCTTCTTACAACTATCACTCAACAATTGTAGGAACTCCTCAAAGAGCCAGAAACCGGGAAACATCAAAAATCAGTGGAATGGTAGATCAATCTCCAAGTCCTGCACATCTACTTGATACTAACACAAATGGGAATCCTACAAGGTGCTTCTTACAACTGTCACTCAACAGTTGTAAGAAGAACTCCTTAGGGAACCGACTACTAAGAAGCATTGAATTGAGTAGAATGATGGATCGGCCTCCAAGCCGTGCACACTACCTGATACTAATCCCAAACCAATCCTTAAGAGAGAATTAACACTTAGAATTTGCTTTGCATAGGAACACAGATCATACTACACAGTAACATAGACATAAAACACTCTCCACATCAAGCTCACATAGCAACTGTATTTCTCAAAATGAAATTACACTGTACATATAGTTGTTCACTCAGGCAACCAATGCATGACCTAGGTTGCCGTTGGCGGGATGCGTGCCCATCGACTTGCCTCGTGGCGAGGCCAACTGATCCTTATCAACTGATAGGACCCACAGTACAGTAGCACAGTGATTCTACTTTAATTCTAACTCTCTACCTTAAAGTAGAGTGGCTTAGTGAAAATATCAGCTAGTTGTTCTTCCGTACTACAATGAACAACATGAATTTCACGACTCAGCAGCCTCTCACGTATAAAGTGATACTGAATCTCAATGTGTTTGGTTCTCGCATGGAACACTAGATTCTTTGCTAGTTGAATGCCACTCTGACTATCGCTATGTAATGTCGTGAGATTTTTTTGTTTCATGCCAACTTCTTCCAGGATTTGTCTCAACCATATAGCTTCATGTGCTGCACTAGACATTGCCTTATACTCTGCTTCTATGGTGGAAAGAGCAGTTGTACTTTGCTTCTTACTAGACCAGGAAAAGCAACTACCACAAAACTGGAATACATATCCTGTGGTGGATCTACGATCATCATAGTCACCTCCCCAATCTGCATCCACATAGCCACACAACTCAGGTAACCCATCATGCCTCATGTAAATCAAGCCATAATCTGAAGTGCCTTTCACATAACGCAAAATGCGTTTAGCTACTTTCCAATGCGTTTACGTAGGTGCTGCCATAAACTGACTTACAATGCCAACAACATAGCATATATCTAGTCTAGTCGTGGTAAGGTAAATCAAGCTCCCTACTAACTGCCTTTACAACGTAGCATCAAATGACTGTGACTCATCAAGCTTAGAAAGCTTTTGACCTGGTTCAATAGGAGTATTCATTGGTTTGCAATCCTGCAACCTAAACATGTGCAGCAACTGTTTGACATACTTCACCTGTGTTAAACCCACTTCGTGTCCTTTTTGCCACACCTCTACTCCAAGGCAATAATGCATCTACTGAGATCTGTCATCTCGAATTGCTCCATGAGGTCTTTCTTGATCATGTCTATCATCTCTTGATTATTTCTCGTAATAATCAAGCCATCAACATAAAGAGAAATCAAAGCAACCATACCATCAAAGCATAAGACATATAGATTTGGATCAGAATGTGTTCTCACCATCTCCTTTGAACGAAAGTGGACATCAATCCTACCATACCGCGCACGTGGTGCTTGTTTAAGACCATAAAGCGCTTTCTTCAAGCGACATACCTTATTTTCTTGTCCCTTTGCTACAAAGCCTTCAGGTTGATCCATGAACACCTGTTCTTCCAACTCACCATTTAGAAAAGCAGATTTCACATCCATCTGATGCAAAGGCCAACCAAAATGTGAAGCTAAAGCAACAAGTAGACGTAGAGTATTCCACTTACATACCAGCGCAAAGGTCTCCTCATAGTCGATGCCTTTACTTTGTGCATACCCTTTGATCACCAATCTTGCTTTGTGCTTTGCTATACTTCCATCTGCATGGTACTTAGTCCTGTATACCCACTTGCAACCGATGGGTTTCTTGCCAACTGGTGGTTCTACTAAGTCCCACATGCTATGCTTAGCAATTGACTCCATCTCCTCTCCCATGGCCTTGACCCAAATGTCATCATCCTTCTCTTCACCATAAGTCGAAGGTTCTTTGCTTTGACTAATGCTAGATAAGAGAGCATAATTTGCTTCATACCTTTCAGGTTGTGTCTTCTCTCTTGTTGATCTTCGTAGCTCTGACTGGGTAGCTGATCCTAGAAAGTCATCCATGTCGCGGCTCTCCAACAATCTCTCAAACCACTTAGGGAGCTTCCTGTCAGGTGATCGGTTTTTTGGTGAAAATGTATCCCATAAACATCCTTCTGTTGAGGTTGAGTAGTAGTATCTTGAGATGTATCCTCTTTTTCATCACTTGGAAGGTCAATGAATGGATCATCATCAGGTGGTATCCTCACTATACATAGCATGTCCCTGCTCTTGACTAAATGTGTCCACAAAAATGTACTAACTGAAGAAGTCAAAAAGCATCTTCAAGATTCCAGCTTTCTTTGGTTTCCCCTTGCCTTGTTCTGCCAGGAATTTACGACATTCACTCTTCCAATGGCCCTTTTTACCACAATGGAAACACTTGTCTTTCTTCTTGGTCTTACTGGAAGATCCCTCATCCTCTTGAGTCTTGGCAAATTGTTGCTTAGATTTCTTCTTGCCCTTGCCCTTGCCTTGTTTTTGGCGTGTTGCAAGTGCCTGATTGTCAGTATTCTGATGTCTAGCTTTCACCATTTCTCGTCGTTGCTCTTCCTGCATCAAGATTCCTGTGAGCTCGTCAAAGGTTGGAAATCTTTCTCTTGATGTTATTTCGCTCACAAACATCTAATAGAGTTCTGCAATGTCGCACAATGCATTGTGCACCAGCTCCACATCACGTATGCACTCACTAATAGAATGCAGTTCATCCCTCATTGTCTTGATTCTAGTCATGTATATTTGAATGTGCTCCCCTTGCTCCATGTGGGCACTATTCAGTTTTGACTTCAAAAACATGATTCTTGATGGATTTGATGTCTCAAATTGCTCCTTTAGAACATATCATGTCTGTCTAGGTGTAATAGCATCACAAATGTGGGTAATGATGTGATCCTTCACTGACAAGTTAATGAAGGTTAAAGCTTTCCTCATCTTTTTGTCGAACACTTTGATATCTGCTTCATTTGGCGGCCTTCTCTCATCACCTGTGATGACTTCCCACACATCTTTCTCCATTAGTATGTTTTTCATTTTGAATTTCCACACTGCAAAGTTGGAAATCCCGACCAATTTGCTACTTTCACTCAAAATGGACTCTCCCATGTTTGCCATCGCAGAACTGTTTCAAACTTCTGCCATAGGCTAAAAACAATATGCCGAGGCCAACAATGATGTCAGATGTTGAAAATAATGACATGCACTTTTTCCCTTACCAGGCCACTTGCCGCTTTTCCACCAATTTGAAAGCCAAATCGGCATCGCCTTCCAAAATGCACTCAGTCGTCAACTCCCAAGTACATGCCAAGTGGAATGGTGAAATCACTTATTGCGCACTCCGAACACTTTCTTCGCTGCAATCACTCTGTTTTGCTGTACCGTACTTGTAGGTACAGTCCAGGTGCCCTTTGTTTGGAGGTTATAGCCTTTTGTTTGGGTCAAAACGAGCAAAGGACCCAAAAATAGGGATTTTCTTTGTTTTTGAAATGTTTCTTCACCTTGAAGAAACTTCACTCTTCACTTGTGAAGGGACCCAACTCCCATTTCAATATGAAAATTTTTAATGAAGTTGAAGGCCCAATTGCCCTTCAAACTTTCACAGCCCCTTTACTTGCCATCCAATGGCTAATACCGATCCAATGGCTCACATTGCTTTCCAAAAGCACGATCTCTATCATTGATCTTCATAGGGACTCATCCTACGGTCCTATATGCTTTTGTGCGCTGTTCCACGCGCCTACATGCACGGCTCACTCTGAAACGCTAGGGTTCTCCCTTGGTTCCACGCGTGAACTAATCCGCGACTCCCCTGCTCGCAACCACCTACACTCTTCGTTTTCAGCTATGGCTTCCCTCGCGAATCCTTGACCATCTCTCTCTCTCTGAGTCGCGCCTATCCACGGCCTCCTCTGGTCTGACTCGCACTGCCAAGGCGCCCTCCTTTGTGTTTTTATAGCTTGGAAAATAGATCAGTATAGAGAGAAAACGTTGCTTTTCTGCTTCCAAACCCTAAACCAGGGTTTTTCTCACAACTGTGATCTTGGCTTGCTTTTTATAGCTCTCTGTGGCTGGCCAAATCAACTGCTCTGAGGTTGCCCTCCCACTAAAAAGTTGATGCTTCAATCCGTTTGTGAAACGATGTCCGATTGAATGCACACTGACTGCAAACACCAAATAGCCTACTTCGGAATTTCAGAATTCCGTTTGCTGAGGTTCTGATTCAGCCGACAACCCTTGTCTCTGAATCCTCACAGAGTCTCAAGCTCACCAAGCTTTTGTGTGCTAACCATCATATGAAAACGTGATTAAATCTGATATTTCATGCAGTAAAACACATCTACGTAGAATATTCTCTGATCCACGACGATACAATTGTCCTACAATCAATTGATAAGGTTGAGCATTATGAATCAATTGTCTCTTCTGTACTTTTTTCAAAGAGTCATTCGGTTGTCCTAGCATCAGGTACTCAACAATATTCGCTGCCCACTCAGGTATCGCTTCTACATAGAATAATGCAATGTATGGTAATTCATCATCTACATCAGTATTAACTGGTGTGGATTCTATTCGTGAAACGTGGTTGGCTAGATAATGTTGCTTTCCCTTTTGAACCACAATTCGAAAGTCAAATTCAGTCAATAATAGTAACCATCTTGTAATACGCCCAGTATTGCACGTCTTGTTTACCAAGTAAAGTAACGGTTGGTGATCCGTATAAAATACAAACTGCGTTTCCATGAGGTAATGACGAAATTTTTGTATAGAAAAAAATCATGGCTAACGCTTCACGTTCTGTTGTTGAATAGTTCTTCTCCGGATCTGTAAGCTGTCTGCTTGCAAATCGTACTTAATAAGTAACGTTCGGAGTGCTTGAAATTGTTCAAGATTAAGTTGTGATCCAACTTGTACAATCTTTTCTGGTTTTCCTAGTTCAGCAAGATTCGTAGCCTGTTTCCTAGTTGGGCCATCGTAAACATCTTTTGATTCTAGCACATGTTCTTCGGGTTCACGATGTGCTTTGAGTAACATGATAACCACATCATCCAGTGTATAATGTTTAAAATGTTCGGGCACATCATGCTGGACTACATCTGCTTGATCTTTGTCAAAAGGACTTGTCTTGGATCTTCGCTTAGCCTTCTTAGCAGGAATTGATCGTGGAGGTGATGACTATTGAGAAGATAAACTCTTCTTTGAAGGTAAAGACTTCCTAGACGATGATGTCTTGCTAGAACTTTGACTTGTAGAATCATCCTTGAACTTTCCTTTGTCTTTATCCACCAGTAAGGGTGGCACATTCTTTGAATCAATCTTTTGAGAAGGATTTTTTCATTTTAGGACTGTATTATAATGTTGCTTGGCTTGTTTCTTCTTCATTGGCCCTATGATCATGTCTTCCTTCAATATAACTGCTTTATATTATTGGTTCATCAGAAATATTACGCACTACAAATCTGGTTGGATCCATATGATTTTGCACATTCAATGGAAAAGTGATCGGTGTATCCAAGGTTTGATCCAATAATGAAATCTCACTCAAATTTGACTGATTATCTTGTTGACACATATATCCTGCTATACAGTCAATCGTTGCAAGAGCTTCATTCCAGTTGACGGTATCGGTTTGAGAATCATAATGGACTCCCAAATTTTTTACTGGTTGGTCACAAGTATGATCCATTGTTGATGAATCATCATTCTCTTTTTGAACCACTGGTCTGATAGTCCAAGTTATAGGATCAACCTTGACTAAACATTCACGATTTTCAAAAGTGATTTTTCCGGTACCCCAATTATGAACTACTTGTACAGCTTGTAACCGTGGGTGTCCCAATAGGACTTGGTAGACATTTGGTGCTTCTGGTAAGTCCATTACTACGAAAGTAATGACGAACTGTAATTCGACAATTTTGACAAGTATATCTTCAACCATTCCTCGCGGACAAACTATCGTTTGATCAACTTTTATCTTTGTAAGGCCCCATTTTGTACATAGCTTTGTAGAAATCAGGTCAACTCCCAAACCGCCATCTATCATAGCTGCTTCATTAGGAAATCGTCTATGATGTATTGGTAGGGTAGTATTTTTTTGTTCTCTTTTCCAAGATGCTCCGACATGGAGTACTTCATTAGATTCTTCAAATCCAGCACAAAAAAGTGGCTCCTGATGGACTTCTGGTTCAGCTTGAGTTAACTTTTGAGCTAATATTTCTTTTGCTTTTAGCACCAACTTCAGGAACTCTCCCAATGAAATATTGATCTTACTAGACAAAATATTCATGAGCAGTTTTGTTTGCGGTGCTTCTGGTTCAGTCATTCTGAAGGGTTCTTCATGATAATGCAACTGAGTATTCATATTTGTATATGAATTTTTCAGTGGCTGCAATAGTGAAGAACGAACTTTGGGTGCTGCTCTAGCAGCTTCAAGCTTTTCTTCTTCTTGCAGATGTTTAATCCACTACCTCATATCTTGATATCTTCTTTTTTCTGCATAAAGATCTGGATAGACTCCAGATGCTATTGGTATGTCAGTTAATGGTATAGAATCAGCAAGTACTAGATCTGCTACTGGTTCTTTATGCTTCTGTGTTCTGGTGACCACCGTCAAGATTACACTTGGTTTATTCTGAGCTACTGGTCTTTGTTTGATTGTTATCAAATTTACAGGAGCTGAAGCCGATGGTGGCTTCGGTTTTGCTGGACACTCGTCTACCCTACTATATAAGGCAACATACTGATATTCGGCTCATCGTCTGAATCTTCATCCTCCATAGCATTTTGCAAAAGTGCATACTCATTATGGCGTGTCAGCTCATGTCTGATCCTTTTAGGTAAACTTGACAAAAATCACATAATCATGACATTTTCGTTAATCAGCTCAGGTTCGCACTCAAATTTGAGGCGTTTTACCTGTTCAATGTCATCTCGAACCATTTCCCGCTTTCCCATTTTAATTTTACTGAAAAGTAGAAAAGGGTCTTCCATAAACTTCCAAGGTTTGAACCGTGTGGTTCTGCAATTCGGCGAACGTTTTCTAAAAGAGGGCAAAAAGTTATTAGCTCTGATGATGATTTTTGCCTCCTTTTGACCAAAATCTGATAGATTTTTTGTTTTTTTTTTCCTGATATCTCAGATCCAAATGGATCTTAAAATTGTTGATCTGAATAACTTTCCATATTCCACAATCAAATTAGATTGAAAACAAGAAAATCTACTCAAATTAGACAAAATCATTCCCAAACTAACCCTAAATGCAGATTTAACACTATTCATGCCACGACAAGATGTCTAATGCAAGCTAACCATCCAACAAACATACTGCAAACTGAAAAATTGGCATAGCTCCCCGACAACGGCGCCAAAATTGTAGTGGGTTTCTTTCCTTGCCTATCCTCAACCCAAGATCTAATCAATCTAGCATCGAGGAGATGAAGTTAGTTGTCACGCGTAGATTCATTCCCATGAGAGCGATAGCAGTGTTCAGATTTCAGCATGAATGGAAGATTCACATCTAACTCTACCATCCATTAGCCCTAAGCATTAACACTACATATACAATGAAAATAGCTTACTCTTTCTCTCTCTCCCTTCCTCTCTCATAAAAAGTATAACATGCAATCCCACAATCAGATCCAACAATTAACAAAACACAATAAAAGCATGAGAGATGGAAGAAAAGTGATTGAGAGCAAGGACATTCATAAATATATTTCACAAGAGAACCAATCTGCTTTATTGAAATGAAGATATGTACATGTGTAGAAAACTCGAGTTGGTCCCTTATTTATAGTGGAGAGGAGGGCCCTGGCCTCTGAATCCTGTTGGTCCATTTCTGTCTCCCTAACTATTCAAATTAAAAAATGAGTGGGAACCATCCAAATTGGAGGGAAACCCAACTTTATTCACTAGCTTGACATTTAGGCCTGCAACATTAAAGTCTCGCAAAAACGCCCAAAGTCCTTTTATTGACTTTCTAATTAATCAAATCTCTATGTGATCATCGGGTTGGACTTACACACATAGGGTGCCAAATCTCTCTCACTTATTAACTAGGGTTAGAGTTGCCTTGGGATCCGCAAACCCTCCAACAGTCTTGGTTCAACTTGACTGTACCATATGTGTGCCTGCTTTCTCAGAAGACCAGGGAAGATCCACAACTTGTCAAGATCAGCAACTTCGTTGTTTGCATTAGCAATTGACTCAGACTGCGAAACATAACTGTCAGTATCATCTGAAGATGTTCCTTTGAAATAATCATATTTGATCTTCGAGATTAAAGTGAAACGATAAGCAAGGCCTTCCATAATCGGTTTTGGTTCAAGATCAGGATCAGGCTCTGGATCTGGATCTGGATCTGGGATGACAACTTCAGAATCTGGTTCAGTTGCAACAGAAGTTTCAGGACGAAGATTTTCAGGTAAATTTTGTGGAATAAGAAGATTATCGCAGAAAGTTTCGTTCAAATTTTGAAAGGGTGAATCTCCTCTTTGCAAAGATTCCTGAAGACTTTTGAAAAAATCGTCTCGCATTTTTCGATATCTTTCTAGTCGAGCAGCTCTATCTGACATACATTAGGAATGGAAATGGAGTTATCTGTTTGTGTCAACTTTATTTGTCTATCCCCGACAATGGCACCAAAAATTGGCATATGTCGTAGTATACCAACATAGAATTGTTGGATTTGTGTAGTATTTATGTTGTTCCCAAAGGAGATAGCACTCAAAAGCTGTTTAATTGGTACATTCTTGACTTATTTCGAATGAAATGGAATTATGTGTTAATTTGGTTGTCAACAAACATTTAATAAGTAACTAGTATTATTTTTGTGGTTGGTGTGTAGTGATGACAAACTCAGAACAACAATCTTCCTCTATCATGTAAATTATACAATTGATGGTACATTCAAGTACAAGTTTAATCTACTCTAGTTAAATGTGGTGATACGAATCTAGTCGGGTCATATACTTGACTGAATTAAGGCTGTTCCAAGCATCGTTTCATTTCTGAAGGTCTTGTCCTTTAGTGCAAGATAAGTATCTAGCATTTATATCCCAAAAAATGATATAGGCCTCTGCATAATATACCGTTATCCAACACATAACTCATCTTCGAGTATAAGTCGTCATATTTAAGTAGATATTCATTATTTAAAAAGTATGTGGCATCACATTGTCTCTTCTCCAGGATGGCTTGTCTCCTGCCATTTTTGCCTTTCGCTCCTCTCTCTCTCTCTCTCTCTCTCTCTCTCTCTCTCTCTCTCTCTCTCTCTCATAACAACTAAAGAGGATTTAAGGTCATTGAAAGTTAGGGCTTAGGATCAAAAGTAAAAGCATTGTTCACAAAGAAAGAGCAAAAAAAATTAAAGAGGCAACAAGATGATGCTCTTTATCATAAATAGGATATGTATGTCTACTTTTAGCTAGTGTTGTGAATTCGAGTTGGTTTACAATACAGTTTTTGCATTAGTTTGTTTTTTGCCTTGGTATTAAGACATAATTTTGAAAATAAAAGAATCTTATTGGCTTTGAGTCATTTATTGGGTATCTAGAGATGTCATGTAATTTGGCATAGTGTGGTTGTAGGCATTGAATCCATATGTGCGTATATTGAATGCATATTGTGATTATATTTCATGTTGAAATTAATTCATTCATTGGTAAGTTGTCAACCTTTATTACACATCATGTCATGCAATAAGTGGCTTGTTGTCATAGGTATAAAATCTATGCAAGCTAAGAATTGAATGTATGGTTGAATAATTATATGTATTTCTAACACCTTTCACAACTTGCTGGCGAGTGCTGGCAAATTGCATACCAATTGCATAATTGAAATTACAAGAGAATTTTGCACAGTGTCTCTCTCCATCTTCTTATTTGTGGCACCTGATGCATATTAGTCTGTTAAAATAAGTAAGTGTTGGGGGTATTCCCAACATATTGTAAATAAGTAAGAGTTGGAAAAATAAAAGGTAGAAATTGTTGCGAGGGTCGTGGCATCCTGCGCGTATATGCCCATGGCCCAATGAGCACGCAAGTTAGTTAAGTTGTATATAGAATAGAAGACTTGGGCCCTATTGTTAATAAAATAAAACTTGAGGCCACAATGTCAAGTTAATAAACTTAGTCTCAAACTTTCAAAGTTGGGTCCAAATTGAAACTCACATGAATCATGTGAATTCTATTGTACTTTTTTCAACCGTTAATCTCTGTTTTGGAGTACAAACTTTGGTTTGAAAAGTATACTAAGAGATATATTTTCTCAACTGGATTACACTCAACACAAATTAGTAACATCACCTTCATGTAAAACACTTACATGAACCAACTGAGTGAAATATTATCTAACTTGAGAGATAAAAGTTAAAGAAAAAATAATAATTACAGTCTGAAATTATCCACAAACTCTGGCAGATAATTCATAAAAAAGTTCCAAGTACAACTATCCTTAGAATCCAATTCTAAGATATGATAACTCATTCCACTAGAATCTCTAGGAGAATCATTAAGATATAGAATGATTAAAACTCAACTCCGAGTATCCCAGATACTCTTTTGAGTTAAATGCTCCAATTTCTAGCACCAAACAAGAAAATAACATTCATTCATCTTAATAGACTTGTTTGTCTCCTATGATAACTGAAGATCTAATCAAATGAAGAACTATACTCAAGCATCTACATACTATAAACTGTAGCAGAACATCATCCACTAGAAAAATAAGATCTGTGAGATCCATAGGTTCTCAATTAAAATACTGGAGTAAAGAGATTCAAAACACTGATATGAATTCTTACTCAATTAATAGACCAAGACTTAATCGCCATGGGCCCCTCCAAGAAAAAGCAAACCCTAATAGGTTTCCTTTCAAGAGAAAGGAATCTCGAGTATGTGGCCGCCACTATGGACTAGGTAGCGGGCGTGAGCAGGCCCGCTACCGTGTGTAGCAGGCAGCCTTCACGCACCGAGCCGCCCTTTACAGAGTGTAGCAGGCCTGCTCACGGCCCGCTACGGGCGTAATTGAAGTTTTGGCCCTTCTGACCCTTCAACAAAGCGCTATGGCTTTGAACATCTATGTTGAGAGCCTATCAAAATGAGACACCTGTCCGCTACAAGCCCAAACATTAATTACGTGCTTCGGTACAGAAGGAAACACCCTCTCCACAGGCATCGCAGGAGGAGAACAACAGTCCTTGGAAGAAATTAACTATCCTCTACTGCCTCACCGCAGATACAGAGAGCTATGAAGCCGAATCTACACTTAAATCCTAGAAACAGCCATCGCTGGAGGAAAAGAGCTATCCTCTACTGCTTCCGCGGTTCAAACAAATTGTTTTCCAACGCTGGAACTCGATGGCTACCTCAACGCTGACCACACGCTCCTTCAACTTAGAAACTAGTGAGCTACAGGCACCTACGATAAGAGTGGAGAGGCAAACACTCACCAGCTGAAAAGATCACTTCCGAAATTCATGCAAAACGGATCTACAGCAGCAGGGCACGCTCCCACCACCTCTAAAAGAGATTAAACAAAGGGAGAGTCCAACTGTAGATCAAGCAGAACTTCTATCATTCTAGAATCTGTCCCATAGAACAGGTTTCTGCCACAACTTACAGCACCTAAGCCAGCAGTCGACTTCTATTTGCAGTTGCACCTGCAAATCAGTATCTGGAAAACGACCTCAGGTTTTCAAGTTGCAAAATGGTCTTTTAGCTATCATTCAGGGTTCCAATATCTGAGAGAAGGCTCAATTGTTTATCTAGCGGTTCACAACAGGGTTACATACATCAAGCTTCAACCTCCGATTCACTAGCTTAACATAGCTTCCATTATGCTAAATTTCAACATAATTGCTTATCCACCTATATTCCCATCATGCATGTTCATAATAGAAACTGCTAACAGTCCACACAAATTGGATAAATTGATTAGTATCAATCTATCAATGAACACTAGCATACATGAATCAGAATATTATGGTCTATCATGTTGTTGAAATTTAACCAAATAGAAAACAAGTCGTTGAGCAGATCATTCCACATCATTGAAAATTTTCTCAACCAAAAAAAATAGAGAATTAAGAATGAACTCACACTAATTCTTAGCATCTTTACCAAAATGTAGAAGAGCACTCTACCACCATATTGGACAAGCATGCTTTAAACCGGAATTTGTGAATCCAACTCCATTTCCTTGAGAAAAAACGGCACTCCAATCGAGATGTAAATCCAAGTGGTTCAACTTCCAAATTGATGTAGGCTTGTCTCCATCCTATCCAAAGCCGCATCTTAACCTGGCTCTGATACCAATGTAAAGACCATAGAGGATTGCCTCTAAGATGAGGATAGGAGAACACAATAGGAGAGACTATGGAGCCAAACTGGCCAACCAATCCTAGATCAAAACTGGATCTAGCCTCCAAGCCATGCCATGTGAAGCAAGAGGAGAATAGTTAACTAACCCTCTTTGACAGGCGGAAGGGCTGCTCACTGACTAAAATCTACACCCTACAGTGGCGTTGTTGCCCTCGAGAAACGCACAAGAAAAAGTTACATAGTAGGGGTCCTGCTGCGATACGTTCGTGCGTGGTAGATTTTATGGTGATGGAAAGCTTGTGCAAAAGGAAGATATGCCAATAATGATTCCACGATCTGGCTGAGCAGCGTGGGTTGTATGCGGTCCTTGCAGAAAGTTGAATCAACCAAAAAGTTGTTCAACAGATAGGCAGTTGCTTGAATTATGGGATCATTGATAGCCTCTATCAAGTACCCGTTGTTAGTCTGGATTGGGATCTCAGGGCCAGTCTTGGTTATGTAGGGTTTGATGATGTTTTTGGC
The DNA here is from genome assembly GCA_029204225.1 of Diphasiastrum complanatum. Classification (NCBI taxonomy): domain Eukaryota; kingdom Viridiplantae; phylum Streptophyta; class Lycopodiopsida; order Lycopodiales; family Lycopodiaceae; genus Diphasiastrum; species Diphasiastrum complanatum. The sequence continues at coordinate 37,683,193 of CM055102.1, read as the reverse complement.
TTGGCGATGGGAGATCGGCTGGCACGACCACTATGCCGACGGTGAGCATGGAGTTAGTGTTTATTCGTACCTTGTATGTGTGGTACCTTGGTACATGATGTGAAAACGCGACTTGGGCGCATCCTAGGTTGCGTATGCGTGGAGTGCGAGGCCCATGTTAATATCAGAACAGAATAGCGTCGGATAAAAACCCATTGCCTCGAGGAGGGGGCCAGCAGTCTAAAGCCAAAGTTTAATCAAGGTCTCAGAAGGCAGGGCCTAGATTTGGGTGGCCGAAGGTATCTCGGGTTGGATAGATACTATGTGGCCAAGAATAAGGCCATGTGTCACCCAAAACTGACACTTTTCTGGGTTCAGAAATATCTGATACTCGCGACATTTCTTTAGCACCTTTTCCAGGTTGGATAATTGCTCCTAGTTAGGACCGTGCATGCACAAATCATCCAAGAAAATCTTCAAATTTTTTTGCAAATACTTTTTGAATGCCGCTTGCATGACTCGCTGGAAAGCACATGGGGCATTGCAAAGTCCAAACGACATCACTTTGTAGGTAGAGGTTTCCCATTCCGTGGTGAATGTTGTCTTGTGCTGATCTTGCGGCACTATTTTCACCTGATTGTAGCCGCTAAAACCGTCTAGGAAACTGTAGGCTTCGGCTCTTTCTACTCTATCTAGAACACTTTTCATAAATGGTAAGGGAAAATGATCATTCTTGGTGACTGCATTTAACGCTTTCAGATTCATACAGATTCGCATCTTGCCATTCTTCTTGGGTACTATGACTATTGGCGACACCCATTTAGTGTGCTCAATTTCATAGATGAAATCAGCATCTAACAGTTTCTGCAACTCCTGCTTGATCAACTCTATGTAGTTCGGATTGTAACGATAATAATGGCTCACCTTGGGGACTACTCCATCCACCAAGGGTATGGTGTGTTGGACTATGGTTGGTGGGATACCCTTTAGATCACTGTAATTCCAAGCAAAACAATCCTTGTATTCCACCAATAAGGAGCGTAGTCTTCTGAATTGAGTGGGCGTTAACTGCTCTCCCACATGCAAGATCTTCTCTTCTTCTCCTGGCTCAGCAAGATTCATAGGTTGCGTACGCGTAGGTCCTTAAAAGACTTGTTCTACTGGTTCCTGATTTTGATCAAATTATGGTTGAGCTTGCGGCATCATGATTACTACGTCGTCTAAGGTATAGTTCTTGAAGGTTTATGGCATCTCGTGAACTGGCATTCGGTGGGATTCCTCCTTGAGCATATTAATCTTAGTCCACCTCGTAATTTTGAATTTTTAGTCATCTATGCCTTGACGCTAAGGCTGAGCTGCATAGGTCGCATAATATTCGTTAATGGCAAGATCTACAAATGGTTCATCTGGCCCATACCATTGTTGTTGCTCAGCTTGAGGTTATGCTTGTGCCTCATGTTCCGTTGCTACTAAATTTACATGAGCCACTTGGTTGTTAGCTGGCCCTAGTGGTGCAAGTAAGGCCATGCGCTGCTGATTGTTCGTTGCGCCATACCTTGGTGCCGCATTAGGTGTCCCTTGATGATAAGGATAAGAGGTCTAATAAGAATTCTTCTTTTGTTGTATGATCCGAGGGCTAAATGAGCTAAATGATGTCTCGTGCGACGATGCATTGCACAGATGGCAAAATCTTTATGTCAATCTCAGATTTTGCTCTAGGACCAGACACTCATTGGATGCATGGTTCTGAGTGCAAACTGAGCACCATACATTCTTTCGGCGGGGATACTGCAGCTGGTTCTGTTCTAGTGGATTGAAATTTCATGCTACAACTCCCCTGCAAGGCCTTCAGTTTCTGATCAAACTAAGCCGTCAGTTGTTCCATTTGTTGCTTGTGCAGCTTGGTCATTTGTTCCATCAGCAGCTTGGTGAAAAAGTTGGATGCGTTAGATGAAGATGATGTTATCGAAGGAGTTGGAGTATGGATAGTTGGATAAGATTCGTCATTGGAACCCTCATCCTCTTCGTTGATGGCATCTTCCATTGCTTTCTGTAACGTAGCATACTGCTCCCGTCTTTTGAGCTCTCTTCTGATACTACATGGCAACCCTGCGAGGACGGTGTCTGCTCGCCGTAGATTTCGCATGCTTGTTGGTAGATCTGGAGGAATTTGATAGGATCTGATGACCTATCATATTTAGGAATTTTCATTCGTGGTGCTCTCAAGACTACTTGCAACGGTGCGACAAATACAGGTTGACCCATAGAATCCATTGATGTTGATTCTGGTTCTGCCTCGATTTGCACAACTGCTACTCTAGGAAGGTTTGGTGCTTGATTTGCTGTTCTTCTCATGATTGATCGTCCAGATCTTAGATTCATTCAGTGGTAGTGTCCAAGGATGTTGGACCTTGTGAGTACAGTGGAATGCAATCTGGATCTTAGGAAATCAGATCAATTTGATAGGCCGATAATGTGATTTTAGGCCTCTTATGGTGGTTTTTCCTTGATAACGTTTTGATCCTTGTTTCGGTTGACCTGAGATTTTCATAGTAGCTGGATCTGGTGCAGATCTAATTACTGATTTGGTCTGCGAAGGTTATTCGTGCACTGTTTTGCAGTTTAAAAACTTTAGTTTTCAAAAATTACTAGGAAGTAATCCTCACAGGGATTATCGGAGTTGTATCTGATATGGATCTAGCTCTGAAAATCTTTACAAAGATTAACTCTCGTAGCAAGTACAAATTTCATTGTCTACGAGGGTTTAGAATCACTTTTTTGCATTGATCTTCACCAATAATCTGTACTAACTCTCGCAGACTTCATCACTGATGTAAAACGATATTTTGAAGCCAATGGAATCGTCTGAGAAGATTAGTTCTAAAAGAATTTTTTTGGATCTTCTGACTTTGTTGATTTTTCAACACTTAAATCCAATTTTCAGCTCACTGGGATCAAACTAACTCTTGAAGGCTCTTTTGTGTCCTTGTCTCACTGAGATGGAACTTTAGAATTCTCTGCGAGAGTTCTTGGCCATTGGAACTAAAAAAATTCGTGTCTACGAGGGTTCTGCTGGATTTTCCCATCTTTTTTTCATTGGGAATCTTCGCAAGAGCACTTAGACTGGTAACTAACTCTCGCAAGTTTCTTTGTGCCCTAGTCTCATAGAGATGGAACTTCAGAGAGCTCTACAAGAGTTCTTATGGAGATCTGAATTTTTTTGATTTTTTATGAGGGTTTTTTGAATTTTTTGTGGTTTTTCTCTGATTTTTTAAAATCTGCTTGGAACTAACTCTCGCAGGCTTCTATGCAAGTCTGGGACAATACCCAAGAGCTGCTGCTAGTCATGCGAGGGCTGGTTCTTAGTGGTTTTGGAGAAAAAAAAATCTGATGAGAATTTTGTCTCTTTTCTTTTCAAAATGCAGATTTGAGTGTTTTGTTTTGGGTTTTTCAAGGTTTTTGGCTAGATGTCAAGCCCTTAGAGGCTATTTAGGGCCTTCTCTACCCTCTCACACCTCCGCTAGCTGTGAACAGTCCAAGCATAAGAAAATACATAAAACAAGCTAACTCTACCCAAAATCCATCTAAAACACTGTAAAAAAACAAAGAACCTACACCAAAGCCAGAATCTGGAACTGGAAAAGACCTTTTTTCAAGTGTTGATGTAGTGAAAAAAACAAAAATAACTCTTTCATCATTTGGCTTGACCATGCTATCCGGTTCATGATGAATAACCTAGCCAAGTTTTTTTTTGGTGCTTCCCTCCAAAATCAGATGAATGCATTCTTCATGTGGCTAGCAGCAACACAAGGAGACTTTTTTTTACATTTATGTTATCGCAGACAAACCAGGAAATACCTCAGAGATGAGTAAGTTATTGATGGTAAGACATTGTTTATCCCTCATAATCCATTTTTTTGAAAAGCATCAACCAAAATTCTGACTTCTTTTATGAATGTATCTAGTTTGTTACAACAGTACATTGCGGCAATGACTTGTGAAACAATAACCTTATATGAATTATAGATTGGTCTGTTAGAAGATAGATGTATATATTGCAAAAAAAGAAAAGGTAATTCTCTTTTTTTGTCAAACTTTGAAAGGTGTGCTAAACTAGAATTTTGATCATAGGCAATGGATATATTTAAAAAGCTAGTAATGTTACCTTCTGAAGTTTTCCTTTCTATTTCTAGAAAGTCTAAAGAGTAGATCTAGTATGGATTTTTGGGGGTTCTTGTTTGTGTTTTGTCCATGAAAAGCTCAATAATAGGGTTATTGATGAAACATATATCATCAATGTATTTGAAAGAATGTATGAAGTCATTCATTAAAGAGGTAAGGCCTAGTCTGGCAAGTCTCTTTATAAATTATGACTCAAAGAAAGATAAATACCAATTACACCACGTTGGTGAACACGAAAAAACCCATAGGTATACCACGTACTTGTTTTCAAGTTTTGTTTTCTAATCTGACGATACAGTTGTCGATCAAGAAATCATTCCATTGATAGAGTGAATTTATATCAAGTGTGTGCCATTCATGTGATTGCTTTTTATCCCATGACCATTTGAAAACTTCGCGAGTGTGATTCCATCTATAATAAAGTATATCACGTTTGGAATGTTTGAAGGCGTATTTAAATGTCTTTTTCATGACAGTCTTTAGTCCTTCTGAACCATCCAAAGGTATATTCTCTTTACATTTTGAAATATCTGTAACCCATAAATTGGTAATCAAAGGTGGTAGATTCAGATAGAAAACCATAAATGACTCACATTGCCAATGTAAAATTGTGTCTGCTCTTAGGATACTCCTGTATGTATTTGCCTTAAGGCTTGCACCCTCCATGAGGAACAATGATAGCATACCTAGAGCTCCTATGAGAAATTTAGCAAGTATAGTGAAGCAACAATCGTGAGCATTGGTAATTTATCCAAATGAACCTTTGTGGGCTTTATAGGTGCAGAGAAGGTATGGTAGAAAATCATTACTCAAGAAATTTTTTGGTAAAAACTTACTAGTAGTGTCCATTATATATGACAGAGAATCTTCAACAGAGTTAGATTGTTCATTTGGAAAAGGAGTAAAGTCTGGACTGTTAAGTCTTTGTATGGCCAACTTTTGTACAAAGTATTTACACATGAAACAAACGTTGTGTTGTGCTTTATCGATACCATTTACGTAAAGAAAGTTGGTAAGCCATTGTAGTTCATCATTGGCAATCCTATTCTTATTAAGAGTAACAGTATTTCCATGAAGCCATTTACCCTTTCTAATGTAGCTCAAAGCAATATCTTGCAAAAATCAGCATGCTTCATTTTTGTAGTTTCGTCTAAAAGTGCATAAGAAGGTAAAAGTTTCATGAGCTTGAACCATCAATTATAAAGTTCAGAAGTGACTTCATTCACATTAGCTTGTCGTAAAGTAATATGTTTTAAGTCTTTTTTTAAATATTTTCGTAAGGTAAAACTTTTAACAATACTACAATCTGTGCATATGACGTGATCAAACTTTTCTAAGATAAAATTTTTGAAACGTTTGAAAGTAAGACATTGACAGAAATGCAGGTTTTCTATATCAAATTCGCAAAAAACATCATAAGAGAAATATCATTCACACTTAACACTTGGTAGGTACGACCAGCCAAAGATAATATCATGAAAGAGTTCATCTACAATACCAAAAAGTCTGCGTGAAATGTGACGTAAAAGTGCTTCACATGAGACTACCACATGATAATGATTGTCTTTTTGCGGGCAGTTAGTTATCCCTTACGGGGAGCTAACTACCCTCCGAAGGGATTCACTAACTGCGGGATGGTTGGTGGGCTCTCTCTCTCTCTCTCTCTCTCTCTCTCTCTCTCTCTCTCTCTCTCTCTCTCTCTCTCTCTCTCTCTCTCTCTCTCTCTCTCTCTCTCTCTCTCTCTCTCTCTCTCTCTCTCTCATGGATGCTCCTTCATTTATCTCTACCTTGCTATGCTATCGAACATATGGACAACAAATGACGAACTGTTTTTTCAAAATTGCAAGGTCCAATTAACCTTATAAACTTGCATAAAATAGTTTTCTTTTGTTTAAACTTAAAAATATTTCCCACTTCATGGTTTTTAAAAAAAAAAAAACACTACAAGACTTTTTGAATTCTAAAATCTTAATTGGAGGAAAAGTGATTTTCTGTCTCTCATTCGTACCTTTTGGGAAACCACACTGCATGACATTATAAAGCATGTAGCTTCAACGATTACTCCACACTACACCATGAAGAATTTGCTTCTTTCTCTGCTACTGCTAATGCGCCCTACCAGTAAGTCACCTAACAAAAGCTTCCATACGGTAAGTACTTCTTCTTTCAATATTTTACTACAGTTGCTGGCTCTTTTGCTGCTTGTAGCATTGGATATGATGTCGTTGTAAGTTTATTCTCAGATATGGCTAGCCATACTCAACAAAAGATGTTGTATATCAACTTTTTTTTGTGGAATTGACAACTTCTCCAGTAATGGATAGATTGAGAGATTTGCAAGAAACGAATATGTTAGTAGCACGCCCTACTGGCCACGATGATGGCACTTCACCTCCTCAGTTCCCTCTGTAGAATTACTTCATTAACGACGATGATCCACATTCTCATCTGAATGCTTCACTTTGTATCATATATGGGCAGCGATGGAAGGGCATTATCAACTGCCTTTTTGTGGCTTCAACTCAAGCATAAATGAGTGTAGATGTCCAACAATGGACGGTTGCTAAGTCTTCGATTTATAAATGATAAATCATTGGGATAAGGTGTATCATGTCCCCAACGATGGCATATAGTTTGGGTACTGATGTATGAATGTGTTTTTTGTTGTTAAAGTTAGAATTAAAGTAGAATCATTGTGCTACTGTACTGTGGGTCCTATCAGTTGATAAGGATCAGTTGGCCTCGCCACGAGGCAAGTCGACGGGACACGCGTCCCACCAACGGCAACCTGGGTCATGCATGGGTTGCCTGAGTGAACAACTATATGTACAGTGTAATTTCTTTTTGAGAAATACAGTTTCTATGTGAGCTTGTTGTGGAGAGTGTTTTCTGTCTATGTTACTGTGTAGTATGATCTGTGTTCCTGTGCAAAGCAAATTCTAAGTTGGTATCAAAGCCGTATAGGGAGTGTACACAATACAACGTCATCGCTGAAGAGAGCTTCGGGAGAACTGTCTTCTGAGAGTTCGGGGTCTACGGTGGGTTGAAGACGGAAGGAGAAACATTGGTGCAGAGAGATGGACGGAGGACACTTCTCTACCGATATTACTGTTTGCAAACTTTTGCAATCAGGTTGTTGGTGGCCTACGCTTCATAAGAAACGAAAAATTATATTCAGACATGTGATGTTTGCCAGCGAGTATGACGGCCTACTTGACAGAACTATGAAACCTTACATTCGCTTTTATCGCAAGCGCCATTTGAAAAATGGGGACTGCATTGTGTTGGTCCTATTCATCCTGTCATGCGAGGATCTCAGGCTCGATACATTATCGTAGGAACTAATTATATGACCAAGTGGATTGAAGCCAAAGCTGTCAAAGTTGTTGATGCAAAATCTATGACCAAATTTCTCTATAAAGATATTATTATCAGATTTGGATGTCCGATCGAGATTGTCAATGACCGGGGTACACACTTTGTTAATCAAACGATAAAGTGTTTACTAGAAATTTTTTTGTTATACACAGATTTAGTACTCCTTATTATCCTAAAGGGAATGGCCAAGCTGAATCTTTCAATAAGATTCTCTGCACTATCATGACGAAAACAGTTGAAGCGAGTCGATTTGATTGGGAAAAAAAACTACATGCAGCATTATGGGCATTCAGAATCGCTTACAAAAGTAGTACAAATCAAACACCGTTTCAACTGGTTTATGGTCACGATGTTGTCATGCCGATTGAATTTTTAATTCCATCTTTACGCATAGCAGCAACAGAACGGCTAAATGATGATAAGTCTTTACAACTACGTCATGAAGCGTTGCACAAATTGTGTGAAACAAGATTAATGGCAGTTCATGCGTTAGCAGTAGAGAAAGCCCGCCGTAAGCCATGGCACGATCGTCGATTACACAAAAAGGATTTGAAAGCAGGAGATCTTGCACTGATGTACAAAACCAAGCTGATCAAGGAAAAACTGAAATTTACCGGTGAAGGCCCGTATAAAGTGAAGGAAATCCTGAACTATGGAGCAGTGATTCTTGAGCACTTGGACGGAAAATGGTTTGATACTCCTGTGAATCACAGCCGATTACGCAAGTCTTGGCAGCCTACTCCGCCAGTTTAACAAGCATGATCCAAATGATTTTTATTTTTATTTGTTTTCAATTTTTTTGTTTTCACTACTTAATTGTTAACTTTGTTGGAAAAGACAGTTAAAAAAAAATGAGGAAAGACTGATGAGCAACAATCAGAAAAGTCATCCGGATGGAAAAAGAGGAAGGAAAGTATTTTCAAAAGATAATTTTTGATGGAAAATGACTTATAAAATCATTGTTTCGGTTATATGTTGCCTATACAGTATGGGAGACCTTCGCTGAACTTTCAGATTGTACATCCACTTCAGATATATCTATACTGACTTGGGCGAAGGTTCTTTTCTAGAAAAAGTACCTGTTTCTGAGTTAGGTGAATGATCAACAATATGCCATTTTGGGAACCTTCGCCGAGCACCTTACTCTCCTCAAAAACCTTCGCTGACATGCTAGATGGTCTTAAAATATCAAAGTTAAGTTGGCTATAGGTTCAGAGCCTGTTGTATTTATGATAGTACTTGGATGAAGGATCCTCTTGGGCAAAGGTTCATCCTTCGTCAAACCTGGAAAACATTCGCCAGATGGCTTCTGGACCTCAAAAACCTTCGCCAAGATTTTTATAGACTATTTTTACAGGACTGTACAAGCCTGCAAATTTTTGTTCATAATTGATCAGCCAAACTAGTATTCTGTGTAATGGACCCTCCAAATTCACCTATAAGTTGGCTGAATTCAATTCATTCCTCACTTGTGCTAGCGAAGCTCTTGCCAATTTTTTCCACAACCTAAGCCTTCAAACTTTCTGTACTGTTCTCTGATGTACACTCGCGTCTATTACTTTCAGTTTCTGATCTTTTCCATCATGTCTTCCACAGATACGTCTCAGTCGCCGCGTTACACTATCCATTGTGATGTTCCATCTGCAACGGATATCATGATCCTTCCTAGCACAAGCATGGTCACTCAGTGGATGACCCTAGCAGAGCCTCTGCTTACTGCAACGGGTATTTATGAGAGAGCCTTCTTAGAGAGAATCAACATTTTAGCACTCTTGCCTTCAATACTTGGAAGGAGGAGAAATCCAAGTTTTACATTACTTTCCAGGGAGCCACACACAAGGTGCGAGTGACTGAGGTCGCCCTTGCTGCCATAGGGATAGCATCTGGTACCCAAGCCTCACCAAACCTTAAGCAAGCCAAACAGGCTATTAAGCCTTATATTGAAATTACCAATGATTTGCACTGGACTAATGATGGCTATCTTCTAGAAGCCATTACTGATCCTGCCATTTAGGCCGCTACTCAGCTCCTTAACAATTTCCTGATGGTTGACAACCTCAGGAAAGGCCGTATTTCTTCCTAGATTTTGCATAGGATAGTTGAGTCTCATGCCAAGATAGGCAAGGCTCCTCTGGAACCATATAACTGGTTCAAGACCATTTTTGGAGAGCTCAAACGAGCCATCAAGAGCAATACCAAGTAGCAATTTGTTGCTGGCCCTTTGTTGTCACTCCTAGCAGCCTCCCACCTTGAAAATAAAATCCATGGTTTTCATTTGTATTCCGTACTTTCTATCCATGAAGAAGCACTGGCCGAGTCATCTTAACAAGCATTCAGCTCACATAGTCAACGTCGTCCACACAGCGAGATCGTCATTCCTAACTCACATTCCGCGTCACAACGTCGTACTAGGCAAACATCTTCAGCTGCACTTCCACCCCTGCTGCTATTCGCACTAAACTACCTATCCCCCCCACCTCTAATGCTTCCCTCGCCTCTGCTTCCTTCACGGACAGTTTGTGACCATTGGAGCTACCATTCTCATCATAGCTGTCCAGGATGCCTCACCTCCACACACAAGAGCTGTTTTCCCAAACACCCAGTATTTCATGGACATGTTCGATGATTCCAACCCGCTTGGGGACTCAGAAATTTTTGTAATGCCCTAGAGCCCTGCGCCCTGCGCCCTTTGAACTCCAATCCCTTGGAAGAGGATTCGAACAGTTCCATGATACTACTACTGGTTTTGAAGACTCTTTTCAGATTAACTAGCAACCTCAAGTTGAAGCAGCACCAGCCACAATTTGGGTCGAGCAAGTTGTCAAATCACCAAAGCAGTTCGACGTCACAGTGCCTGAGAGCTATGAAGAAGAAAACCTCTTTGAAGAAGAAGAGTTACAAGCACCTGCTCCACGCCAACCAGGGACAGTACCACCAGGTCCTTCTGCTGCTATCACCTCCACAACAGTAGATTCTGGTGATGCTCTTGGTTTAGTCTCAATCCTTGCACAAGTGATCCAGTCTATGCTGGATAAGAAAAAAGAAATGGAACAGCGCATCTCAGATATGGGATCTGAGAATACACTCATCAGCCAGAAAGTCATTCAGCTGGACAAAGAATTGAATATTGCCAAGCAGCACGAAGCTAAGTCTGAAGCTGAGAAGAAGACGGCACAACAATTGGCCGATCGCCTTGAGGATTATAAGCTTTGGAGATCAATTTCACACATTAGAGCATTCCCACATGTGTGAATTTTTTCAACCTACACATAACACTAAATTAAATGATAACCAACTCACCACCCATTGGACAACTCATTGATGGTGTAATAGCACATGAATGTCCCTTGCATCTAGAACATCTTGAGAACACGTGTGTAGATTAACACCTCAAGAACATGTGTGTATATTATTTAACATTGTGCTATTACATAAGAGACTTACATGTGTAAATTAACATATGGAGAATAAGTATGTAGATTATTTAAATAGAGTCTCTACTAGATATGTGTACATGAATGTAGCTCATATAAAAGATTTGGAATATTGGACTCGTTTAGCTACACTATGTCACTAGGATTTTATATATACAAACAAAGCAATCCATTGCGAGTAAACTTTTTTAGTTCACCTAGGTTGGATGAAAACTCTTAAGGGAGTTCTAATCACCATTGTGAACTCATGTGTTTCAATGAGATCAATCATTTCATGTGCTGCTGAATTGCTCCACTCAAAGCTCTGCATGAGTTGTACCAGAATGCAATTGAGGTGCAACATAGCTAAACCCAAACCAGGACAAATTCTTCGGCCAGCTCCAAAGGGAATCATTGTGATTTTTTTGGATCCAGTGATATCCAGTTCCAAATCAAGAAATCTCTCAAGCTTAAAGTCTGTGGGATCAGCCCATATGCTAGGATCATTTGAAATACTCGATGAATTGACGAACACCCTTGCATTCAAACGAATATCGTATCCACGCAGCTTGCAAGGCTGAGTGACAACATGAGGTAAGGTACAATAGCCCGGTGGGTGCCTATGTCTAAATGAACCCACCACCACCTTCATCTTATATATGTATATATACCTACACACACACACACACACACACACACACACATATATATTTAGATATATCCATGTGTGATTAGGCCGGAGCTCATGAGGCTTCTCATTAAGGAGTGCACAGCAGATGCACTTGCATTTGCTACACAAGTCCCACACCATCCAAGGGGAGAGACATTTTTTTTTTCCCTTAACCCCATTCATCACCATTGGATGGAGTGGGGCCAGCACTGCAGGTTCCTTTGGGGTGCACTCTTTAAGTACAACCGTTGAGTGGACTTGAGCTATATGGATGCTAGATTTCAACTACAAAAGCCTCATGCAAGCTTCAAACTCAGATTTTCTACACGTTGACAAGCACACTAGTCTTGAGGATTTTTAACCCGATGACAAGCACACTAGTCTTGAGGATTTTTAAATCCTTATCATAGGTATTGACACCTTATCATAGGTATTGACACTTCACATAGGGGATGAAGTGCTAGTTGTGTAGGCTACATTTCACATAGGGGGTGAAAGGCTACGTCTGTTGCCTTGTAGTCCCTCCAGCAAATTAAGCTTCAAATGACATTTTAGCTACACCCACTCTCTCGAAGCCCGTTGCCCGTTTCTTCTACAATGATTTTAAACGTCATACCTTCTTTCAACATGCAAGGTATCATGTTGTTTTTATAGCATTCATCTTGAAATGTTGGTTTTTATAATTTTTCTTTTTTAATAAAATGTGTTGAGTGTCTTGAACTCAGCAAAACAAGTTTGAGTACATTTTACAAGGAGTCTTCACAAATTTTGGGTTGATACATTAAATTTGGTCTATCCATTCGACTTTAGAACACGAAGAGTAGATTTCAAAGTAGGTTTTTATATGACATTTAGTAAATTTATTTGCCTTTGTTTGAAAAGCAAAGAGTCTAGCTTGTAATTTTGGTATATTTCATGCCTCATGGGATGTTTGGAATTGTGTCATGGCAACCTTGAGAAGTTCACCTATCTACCTTGTCAATTAGTGGTCATTTGGCTTGTCAAACATTGTTATGTGACCCACATCCCTATTCTAAGATTTGTCTGTACTTGGATTGAAGGTTGTTCTAGTTTTTTGGTACTTTTGGCATGATATGTTTGGGAGTTCAATGTTTTCACAAGACGTTTGATTGTAAATTTGGGAGCAGCGAATTCAGCACTGCCACTGTTGTGGCAATGTTGGGGCCCTTCCATCCAACAATGGAAGTGCAAGCAGAGATGCGGGAGCAGAAGGGAAGGTGGTGGAGCACCCACCCCCACCCTTAGATGGTGGCTACACCATCACTAGCTTGCCAGTGATGGTGTGGAAGAAGACGCTCCTCCATAAATTTGCATTGTTTGTTGGTAAGAGTTGATGATGTAGGCCCCGGGGTGGCCCTAGGGCAAGCGTAGATACTGGAGTGATTTCACGCTCCAAAGTAGGTTATGCCTTTATGTATGGATGAATGGTTTTTCAAGTGATTTGAGAAGTTACCAACCATCATGTCAACGAAAGATATAACTTCAAAATTTACCCTTACCACCATGAAAGATCTATAGAAAAATTGTTCCCTTATGTAAAGAATGAAATTTCAAATGGCATATCAAATGTGATGAAAAGAACTAGAATAAACTCCAAACGTAAGGTATATAAATGAAATGTCAAAGGTGATAATTTTCTTTCATAATCTAAGGATCTCCTTCATATGAGGGTCTCAAATAGTTTAAGAAAATGTTCTATTTAATTTATGGGTGAAAGTTTGGAGTTTAGGAAGGGGAATCAATTCAATGAATGGCTTAGAAAGTTCAAAAGTTCATGGTGCTCAAAAGCCTTAGAACTTGTCACCCATAATGTGTCCTTGGAATAATCGATATGGGTGTGATGATTTTTGGACTATCTAATGCCATTGTGCGTGGGAGAAACATGGCCACAAAATAGGTATTGAAAAAATAAAACCTCAAGAACTTCAACACCTCTTTGTCTTAAGGAATGGAGTACTACGCATGGAAAATTGACTTAAGACATGAAGACATGCAAGTGACAACAATTACATATGAGTAAAACATCACACCCAAACATCTCTCTCTCTCTCTCTCTCTCTCTCTCTCTCTCTCTCTCTCTCTCTCTCTCTCTCTCTCTCTCTCTCTCTCTCTCTCTCTCTCTCTCTCTCTCTCTCTCTCTCTCTCTCTCTCTCTCTCTCTCTCTCTCTCTCTCTCTCTCTCTCTCTCTCTCTCTCTCTCTCTCTCTCTCTTATATGTTAATGTGAATTATGTCAACTTATCACATAGAATTTGATGCTCTTCCTCTAGAAGCTATCAAGGAAATACCAACTGAGGAAGCTATCAAGTCAGTTGAGGAAAATATTTTTGTAAGTCCTAGTTTTTCAACATCGTAAGTATCTCATTTCTATGCACCTTACAAAAAAAGAGATACTTACAATGCTAAAAAACTAGGATTCACAAAAATATGTTCCTGAATTGACTTGATAGCTTCTTCAATTTGTATTTCCTTGAAAGCTTCGAGAGGAAGATCATAAAATTCTATGTCCTAAGTTGACATAATTCACATTAGCATATAAGAAATTTGAAACTCCTTTTTTATTTATTATGATTGAAAGAATATTCAAACTCTACTGAAAATTGCAACACTAGAAGAATTAGAAGCATAACACAAAAAATAAAAAACTTCATGATTTCAAAAAAAAACATTTCTTAATTACTAGATTTTGCTTATTTTCATATGACACATTTGGGCCATTGGACCACGATCTATAAAGTACTTATGTGTGTCAAATCTAGCTTTTATTGCATTCATGGCAGCCATAAATTAGAGGCTAATACCAAAAAATATTTCAAAAAATCATGACTTATACTATGGTGTAAAAATGCCTAAGCAACCTCAAACGATCACATTTGATATTTTTAAAACTTCATTTTAAAGCTTTTCACAAAAAATTTGGACCCAATTGGAAGTTTTTATGGATAATTGAAAGATAAAATTCAAAATAATTTTCAAAAATATCCATTTTTGACATAAATAAAGTCCATACTTATTATAGTGATACTTTGATCTTGTCAGGGTCAGTGGCAATCCCATATTGTGATACGATATGTCCTACACAATGCCATGGGTCACCCACATCTGGCATTTGGCCGGCGGGCTGAGGGAGATGCCATATTTTCAACATTGTTGTAGAACTCGTTTTAGATTATTTAAACGGTACATCCGAGCTGAATGCACACAAAAATTGTCAAGGAACACTTCTAAGAATTTCTAGAGAAACTCCTTGAAGACATGTTGCATATCTCGTTGGAAGGTGCTAGGTGCATTGCACGATCCAAACGACAATACTTGAAAAGCATAGGTACCCCATGTTGTTGGAAAGGCGATCTTGTGTTGATCTTCTATGCTTTTTGCACTTGATTATATCCACTGAATTCGTCGAGAAAGCTATAGGCCTCTTCTCCTAGATTGACATTTGATACAATGACAAACTCATTACCACTACACTATATTAAATAAGAGCTTGTCCTATTGCAATATGAACTAGCAATAATCAGAGTATTACATCTCTATGATCAACATTGAAATAACTATAAAAGTAAAAGCAAGATAAGTGTTTTTTGTCAATGAAGTTATAACATAGTATTCCTTGTTGAAAGACAATATTTGAATATGGATATGGTGAGGGTCACTACAAGAATTGCCACGATTTTTTACGGGATTTCTGACGTGAAATCGCATTTTATTTTTTATTTTTTGAATCGACGCGGGCGTCGAAAAACACGTAGCAATAGAGTCGTCGGAACCCGTCACATTTAAAATCTGTCGGAATCCGACGACAAGCCCAAAACTGGCAATTGGCCGGTAAAAACATTTATCGAAAAACATGCCACGTGGACGTCGGCCAGCCGTCGAAATCTGACATCCACGTGGCAAAAAAATCCGTGAAAATGTTTTTTTCCTTCTTTTTTTTTTTTGCCATGTGGACGTCGGATTCCGACAGATTTTTATTTTTTATTTTTTTTGTTTTGCCACTTTGGCCATCGGAATCCGACAGTTTCTTTTTTTTTTTCCTTCGGAATCCGATGGATTTTAAATGTATCAGGTTCTCAATGGTCGTTGATAGATCAATTTTAGACAACAGTTGCAAGCTCTCTTTTCATAGTCGTGAAAGCTCCGTTAGCTGAGTCTCTGATCTGACAACTAGCTTAGTGATGGCTTTCCTTCATATCTAATACTCATAAGCGTAGTGAATGCTTGCAAAGTAGTAGCAACAATGGTCGGATGTATTCTAGAGGTAGCGATGTTAATAATCACATCTCTCAACTCTCTTTTGGAAATCAACAATAATCCTTCAATACTTTGGAAGCCAACGTTCAATTCCTCAACGGCTATAACATGATTGAATGGTTAGATGGCTCACTCATCTGGCAACGATGGTAGGCCAGCTCTCCAAATCTTGCAAGGAAAACTAGGTTCTAACTCCATAGCCAAGATATCTCAAGCTTCCGACGAAGATAGTGAGTCAATGACACTCTTCAAAGTTCATTTTGAGTTCTAATTCTCAATAAAAATGCCATCATACTGAGCACGCTTCACTAGCTTTCTCTAGCTAATATCTCATTTTACATGTATCAGACAACGATGGATTACCCTTTATGGCTCAATAGGGAGTAGCAACAAGATAGGCATACTGGATCAATTAGTGGAGCTAGTTATGATCTTCATTCAAACCTCAAGAGCTCTCAGTTTCACACTATTTCACAAAGAACATAACATTAAATCTAAACCCTAAAATCTACAAAGAACATAACATTTAATCAAATTCTTCTATCTATATTTTTCTTGCTCTCTCTATCTCCCACATACATCCTTCTCTTCTTCTCTCATTCACTCACGATTATAGATCACTAGGACACATATTTGTGTTTAACTACACAAAATATACAATACAAGGAAGATAGTGTACAAGAAAAAGTTACAAAAAAAAAAAAAAAATCTTAGTTGCACATAACAAAACAAAAGAATCATACTTGGAATGAGACAAATAGAATTGATAGAGTTGAGAAGAAGCGCCAAAAGCCGATCTCCAACAATCTCCTGCAAGAATAAAAAATTAAAAAAACCCTAGAAAAATGATGCGGCTTTGAGAATTCAGTCACAGATGTCAAATTTTGACATCTGTATTATCCGTCAAAATCCGACCTCCGCTTTATGCTTCTTCTTTTTTATGCACGGACAGGTGACGTCATCAATTTAAAAAGTTGTAATCTCCGAAATGGGAATTGTGCATCAGAATCCGACGTCCGTAAAAAAGAAAAAAAATCTCGGCAAAAATTATTTTTTTTTGACATTTTTTTTTTTTGTGTCAGGTTCTGACGTATTATATGTCATATTTCAATGGATTATAAAATTTTTTTGAATCTGTCAGAACCTTGTGTTGAAATTCGCGCATTTTGTTGTTGTGAATATAACAGTCCTTATTTGTATGAATAAAAATTCCAAGAATGGCTTGTATACATGTTTGAGTATATCTATCTTTTGATGCTAGAAATATATACATGCATATATTAAAAACTTTAATGTAAACAAAATATCTTTTCAACAAATTTTCTTTCGAACTAGGAAAAACTTGTGTACTAATTGCTCGCTCCTATCTTTTTAAATTAGGAGCTTGGTATATACTAATCCCCTTTTTATTGTTTTTCTCTCCTATATGTTAGGAAGGATTTTAACATATGTAATCACATCTACATCCGGTGCTACAAGGGTTGTAGTTAAATGAAGAGCAACATTTTTCGTAGGAGCTCGCATGCCCTTATCATCAAGAACAAATTTTTTTGCAATTAGAAACAAAAATTTTGATTAATCCTTGTCGCAAATTATATACTTCGCCAAGGTTGTATTGATCAAGAGTGAACTATCATTGCCAAGATAGTGGACTAAAAATCTAATAAACATAATGCTTTAATATAATATTTTCACATAATAAATTAAAGACAGTGCAGAGATTGCATTATCCATCCTCTTGTAAGTTGCACTCATAATAATTTGGTGTACATACTAGAAGTAATGAAAGCAGAGTATTGCCATTATGATAGATACTAAGGTACATAGAAATGAGATACTTACAATGCTGAAAAACTAGGATTTACAAAAATATTTTCCTCCATTGACTTGATGGCTTCCTCAGTTGGTATTTCCTTGATAGCTTCTAGAGGAAGATCATCAAATTCTATGTCATAAGTTGACATAATTCACATTAACATATCAGAAATTCAAAACTCTGTTTTGATTTATTATGATTGAAAGAATACTCAAACTCTAATGAAAATCGCAACACTAGAAAGATTAGAAACATTACAAAGAAAGATAAAAAACTTCAGGATAAAAAATTTAAAAAAAAAAACATTTCTTAAGTAGTAGAGCTTGCTTATTTTCATATGACACATTTGGGCATTGGACCAGATTCTATAAAGTCCTTATGTGTGTCAAATCCAGCTTCTATTGCATTTATGGCACCTATAAATTAGAGGCTAATTCCAAAAAAATTATTTAAGAAAATCACGAATTATACTATGGTGTAAAAATGCCTAAGCAACCTCAAACGATCACATCCGATATTTTTAAAATGAAGAAAAATTAGAAAACATTACATAAAAAGATAAAAGAAACTTCAGGATAAAAAAAAAAACATTTCTTAAGTACTAGAGGTTGCTTATTTTCATATGACACATTTTGGCCATTAAACCACATTCTATAAAGTACTTATGTGTCTCAAATCCAGCTTTTATTGCATTTATGGCACCCATAATAAGAGGCTAATTCCAAAAAGTTATTTTAGAAAATCAAAACTTATACTACGGTGTAAAAATGCCTAAGCAGCCTCAAGCGATTACATCTGATATTTTTAAAACTTCATTTTAATATTTTTCGCAAATATTTTGGACCCAATTGGAAGTTTTTATGAATATCTGAAAGGTACAATTCAAAATAATTTTCAAAAAGATCCATTGTTTGGCATAAATAAAGTTCATACTAATTATAGTGATGAGAATAAATTTTCCTTGCTAGGTCATATGGTATATGTAAAAATATACTTTGTACATGAGAATCTCAAATTCTACTAAAAATATGTACAAACCTCCTGGTTAAAAAAGAGTTAACTTTATAATTATTTAAAAGTAACATGGTAATTTTCTCTTTTTTGAGCTCATTTACCAATGTAAGCTTAATAGCATGTGCACAAAGAGAGAGAGAGAGAGAGAGAGAGAGAGAGAGAGAGAGAGAGAGAGAGAGAGAGAGAGAGAGAGAGAGAGAGAGAGAGAGAGAGAGAGAGAGAGAGAGAGAGAGAGAGAGAGAGAGAGAGAGAGAGAGAGAGAGAGGGAGATGTTTGCTATGTTTGGGTGTGATGTTTTCCTCATACGTAATTGTTGTCACTTGCATGTCTTCATGTCTTAAGTCAATTTTTCAAAGAGGTGTTGAAGTTCTTAAGGTTTTATTTTTTCAATACCTATTTTGTGGTCATGTTTCTCCCACGCACAATGGCATTATAGTCCAAAAATCATCACACCCGTATCGATTTTTCCAAGCACACATTATGGTTGACAAGTTCTAAGGCTTTTGAGCACCATTAACTCTTGAACTTTCTAAGCCATTCATTGGATTGATTCCCCTTCCTAAACTCCAAACTTTCACCCATAAATTAACCAAAACATTTTCTTAAACTATTTGAGAGCCTCATATGAAGGAGATCCTTAGATTATGAAAGAAAATTATCACCTTTGACATTTCATTTATATACCTTACATTTGGAGTTTATTCTAGTTCTTTTCATCACATTTGATATGCCATTTGACATCAAATTTGACATTTCATTCTTTACATAAGGGAACGGTTTTTCTATAGATCTTTCATGGTGGTAAGGGTAAATTTTGAAGTTATATCTTTCGTTGACATAATGGTTGGTAACTTCTCAAATCACTTGAAAAACCATTCATCCATACATAAAGGCATAACCTACTTTGGAGTGTAAAATCACTCCAGTATCTACGCTTGCCCTGAGGTTGCCTTGGGGCCTACATCATCAACTCTTATCCAACAAACAATGCAAATTTATGGAGGAGCGTCTTCTTCCACACCATCACTGGCAAGCTAGTGATGGTGTAGCCACCATCTAAGGGTGGGGGCGGGTGCTCCACCACCCTCCCTTCTGTTCCCGCATCTCTGCTTGCACTTCCATTGTTGGATGGAAGGGCCCCAGCATTGCCACAACAGTGGCAGTGCTGAATTGGCTGCTCCCAAATTTACCACCAAACGTCTTGTGACAACATTGAACTCCCAAAGATATCATGCCAAAAGTACCAAAAAACTAGAACAACCTTCAATCCAAGTACGGACAAATCTTAGAATAGGGATGTGGGTCACATAAAAATCTTTGACAAGCCAGATGACCAGTAATTGACAAGGCAGATGATCAGTAGTTGAACTTCTCAAGGTTGCCATGACACGATTCCAAACATCCCATGAGGCATGAAATATACCAAAATTACAACCTAGACTCTTTGCTTTTCAAACAAAGGCAAATAAATTTACTAAATGTCATATAAAAACCTACTTTGAAATTTAATCTTCATGTTCTAAAGTCGAATGGATAGACCAAATTTAATGTATCAACCCAAAATTTGTGAAGACTCCTTGGAAAATGTACTCTAACTTGTTTTGATGGGTTCAAGACACTCAACACATTCCATTAAAAAGGAAAAATTATAAGAACCAACATTTCAAGATGAATGCTATAAAAAAAAATTGATATCTTGCATGTTGAAAGAAGGTAGAAGAAACGGGCTTGGAGAGGAGAGTGGGTGTAGCTAAAATATCAAGTGAAGCTTAAACTGTGGGAGGGACTGCAAGCCAATAGACCTAGTCTTTCACCCCCCTATGTGAAATGTAGCCTACACAACTAGCACTTCATCCCCTATGCGAAGTGTCAATACCTATGTTAAGGTGTTAAAAATCCTCACGACTAGTGTGCTTGTCAACGTGTTAAAAATCCTCAAGACTAGTGTGCTTGTCAACGTGTAAAAAACCTGAGTTTGAAGCGTGCATGAGGCTCTTGTAGTTGAAATCTAGCATCCATATAGCTCAAGTCCACTGAGATGTTGTATTTAAAGAGTGCACCTGTTGTAAAGCTGACTCGGGTGCACCCAACGTGCCCTGTAAGATTCTAAGGGGTGACACTCTCTAAGGTCCCAGAGCAAGTTAGAACGTCAAGGACTGAGCCTCCGACCTGTGGTGAGCCAGTCAAGTAGTCACAAGTCATGAGCTAGCTCTGGAGCTCGAGTCATGGCCTAGTCAGGAAAGCAAGTTGATTCGGCCGCCGGGACGGCTCCCGGGACCCATGTCCGGGAGCCAGACTGATTCTGCCAGGCTTGTCAGGCTTAATTAGTAAAATAAAAACTAAGTCCTAAAAAGCGTGCTTTACCAGAAAGACCTATGTTTCAAACCAGAGGGGGTGCACCGAATCACAGCAGAACTGTAGGGGGAGTCCGACAGACAGAAACTTGGGCAACTCAACCAACACTAGGAATCCAATCGCCAGGTCTCAGGTCCCTCTACCAGCACGAGCCAGGCACAATGCCCAACACGTCTTGGTGGCCCCGAGACCGGTCAGTCTATGTATGAATGTAACCTCTTCCAAATCTAATAAAGTTGATCCTTGGGGATGATTACCATTTCGGTTTCGCCTCCAGGACCGGTCCAAGTGGAAGGACCCTTACTACAACCTTTTTGCGTCACCGGCACCTAAGGGTCCCTGTCATCGACATGGGGCTTGCCGCTATGCCAATTGGTCAGTTTGGCGACCATTATGCCTTGGGTTTCATGTGTGGCTTGTCTTTGCCTTTGGTTACTTTTTGGGGACGGATTCTGAGTTGGCTTTTGGGTTGGTTGGGATTCCAATTTTCTTAAGTCTGAATGGTTAAGCTTGTTACGTTTCAGAGTTGGCTTTTACGTAAGTGCATGATGGATGAATGTTAGACTTAAGCGCGTGTTGGGGAAAGCGCCCAAGTCCCAGCGCCCTTTGAGGCACCGGCGCAACATGTGGTATCAGAGCCGACTAGCCGGTCAGCTACGCAAGTCTCACAGGGATGGCCACGTTTTGGGATTTGTCAGGACAATCGTTGCGCATGGTGCTGCCCACATTGTAAGCACGGTGCGTCCACGGTCGGGGTGGTCGGCAGAACGGGGGACTTGATGAGTCAAAGTGTTGCCTTCGAGGTGTAAGCACGGTCAGTTCTCGCGATTCGGGCCTGGCGCTGTCTGCTCGTAGGACGGATGAGGCAAAGACCAAATTTGCAACCAAACATCGTGTGACAACATTGAACTCCCAAAGATATCATGCCAAAAGTACCAATCTTAGAATAGAGATGTGGGTCACATAACAATGTTTGACAAGGCAGATGACCACTAGTTGAACTTCTCAAGGTTGCCATGACATGATTCCAAACATCCCATGAGGCATGAAATAAACCAAAATTACAAGCTAGACTGTTTGCTTTTCAAACAATACTTAATGTCATATAAAAGCCTACTTTGAAATCTACTCTTTGTGTTCTAAAGTCGAATGGATAGACCAAATTTAATGTATCAACCCAGAATTTGTGAAGACTCCTTGTAAAATGTACTCAAACTTGTGAAAAATGCAAAAATAAGCTTGGTAGAGGCCAAAAATCTTGTATGTAGATAAACACACATGTGTGGAGCCTGTTCCCACGTATGAAACTAGTGTACTTGTCATGTACCATAATCATATATGTTGTACATATGATTTAATTCAAGTTCTAGTGGCTAAAATGGTTTTCTAGACATGTGACACATGGCATCAATCTATTGATTGCATGAGCCACATCCTTTGGTTAGGTGTCATATCCCATGTGTAGAGGACAACTCACACGTGTGGAATAAGTTGAAGTAGACGAATTTTGACTTCTAGAAGATTTGCAAGTAGATATTCATAAGAAGGAAAATGGACCAAAAGTGCTCAAAATAGAAGGTTTTGTCCAAGTGTCAATTTTGCATGATGAATCATTATATGACAAAGCACCTTCACACATGTGGGATCAGAGGGATGATCAATACCACGAGCTCCCACTTATTGTATATATAGAGCCACATTTGGCCACAATCAATGTGAGACACCAATCTTGGTTTTGGAAGCAATTTTGAGTGATTCTCT
Organism: Diphasiastrum complanatum; assembly: GCA_029204225.1. Lineage (NCBI taxonomy): Eukaryota > Viridiplantae > Streptophyta > Lycopodiopsida > Lycopodiales > Lycopodiaceae > Diphasiastrum > Diphasiastrum complanatum. The sequence continues at coordinate 37,660,352 of CM055102.1, read as the reverse complement.
CCATTTGTCTACATTTGTTTTGATTGTTTTGAGGTTCTATCAATGTGTACTTGATTTTCAGGTTGGAGTCCGTACTCAGACAGTGTTTCACACGTTTGAAACTAGAAAGTACACCTACCTTCAATTAATGATTGTTCTTGTTAGGATTTTGTGTCTAGAATTGATCTAGATTGATCTTATTCTCAAGTAGATTGATAGATCAAGTAATCTGACAACCAATCCCTCTTGAGGATCAGATTAGGATCCACTCTTGGTCCTTTTTGTACTTTTTGCACATGGTAACAGAGCCTAGTACAAGAGGTTTTGTTGAAATTGATAGGGTTAATACAAATCAAAGCCAAAATTAGCAGTTTCTTGGAAACTAGTCAAATTTTGTGTAGCGAGTTGGATTTGATAGCTATCCTCAAAATTTTTGGTCCAGATCTTGTTGTGGGCTGTAGGAATCCTTTTTCACACGTGTGAGGCCGTACAGCTCCAGTTTTTACTGAGAAATTTCAAAAATTTGTAGAATTTGACTCACATACCCAATTTGAGTGATTTTTTGTGCAAAATCAAGCATTTTCTATAGAGAATCTAATCCCTTGATTAGTTTTTGAATTAGATCAGCCAAGAAATTAAATTTTAAGCTTGAATTAGGTGCATTAATTGATTATCTCTGATTTTTTGAGTGCATGTTAAAATTGAGAGAGATTTTGCTAAAAATCATAGATTAAGGAGTGATATGCAAGGTGAGAGGTTGAAATCCATTGTACCATCACTCTAGATTTGTTCAAGAGTGATAGGGTCAAGTTTAGAAGCATCAATTTGCTAGAAAACATCCTTGGATTTGTCCTCCAAGTGAAACCTTTGAGAGTTTCTAGTGCATATAGAGCATCTATGCAAATCTTTTGTAGAATTTGACATAGATTGGCTTAAATTGAGAGTTCTAGAAAAGAGATTGAGATCCAAGCCACATTGTTCAACCCTACTCAATTTGTTTGAGTGATTGTAAGGTTTGAAAAGAGTAATTAAGGTGTCTATGGCAAATGTGTAGAGAGAGATCCAATTTTCTAAGAGTTCCTTCCTTTGTAGAGGGCAAGATCTAGAAGCTCATTATGTGTTGTTATTGGTGGAGAGTTTGTCTCTTCCTAGGTGATCAAATCTTTCTAAGTGGCATTAGCTCTTTGAAGCACAATATCTTATTGAGAAAAATCACAACTTTTGATTTTGAATTTCATTCCAAGTCTTTAGAGGTAGAGTAATTGGTGGAATCTAATAGGGGTGATTGAATCAATTTATTGAGCAAAAATTGACATAGTATGTATGAAACTCAAATTAGTTCTATTCAACTTTCTTTGTGAGAGTGTGAGGGTCAATTTGAGATCCCATTGGATGTCTAGAATGAGGAGGAGTCCATATTTGAGTATTCATGCATGGTTGAGATCTTTGTGAATCTCTAGTTGTCTAATTTTTTAAGCTTTGTGAAAAATTGGTGGTATAGTTTGTTGTCAAATCAAATCAAATTCATTCTAAATCTCAAGTGTGAGATTATTTGGGTCAAGAGTGAGTCCAAAAGAAGTGATTCAGTTTTATTTTCATGTATTTGAAACAAAACCCGTCTTTTGTTCAAGAATCTCGAGTGTTGAGAGAACTAGTCAAGTGAAAAGGAAAATCTAGGTGTCAAATCTTTTTCATATCCATTTCAACTTTCAAAAGAAAGAGTCATTGGTATTTGATGAGTCCAATAGGAGGTTGGATCTGATTTATTTAGTGATTTGACTCAAAGATTGTGTGCTTTTGTCTTAGTGATCAAAGCAAAGTTTCCAAGTGACTAGTCATTACTGTGAAGATTGATTCTTAGGTTTGTGAGCTAGATCTTTTGTAGATCCTTCTAGATTGTTGAAGATGTTCAAATCTAGTCTCTTGAAAGTCACAAATTACATTTGTAGAATCATATCACAGGTTTTTATTCACATGGCATCAATAGGTGGCATCCTATTGAAGGAAAGAAAGGATCCTGAGTGCAACCTTTGTGGCAAGGGAGGATATTTTTTCTCAAGATGCTACAAAAAGAAGACCAGTCCATCCAAGGAGAACCAAAGCAAGAGGGCCGAGGTGAAGGATGGAGCTTCAAGTTCAAAATGCAAATACAAGAAGGACAATTCCAAGGAAAGGTGTTTCGTTTGTGGAAAGGTGAATGAGGCTTGGAGTCTCACAAGGACTTGCAAGAATTGTCTTCAAGAGTCCATCACAACACATGTCAAAACTTTTGAGATTTTTCATTTGGAAGTGCATTGTTTGGTTCAAGATGCAAAGATAGATGTCACTTTCATGAAAGTAACTTAAATTTATTTTATGTGCTTGGAAAGTATTTTGCTTGGAACTTTAGATAAGTTCAAACTTATTGTTATGATCCAAGAGAAATCAATCAAGAATAAGGAGCAGCAATCACAAAATGAAAATAGTTTCATTTATGCTATCATGTCAACTTATGAAGAACCATCTTGCTTTGAAGAGATTTTTGTATCTCAAAGGTGGATTAAGGCAATACTAGTTGAGTGTGCTGCCTTAAAAGATAGCAAAATATGTTTTCCTTGTAAGCTTACATTAGTTATGAAGTCAAGGCAATGGAAATATCTTCATAATGTAGGATCTTTTGGTTTCAATAAGATCATGAATGATGTGTTCATTCATAAAGATGAAAATTGTATGTTTTCAATCCTAAAGACAAGTTGTAAACTTCTTATGAGAATAAGTGAAGCATCTAAAGTGGACACTTATATCCATAAGCAAGTAGTTAGCCTTATTGAGATGGAAATACCTTTTGATTTCAATATTGGAAAAATCATGCCAAGTTGTGGTGATTTTTGGACTTATGTTTCTAGCATAAAAAATCTTGATAATCATAGGAAGTGCATACTGAATGGTCATACTTGTTGTGATCATTATGAGACATGGAGGTCTCGGATTTCCATAAAAAAGGAGCACTATGAAGAGGATCTTAAGGAGTCATCTCAAGGTTCAAATGTGCCAAGGATTGAGGAGGAGAATCCTTCTCAAGGTTCAAGTGTGCCAAGGATTGATGAGGAGAGACCTTCTCAAATTGTGATTCCAAAAAGAAACTCAAGAAATATGGTTGAGTCCATGTGGCTCACATTTCATGGGAAAGAGGAGCATATCTCATGTGGTATACATCACATACTTACTTCTCTTATGTCATTTAATAAATCAATTTGCTTTAGTGAGATCATTGCATCTCAAAATTGGAGTAAAGCCATACTAGTTGAGTATGAAGTCTCTCTTGAGAGCATAGATGATGTTCTTAAAAGGTTGAAATTGATTTTAAATCAATTAGAAAGCAAATGGTTATTTCATCAAATGTATGCTCTTAAGTCATGTCAGAGCAAAAGTGATTTGCTCACTCATAGTTTGAAAATTTGTATTGAGGCAAATTGTAAACTCTTTATGAGAGTAAGTGAAATCTTCTAAAGACACTTATCTCCATAATGAAGTATTTAGCCTCATTGGATCTGAGATTAGCATGGTAAACAAGCATGAAGATATGATGCAAACACTTTGTTATCATAGCATGCATAGTCTTGCCAATTTGGATGAGTCTAATTCTCTAGATCATGGTAACATGATGTTAAATCTTTGTGATCCTAATAAATCAAGAAGAAATCTTTATTTTCTCATGAAGGAGCATGCACATGAAGAAGGAGCAAGCCTCAAGGTCAAGCATCTACATGAAAATTGGAAGGAATCAATTTTGGAGGTGCTAGGATGGTGCCAAGCTCTCAAGCTCATCAAAGAAGCACTATCATGGATATGGTGATTTCAAATCAACATCAAGCTCATTGGCTGATCTTCACACCTTTTGGACCAACAAAGACCAATTCAGCCCATGGAATCAAGTTCAAGATCATCATGTTTTCCATCAAGCTAGATTTACCAAGCTAGATTTTTGAGGAGGAGTGTGAAAAATGCAAAAATAAGCTTGGTAGAGGCCAAAAATCTTGTATATAGATAAACACACATGTGTGGAGCCTATTCCCACGTATGAAACTAGTGTACTTGTGATGTACCATAATCATATATGTTCTACATATGATTTAATTCAAGTTCTAGTGGCTAAAATGGCCAAAAACTAGTTTTCTAGACATATGACACATGGCATCAATCTATTGATTGCATGAGCCACATCCTTTGGTTAGGTGTCATATCCCATGTGTAGAGAACACCTCACACGTGTGGAATAAGTTGAAGTAGACGAATTTTGACTTCTAGAAGATTTCCAAGTAGATCTCCATATAGAAGGAAAATGGATCAAAAGTGCTCAAAATAGAAGTACTCTTCTTGAAATATGTCACCTATGCACATCAAGAGAATCATTTTGTGTGTAATAGTTAGATTCTTTACCATGATATAGAGGGGCCTTCTTGCAAAAGAAAAGAGAAAAAAAAAATTGAAAATTGAAATCTCACTCCTACACATAACACTAAATTAAGTGGTAACCAACTCAACACCCATTGGACAACTCATTGATGGTGTGATAGCACATGAATGTCCCTTGCATCTAGAACATCTTGAGAATACGTGTGTAGATTAACACCTCGAGAACATGTGTTTACATTATTTAACATTGTGCTATTACATAAGAGACTTACATGTGTAAATTAACATATGGAGAACAAGTATGTAGATTATTTAAATAGAGTCTCTACTAGATATGTGTATGTGAATGTAGCTCATATAAAGGATTTGGAATATTGGACTCATTTAGCTACGATATGTCACTAGGATTTTATATATACAAACAAAGCAATCCATTGCGAGTAAACTTCTATAGTTCACCTAGGTTCGATGAGAACTCTCAAGGGAGTTCTCATCACCATTGTGAACTCGTGTGTTTCAGTGAGATCAACCATGTCACCTGGTGCTGAAGTGCTCCACTCAAAGCTCTGCATGAGCCGTGCCAGAATGCAATTGAGGTGCAGCATAGCTAAACCCAAACCAGGACAAATTCTTCGGCCAGCTCCAAAGGGAATCATTGTGATTTTTTTGGATCCAGTGATATCCAGATCCAAATCGAGAAATCTCTCAGGCTTAAATTCTGTGGGATCGGCCCATAAGCTAGGATCATTTGAAATACTCGATGAATTGACGAACACCCTTGCATTCAAAGGAATATCGTATCCACGCAGCTTGCAAGGCTGAGTGACAGCATGAGGTAGAGTACAGTAGCCCGGCGGATGCCTCCTTAAGGTTTCCTTTACCACTGCTTCCAGATAAGGCAATTTGTGTATGTCTTCTTCTGTGATGGCTCTATTCCCCACCACTCTCTCAATCTCTTGCACAATCGATGATCGGCCACCCTTGTACATTTCTGGGTTGCCTAGAGCTGCTTTGCCAAATCATCAATCTTTTCTATGGCTTGCGAGTATTCTTCATGTGCATTTGGCCTGGAGTAGGTGGTTGCCTCTACAGATAACTCTTTGAGCTCTGCCAGCTCTTCTTCGACAAGTGCTTTATCATTTTTGAGAGGGAGCATGAACTCGACTCGAAAATTTTTGAGCATCTGGTCTTGAAGGCTTTGCAACTTAATGGGGTCGATTTGGATAGATTTAGAACTGCTGCATAGTTGTAAGACAGTTTCTGCCTTTATTCGACAAATTGACTCAGCTTGCAGAGTTGTCTTTTCTACAATTATTTTATTGTGCTCGACTTTCAAAGAATCAAAACGTTTCTGCAATTTTGCAGATTTGGCCTATAGCACCTTATTAATCTCCTTATAAGAATCTGCTTCTTTGGTTGCTTGCTGCAGCATTCTGCCAGGGCTTGGTTTCTTTCGACCAACTTCTTGTTGTCTGCCTTGAAAGACTGCACCTTTGCTGTTAAGGTCTCAATTTCAACTGTCATTTCATCCGCAGACTCAAATAAGTTGTTCATGCCCTGCTGCATCTGCATGTCATATGCATGAACTTGATCCAACACCTGTTTAGCTCCCAAGGAAAGTTGATGATACCAACGGTAAAGGGTATCCTTCTCTTCTTGTTCGGCCTCTAGTACATCATCCTCAACAACTTGTTTACCTTTATCTTGCGCATCAGGATTCGGTGTACTCGAAATTGTGTCGTCATCATCTGTGGGACTGGGTCAACCATATGGTCTACCATACAAGGTTCATTAACCACTTATGGCCTAGCACAATGCCATGAGTCACCCACATTTGGCATTTGGCCGGGCTGACGGAGATGCCATATTCTCAACATTGTTGTAGAACTTGTTCTAGATTATTTAAGTGGTACATCCGGACTGAATGCACACACAAATTGTCAAGGAACACTTCTAAGAATTTCTGGAGAAATTCCTTGAAGACATGCTGCATAACTCGTTGGAAGGTGATTATATCCACTAAATTCGTCGAGAAAGCTATAGGCCTCTTCTCGTAGATTGACATTTGATACAACGACAAACTCATTACCACTACACTATATTAAAAAAGAGCTTGTCCTATTGCAATATGAGCTTCTTGAATACTTTAGGTTCAAGCAATTATCAGAGTATTACATCTCTATGATCAATATTGAAATGACTATAAAAGTATAAGCAAGATCCTTGTTTTTTGTCAATGAAGTAGCAACATAATATTCCTTGTTGAAAGACAATATTTGAAAATAGCAATCCTTATTTGTATGAATAAAAACTCCAAGAATGGCTTGTATACATGTCCGAGTATATCTATCTTTTGATGATAGAAATAAATACATGTATATATTAGAAATTTAATGTAAACAAAATATCTATTCAACAAATTTTCTTTTGAGCTAGAAAAAAATTGTGTAATAATTTGCTTGCTCCTGTCTTTTTATATTAGGAGCTTGGTATGGTACTAACCCCTTTCTATTATTTTTCTCTCCTATATGTTAGGAAGGATTTTCACATCCTCCTATCCACATATAATCACATCTACATCCATTGCTACAAGGGCTGTAGTTAAATGAAGAGAAACATTTTTCGTAGGAGCTCGCATGCCCCTATCATCAAGAACAAATATTTTGCCATTAGAAACAAAAAATTTGACTAATGCTTGTCGCAAATTGTATACTTCGCCAGGGTTGTATTGATCAAGAGTGAACTATCGTTGCCAAGATAGTGGATTAGCAACTAAATAGACATAATGATTTAATATAATATTTCCACATAAGAAATTAAAGAAAGTGCATAGATTGCATTATCTATGTCAACATCCTCTTGTAAGTTGCACTCAGAAAATAATTTGGTGTTGTCTAATAAAAGCCAGAGACAACTGAAATAATCATTTTGTTGTGCATACTAGAAGTAATGAAAGTAGAGTATTGCCATTATGATAGATACAAGGTGCATAGAAATGCGATACTTACAATGCTGAAAAATTAGGATTTACAAAAGTATTTTCCTCAATTGACTTGATAGCTTCCTTAGTTGGTATTGCCTTGATAGTTTCTAGAGGAAGAACATCAAACTCTATGTCATAAGTTGACATAATTCACATTAACATATAAGAAATTTGAAAGTCTTTTTTGATTTATTATGATTGAAAGAATATTCAAACTCTAATGAAAATTGCAACACTAGAAAACTTAGAAATATAACATAAAAAGATAAAAAACTTCATGATTAAAAAAAAACATGTTTTTTCTCAAAAAAAAACAACATTTCTCAAGTACTAGAGCTTGCTTATTTTCATATGACACACTTTGGCCATTGGACCACATTCTATAAAGTACTTATGTGTGTCAAATCTAGCTTTTATTACATTCATGGCACCCATAAATTAGAGGCTAATACGAAAAAAGCTAGTGATGGTGTAGCCACCATCTAAGGGTGGGGGCGGGTGCTCCACCATAATTTTCCTACATGTGGCTACTCGGCTAACCAAAGTAGCCGGCTACGTCAGGACAAGTACCCGACTGATAAGTCAATGATGGGTCACGTCCCGGTCACAACTGAATACAACAAATCTAATTAATTGTACACCAATTATAGTATCACATTTGAGGCTTATATAAAATATAAATCAAATCAACTCTGATTTCTAACTCTCTCCCTTAAGCTCAAATGTGATAGGAGTGAAAAACGATAATCTGTAGCAACGTCTGGAGTATCCAAAGGATGTTATGCATATTCTTGCTAAGCTGTACTTGACTCACACTCAAGCACACCAACAAACCACCAGGTTTGACGTAGCAAATGCACAACCACATACAACTCCGACTCAGATGGTGAGTTGTCAGCCTTTATTAGACATCATGTCATTCAATGAGTGGCATGTTGTCATAGGTATAAAATCTATGCAGGCTAATAATTAAATATATGGCTAATAATCATAGAACTAACAACACAAACAAAATCATGTTTTCTTTAGCTTTTTTTTATAGAATTGAAAAGGATGGGTAGCATATTGTGGGCTCCTTTTTAAGGTTAGGTTTTTTTGTAGGATCTTCAATTTTTATTATGTGTGGAACATCAAGAATTTTTGAGTTACTAGTGAATTTGAACTTGAGATTATCAGCCTTTGATTGTCCTCCTAGCTTTTGACTCTGTTGAATATTGTTAATCTATTCCCTTACTATCACTATTAGGATAACCATTCATCTTGGACTGTACTACAATAGGACTCTCTCGTTTCTAGTTTGGGGTTAGTCTGAGATTCATCATCTCACATGCACCATGAGTCATAGAGCCTACATTGAAGGTCGTCTATGTGCGATAGAGCGTGTGCTTCATTTGATGGAGGATCAGTGTTGCATTGCAAAAACAACATTCATTCATCACCTTTGACTTTTTCTTGGTACCGTTGAATTATTACAATCAATCAAAGAAGTAGCAAGTGCCATTGTTTTCATTGAAATGCCCAAAAAGATTGGTGCAGCTTTCTTTGTAATTGATATCGCCTTTGGAGATAGATTTGTGGTGGAGGGCACATCAAAACATGATGCATCATCTGTGGCTAATGATTTGGACATGCAAAATGAAAAGTTAGATCATTACGTCATTCTTGATAACATAGAAGAGGAAGTAGAAGTGGAAGGCGTACATAGTGTTATCGAACTTATTGAAGCTTTGCCTCCTAAAAACAAATTAGTTTCCAGATACTTCAACAAGTAAAGCATAGATATTCAGTTGTTAAAATGCCTCCGATTTATGATGGAGATTGCTTATTTGAACTCTTGTACTTAGATAACAAGAATTCTATGTCTGGCATGGAGACAAAATTCGATGACCATGTTTGGTCAGATAACGTGATCATCAATATTGCTAATTTTCGGGAGTGGTTCGAAAGGCGAATTGTTCAAGACATTTTATATGTATGAACGACCAATGATCATTTAACAAACAATCCAAGCAATGAAATCATAGGCAATGGAAAGGTCGAATGCTCAAGACACCACAAGTTCGAGTGCTCAATGAAACAAATGGATCTCTAGTTTGTATGCATTGTTCAGATAGGCCAAATTGCATTTCAACAAGCTATTGTTGTGTATACTATTGTCTACCCAAAAGCGAAACGAAAAAATACATGAGATGTGTAATGCACCAAGGTTGGCATATCATCCTACTGAGCAAAGGGAAGTGAGAAAAAATATTTTAACTATTAAAGACAAGGAAAAGGCAAAGATTAAGGTGAATAGTGGTGGAGGGACTAGAGACATGCAACAATAGATAGTGAAGGACATTATGTTGGATTATCTCATATCATGTGAGGTTCAAAATGGTTCCACATTGTCCACAAATGAGCTACAAGCTATTTTGGATCAACTCACCTCACAAGTTGCTAACAAACGAAGATTGGCAATTTGAATTTAATTAGGTTTGTTGCATATTTAGTATTGACTCATCTAGCATGTCTGATGTTCAAGATACTCATGCAAAAATATTGTTGTGTTGTAGGTTGTGTCATTGGATTGAGGAAGCTAGATCCTTTGATAGAACTTTTGTGGACAAATTGGAAAGTGTGTTGTGTGACTTTTGGGTATGCTTTGATCATGTAAAAAATTAATGGTTGGACCACCATGGCTGCACATGTTTACGATCCATACATTCAAGAACTATTAACTATATTTGTGTGTGATTTCGAAGTTAAGGACATTGATGCACAGATCTTAATTTGGAGTATGTTGAACCAAGTCATGGAGGAAAATGGACATCCACCTGCACAATTTCGGGGCTTTATGGCCGACGAGGCTCGGGACAATTGGCGTGCCATGAGGACAGTTTACAATGGACGACCTAAAAATAACATGGAAGGTAGGGAGAGATTTTTCTCCTTCATTGGGGGCAAAGTATGATCCAACATACTAGGAGTTGTATCAAGAGTGAATTTCAAGAGATTCACAAGAAACTTTGCCGCCAATGGAAAAAATGCTCCAACACAACAATCTGTTGATGTTGAATTGCATCAATTAATGTCATGGTGGTCAATGGGACGAGTGGTTGATGGTGAACTACCAAAATTGCAAACATGAATAATGTGGTGGCATGCACACATATCACACTGGGCTAAGTTCATGGTTTGGGTAAGAGTTTCCTTCACATGAACAACGCTTGTATGACTTAGACTTTTACAAAGTGCTTATATATTTATCTATATTTGCAAAGTCCTTGTACATTCACTTGTCATTTTGTAGGACATGGATGCATCTCATGGTTTGCCAATGACAACAACTTGTCTGAGTCAATCCATGGCAGTTGGCTTGCATCAGAGGATCAAAAATATCACATGACTTTGTATGGAGCGACAGTGAGTGACATGAAAGAACAGTGTTCCGCTATCACTAGTGGAGCTAAAGTGAAAGTGAAACATGTCACACGAATTACTAACCAGCATGTGGAAGACTTGGGTATTGGAAAGCCAAAAAATGATGGATTGCAAGGTGATTCAAGGATTGTCAAAAAGAAGCAACCAATTTCAAAGACTTCTCAAATTGGTGATAATGATAGCCATAGACCAGAATATGAGTATATTACAAGACCAACGAGCCAACCAAAAAAATATAAAAAAGTGTTTACCATTTTCCATTTTCCATTGACCAGGAACCTGAAAGAGGCATTCCATCAGACATGATATGTGATAAGGTACTAGAAGATGATGTGCACAACACCAACTGGCCTATATGATGAATGAAGCTTCGGAGTCGAATTAGATGTAGTGGATTTTCAATGGCACCAGTGGAAAGGTGCACAAAGTTGATCAGCGTCGTGGAGAAAAGGTCTTCCATAGGAGTACCTGCACAAAGTTTTTTTCCAAGGTGACAAACTCCAATTGGTGTAAAATCTCAAATGATTTGGTTTTATAGTGGTGATGTGAGGCACACATGGAAACCCCTACAATCCATTTTGAGTGTTCTTGGCCAAGCACCAGGTTTATGGAAGGTTGCGAGAGGCACCGACATCATGCAAGTTGAGAAGCTTCGCTTGGAGGCTGCAAGCTTCATGTTGGACGAGACAGATGAGGGCTTCAAGACCAATGTTGGACAACCCAAACCAAACAAGTTAGTGCAATCTCTAAAACTATGATGGATTGCATTGATAGAGCTTTGGTGTTGTCTATGAAGGTTGTGTACGATTTGGTGTTAGAAAAAGACAAGTGCATCAAATTTGGTCTTTTGAATGAAGGATCTTCTAGGAATGATGAGGTGTATAAGGATACTATATCGGATCATCCCAAATGTTCATGTACAGACTTCGAAACATGGGAGGCATCAAGCAAGACCTACATGCCATGAAAACACATATATTTTATCTTTTTCCGTGTATTAGGCTCACGTGTGATTCCCATGCTTTTGTCCACAAGTCCACATTGCTCCCAATAGAAGTATTTTTTGCACTGAGTAAGTATAACAAGTCCATAAAGCCAATAACAGTTGTAGATGAATAGGATTCAATATTTTATTGTTGTGGGTTGCCGAAGGTTGTATGAAATGAACAATTCAATATCACCTTTGTTGTGGTTTATGATCTTTTCTTGTGTACTTAATTTCCATAACATAGTAGTGAGATTTTCCTATAAATTTGCTTCTCTGATTTTTCATTCATGTTGCAATACATTCATCAAACCAAGTGGCCTCGTAATTTTACGTACATACTGCTTGATGAGTTTGGACATTGCACAAATATATGAATGCCAATTTGCACAAGTATATGAATGGTAGATACTTTGCTATGCATTACATAGTTGTACTGGGTACATTTTTATTCCTTCTGTGTTTAGGATATAAAACATCCACACTATAAATCTACATGTTGGCGCATTCCAAAACAAAGTAGATGGAAAAATCATATTTTCCACTTTCACTAACTCGAATATGTTAACTTGGTTGACACTCCGATAGAATAGGGGTTTGAAATTGCACTCTCTTATTGGAACACATCTCTCTCTCTCTCTCTCTCTCTCTCTCTCTCTCTCTCTCTCTCTCTCTCTCTCTCTCTCTCTCTCTCTCTCTCTCTCTCTCTCTCTCTCTCTCTCTCTCTCTCTCTCTCTCTCTCTCTCTCTCTCTCTCTCTCTCTCTCTCTCTCTCTCTCTCTCTCTCTCTCTCTCTCTCTCTCTCTCTCTCTCTCTCTCTCTCTCTCTCTCTCTCTCTCACATGGACTCTACTATATGGTTACTACATTTTATTTGGTTTTTGAACCATCATGAAATGACGTCTCCCTTATGATACTAAACCAACGTAAATGCCTTACCTTGCTAAACTTAGTAACATGACCCCTTAAGAAGTTTTTTTTTTAAAAAAACCTCCTGTGGTGGAAAACTTGTTTTTCATTGAATGGCTATGATCTGTGCACATTTCAGGGATTCAATCTAACAATGAGCATTTGTAAACACTATTGCACTAAGAGGTACTGATTTTTCTATAAAAGAGAAGATGACTACAACCCTAAATTTCACTCTTCCTGCTCTCTCCCTCTCTCTTTTGCCTTAGCTCTCTTGGCTTGCTTCTCTACTGCTACCATTGCTGCTTGGAGGAGAGGACACCTGTGAAAACCATTGGAAGAGTAATCGTGGGAAGGATGCTTTAATCGAAGATAAAAAGCTATCGATTGTTTGGCTTTATGATTGCTCACTTTTGAAAAAATGCTTTTGCTAGCCATACTGTGTAGCGAGTAAACTCACAAGATGTTGTGATTATCATAGATTGGTATTGTGTTCTGGCTTCCAAATACTTGTTGGGAAGCTTCTTCAAGAAGGTGATGTCTCAGGTGAAGCCGTGAACTTATTCACAGGTATGACATGCATCCTTTCATGTTGATTATTGTCTCTTGACAGCAAACTGGCACAAAATACTTATGATCAATAATGTATACGTGAGCTTGACCCATGTGCATGGGCGATTGGCCGCTAGCCAGCGAATCTCAGAATGGCTAGTGGGTCGTGCTCTCATTGCTATTTGTTTGCTTAGTTGGTTGATATGTAATAGTAGCGCACTGCTACATGCAGATATCTCAATAATAAGCCATCAAAAATGCGATGGATTGCTTCCTTACTTGTTGTTTTTCTGAAATACAATAGCACGTGGCAATGATATATCATAATGTCTCAATGATGAACTTGTTGAAGTTGGCTGCCCAACGTGATTTTTCCAATCTGTCTCTAAATCGCTGTTGGGTTTTGATAGCATATTGGATGTGTATTTGCTTGCAATACTCGGAATGCATTCTGTCATTTATAAACATAACCTTAAGATGCTTAGTGAAGTCGGGATTGATAGTAATAACTTTAATGTAAGCATGACGTAAACAACCTACTGTTTCTCAAATCTGCTTTTATTCAAACAATGGGATTGTTAAGTTGAGACTCTTTTACATTGGAAACACTAGTACTTGCTTTTGACAATGAATCACATATGATTGATTATAACACCATTGTAAGACTACGATTTTCTAGAATGAGATGGCACTACCATTAACCCGGTGTTTTCGGTTGGAAATTGGTAGTATGTAAGCAAGTTATTTCTCAAATCAGAGGAAGATGGGTAGCTCACAGGAAATGACTTCTTCTCGCATTCAGGTATGAAGCGTTATAAAGCTACACAAGCATGGAAGGTAGTCTCACGCCACACTACAGTATGGTTCATACTTACATATGGAATTTCTAGTGCTACATAAAGTGAATGCCTTCTTGAAGTTATGATCCTAAAAAATGCCTATACTGCATATATCGACGTTTACAAGGATTGATTGTTTTTTTTTTACCTTTTACAAGGTTCACAATTTCTTAGAAATAAAGCTTAAGTACAGTCTTTGTGAGTTAGCTATGGATGTATTCGGAGTCTAATTTTGACGTGCTTGAATGGCATGGATTTGCCCAAATCGTAAGGTGCTTGGACTCCCAAACGCTTTGCATGGGATGTCTTTGGGGCTAGTATGGCACGGGTCTACCCTACTACCTACACTTAGGCCAAAGTCACATCTCTTTTCATTTGTGTATTGAAAGATAGCTTCTTACATGGGTTTTTTTATGTGAAGTTAATACATTATTTTCGCTCTTATATTGATCAGTATGTCCTCTGCCCTGATACGGTTTTGTTAAAGGGCAAAATGTATTGCTAATTATGAAATGCATGATAGGGAAGATTGCACGTATTATTTGTAATTGCAATTAATAGTATTTAAGGTAGTGAATCTTGTTTCTGACATGGATAACAACTGATGCTCAACTATGGCACATGTCTTCCTCATGCAACTAACTCATGCAGTTTTGTTTTGTGGGATGGTGGCAGGTAACAGTTGGGTGTCCTAAAACTTGCTTCGCTTTATGGTACTCTCTGTATTGTAAGACTTTATACAAGTATGTTTTAACCTGTTATGCTATAAATTAAAGGGTTCAAAGTGTTTGGTCTTGACTTGTCAAGAGGGACTATGTGATGTCTTGTTACTCTCTCACGACTCCTCGCTCTCAATCTTCACTCTCTTACATGGGATGTAGGAGAGACAGATCATCATTAGTATCTATGGGAGATGGGTGAGCTACTCAGATATAGCCTATGGTGAGGTTTATGTACATTTATTCATTGAGTCCTTGGTAGACTCTTGTGCTTGGAGCATGGGGAATGGATGGAGATAAGCTTTCAGGACTTATTGGATAGTTGGATATGCTTGGACGTGAGGGCATCTTGGTTACAGGTGCGGGCCATGGTTGAGAATCTGATTTGGTGACCAGTGGTGTAGCAGTGGATCTACAAGTGGCACGTGTTGGTACGACAAGATACCACTTATGGGCAGGCCTTGGCATTTATTTGACGCTTTATCATTCATGTTGGTTTGCATGAGTGTGCTTGGGCTTGCAAGATCCATTTGGATCCGAGAAATCAGAGAAAATAACAAAAAGCGTTCATTTCTGTCAAATATGGTGAAAATTGAGACAAATTCATCATCAATCTTGATAACTTTTTGCTCCCTAGCAAAGGACCTTCGCCGAGTTGTAGACAGCACTGCCTTCATAAAGAGGATCTTCAGTTTGAAGGGTGAAGATTAATTCCCAGTAGATTTCTAGAAATAGGACAAAAACTATCAGAAAACCACCAAAAACCCTAAAAAAAACAAAAAAAGAACCTTTGTCCAATTTATTGCACATAAGTGCGATTCAGATCTATCTACTGCCAAGTCGGCGAAGGATAATACCAAAAATAGAAGGCCAAAGTGACTGTTTGTCTAGTTGCTGGTAACCTTCTATGGAAAGTTTAACACCTTTTTACAAAAATATCAGTTCTCTGAGAAGAACCTTCGCCGAAACCTTCGCCAGTGTCAGAGTCAGTCCAACATACTATTTCTGATAATCAGTGAGTTGGGAAACGTTAAGTCAAGGCTAGTTGTCATATTGACCTATTTTTGTCAAAAAAAACTCTTTTTTGCAAAAATAATAGTATTACTCTTGAACCTTCGCTGAACCTTCGAAAACTTTCTTGAGGATTTTAAATATAGTATTTTATCATTTTTTAGTTAGTAGACCAATCAGGATCATCCAAAAAGTCTATTTTAGTCCTCGCCAAGCTTCAAAAAGATTATTATTCGCCAGAAAGAACCTTCGCCAATTCTACCCTAGTTTTGTTTGTGTCAGATTTACCCATTGTCAATCAGACAAAGGTTAATATTATCAGATTTGTTAGAAACAACTAGATCGATGATTTTTATCAAAAATAGCAGTGAAGAACCTTCATCGAGTCAACCTTTGCCAGTCTTATTATTGAGCTCTAATCTACTAGATCTAGCCGCTATGAAATTTTTGGAACATTCTATTACATTTTGATATTGAATCTGAGAAATATTTATTCTTAGAAGTGTCAATCATTCGATTAAGATCTTTTTCTAAAACTCGGAAATGTGATTATTTTCAAGTGATAGAACTTTTACAGATCTGATCTAAGATAAGAAGCGTATCGATCTGGAGGTCTTCTTTGTCTTGTTGACCTTCTGGGTTCATTTCGTCACCGCTCAAATGTTTCTTGTTTGCGGGGTTGATTTTCTACTTCCTGCTACTCTGGAGTTTGTGGCTCAACATTCTGACTTGAAGTCTGTCCTTGATCTCCCTCTTGAATTGGCAGTAGTGTGAAGATCTCATGGCCATTTTCATCTTTCAGTCCAGGGAATGTGGACTCATCGCACTTCACATCTCTACTCAAAACAACCTTCTTTGTGGTTGGATTGTAGAGTCTGTACACTTGTGATCCGTTCGAGTACCCGACCATGATTGTTTACTTTGATTTATCATCGAGCTTGCTTATTTTTTCTTTTGGAATGTGCTTGTATGCTGCACATCCAAACACACATGTGTATGATAGATCAGGCTTTCTACCTATCCACATCTCGTACAGTGTCTTATTTTCCAATGTTGTCATTGTTGATCTGTTCTGTAGGTGTACTGCTACAGCTATTGCCTCAGCCCAGAATTGACTTGGCAATCGAGCCTATGCCATCATGCATCTGGCTCCTTCGACTAGCATCCTATTTCTTCTTTCCGCGACACCATTATATTCTGATGTGTACGCAGGAGTGAACTGATGCTCTATCCCATGTTCATGGCAAAAAAAACTTATGTGCTCTTGTACTCACCTCCATTGTCAGATCTAAAGATATGAATCTTCTTTGAGGTGTGAAACTCTGCAAATGCCACGAACTTCTTGAAAGAGTCAAACACCCACTTTCATCGGTCCACAGACATTTCAGTGGATGAGCTCAAGAACTTCTTTGGCTCTTCTTCCCTCATGTGTGAATGGATTCCGATGTTGTTTGCCTTTCTGACAGGCTTTGCAGAACTCAGTATCGGGTCTTGATATCTTCGGACTATGTCTTTCTTGCACATGTCATACAAGCTCCTCATGTTCAGATGATACATTCTCATGTGCCAGAGCTGATGTTCATTTTATGATGCATTTAATATGTTATCAGAATTGTTGATTATCTTGTCTTGGTAGAGATTTCCTTCTCTGCATCCAACCGTCATCAATTTGTTTGTTGTTTTCTCGATCATGCGGCATGTATTGCCATCGAATAAAACTCGAATTCCAAGATCTGCCATCTTGGAGACTGATAGCAGATCTTTTCTCAGTGAAGGCACGTAGAGTGCTCCTAGCAGCTCCGCTTGACCTGACAGTGTTTGCAGCTGTAGAGTCCCGATGGCTTTGACATCGTGTCTGCTCCCATCACCTAGAATCACTGCTCTGTTGTTTTCGAGTTCTCTGAAGTCGATCAAGATCTTCTTGTTGTAGGTGATGTGTGATGTTGCTCCTGAATCAATGACTACATTGTAGTCTTGTTCACTGTAGCTTGTTGAAGCTTCATCAAGTATTGAGAAGGCTTCATCACCTCTGTCTGCATCTTTTGATGAATCTACAACATTTGTTTTCTCAGCTTTGTTCTTTCTTTTTGGGTTGAATTTGCAATCGTATGCAGAGTGCCCCTTCTTCTTGCAGTGCATGCAAGGTGTTGTAGGATTGAACCAACATTTGTTGGCTGTGTGTCCTGGTTTGTCACAGTGATCACATGAAGAAGATTGTTGACTCAAAGACTTTGTCTTGTCGAATCTGGGTTTGTTCTTATTCTTGTTCTTTCCTTTTGTGAAGAGAGCTTTCTCTTGATCATTGCCTCCTTCTCCTTTGTCCCTCATCAGTCTCTCATCAATGACAAGACTGATTGCTTTGTCGAATGTCATATCTGGTAGACTCAGTATGAGCATTCTCAACAACTGATACGACATAGGTAGAGACTTCATGAAGTACATTAGCTGTTGTGGTGCTGGGACTGGTGCTCCTGTCCTGATGCAGCGAGTTGAGCGAAGATCGTTCTAATCTTCTCAACCTGCTGGTCCAACTAGTTGCCATCCCATCATATGGATTGTAGCTGATTGTGAAGATGTATCACGGAAGTTGCAGCCTTCACTTCGTACTTCTGTTTTAATCTTTCCCATGCCGCATGGCTGCTTTCGCAGTCCTCAATCTACATGAGTAGATCTTCGTTGATGGACGAAATGATGATCGCCATTGCACGCTCATCCTTTTTTATCCATTTAGCTCTCATTGGGTCTCCCTCTGGAGGCTGCACCTCTGAGAGTTCGGTCACCGACCAGATGCCTTCGCCCTTCAGAAGTGTTTTGAATTTGAATTTCCATATCATGTAGTTTCCACCATCACGACTGATTGCTATTCTTGTCTGGATCATAGTAGCCATATTGTGTTTCCTAGAAAATCATCGTTCGGATATCAATCACTACTCTGATACCATGTCGCAAACAGGTTTTGTTTTGTGAACGGATTTGTTTCTTTTGAACTTTCTTATGCGAAAGCTTGTAGGATCCTAGACTACGCGACTACAGATCACAGAACAAAAATCATTCTAGCAATCAAGACAGCAAAAAATTAGAGAGATGGACAAGAGAGAGCAACTGTATTATCAGTTTTGATTTTTAGAGAGCGAGATGATCAGTGTCTCACTCGTTGGTGGCCTGACACTCTGCTCTTTCGCTGTGTTCTGCTCGTTGGCATACTTTCATGCATAGCTATATTCCTTTTGCTATTTTTTCTATTCTTTTCTTTTTCTGTTCTACTCTCGCATACTATTCTTTCTTTTTTTGTTGATCCAAAATTTGCGTTTTTATCTCCACTATGTGGAGTTTACAAGATAGCTAAACAGATAATTACAAGAGTAGTTAACGCTAATCAACTAGTCAGCTACTCTCTGTTATTGCTAATTGTTTCAGCTGAGCGTGAAGTTTAAGACTCCACGCCCGTTGAGCTGCAAGTTGGCAGCGCAAAAGATTTTCTTTCGTTTTCTTTTCATTTCGTGTCGTGTCGTCCTGGAGACATGTTTGATTTTCGTGAATCATTCGACCTTCGAGTTTCGCTTCGCTTCGTGTCTTAGTGTTTTTGAGGTACGTTGACTTTCGCAAATTGTTCGTCATTCGACCTTCGCTTAGTGTCGCTTCGCTTTGCGTTGCGGTAAAGTTGCAGGAGTTCACAATTTTTGACAAGCACGAACAACACATCATACGTGGAGGAGCTCAAATCCTCAAAGATGGCTAAAGACCGAGTTGAAGATACGGCTACCGATAGAGCAGGCTCATCAAGTCCGTAAGTCTATGGACGTCCTGTGGCATAGGAGACTATGCCACATGAATCCACTGGAGCTGTACAAAGCAAGTCAGAATAATGCATTGATAGGAGTGAGCATCAAAGATGCAAACTTGACACCCTATGACGCGTGCAACAAACGGAAGATGTCACGTACACTTTTACGAAGGATTTCTTCAGAGCGACGAAACTTTTGGAGCTGATACACTCAGACATATGTGGACCCTTTGATGTACTCTCTCTAGGGGGATCAAGATACTATATTACCTTTATTGATTATTATAGTAAGTTTGATTATTATAGTAAGTTTGTTGTTGTCTACTTCATCCATAACAAATCTGAAGCTTTTTGACAAGTTTACAGATTATGTGAACTAGGCTAAGAAGTGGACGGAGAAGAAATTCAAGCAGATTAGAACTGATAGAGGAGGAGAATATATCTCCGACCGATTTACCAGCTTTTGTAAAAGTCAAGGCATCCTTCATAGGAAGACAGCAGCCTATACACCACAACATAATGGTGTAGCTGAGAATAAAAATAGAACTCTTATGGAAGCTGCAAGATCTATGATGGCCTACTCGAAGGCATCAAGATCACTATGGGCTGAGGCCGTAGCGGCAGCCGCGTGCCTGCAGAACAGGACAGGCAAGTCGAGTGTTGCCCATACTACCGCACATAAGAGATGGTGGAGAAGCAAGCCAAGTCTGGCTCATGATCGAATCTTCAGATGTGTAGCATATGCACACATACCAGATAAAAAGAGGAAGAAGCTGGACGAAAAGGTGGAGCAAGGACTCTTGGTTGGCTATGATATACATTCTATAGATTATAGAATATACATGTCTCAAACCAATGAAGTGAAGATTGTCAGAGACGTCAATTTTGACGAGGCAAGAACAATGGATGAGGAAGATCCGATCATCTACAAAGTTCTTAGCAAATGGTACTATGACCTGCCCACATCCATAGAGGGAGCAAACCCTGAGCATCCAGATGAAGATGTTCCCAGACGAACTAAACGATAGTTCAGACGACAAGCAGACCAATATATTGGAAGTGTCCAAAACACCTGCGACACACCGAACCTCTGCTGCCAGCAGATAGGACAAAGGCAAAGTAGTTGTAGAGTCTGTATTACCTCCAAGGAGATCTAGAAGACAACGAGGAGCACCAGTCAGATATATACTTGACAGCTCATCTTCTGCTCAAGAAGAATTCTGTGGATTCAGTGTTGAACCACAAACTTACGAAGAAGCCATCAATAGTCCAAATAAGAACAAATGGATCAAGGCCATGGAAGAACAGATGAGCTCCATGAAGCAAAATGAAGTATGGACTCTCGAGCCACTACCAACTGACAGAAAGATTGTCAAGTGTAAGTGGGTCTACAAGCATAAGTATGGACTAGACGGCAATGTACTAAGATACCAAGCCAAGCTAGTTGAAAAAGGCTTCTCACAGAGGTATGGCATTGACTATACAAATACCTTTTCTCCCGTTGTGAAGCACACATCTCTACGCATATTGTTTGCATACGCAGCTGCCTATGATACGAAGATCCATATTGTAAGTCCAAGACGACATATTGGGCATGGACGAACTATCGGACCTCAACTACTTGGGCGTGAAGTTTTTAAACTATCACGATCCTTCGGCTCCATGCAACGTTAACAGAGATATAGTTAACGATCGTTTAGCTAAACTTCTAGCTAATCAAATCTTGTGATCTAATCCAGCATGATATATGTATTGGATTATACATGCATAGCGAAGGGACATATACACACATATACACAATCCTGAATGCAACACTCAGTGAGGTGCGTATCAGGAAGAAAGATAGTTCTAGTAGTAGCTAGTCCATTCGTGAGAAGAGAACACCTCTCTCACGCCGACGTGCTGATCTGGGAAACAGACAACGCTCTCAAAAGAAATTTACTGATGTATACTTGATTTTCATTATACAGACGAGTTACAGTTTTCTGTTCAATTTGCAATCTCAAAATGTTGTGATGCTTGTTCAATTTCTCAGCAGATACATTTCCGTTGTCATTGGACATTATCTGTTGTTCATAAATTCATTGTCAGAATCGTCAGATTTCAACGATGGTTTCAGAGCTCGGCACCTGATCTACCCAGCAGTGGTATCAGAGCGACCCGATTGTTCGGTTTCCAACATGATCGAGGTTCCCAACAAGCATGGTGTAGCATAATTAGATTGTGGCATGATCGTATATCCACTTTGATAGTGTTTTTTACATGGTGGGGCCTTGCATGCACCCTCAACCATGGTGAAGAATACACTCCTCTTGAATTATGTCACCTATGCACATCAAGAGAATCATTTTGTGTGTAATAGTTAGATTCTTTACCATGATATAGAGGGGCCTTCTTGCAAAAGAAAAGAGAAAAAAAAAAATTTGAAAATTGAAATCTCACTGCTACACATAACACTAAATTAAGTGGTAACCAACTCAACACCCATTGGACAACTCATTGATGGTGTAATAGCACATGAATGTCCCTTGCATCTAGTCTTGAGAATACGTGTGTAGATTAACACCTCGAGAACATGTGTTTACATTATTTAACATTGTGCTATTACATAAGAGACTTACATGTGTAAATTAACATATGGAGAACAAGTATGTAGATTATTTAAATAGAGTCTCTACTAGATATGTGTATGTGAATGTAGCTCATATAAAGGATTTGGAATATTGGACTCATTTAGCTACGATATGTCACTAGGATTTTATATATACAAACAAAGCAATCCATTGCGAGTAAACTTCTATAGTTCACCTAGGTTCGATGAGAACTCTCAAGGGAGTTCTCATCACCATTGTGAACTCGTGTGTTTCAGTGAGATCAACCATGTCACCTGGTGCTGAAGTGCTCCACTCAAAGCTCTGCATGAGCCGTGCCAGAATGCAATTGAGGTGCAGCATAGCTAAACCCAAACCAGGACAAATTCTTCGGCCAGCTCCAAAGGGAATCATTGTGATTTTTTTGGATCCAGTGATATCCAGATCCAAATCGAGAAATCTCTCAGGCTTAAATTCTGTGGGATCGGCCCATAAGCTAGGATCATTTGAAATACTCGATGAATTGACGAACACCCTTGCATTCAAAGGAATATCGTATCCACGCAGCTTGCAAGGCTGAGTGACAGCATGAGGTAGAGTACAGTAGCCCGGCGGATGCCTCCTTAAGGTTTCCTTTACCACTGCTTCCAGATAAGGCAATTTGTGTATGTCTTCTTCTGTGATGGCTCTATTCCCCACCACTCTCTCAATCTCTTGCACAATCGCTGTTTGTATTTTGGGTTGGATGATGATATTAGCTATGGCCCATTCCAAGGCGCTTGCTGTACTCTCCGTCCCGGCATTGAGCACCTCAGAGCAGAGAGTGACTAACAGGTCATCTGAGAGCTTTTCTCCTTGTAGATCATTTATTGCGAGAAGGGAATATATATAGGAACCGCTTGGAAGTTTTCCCTCCTCACGGAGCCTTTGAGCTTCCTTTATCAAAGGAAGAATAATGTTTACCTGCTGCTGCCGAAGAGCTTGGGCTTCTTTGCTTTTGGTGTTTATCCATGGAATGAATCTGAGCCATGGGATGGCGGCGTCAAGCTGTTTCCTTGCTCTAAAGAGCGACTTCTTCAGAATCTGAGCGACTTCTAGAACCACGCTCTCCTCCGCATGCTTTCCGAAACACAGAGACAATAGCAGGTTGAAGATCCCGTATCTGATGACTGGGCGCGCATCCACAATGCCGCCATTCCGAGCTGCTTTTTCCCTGAATCTTGTCACAAGGTCTTGCACACATTCTTCCATCACATACCTGAAGTTGGAAGCTCTACTAGAGCTGATCATACCGCTCACTAGATTCTTGCGCAGGGCTCGCCAGACAGGGCCATACACACCCGAGCTGATGGTTACGTAGTTCCTGGAGTAGGATCGTGGAGAAGGCCGAGACGCAAAGATAGATCCTTTAGCCACAAGAGCTTCATGAGCAATTTGTGCATCCGTGATAATTATAAAAGGAGTAGATCCTACGTACAAGGTGAGGATGGGCCCGTATATTTTCACCAGATCCTGCAGCCCTGATGTGAAGAACCTCTTGAACTGGAAGAGGTTTCCAACCACAGGCCATCCCCTTGGCCCCGGAGGCAAACTTTGAAGCCTCAGGTGCAGGATTTTCCATATGATTGTTGTGAACAACAACAAAGACAAGAGACCCATCATAGCAATCAATGTTTTGCCCTGAGACTTAGGATTGATGCCGTGATTCATGACGTCCATTGTTGGATCAGCGATTTTCTCACAAACGTGATGAACGCTTACCGAATTGAAAGCAAATATGGTGATGAGGAGTTTTAAGCAGCATCCACATTGAGAATATATATGCCAACAGAGGAAAGAAGATGGATTAAAGGACAAGGAGAAGAGGACATATTGTATGAAATATATGTGCCAAGCCCAAGAGAGAAGAAAATGGATCTAAAGAAGAGCAGACGAGAGGAGAAGAGAGGACAACAATCTCATTGATGATGTCAAAATGAACCCACCACCACCTTCATCTTATATATGAATATATACCTACATATATATATATCTTTAGATATATCCATGTGTGATTAGGCCAGGGCTCATGAGGGTTCTCATTAAGTAGTGTGCACTGTAGATGCGTCTACTGCACAGGTCCCACACCATCCAATGGGAGAGAAAAAAAAAAATTTCCCTAACCCCATTCATCACCATTGGATGGAGTCTGGCCAGCACTGTAGATGCGTCTGGTGCACAGGTCCCACACCATCCAATGGGAGAGAATTTTTTTTGTCCCCTAATCCCATTCATCACCATTGGATGGAGTGGGGCCAGCACTGCAGGTTCCCTTGGGGTGCACTCTTTAAGTACAACATCTCAGTGGACTTGAGCTATATGGATGCTAGATTTCAACTACAAAAACCTCATGCAAGATTCAAACTCAGGTTTTTTACATGTTGACAAGCACACTAGTCTTGAGGATTTTTAACAAGTTGACAAGCACACTAGTCGTGAGGATTTTTAACACCTTAACATAGGTATTGACACTTCGCATAGGGGATGAAGTGCTAGTTGTGTAGGCTACATTTCACATAGGGGGTGAAAGGCTAGGTCTATTGGCTTGCAGTCCCTCCGACAGCTTAAGCTTGACATGACATTTTAGCTACACCCACTCTCCTCTCCAAGCCCGTTTCATCTACCTTCTTTCAACTCAAGATATCGTTTTTTTTTTTTTAAGCATTCATCTTGAAATGTTGGTTCTTATAATTTTTCCTTTTTAATGGAATGTGTTGAGTGTCTTGAACCCATCAAAACAAGTTTGAGTACATTTTACAAGGAGTCTTCACAAATTTTGGGTTGATACATTTAATTTGGTCTATCCATTCGACTTTAGAACATGAAGAGTAGATTTCAAAGTAGGTTTTTATATGATATTTAGTAAATTTATTTGCCTTTGTTTGAAAAGCAAAGAGTCTAGCTTGTAATTTTGGTATATTTCATGCCTCATGGGATGTTTGGAATCGTGTCATGGCAACCTTGAGAAGTTCAACTACTGATCATCTGCCTTGTCAAGTAGTGGTCATCTGGCTTGTCAAACATTGTTATGTGACCCACATCCCTATTCTACGATTTGTCCGTACTTGGATTGAAGGTTGTTCTAGTTTTTTGGTACTTTTGGCATGATATCTTTGGGAGTTCAATATTGTCACAAGACGTTTGGTGGTAAATTTGGGAGCAGCGAATTCAGCACTGCCACTGTTGTGGCAATGCTGGGGCCCTTCCATCCAACAATGGAAGTGCAAGCATAGATGCGGGAACAGAAGGGAAGGTGGTGGAGCACCCGCCCCCACCCTTAGATGGTGGCTACACCATCACTAGCTTGCCAGTGATGGTGTGGAAGAAGACGCTCCTCCATAAATCTGCATTGTTTGTTGGATAAGAGTTGATAATGTAGGCCCCGGGGCGGCCCTAGGGCAAGCGTAGATACTAGAGTGATTTCACGCTCCAAAGTAGGTTATGCCTTTATCTATGGATGAATGGTTTTTTAAGTGATTTGAGAAGTTGCCAACCATTATGTCAACGAAAGATATAACTTCAAAATTTACCCTTACCACCATGAAAGATCTATAGAAAAATTGTTCCCTTATGTAAAGAATGAAATGTCAAATTTGATGTCAAATGGCATATCAAATGTGATGAAAAGAACTAGAATAAACTCCAAATGTAAGGTATATAAATGAAATGTCAAAGGTGATAATTTTCTTTCATAATCTAAGGATCTCCTTCATATGAGGGTCTCAAATAGTTTAAGAAAATAGTTGATTTATGGGTGAAAGTTTGGAGTTTAGGAAGGGGAATCAATCCAACGAATGGCTTAGAAAGTTCAAAAGTTCATGGTGCTCAAAAGCCTTAGAACTTGTCACCCATAATGTGTGCCTGGAAAAATCGATACGGGTGTGATGATTTTTGGACTATCTAATGCCATTGTGCGTGGGAGAAACATGACCACAAAATAGGTATTGAAAAAATAAAACCTTAAGAACTTCAACACCTATTTGTCTTAACCAATGGAGTACTACGCATGGAAAATTGACTTAAGCCATGAAGACATGCAAGTGACAACAATTACGTATGAGAAAAGCATCACACCCAAACATAGCAAACATGTGTGTGTGCGTGTGTGTGTGTGTGTGTGTGTGTGTGTGTGTACATGTTATTAACCTTACATTGGTAAATGAGCTCAAAAAAGAGAAAATTACCATGTTACTTTTGAATAATTATAAAGTTAAGACATCAAAAATAGCTTGTTAATAACTTTCTCTTTTTTAACTAGGAGGTTTGTAGATATTTTTAGTAGAATTTTAGATTCCATGTACAAAGTATATTTTTACATATACCATATGACCTAGCAAGAAAAAAAATTTGAAAATTATTATGAATTTTACCTTTCAAATATCCATAAAAACTTCCAATTGGGTCCAAAAGTTTTGTGAAAAGCTATAAAATGAAGTTTTAAAAATATCAGAAGTGATAGTTTGAGGCTGCTTAGGCATCTTCACACCATAGTATAAGTCGTGATTTTCTGAAATATTTTTTTGGTATTAGCCTCTAATAATTTATGGGTGCCATGAATGCAATAAAAGTTGGATTTGGCACACATAAGTACTTTATAGAATGTGGTCCAATGGCCAAAATGTGTCATGAAAATAAGCAAGCTCTAGTACTTGAGAAATGTTTTTTTTTTTGTGAGAAAAAAAATGTTTTTTTTAATCATGAAGTTTTTTATCTTTTTATGTTATATTTCAAAATTTTCTAGTGTTACAATTTTCATTAGAGTTTGAATATTCTTTCAATCATAATAAATCAAAAAAGACTTTCAAATTTCTTATATGTTAATGTGAATTATGTCAACTTATGACATAGAGTTTGATGTTCTCTCTCTAGAACCTATCAAGGCAATACCAACTAAGGAAGTTGTCAAGTCAATTGAGAAAAATATTTTTGTAAATCCTAATTTTTCAGCATTGTGAGTATCTCATTTCTATGCACCTTGTATCTATCATAATGGCAATACTCTACTTTCATTACTTCTAGTATGCACAACAAAATGATTATTCCAGTTGTCTCTGGCTTTTATTAGACAACACCAAAATATTTTCCGAGTGCAACTTACAAGAGGATGTTGACATAGATACAATCTCTGCACTTTCTTTAATTTTTATGTGGAAATATTATATTAAATCATTATGTTTATTAAGGTGCTAATCCACTATCTTGGCAACGATAGTTCACTCTTGATCAATACAACCCTGGCGAAGTATACAATTTTTAACAAGCATTAGTCAATTTTTTTGTTTCTAATGGCAAAATATTTGTTCTTCATGATAAGGGCATGCGAGCTCCTACGAAAAATGTTGCTCTTCATTTAACTACAGCCCGTCTTCAAGGAATTTCTCCAGAAATTCTTAGAAGTGTTCCTTGACAATTTGTGTGTGCATTCAGTCCAGATGTGCCACTTAAATAATCTAGAATGAGGTCTACAACAATGTTGAAAATATGGCATCTCCCTCAGCCCGGCCAAATGCCAAATGTGGGTGACTCATGGCATTGTGCTAGGCCATAAGTGGTTAATGAACCTTGTATGGCAGGTCATATGGTTGACCCACTCCTATAGATGATGACGACACAATTTCGAGTACATCCAATCCGCAAGATAAGTTCATGCGTACGACATGTAGATGCAACAGGGCATGGACAAGTTATTTCAGTCTGCGGATGACATGACAATTGAAATCGAGACCTTAACAACAAAGGTTCAGTCTTTCGAGGCAGACAACAAGAAGCTGCTCGAAAGAAACCAAGCCCTTGGCAGAATGCTGCAACAAGCAACCAAAGAAGCAGATTCTTATAAGGAGATTCATAAGGCACTACAAGCCAAATCTGCAAAATTGCTGAAACATTTTGATTCTTTGAAAGTTGAGCACAATAAAATAACTGCAGAAAAGACAACTCTGCAAACAAATCTGCAAGCTGAGACAATCCGTCGAATAAAGGCAAAAATTGCCTTACAGCTATGCAGCAGTTCTGGATCTATCCAAATCAACCCCATTAAGTTACAAAGCCTTCAAGACCAGATGCTCGAAAATTTTCGAGTCGAGTTCCTGCTCCCCCTCGAAAATGATAAAGCACTTGTCGAAGAAGAGCTGGCGGAGCTCAAAGAGTTATTTGCAGAGGCAACCACCTGCTTCGGGCCTGTTGTCAAGAAGTAGAAGGCCTCCAGCTTCTCCTCCTAAGTCGTTTGTAGCACGAAAAATAGGGATCGAACCTAGGAGTCTTGAAGATGCATGCAAAACAAAAGGGTTAAAACTATTTCTACTTGCATGCAAGATGCCTTGAACACACAACTAAAACCAAATAGTACTAACTTTAAAACCAAAACCACACTAACTCTAACACACTCTTTCACACCTTCTCCTCTCTCTCTCTCTCTCTCTCTCTCTCTTCCCTCTCTACTCACTCATACACTCTTCCACAAATTCTTAAAAGAAACACATAATGATTTAGCACATATGCTAACATGGGCTAAAATAGCAAGAACTTAGAAACAAAAGCAATAAGCATAAAGCCACACTATAATTAGCCACACACCAAAATTAGCACAAGTCGACCCAAAATGGTAGCACTTAGTTCTCTTGCATTAAGGATAGAAAGTACATAAAAAGGCTTCTCTTAATAGAAGCTTGTGGAGTGTCCTTTCCACATTTGCTTATGGGACTAGGGATGTCAAGTCTCAATATAGAATGTAAGCTCTTTTTAGAATCTTGGCATTGACTTTTGCATACTTTTTTAAGTCTAAGTTTAAACTTTGGGATTTGCAAAATTTGGTTTCTTGCCCCCTAGTGACTAATGGCACCACAAGTTGGACTTATGCACGCAGGGTGCCATACTTGGGGCCTAACACCACATATCTACTAATGGCTCTTCAAGATGGGCTCATACGCACAGGATGCCATGCTTGGGCCATTAATTACACAAAATTGATATTTACATTGCCTTCATCCCTGTAAGGTACTACTTTCCTCAATTCTCCCGAGCTCCATTGAAATGCCCGTTAGGCCTTGTATTCCGGCCCCCACACTCCTCTGCTACTAAATGGTTGCCAGTCCCATGGCAATTCACTTGAATAGGGCTTCCTGCAGCTCGGCTCTTGCGGTTCATTGGTCTTGCAGATTTCCTGGATGAGTTTTCTGTAAGCCTCCAGTGCTTGGGCATGTATAGTGTGGTCATCCTTGAGAGGCCCGAACACATGGGAGCTATGGGGCAACCATTGGGAGCGTTACCACTCTTCCACTCGTGCTACATGCTGGGATGCCATCATTGCTGCTCGGTAATAAATTCGTGCCATGGTTAATTGGCCCTTACATTTGAGACTAGGGAAAGGGGTGTTGGGATAAAAAAACAAGGGACCCAAGGAGCGATCCCAATGGAATTCGAGAGTACTAAGGAAAGCAAGCTCCTTGCAGTTGAGCGTCGCTTGCCGCACCGTGGAATCAACCGATTGGTGGTGCCTGTGATGAAACTGCTCCAAGGCGTACTGGAAATTTGTTTGGTTCTTCCAAGTCCCGGAGTTTGGAATGATGGGCCAGTTTGGTGGTGCACTGGCATCCTCCTGTTTTTTGGGCCACGTTGCTCGTCCGGGGATGGGTAGATAGCGGGGATTCACGCGCAGATACCTGGAAATTCGAAAATATTCGTCCAGGACCTTTTTGTCATCCTTGAAGAGGACATTGTGCCATATAGGTTGGGGTGCTAGTTGCTCGATGTTCTGTTCTTTCTTGCCTTTGATTTCAGCTGTGGAGCATGGCAACACATATCCCCCTCGCATCTCGTCTTTTGGATAAGTGGCCTCGTACTCTTGGATGGATTCTTCAAGCGATTGTGGTTTCTTAAATATAGGTATGGCTCTAGGTGGGGCTATGTTGTGGCTTGGCCTTGTTGTGCGTGAATCACCAGGGGACAGAAGGTCATCAATGAAAAAGGACGCATCAAATTCAACATTGGTCGGGTTGGAGGCTTGTGCGCTGGCTGGTGGGGTGCTTTGAGATGTGGTAGGAGGTTCTCTGGTCGCAAGCAAAGCATCAAGCTGTTTTTCTAGCTCTGCGTTCTGTTTCTCCAACCCATTAATTACCTCAATGAACGGTTGGGTATATTCAGACTGTTGAGCTTCAAAATTTTGCAACGTCTTATGACAGGTCTGAAGTTTGGCCAAGAGCTCATTGTATTTTTTTGCGGGGATTGGAGAGGAATTTGGTTGAGGTGGAACTGAAAAATAGAAATCAATCGTTTGTTTTTGGTCGTCGCACATTTTTTTCTAGGTTTTGATGACCGCTTCTTTTCCAAGAGTTATATTGATTTGGCGTGAGGTCCACTGCTTTTCTGCCTGGAGTTGGGCGTCATGGTGTTTTTGTGTCTGTTGCAATGTTGAGACCAGCTGTTGGTAAGATTGGATGCTAGAATGCATCCATTTCTTGTTGCATCGTGGTCATCTGCTTCCTTGCATGATCCGCTTCTTGTTGCAATTATTGGTTGTGGAGCTCAAGGCCCTGTTTAGCTTTCATTGCTGACTCCGCTCGGCGATGGTGGTGGAGTCGATCTTGCAACAACCAGTTGAGATCCTTGAGTAGACCAACCGTGCGCATGAGAAAGTGCACTGGCCGCTGAGACATCAACCTCCGCTGGTGGCTTGATCGTGTGAATGTCTCTAGATGGGGCTGCTTGAGCTTCTACGTTCTGAGGCGGATCTTTATCATACACATCGGGGGGGTCGGCTCCATCAGGGTATCCCGTATAGGTATGTGTGGGCAACCCTTCTCCTTGATCAAGAATGATAATTTCTTCCCCTTGAGTGTCTGGAGCCTCTTTGGAGGTATCTGCTACCACGGTATCTTTAGGCTGATCTTCGATAGTTGTGTGCCTTGGTGGTGACTTGATCTCTATTGGAATTTGGGGTAGAGGGAGAAGCTTAAAAGATGGCATCTGCTTGAGTAGCTCCTGGAGTCGGCTGCTCTGCCTTGAAGGGCTAGTTGTGATGCTGCTTCATCCATTAGTATGGACTCCAATTGCTTGGCAAAAGGATGTTTGGGCGAGTTGGGTGCGGCTTGGACTGCTACTTGTGTCGAAAGGTGTTGGACTGCTTGCTGCGAGTCCTTATCTTCTAGCGTGGACTTCTTAGATTTTGCCTTAAAAGTCGTGGCCTCAATGGGAGATTCTGCTGGGAAGTCCATTGAAGAGTCAATTAGGTCGCCCACTTGGTGTATTGCTAGTTGACTGAGAAGTGGTCCCACCGCAATTTGCTTCTTTGGAGAGAGAGGGCCTTAAAAATTTACATTTTGGACTATGTGAGCCCAACTGTAGTTGTATCTGTCTGGCTCAGTAATAGCAGCTAGTAGGTACATAAAGAAGGTCATTGAAATGTGAGCCTTCCTTGACCTTGCCACCTCAAAGAAGTTGACTACGAAGGTAGCAGCTCCTTGAAGAACCTCATCAACGATAGCTTCAAGTAATAGGCCATCATTCGTGCACCATGCCTTTTTAGTAATGTTCATATACTTTTCGACTTTCACGGCCCTTGTCTTGTGTGTCGACATGCGCCTTGGCCCGTCAGGAATGCCAATTGCCATAAGAGCTTCTGTGGCAAATGAGACGTTGTGTGTCACTTGGTTTAGCCTGTACTTGAAGCTCGGAATATTCTGAACGGTTGAGGGGAATGCATACTCCACAATGATCGTAAATTGGCATACAGGAGGAGAATAGTTTTGAAACCCGCAGGTCTTCAATAGGGGCTCCCCTGATTTCCACCATTTCTGTGCCTCGTAGGGTTTTGGCACTGGGAGGAGTTCTGGTACGGCCGGCTTTTCCTCCATCATTTCGTCATCTGATGCGTGTGGGGTGAGATCTTCTTCTCCCACAATGAAATTTGGGTCCAACTCTTGTGTGAGCTTGAGCTTTTTGACTGGTCGTGTGGGATCGATTATGGCTTTGCCTTTATCCTTATCCTCCTTCACCATCTTGGCAAGTTTAAGCTAAGATCAATGGTGGCATAGGCGAACCAAGATCAGGTCATTCACACATGTGGGGATCCAAAACAGTGCTAAAAATGGCCAAAAAAATTTAGCTCAACTCAAAAAATCACTAAATCTCTATTTTTGGGAGTTTGGCTGGGGATCTTGGCTCGCCAGAAAGATGTGCAAAATATCAAGGGGGCAGACCATGATGTCAATTTCACACGTGTGGAGAGCCTGTTTAGTGATTTTTGAAGAATGGGTCCCCAACAAAAACTGGTTGGGAGTCTTGGTTCGCCTCACTCGTTGTTGATAGAGCATACTATATGGAGTCTATTGAAGAGGGCAAGCCAACATCTCAAAAAGACAAGCCTGTAGGTGGGTTTAAGTGATTTTTACTATTTTTGGCCTAGAGGGCTAGGATTTAGGGTTCATGGATGTCCTGACTCAATTTAGACTTATCAAGATGTGTTCTAGCCATGGTCAAATAGGAGAACCAAGACAGTGAAAATTGGGAGAGATATTGAGGCTTTTGTCTCCGCTAGTGACTTGTGTTGTTCTACTTGGCTGAATAGTGAAGGGTTTCGAACTGTTCAGATCATCGGCAAATGGTATTTCCTTCACTGGCACTGATTTTGGCACTGAGTTCAAAGTTTTTTTATTTTTGATGAATATAGCGCTCTCTTTTTCTTTTTTTCTTTTTTTGAACCCTTGTTGATTCACTTTGTTGCACAGTACTATATTTGGTGGCCTTCATCGTCCTTACTTGTAACC
This sequence comes from Diphasiastrum complanatum, assembly GCA_029204225.1. Classification (NCBI taxonomy): domain Eukaryota; kingdom Viridiplantae; phylum Streptophyta; class Lycopodiopsida; order Lycopodiales; family Lycopodiaceae; genus Diphasiastrum; species Diphasiastrum complanatum. The sequence continues at coordinate 37,627,385 of CM055102.1, read as the reverse complement.
TGTACTAACTCCATGAACCATGTAGATTGTTTTTCCGTCCCTAAAGATACTCTACTCTCTACACATAACATTGTTCCCTGTACATTGTATCACAAAAAGATAGACAAATAGAAGAACTGTTCATAAACAACTGGGAAATCACAAAAAATGATGAAGTTTATACAGTGGGAGGTAATAGTGCCTTAGCCGACTACCATTTACCAAGGTGGATAAAAGGTCACCCTCCAGTGTGGCCAATTGAACTGCGCCATTGTCGAATATTTTCATTACTTGATAGGGTCCGAGGCTGGAAATTTCAATTTGCCTTTCGTGACCTTGCTCTGATACATCAATGAAGTCACCTTTGTGTAAGTCCTTTTGTTTTAGGACATGGTCATGCCAGGCTTTGCGGCATTTCTTTTCGGTGTGCAATGCATGCAAGGCAATGGTTTGGGTTTCGCATAAATTCATCAGTAAGCCTAATCAACGTTGGGTAGACTTACTTGTGTCTAATCGTTCCGTCATGGCCACTCTTAAGCTAGGGACAATGAACTCAGCAGGCATTACAGCCTCGAGTGCATAGACCAGTTGAAATGGGGTATGGCCAGTGGCAAGCTTATAGGTTGTTCAAAACGCCCATAAAGCTACTTGGAGTTTATGTTCCCTATCGGACCTACTGGCTTCCACGGTCTTTGTGATAATATTGCACAAAATCTTGTTGGAAGATTCGGCCTGTCCATTACATCGGGGATAATCAGGCGTACTCTTGCGATGAACCACAAGGAATTCAACTAGGAGTACTCGTACTGTTTCATTCAGGTCACCTCACTATAACCAACAATATACCTTTCCTTGAAGATGGATCTTTTTTTGTCTTGTCATCAAGAATAATGTTGATATAGCAAATACATCCAAAAGTTTTGAAAAACTTGACACTCGGTCTCCTACCAAATAAGATCTCAAAAGGTGTCTTACCATCCAAAACAATACTTCGCCACCTATTACATAAGTAATTGGCACACAACAAAGCCTCACCCCAGAAGGACTTAGGAAGAGTTGCACCTGACTTCATTGTTGGATGTGAGAAGGAAGGAAGAGATTAGTAAATACTTGCGGAAACGACTCTTCCGTTACTATGGGCTGCTACAAGCAAGAACAGTCTGAAAAATTGTAAATGCATAAATAAAATCACAACACATGTGTTCTCACTTACAGGATCGTAAAATACTCATACTCAGACAAACATGAGTACAGTCCACCGAAGAGATTAAAGAAATAGTTTCAGTTATGAAGTTCAGTTCAAAATTTTAGAACGATAATGCAGTCTGATAATGCTGGTTCCTCAGGCGTCGTAGACAGTCGTCATCTGATCAAAAATGAGGAGTTGTAGATATTCGTATTTTGATCAGAGTGAGTGAACAAGTGTGAGCTAGCCGTAAATCAGCAGTATGAAAGTGTAATCGGATCACAACACAAATATCTATGTTAGACACGGATAGAAAGAACGTGTTGCTTGTATATTACAGTGAAATCTTGAACAACACAAAGTGTTATAACTAGAATGGAGGCATAACTTGGATGCTAAATAAATTTCGCTTTGACGAATTAGTTTGCATCACGGAGCATCATCGAGTCATGCGAGCTGGAGGTGTATTTATAACCAGCATACTTGTTACAAGAAATGGTTAACTAATCTATAATTACAAAATTAGTTTAAATTAACTATGTACTTGGTTGTACTTAAGAGATATTTGAAGTACAACGACATCTGTACAAGTATACATGGGTCAGATGACTCAAGCTCGCTGACGAGGACCAATTTGTCGCATACTTCGCATTTTTCGCATTTCGCGAAAATGCAAAGGTGATAAAAAAATAGTTCATTTGTTGAAGTAGATTGTATTGTCGCATTAAAAAAAATGCGAAAAAGACGACAAATAATTTACTTCTTTGAAATATGTGAAAAGAAGTCACTGTCAAAAATTGTCGCATTCTTTTCAAAAAATGTGAGTTGTGTGACAAACAGTTTATTTCTACAAACTGCTGCAAAGACAATGTATTTCTGCAGACTATTTGAAAATAGTGACTTGTTGCAATTGTAGATGAAGTCATGCAAACACTTTGAACACTTTGAATACTTTGAATAGAAGTCGCTGAGAATGTCGCTCGTCGAAGATATCGGGCACTTCAGACAGAAGTAGTTGAGTGACCCGATGGTTGAAATTGTCGAAGATGTCGGATAAGTTGAACACTTCGAACACTTCGGAATTGTTTAGTGAACCCATGGTCGAAGTCGTCGAAGATGGCCAAGTCTTCGATGTTCTTCGAATAGCTTGACATTCGAATATAGATTCAATGGATACCCTTTAGTCTTTATCCATAGATGAAAATTAGTCGGAAGCCTGACATAGTCGTCCTTCGAATAGTTTGATTGTCGAAATTCTGTGATTCCTACACGTATCAGATGAGCAGACATAGAACTAAAGGATGTTGCATTTGATCCCAAATCAGTGATCAATAAACGTGCATGAAAAATCTTGAAATAGAAAATAATATCACCATGAGAGAAGACTGTGAGCTTAATTCCCAACAATCCCCTTGAGGTACAGTTGGTGCCTTGGTGCTTATCTTTGGTGTTTAGCATACCGAAAAATTTATGATGCTTGATCCTGGAAAAAGCTTTGGTGAAAATGTCTGTAACCATTTCTATTGTAAAGCAATATTGAAGAGTCACTTGTCCTGAAAAAAAAAAAATTCGAATAAAATAGTACTGGATTTTAATGTGCTTAGATTCGCCATGAAAACTAGGATTCAAAGACAATGAAATACAACTCGAGTTGTCACATTGAATGGTGGTGGTAGCACTGAACTGAGTGTGATGTAAATCGTGAAGTAATAACCTGATCCATATAACATCTTTGGAGGCTTGGATACTGCGATGTACTCTGCCTCAGTCGAAGAAAGCGCGACAAATGTCGACTTTCTTTAATTCTACGAACCTCTATGATTCAAGGAATTTGGTCCTATAATTTAGAAATTATGACCAAACAAGCCTAACTAACCCTATAAATGATATCTAATATATCTAAAGTAGCCTACACACATGGCAACATGGACTCACATGTAACTCAATGAAATCATGGCAATTTTCTTTACAATGTTATCTTTAATGGCAAATGCACATGTTGGCTCTCTCTCTCCCAAATGGCAAACAATCCCCCTCCCTCCTCTCTCTCTCTCTCAACCGGTTCAAGCCGGACCCAAACAATTGTTTGATGCAAATTGCAATTCACGGTTTGAACCTCGGTTCGATGTAACTTTGACTCAAAATCACCAATTTTTTCATTTTCCTCGTACTGTCCCCAAGGGGAATGAACTTAAAGCCACCAAGTGAGAAAAGGAGCCGTTTACACGATTCCAAGAAGCTTGATAGTGGACTGAAAATTGGGCAATTCATTATCTAATAGTCTTTGAACATTATTGCTCATTATACCGGACTTTAGTAAGTTGTGATTTGTTTGCTTCTGATACCATTTTAAAACATTCTATTCACTGTTCAAACTAACTACAAATATTTCTACTACCATTTCCCGATTAGGTCTATTCCACAGCCTATTCTCTGCCTTTGACAATGTACTGCATACAGGTTTAATTTGCATAAGCATCAGCAAATAACCAAAAGGCCACCTACTTCACCAAATCATTCACAAAACCAACCTGAATGAACACTTCTTGTTCTTCTATAAGGCTAAAAGCTTCTCTGCATTTTGTAAATTGAGAAATAATATATACACTAACCCCCAAACATTGTCAAATAAATGAGGTTATTAAGGACAATAAGGAAGTTAATTGATGTCAAATAAAAACCCAAAATCATAGCATTATTACTGTAGCAAACTAAGTGAATTCAACAGTTATTTACCATCAGCTTTGACTTTGACTAGTTACAGTTTCACAATTCAGATAAACAATCCATTATGCCAAAGTACATTCCTTTACTTTCATATTTAGTTAGAGACACACAAGTATTTTGGCACTAACTTTTCACAATAATTGAGAGCACTACCTTCAGCACAAGAACTTCACAAAAATTTCTTTAATGTACAAGATTGCAGAACCAACTTGGCTTCACTAACACAACGAAAGTTACTTTTTTCTTTTGGATAAGTATGTTAATGAACGACTCTTTGTACAGAATGCCAATCTTGTTTGCGAAAATAATGCTCTCCTGCTTGGAAAGTTTGTTAGGTTCACTACCTCTTGTACCGAACATCACTGCTTGGAGCATTTAGGCATCAGAGAATATAGGATATATTCAAGGAGATGACTATAGAAGTGAGGTAGGATGTCGAACGGCTGTTCCCAACACCATCAGGGGATACACTGAGAGTGTAACAAACAGCGAAAAGCTTTTATCACCATTTATATTTTGGACAAGATTTTGTCACAGAACTGGAACACAGGACAGACTGTGGCATAGAATCACAGCAGTTCCTCAGAGAAAACATTGTCCAAGACATTGAAATAAGGTGTTTTGCTTGGCCTCTAGACTAGTATTACTGTTTGAATCAACTACTATTGGGGTATTCTTAGCAGAACTTGAACTTGGAGATCCTTTAATATTAGCTTTAGGAGACGCTTTGGTTGGCGTTCTGATAGCAACAATTTGCTCTGGAGGCGTTTGCTGGGGAGTTGGCAAAGAAGACAGATGAGCAGTTAACATTCGAACAACTTGGGCAAAATTAGGTCGAACACTTGGATCATCAGCCCAACAGCACTGTAGAATAAAGACCAACTCCTCCGGAATGTCTTCAGCAACCACAGTAGGCCTCACATTCTGCAATAACATTTTGCCACTTGAAAGGTTAGCATGTGTTTCTTGATCAACCTGGTCCTAAACATATAAAAAAGTTGTGAAACAAAATTGAACAATGACTGTAAAGCAAATCAAATTAAAACATTGTTACTTTCTTACAAAGCATCACAAATCCCAAACACAAAATAAGAATCTGAATAGCACTACATTATGACTGCTGAACTGCACGAAGCAAAAGCACTTGACTCTCAGCTTAAACAGTGAATAACTGGATTGTAGAGTCATTGAATTAAGAGTAAAGTCTGCAATACACACACCTTAAAAGCAGCAGCATAAGCAGCTTGAAGATTGGACATCCCCTCAAATGGCATCCTATTTGTTAAAAGCTCCCAAAGCACAATGGCAAAACTATAAACATCTACCTTTTGATTGTAGTGCTTCTTTTCACCATGCCTTAGGGTTACTGTGCTGTATAGCTGTAAACAATCATTACCAAAAACTGAAATGAGAAACTCTCTTTCTGCATCAACTATCACCATGTATTCTCTAGAAGTCAAACTGAAGTAACTGCCCACGTCTAGAGGCAGATTAAAAGTAAAGCTGCATTCAAAGAAAACAGACCTCAGGGGCCATCCAGCGGTATGTCCCAGTCTCTGCAGTCATCATTTCTGTGAGAGTCTCTTCACGAGCTAGCCCAAAATCAACAAGCTTGACAGTCTTGTGATCACCAGTAAGCAATAAATTATCTGCCCAAAAAGACCCTCTCAGAAGCAAGACTTTCTGGAAAAGTGATGAAAGAAAGCTACTACTTTTAGTCCGGGTTTGTTAAAATACAGAATATGGCAGTCATTGAACAAGGCCGGCAAGAAAAATAGACTTCTGCCAAATGTGAAAAATATGATCCTGAAAATGCACATGTAATGCCGAGACTTTGTAATTCCAGATATCTGTTCATCAGTCAGTAAAAGATGTTGACCTTTTGGGCAGAAAACAAATGCCTAAATCTCATATGTGCATCCTCCCTAATCAAGCACTGCACTTTCACTTGAGCCACAAACTCACACATAGCTTTTGAAAATTTAGGCCTATTCCCTTTCATTAGGCTTTGTTGATTATGCATGCAAAGTTGCTTGCCTTAGGTTATAAACCTTACACCTGGAAATTTGCTAATTCAAACTCTGGCCAATTTATCCCTCATATTTGACCCAAGAGTTTCTTCTTGTGAGCAACCATGTTAGTAATCTGGTTCGGTTGTTTCAAACTTTCATTTCCTTTCCTTTACATGTCACCCAGGAAAAATTGTATATGACCTACATGTGACTCCCTAAACAATACGACGCATTGCCTAAACCAATGGATTCAAGTAATTCAGAAAGTTTGGTGCTGTCATAACTTTATTAAACTGCAGGAGAAAATTCGTAATCATTTCAAAAAAGATCTGCAAACCAGATTGGAATCCAAGCAGCAAACAATAACTAATAGCTCAATTTTGGGAGATTCATGAAGCTAATCCACAGTGACAAATGAATAACGGCAGAAGAGAGCTATTTGGCTCAGCTTACCAGGCTTAAGATCTCTGTGTATGATCCCATTTGCATGCAAACAATCCATAGCCTGCGCTATATCAATGGCAAAACTCACCGCGCAAGGAGTATCTAAGCGTTTGGGTCGCAGCTTTAATAAATACTTCCGAAGAGATTGGCCTGTTAGGAGCTCTGTTACCAAAGCCATGGGTTCCTCACAAGCCCCAATAAACTGTTCACACAATCAAGTAAAAAAGGTGCATGCCCATAAGCTTTGAAGATCAGCACTGACAGTCAAATATTGCTGTAAATGAAGATGATTTAACACTGGCACATCTTTAAACACTATTAATATGAACGTCCTGACTGGACATGCCTCTAAATCAACAGAGAACATCCCAAATGTATCAAAAAAGGCACATGTAAGGGCAAGAAGTATCTTCTTGGAAAACTAAAAAAGCTTTAGTGATGAGAAAACAAAGCAATAGGACAAGGGCAAACTATCTCAACTTCAAAATTTGGCAAATTATCAACTTGTAAAGTCGTTAAGGTTCTGTAGACAGTTGCCGGATTGAGGGGAAATGCATTTGCATGTAAAAAATACTACTAACTTAAATAATACACTATTGAAGAGCCCAACAAATCAACAACTGGTACTACCTCATAAACAGAAAACAGACCAGCAGATAATTTCAACTACAAATTTTGAATGCATTCTCATTAACAAATCAACATGAAACTGGTATGCGCTGACATGCATATCCATTAACTTTAACTAAACCCGTCAATTTTACAACCAACACGTGAAGTTGGTAAGAATGTGACTGATGTTGTTGTGGTCGCCAGTTTATGAACCCTAAAATTTGCATATAAATCTATTTGTGAAATTAGAATATATCCAATTTCACAATTTTAGATTGAGAATTCAGTGATGTCGTAAGGTAAAGCTTAGAAACAATATACATGCAACCAAAAATGTGCATGGATCTATATCAAAACAATAATATTGAATTCAATAAACAAAAAATCTTAGCCAACCAGCATTGCGTATGTCTCATCAGTACCCAAACATAAGTTGCCAAGTGCGTTTCGAAAGAATCCGGATTCTCTTGTGTAGACCCAGTGTTGATCTGGCAACCCCGATAACCCTTTGCGAGCCATGTCAAACTAAGAATGCATTTAGTGTCAGAATTTGAGATACAAATTCTAGATGGAGATACTAGTCCTACTAGCCCTCACACAAAACCAAGCATAGAGAGAAATCAGATCAGAGGAGAATCGAGCAAATGCTCTAGCTCATTGAATTGAATGAAATAATTGTGGTGGGGCACCAGCCTTCTTAAATAGTGTCTCTAATGATTGATAAAAGCTAATAAGCCTAAAGTAAATAGCAAAATAGCAAAAGCTATTTACTAATAATACTACCTATATATGGTAAGAACCAAAAATGAACTTCTAAGTACTAAAATAGATCCTAATCTATTTGTAGTGCGCCCACCTACATGCATAGACTTTAAAAAACGAAATTACTATAAATAGAATGGCCCCTAAAAATAGCACACAGGCATGGCCAAACTATCATTAAGGGTTGTCAAAATAAACATTAATTTCTAACATTTAGATTGAATTATTGTGCTGCTTTCAGGAATATCAAGGCTGTTGTTTCATTTTGGAGGACAATCAATGCCATTTCACGGGGCAAAATACACATGCAAGCACAGTAAAATTTACTACATGAACTCAGAGACCAGCATGCTCTGATACCACAGTCAAGGGGCCCCCGTCCAAAGTTATGTAGCTAATTGAGTTACAATGGATTATATATATACAAACTTAGTACTTATCGGAGCAGAAACACTTATCAAGAACTATAGGAGTCCAAAAACAATCCGAGAAGCATATCGAATCACAACTGAGCCAGAGCATTCAACTAATTAGGAATAATTAAAATGTGATGCTCCAAGGGAATAGCGTCCCTATATGCCGTTCATCAATTTTGATAGCAATTCCAAATACTCTGGGAAAATAACAAATCATAAAGCAGGAAAAGTTTCAATTTTTTAAGTGCTTCCAGGATCAAGGGCTACTTGATTGATTTTCTATTTCAATTTCGTATAAATGAATGGACAAACAGAATTTTGATTTTTCCCAAGAGAAGCCTTCAGCTTTGTGCTGATTCATGAACTAACATCTCCACTGTTCTAAACCAAAAGGTAAACAGGTTCTTCATTTACTACATTTTTGCATACATTTGAAGTTGAACTATTTAGAGAGGGTAAACACCATCTCCAATCAAGAGGGTAAACACCATCTCATATTAAAACAGTAACCTTCAAGAACCGATATCAATTTCTACCAAGATTGAACAAACAGTCCTCCATCCTCCTCAGGAGTCAGATTAGACATACTTCCAAACTGGTTATCTTAGGCGTCCAATTTTTCTTGACCATTTTTCAGATAGTTTCAGTTTTCTTTAGCTGTCTCTCCAACTCTTGAAATTCATAGGCCCCGAACCCTGGAATTTAGGGGTTTTTATTGAAATTCATCTATTTTCAAGTGTGAACTCGGAAACTAACATGCTTGAATGTCATTATCAGGGGACTCAGCCGAGAGTCCTTTGAATAACTTGGACTGAGATGGTTTAAGAGTACCTGATCTTTGTACCTGTGGAAGTGGAAACAATTTCCTAGAACTACAAGAATAGAACAAACATGCAGAACAAGTACTGAATCACAGTCGAGTCTAAGTAACTGGGGTAATAAAATATGACATACTCCAGGGAATCAAGTCCCTGGATGCTACTTTCTCAATATTGAGAGTAGTTTTGAGTTCACAAAGAAAATTAACAAAATCACAAAAAAAGAACCAAAAAAATATTGGAAGATCTCAAAATACAAACTCTAACATCGATAGAGGGGCTGAAATCAGACCATCCCTCTCCCTGAGCGCCCCCCTGAAATTAGGAAAACTTTAAAAAGAACTAAACTTGCTCAATATATGAAGACGGTAAGTAGAAAGACAGTCTAAAAATTGATTTTCAAATTGTTGATGCATATCCAAGTAGAATTTTTTTATCAGCTTGCCGATCTTAGTCTTCTTCTCGGCCTGAGGCAGCAAAGAAGATCACACGAGCAATAATAGATCATTCCACATGGGAAAAGACATTAGCATATTTACTGGTTCAATGTTGAAGGTGCAGCAAGAAGATGCATCTTGCAGGCTCTTCACAATCTTCTTCTTTGGGTTGACAGCAGCAATAGTGGTCCACATTTTAGAGAGCAGCAATAATGCAAAAGTAAATGGTGAAATCTCCAAGCAAGCACATCTGCATTTTCTTTGGCCACGGATTGCAATGTCCTTCAAACCTAAGCAGTAAAGACAAATGAAGCTTGTTGATTCCTTCTAATGTGAGTAACAAAAATAAAAGGACTCGTCGCTTTTCCAGTGTGGATAGCAAGAAAAACAAGAGCTTGTTCATTCCTTACTGTGGGCAGCAAAGAAGCTAAACGATTTTAAGAAGGGGGCAATAATGGACGTAGCACTTTCACGGATTCCTTCGCTTAACAAAAAAAACAGTTTGCACAGATATCAATGAATCTTCAAGCATAGGCAGCGAGGGAAAATCCTTCAGCATGAAGCACACAGCTTTAGTTGAGACAAGGGAATCACTCGTTCCTACTATAGAGTGTAGAAGGAGAGCACAAAATTGTGATCCCTTAACCAGTTGGGCTGTTCTCTGCTTATAACGGAGCCTGAGCAGGCTGTAAATAAGATCAGTGCTAGTTAGAAAGTGAGATTAGCTAGTTAGTTTTGATGTACATGTGTAGTAGGAAATTATTGGCATTTTGCATAATCTTTTATGCAGTCTCTTGGGCCTCAAGCGCCATGCTAATTCTTTGTTACAGTCAATATATTTAGGCCATTTCTTCGACCCAAGTGTTATTTGTCTAATGACAACTCGACCTTTTAACCGGGGTCGATCAATTTGTATCATTAGATGTGAATAAAGAGTGACAAAGTTGAGAAATCGAGGCTTAGGACTAGATATGGTCACTATGAGTTTCTAGTTTTGCCATTTGGGTTGACAAATGCCCCTACGACTTTCCAACAGATGATGAACGATCTTCTTCATCCATACCTGGAAAGTTTGTTACAGTCTTAGATGATATTGCCGTCTACAATAAGACTTAGAAGTATTATGAGCATCTCACGAATGTCTTAAGGTTACTTAGACAGAGAAGCTCTTCGCCAAAGAATCAAAATGTGAGTTCTTTCATAAAGACTAGTATACCTCGGTTACGTTATTTTGGACCACGGGTCAAAAATTGACCATAGCAAAGTCTGTAAGGTTCGTGAGTGGCCCATAGTACTAACCTTTAGAGAACTCAAATCCTTTTTGGGGCTTCACTGGGTTCTTTCATCAACTCATCAAGGACTATGTGGTAATTGCGTTACCCTTCTGAAGAGTTGAATCAAGGTTTTGAAACTCTCAAACACCGTGTGTCTACAGCACCAATACTACACATAGTCGATCCTAACAAGCCATATGTGCTTGAGACGGATGCTAGCGACTTTGCTATAGGGGCAGTCCTATATTAGGATAGATCGGTTGCTTTTGAAAGCAAAAAGTTGGATCCTACTCAAAAGAGGTATTCTACCTATGATAGGGAACGTTTTGCTATATTTCAAAAATTTGGAGACATTACCTGTATGAGTCCAGACTTGTTGTTGAGACTGACCACCAAGCGTTAAACTATATTAACAATGTGGTTCACCGGGTCGCAGGGCCAAGTAGCAAGAGTTGCTTCAAGAATTTCAATGTGACGTTGAATACTGGAAGGGTACGTCAAATTGTGTCGCAGATGCCTTACGCCGGATTGGAGAGATTAATCAGTTAAGCTTTTCTGAAATCTAATCTGATTTTTATATGTACCTAGAAAATCTGTGTAAGACTTATAAGTATTTCAGTCAAATTTGGCTAGACATCCTGGCAGGTAATTCTAGATCTAGTATTGAACTTGGGAAGCAGGATTCCAAGATTTCTCCTTGGAACAAGATATTAAGAGATGGGTTACTTTTCTGGAAATGTCATGACAGCCCGTGTCCAGAGCATCCTAGCTCACAAAGGAAATTTGATCTAATAAAAAGAAATTTTTATTGGCCAAAATTGAAGGATCGAGTCGAGGCTTACATTCACAAATGCGGACGATGCCAAGTTAATAAAGCTAAAAGACTTAAGGCAGCTAGTTTGTTGCTTCCATTGGAAATTCCCAAAAGAAAGTGCAAAACCATTTCCATGGATTTTGTGGCTGGAATTCCTCGATGCAAAATGATGCTATTTGGGTTATAGTTGATAGACTAACCAAAATGGTGCAATTCATCCACCCAAGTCGTTTGCTAAAGCTTCAAAACTTGCTCAACTTTTTGTAGAAAAGTTGTTCAGTTTAAAGGGTTGCCAAACGATATTGTTAGTGATCAAAATTCTAAGTTTATCGGCAAATTCTGGCAAGTGGTCTTTCAGAAATTAGAGACCACTTTAAGTTTACGATTTGCAGATCATCATGAAACAAATGGTCAGATTGAAGTTTGAACTGACTAACCAATCTATGGAAGATATGCTTTCATGCATACGTCTCCAAAAGACGGTCCGATTGGGAAAGGTACCTCCCAATGGTTGAGTTTGCGTACAACAAAGCAAAGCACTCAACGACGGGTTATATCCATTCATGTTGACGTATGGATTCCAGCATCGTGCCCCCATTTCCATTGGCCTCAAAGGTCTAAAGGTTAACGCAACGGTGTATAACTTGTCAGATATGTAGGAAAGGCACTTGTCACTCAAGATAATGTAAAAATGCCTCAAGATAGAGCCTAGTTTTACGCCAATCAAAAGCGGCAACATACACACATTAGGAGGTTTATTTTTTACTTTTTTTGCTCTAATTTTAAAATCCCTTCCGAACGGTCCATTAGAAATAGACTTTCAAAACAAAGGTTCATTGAATGAAACGCATTTCAGTAAAACAGTGGGGGGGGGGGTGAAGGCTGATGGCCTTAGCGGTGGTATGGGACACCGTTAGGGTTGGAGGTTGGATCCTACTTCTTGACAGGCTATGGCACAGAGGATGGATCTAGATTGGATCCTACGGCAGTGTGGATCATGTGCGTTCGGTTCCATAAGGTGACCAACACCTAGCGATTTGCGGTTGATTAGGTATCTAACATGTGGGCTGGACACTGGTTGGCAGTGCTACTATATGTTGCATGTTTTTACTCTTCTACGTTGTGTATTGTAGACATTGTATGTAATTTCTAAACATTGTATAATTTCCAACGTAGGGGTATGGAAAACTATGGCATACTTCACATACTCGTACAGGCGTACAAGAATATAGTGGCAACATCGTTGTGATTTGTGAATTGCACTCACATGCATATATCATGTACCCCCTAGGGCCAATGTGCTCAAAACCTTCCAATTCTCCAAAATGTATGCCAAAGTAGTGCAAATTAAGGCAAAAAGGGAGTCAAATAGAGAAAATTGTTTCTTCATTGTAGAAACGCACGGCAAGGTTTCTTTAAGGTTCATTGCAGTACTCGAAGCAGGTAGCTGGTGGCAAAGGCATTCACGTATATGTGCACTAGCATGGTAAACTATCGCTGATTTCTGAACTGTACAGAAACTTCAGCCACAATAAAACATATAGCAGGCATGATGCAAATATCATACAAATTTAGTTAAATGAATGCAATTGACTCTCAAGGAAAAAGCCATGTCATGCTTAGCTAGCAAAATGGATAAAACCAAACAAATAGAAACTTCAAATACAAGTCGTCCACCTTCACTAGATTCTTATGTTGTACTTTGGACAGCATCGCCACTTCTCTTGCAAATTTAGATCGTGCCTTAGTCATTTCCTCTGGAGTTTCACCAGTTCTGATAATTTTTACAGCAACGCTACGATCTCGGTACCTGCTCTGTCAGCAAAACCAAGCAGAGTACAAAAGCAACCACCATGTTAAGGATACAGGACCCGTTTATTTACTACAAACTTCATGAAAACAATGTAATCAAACATTGAGAATTTACCTCTCCTTTGAAAATTAGAAATTGTCCCGAACTACAACCTTTAAGAAACAAGATCAACAGCTACTAGTAGTGCACGCGAGTATTGTACTCACTAGAGAGAAAAGCAGGCTTCCTCAAAAAAAAGGTAAATTATATGCACTAAAATTAGAATGCCTATGGAGCGAATTAGAGACTGAAAATAGTAAATCCACGAAAAAATTTCATAATTAGATTCACCCAATCAAGTTTTCGATTCTGCCAATTTGGATGGTTATTTCGTGCCATTGGAGCTCCAAAACAATCACTTAGATAATATTGAACAGCTACCAAACGAATATCATTCTTACAGAATCAAAGCCTCTTTGTCAACAAGATTGCTCAAACAGGAAGGTCCTATATATGTGCTGATACTTATGATAACCCTGCGAACAATTCAGCAAGAGTAGCTTGCAGGGCTGCATCTACACGTTGGTGTTCCCTCTTTAAAGGATGTTGTTAAACTTAAAATAATTAAGCAAACATTTACGCCAGATACCTGAAGCACTGTTTCACTAGCTTCCAAATTCTTAAACTTCTTCTACAAAGGAAGTCGATCTCAGTTCAATATGCTGTCTTACAAAAACCTAAGGGAGAGAGTCTCCGAGAGTACTATGAAATGCTTACTTTCCTTCATAAACCTTGCCATGAGCTCCCTCCCCTATTTTGGAACCCACAAAGAGCTGTGCCGGGTCGATGAGCCACCGCTGTTCCAACTGCAGCTCGCCCAAACTGCTCAACCCCAGAAGAGAACCCTCCTCTTGCCCACGATTGGGGCTTTCGGGTAACACCCTTGCCCCTTTAAGTAAATCCTTCCTTGCAAATAACCTCTCCTCATTTGTACCCATACCCCCAGCTACCTAATGATCCATCTCTACACTTATACCTCCTTTTCACAGTTTTTTCAACCAAGGAATGCGTATAGCTGCTTGATACAGGATCCATCTCTAACAAACGGTGGCCAAAGTTTCACAGAAGTTTGATGCCATTGCCTCATGTCTGAAATAAAAGGGGATAGATCCATACACCTGATGTGCTCAACTCAATCTAAGACCAAATCTCCTGCAGATTATAAATCTGAATGGCTGAGGGGGAGGGGCAGTGAATACAAACTTTTTTTCGAATCCTCTACTGTTGTGGGCCGTAGTTTCCAAAGCCCACAACTTCATTCAACATAAAAAACCGAACGCAAACGCATGCAGCAGCCACTCTGTTTTTCACACTTATCACTGCGGACTGCTGCTGTGCTTGTTAGAACCCTGGAAGGAAGACAGGAAGATTAATTCTCAATTAAAGCTAAGGAGCAGAGCTGTGAAAGAGCCATGGAATATGAGGGCAGTCACCAGGCCTGCCTGCCTCCCTTTGCCTAATACAAACATCATCTTCCCACCTTATCTCTCCGCCTCCTCCCTCGTCATCCTTCCGCCATCGCCGCTCTCGTTCCTTCCGTCTCTGTCTCTTCTCTTTCTCTCTCTCGGTCACTTCACCACTATCCGGAGACCGGTCACCCCGCCACAATTTAACCACCGACCACCCCTGCGTGTTGAAATGACATTCCACCAAGCGCGTTTCGGATTTGAAAGGTTTGTTGACTTTCAAATGATCTCCATTTCTTTTATTCTCCCACTTGCTTTATGCTTCATAAAAAATACCTACAGCATTTTCATTTTACAATTGTAAAATTCATTTAGGCCCTTCAATTATTTATGAGACTATAGTGGTCTTTCTTTTCAACAAAAAGCTTCAAATATATAATATTACACATCTATACATTGTTTATTTATATAATAGCGAGGTTGGCTCGTTTGGTTAGATTAGCATTCACAGTTAAAACTTTATGCCAAGTTCACCCCCCCGCAAACCAAGATGCATATCTATACACTACTCGACAGAAGGTGACCTCATAGATTCAGGGCAACATTCTCATGCATGTTAAAAATTGGAAAAAAAAAAAACAAACAGGGGGGTCTTGCAAACGAAAAGGATGAAAGAAATCGCATTTTGTAACTCAAACTTACTTCATACAAACATGTTGACTCTGAGAAAAGTAGCATGATAACTTGATGCTATTGTAACAAAGCTAAAATAGCAAGAGGTCCAAAATGAAGTGAAAACCATAGCATTGGGCAACGACAATTGATGTCCTACAAATATACTCCTACCTTCCTCCAATGGACTATAGCTACAGGGAGGCCCCACTTGCTATTGGCTTTTCCAGTTAGCTAACAATATTCAATTAACAGTTTAATTTGTATTAACAAAAAAGTTTGTCTTTTGCAACAACATGACTGAACACAGTTTTCTAACTTAGCCCTCTCTCTCTCTCTCTCTCTCTCTCTCTCTCTCTCTCTCTCTCTCTCTCTCTCTCTCTCTCTCTCTCTCTCTCTCTCTCTCTCGCAACTCACATTATTGCTTTTTTTCATGTCAAACCTAAAAAAATCCTGAAACGTTAAAAAATGACCGCCTCTCCCATGATCTTGATGCCTCTCTCTCCTCTCTTTTATACCTTCTCTCTTTCTAGAAATTTCTCTTTTTAGGAGTTTCTAAAGCCACATGTTCTTTCTCTAGAAAACTCTAAATGCACATGTCATTTCCAACCCATTTTCATTGCACTTCAAATGCCCTTCAAATATGTTTTAGGGCAAACTTGGACCAATGAGAATAGGCAAAATCCAAGAATACATCTAGGCTTCTCACTTTGAGGAACCAAATTTTTCAAAGTTTTTAATACAAAGGAGAGAGAGTGCCCAAAACTATGTGGTGAGGGTGAAGGATTAAAATAGAGAGCTTACATGCATAGGAGATGCTATCAAGTCATAAAAGCTTGTCCAAATTGTGTTGAATGGTCTTAATGTAGGAATGGAGACTACATATACAAGAATCGATTCATCATGATCTTCAAACATCCAACACATTTTCTACTCTAATAGCAACCACACAATAGCAAAAGCAACAATTCATTGAAGAAAAAGAGGACCTCACACACACATTGCTTTAACAACTATACACTCTCATTAAGCAAAATTGTTGGTATACACAATGATGGGAAGATTGGGTTCAGGAAAGCTCTTAAACTTACCCATCCATGTGACTTGACAACTCAATTCTGACACACGTTAATTTATTACAGCTATATACAACTCTCAATAGTAATAAGCTTTATCATAACATACTTCTAATACTCCCCCTTAATGATAAGCTTGTTTTTAGCAACATTTATCAACAATCTGAAATGCAAGAACTTTGCCTCTATTCAAAACTTAGTAAAAATATCAGCTACTTGATCATGAGTAGAACAATAAATTAACTCTACTTCCCTAGAGTTAACCTTCTCACACACAAAGTGATAATGAGTTTCAATGTGCTTTGTGCGTGAAACATTGGGTTCCTTGCAATTTGAATGCAACTTTGACTATCACAAAATATTGTGGTAGCTTCATTTTGAAATAATTGCAACTCTGAAAGTAATCTTCTCAACCAAATTGATTCACACAACGCAAAGTTAGTTGAATTATACCTAACTTCAGCCAAAAATAATGCAATGTAGAACTATCAAAAATAAGAACATACCCTAAAATAGATCTATCTTCCACAATCATTGCCCAATCTACATTACAGTAACCATGAAGAACTAAATCATCAAAAACTATGCACTCCATGCCATAATTATATGTGTCCTTTAGATATTTGTGAATTCACTTTGCGCTCCTCCAATGAGTTTTCAGAGAGCTAGTCATAAATTGACTAATCACACCAACTACGTATGTAATATTTGGCCTCGTGATAGTCAAATAAATTAAGGAACCAGCCAATTGTCTGAATAAAGTAGCATTGACTTCTTCCTCATCGACACAATTGGTTAACTTAACATTTGGTTCCATAGGTGTAGAAATAGTCCTCAACTCCATCATATGAAATTTTTTCAATAAATCACAAATTGAAAAAGAAATAACCTATTTTCATATCACCATACCTCAATTCCAAGACATAAATGAAGCTCACAAAAATCCTCCATCTCAAATTCTAACTATAAGCTCCGCTTGACTTTGTGTAGCATCTTGTCACAACTTCTAATGATAATTTAATCATCCACATAGACTATGAGCATAATAATGTGATCAAATGTGTGTAAAATATAAAGATTAGAAACACATTCACTTTAGATAAATCCATAATTGAGAAGAAAACTATATATACAAGCATACGAGACCTAGGAAATTTCTTCAAACCGTAAAAGAGCTTTTTTCTACACACAAAATTCCCTTTCCTGACTAACGATGCCTTGTGGTTGTGTCACATAGACTTCTTCATCCAATACACTATTCAAAAAAGCACTCTTCATATCCATTTGATAAATATGCCATGATAAATGTGAAGCAATCACCAAAATACACTGAATAGTGTTCATCTTGGCTACAAGAACAAAGGTTTCACCAAAATCAATACCTTCTTGTTGAGCATATATCCCTTTTCTACCAAATGAGCCTTATACTTGTCAAGTGTCCCATCTAACCTATATTTCACCTTGTAGATCCACTTGGTAGCTATTGGATTTTGATCTTTGGTTGGTGGTACCAAACCCCATGTTTATTCTTATTGCATGACTTTCATCCAATGATCAACTCATGATCATAGCAGCTTCTTCATAGGATTTAGGTTCCGTAGTGTTGAGAACATTAGCCATCAATGCATAATTGACATAAGATTTAGGCTCTTTTGGCCTAAGTTGCCTCCTAGAACCCTATTCACTAGATTCTAGCAATGAAGAATCTTGATTATCACCAATTACTTCCAAATAGAAAAATCTTGATAATCACCAATAACTTTCAAATACCATTTTGGCTTCTTTGAACAACAACATGATCTTCTACACCATCATCAATATGAGAAGAAGTATCATATGAACTAGAACTATTATGAGTATTCTCACCATCGTGTTCCTCATTACATTCACTAGGTGAATGTGTTGTGATTTTGGAACACTTTCTTCAAGTTTTTGACGAGCTTTTGGCAATATGATTATCACATTATCCAAGGTATAGCATTTGAATTGTGACATATCATCTTCTTTTTCTTTTTCTAATGGATTGTTCTTGGTTTTACTCTTGGATTTCTTAGCCACTGGAGATTTTGATTTCAATGATTTGTGACTCAAGAAATCATCACCAATGTGGACGAGAGCCAAAATGACATGATACTATTCCTCCAAAATCTTCATAAACATCTACTAAAAAATGGATGAACTTTCTCAGCATAATACTTTCTATTTATAGATAAGAGTGATTCATGAGCATTCTAGCTCACTTCTTAGAGTTGTATTAGAGATTGTTATTGTGCTTCTGCTTATCAGCATTGTGCATTAATTCAGACTTTCATTTTAACCGCTCAGAGATAGCATAGTACGCGGCTTCGATCCGCAACTTATTGTACTCATTTACTTCTATTTCGTTTTAAATCAATACTTTGTCTCAGAATGTATGCGTTTTTAGTATTTCTTCGCAACTAATTCACGAACAATTTGCGACCAATTATTTGTCTGCTAATTTTCGATGCTTAATTGTTTGGTTACGTAATCATTGTAGTACTGACGATTTCAAAGTTAGTTACTATAAGATCAAACGTGATTTCTATCACTATTGTTTTCTTTGAAATTGATAGGCGTAGTCATGCCCATTACTAAAATTACATTAAAAACACATCACAATATTTTACAAAATTTGTAACCAAATTTCAAAATACGTAAAAATTGCAATATTTAATAATTTTCCTAAATGTTACAATACACAACCAGGAAGAAGTCTGACCCCTCCACTAAGCACCGCCACCACAACAGTTGCTAACATCATCCCTCCACTCCCTCCACCTCCACCTCCATCTTCAGCTCTAACACAACGATTATTTTTTGGTTTAGCCTCACCATCCCACACTGAGGATCAGTACCCAACCCTCACTAACCCTGAGAAGCTCACCGAAACAGCCAAACGCTCAATGATCGGCCTATCCAAAACGAGCGACCATATGCATTGGTTGGTTAGCTAATATCAAATGCTCGAGAGCACGGTCCAGCATCAAGACCAAGAAATTGTGCAATATCAGAGGCTGGCCAAAGAGAAAGAAAAAGAGACAGTAGAAACCAGATCCATGATGGCTGGGCAGAAGACCACTCTGGAAGAGGTCTAGCAGCAACTGAAGCACCAGATGGTCCAAATGGATCAAGTACGAGACAATCGATGCTCCTCTAGTCAAGCCCAAGGATAATCAATTTCAGGTCCCACAGGCCCCAACCATCCAAATGGAGAAGTACGTGCGGCTAATTCAAGAACGAGAGGCCGAGAAGAAAAATTTTGAAAACATTGTGGCCAAGCAAGAGAAGATCATCCTGGAGTCCCAGAAGCGGCTGGAAGACACCACGAAGGCCCTGAAGCAAGTCTTGGACAAGGTGAACTAGTTATGAGATACGGCGTGCAAGGCCCAAGCAGGTTCTCAATCAAAGAAGCCACGAGATGATGATGGGAATGATGGAGCATGAAATCAGGGTGGGCAAAACCAGCCATCAAGTGGTAGCTCAGGATCGGGAGGCCAGAGAGGCAATGCTTGTGAAAGATTCAACTAGTTTCCTCACATTTTGCAATATTTCCATATTTGGCATATTGAGGCCAAAACTTGTTTTAGACTAAGAGGTTGACTTTTCAAAGTTCATTAGTCTAAATTTTATTTGAATAAACACTTTTTGAAAGTGTGGGAAAGATAGAATGTGAGTTTGAGTAGATTCAATTTGAATAAGTTGGGTACATTGAATCTAGACCCAAAATTGGTAGGGTTAGCATTTTGGTAAGAAAGCCAAGTGGCCAAATAGGGTTTGGACCTGCTATAAAAGGATGTATCTCATGGAGAGAGTCATCTTCTCTCTTCTCTATCTCATTTCATGCTTATACATGGTTCTCTTGGGTTCTACTATCCATTGGTGCACTATCTTGGTGATTGCTTGCAATTCTATGTGTAGAATGATCTATATTTGTTATTTTTGGATCCACACGTGTGAAATATAGTAGCTTGCTAGTTTTGTACGGAAAACAACAATACATAATCATTTCATTCAAGTTTGATCAAGTTCTATTAGTGTTTGCGTCTCAAATTGTGTGTAGATGCTGATTTTTCTACATTGGTGAAATTGGTAGTGTATTTCTCTTTCTAACCAAAGATCATTCAAGTAGATTGGATCTTAAGGATCTGAAATCTTTCACATGGTATTAGAGCTTGTGTTTTAGGTTATGAGGGAGGAAATCAGATCTATCAATGATTTGGTGAAGATATCAAGTCTAGAGCATGCTAGAGAGGATTCTACACCAAAATCGGATTTTTTGCTTTTGTAGATTGGATCTTTTGTAGATCAAAACACTAAATAGGTCAATATACTTGTTCAATTTCATTTTTTGAATTCACATGCTGGATTTGGCCGATTTTTGGATCATTGGTTCAACCTAAGTAGTGGCTTATAGATTGCATATCAAATTTTCAGCATTTGCATGTAGATTTGGAATAGTCAATTTTTTGTGATTTTGTCAAAACCCTAATTTTGATTGGATCTCTAGATAGTGAGGTTGCTGGACTTCATTTGAGTGTGTTTCAATCTTAGGAAGTGGCAAAAGTCATTAGATTGAGGATAGATCATAGGTTGATCAACATTCCATGATTCTATGGGTTGATTTGCTTGGATAAGTGCTAGAAGAGAATTTGTGAGATAGTTTCAAATCTTGGTGATTTCTTTTGAAAGCATTTGTTGTTGTTCAAAGGAGTGCTTTGTGCATTGAAGCAAGTTGAAAGAGAAGATCAGGTCATTGCTACATGGCAACCTCAATTGGAGTCATGTTGGAAGCTAATGATAGGCTTACCTCAAGTAACTATTCATTATGGAAAGTGAGGATGGAGTCACTTCTTGAGATGAATGATGTTTTGGATATTGTTGTAGGTTTGGAGGAGAGACCAGCAACACAACAGGATCAATTGAGGTATGACAAGAGGGCCAAGAAGGCTCTACACATGATAAAGATGAATGTTACCAATGAACTTCTCAAGAAAGTTGGTAAGTGCACATCATCTTTGGAAGCTTGGAATTCATTGAAGAAGCTTTATGAATCCAAGTCTACTTCTAGAGTGCTGACTCTAAGAAGGCAAATCTTTTCTTGTTTTCAAAAGAATGAAGAAAGTCCAAGTACTTTTGTTTTGAGAATGAAAGCATTGAATGATGAGTTAGCTTGCATAGATGAAAGCATTAAGGAAGGAGAGCTTATTCAAGTGATTCTTAATGGCTTGTTGGATGCTCATGCTAACATTGTTCAAAGTATTGCTATTCAAAAAACTTTGCCAAGTTTGATGGATCTTCAAGAGATCTTGATCAATGAGGAATATAGGCTTCAAGCAAGAGGTGGATCTACATCGACACTTCAAGAGGATGCTATGTTCACAAAGGGCAAATTCAAGGGCAAAACCAAAAGCAAGTGGTCTAAAGGGCAAGATCAAGTGGATGCTTCTTCAAGTGGCAAAAAGAAGGATAGATCAAAGCTCAAGTGCTTCTATTGTGGCATCAAAGGACACTTTGCAAGTGAGTGCTACAAGAAGAAGAGAGATCAAGGAGACAAGCAAGGTAATCTTACCCTTGATGAGGATGGTTTGGATGTGCAAGATGCAAATGATGATGCTTTTGTGATGTCTTCATGTATGCTTGCTAATGATGGAGATCTAGATCCTTGGTGGATTGATAGTGGAGCAAGTTCACACATGACCTTTCACAAAGAGTACTTCACTTCTTTGTTGGCATATGGAGATGACAAGAGGGTGATCTACACGGCCAATGATGGTGAGTGTGCAATCAAAGGGATTGGCACAATTCCTATTTCTCTCTCTACAAATAGGAATGTTCATTTGGAAGATGTCTTGTTTATTCCATCTATTACCAAGAATTTGCTTAGTGTGAGTCAAATGCTAAGTAAGGGCCTCAAGGTGGAGTTTGATGGAGATGCTTGTTTGATCAAAAGGAAGGATGTCTTGATTGGAAAAGGTAAAAGGCAAGGGAAGCTGTTCAAACTTGATGCTTGTGTTATTGCTAACCAAGTTGGATGTGTTGCAAGGGAGCAAATTTCTATCAAGAGGTTTGGCACAAAAGGATGGGACACCTCAACTTCAAGTCATTGGAGGTAATGGCAAGGAAGAAGGTTGTGATTGGTCTTCCAAGTTCCTTAAGTAATGACAAGCATGCTGTGAGTCTTGTGCTTTGTCTAAGTCACATAGACTACCTTATACTAGATCTATTTCTAGATCTACAAAGCCTTTTCAACTTGTACATTCGAATATTCATGGATTTACTACAATTAGCAATAGTGGAGCTAAGATGTATGTAACATTCATTGATGATTTTAGTAGATTTTGTTGGATCTATCTACTAAAGAGCAAGGATGAAGTGTATGATGTCTTTGTCAAGTTCAAGAATGCAAGGGAGAACCAATTTTCCACAAAGATCAAGTGCTTGAGAGGTGACAATGGTGGTGAGTACATATCTAACAAGTTCAAGGCCTTTTGTGATGAGCATGGGATCAAGAGGGAGTATACAACATCAAGGACCCCACAACAAAATGGAGTGGCTGAAAGGAAGAATAGAACTTTATGTGAAAGTGCTAAAGCTATGAGGTTAAGTGCTAATCTTGACAAACCATTTTGGGATCAAGCTTTGTTGTGTGCCAATTTCTTGTGCAATAGGTGGCCGAGTGCTATTTTGGATGGAAGGACACCTTTTGAGATGCTATTCAAGAGGAGGCCGAGTGTCAACTTTCTAAAAACCTTTGGATGCACATGCTATGTCAACATTACTCTTGATGATAGGACCAAGGAGGATCCATCTTCAAGAAGAGGTATTTTTGTTGGATATAGTGAGGTGAGTAAAGCCTACAAGGTTTACATTCCTTCTACTAACAAAGTGATTGTTGGTAGAGATGTCATTTTTTATGAGGGAAACATTCCAAAGGTGTCTTCAAGCATGATTGATGGTAAAGTAGATGGATCTAACATTCTTGATGTTGATGAGAAGGATCCTACTTTGGATGGTGGTGATGATGGACCTTCATCAAGTCAAAAGCCAAGGAGAACATCAAGAGAAAGACAAGTACCTTCAAGGCTCACATATGATCGAAAGGGTAAGCAAGTAGTTTCTGGAAATTATGTTGCTTTCCTAACCTCTTTGGATGAGCCTACAAGTGTAGATCAAGCAAGGAAAGAAGAGGAGTGGATCCAAGCAATGGATCTCGAGTATCGATCTCTTATGAAGAGTGGAACATCTTTTGGAGGATCTTCTTGTGTACATGGAGCTATGCAAGTGGATGGATGTTATCTTGCTGTATAATCAAGTAATGGATCTGGAAAACAAATGTTGTTCAATGACTTTGATGGTCAAGCTGAAGATCAAGAGGTTGATCTCAAAGCGCTTCAACTATTCAAAAGGGAAGTTGGCAATTTGGAGCTAGTGAAGAGCATCAAAGGAGAGGTAATTGGCAAAGGTGTTATGGATCTATTTTTGCAGCATATTGAAGACTCAAGTAAGGTCAAAGGAGCAGCAAGGAAGTGTTGTTCAAGTTTACTTTACTTGTTCTATCTCATGTTTGAGCAATTTCATGTGGATGTGTGCATTTTGTCAAGATATGGTAAAACTAGCTACATTGGTGGGCATTGTTTTGATGTTGGATTTGTACTAGCATTCTTGGCTGATTTTGCTGATGGAAATGAAGCTATTGGAGGTTCATTATGTCACTCATCCATGGCTAAGTTCTCAAGTGTTGAGTTACTTGGTGCCAATACTTGGAGATTGTCAATTTTTGGTGAATTCATGGTCATTTTCTTGTGTCAAGTAGATCTTGAAGATGGACTAGTGCAAACTACTTGGTTTATGGAGTCATGTGGTGTTGGATTTGCATCATTTATGTACTCACCTACCCGTGGATTTCCAAGGTTTGATGGTTTTTTGTGGCAAGATGAAGATGGAGGCTCATTCATGGAGTATCATGGTGGATACAAGGCAACAACAAAGGACAAAGAAAGAGGAGACATGCAAGCAAAAGTTGATCACTCACATTTATTGTTTGTTTGCTGTATTTTTCCAGAGAGTTCAGAGTTGGAAGCATGGTGGAATCATTTCATTTACATTCTATTTGATTCTTCATGTTCTAGTCACATTTTTACATGTAAAATTGATGTAAGAAGTAGTGAAGCATCCCAAGTGGACACTATTCTCTATATCAATTATGGTTGTTTCTATTTTGAGCATTACGTGATCATTGAAAGGAGATCTATTCTTAGGAAGAAGATCATTCTTATGATGGATCAAAGTTCTATTGGCAAAAACTATGCTAGGAGCATTGGAAGCTAGGAAAGCGAGTTTTGAGGTACATCATTGGAACTCGAGATTTTGGCGTATTGTATGAGGGATCATCACCTAATCTTTTTGGATTTTCAGATTCGGACTATGCTGGAGATGTAATGGATAGGAAATCCATTAGTTCTTATTGTATTTTCATAGGTGATGGAGCTATATCATGGATGTCAAAGAAACAAGCCACTATCTCATTGTCATCTAGTGAGGCCAAGTACAAAGCTCTTACACATTGCACAAAGGTTCGGCATTCATGACTAGGGCTCCCACGACACCACACTTTCCCTGAAAAATACATTAAATGATCATATATTAGTAAAAATGGACTCAGTACATGGTGAGATTTTAGCACGGTCATACCGGCTATTTTTTTACAACTGGCCATTTTTTTGAAAAGCCGTAAAATAATTACCGGCCATTTCTAAGGCTACAAAATTTGCTCTAGCCTCATTTAGGGCGGGCTGGGACCCAATTCTAGGTGGACCGGCACTTTTGGCTCAGTCTTACAAAACTTGACCACAAAATATTTTTGACGATTTTTTTGAAAAGTCAAGTTCTTACTTTTAAACTGTGTCTAACCACTTTAGGAGTGAGATGAGACCCAAATCTACGACAAATTTGTGCCGATTTTTCTCTAATAACCGGGTTTTACATGCCGATTTTTTTTCCAGTTTTGTGAATTTAAACTTCAATATTAGCCCGATTTTCCATGTGGAAATATCGGCTAACATCTTCTCTCTTCTCTATCTGAAATACAGTAGCTTGCTAGTTTTGTATGGACATCAACAACACATTATCATTTCATTCAAGTTTGATCAAGTTTTATTAGAGTTTGCATCTCATTTTGTGTGTAGATGCTCATTTTTTCAGCATTGATGATATTGGTAGTGTATTTCTCTTTCTAGCCAAAGATATTTCAAGTGGATTGGATCATAATGATTTGAAATCCTTCACATAGATTGCCCTCATCAATGCAAGCTAACTCATCATTTAAAGCCTTCACTCTCAAAACAAAAGTATTAGGATGAGTCTTCCTTCTTTTGCAAACTTTGCCAAGATTTTTCTTCTTAGAGTTAACACTTTAGATATAGACTTTGATTCATAAAGCTTCTTCAAAGCTTCCCAAGCCTCCAAAGATGATATGCACTTACCAATCTCCTCGAGTAACTCATTGGTAACATTCATCTTGATCATGTGTAGAGCTCTTTTATTTCTCTTGTCATACCTCCTTGATCTTGTTGTGCCATGTAGGGTCTTTCCTCCACACCTACAACAATGTCCATCAACTCATGCATCTCAAGAAGTGATTCCATTTTCACCTTCCATGTAGAATCGTTGGATGAGGTAAGCCTATCATTGCTCTCCAACAAAAAACCTCCGTTTGTAGCCATGTTGACGTGACATGATCCTCTCTTTCAACCTGTTCCAATGCACAAAGCACTCTTTTGAATGACAACAAATGTATCCAAAAAGAAATTTCAAATATATGGAAACTCTCAATTCTCTTCTAGCACTACAACTAGCAAATCAACACGTAGAATGAAGAATTCTTGATCAACCTATGATCAACTAACAATTTAATGAATCTTGCCACTTCCTAAGATTGAAACACACTCTATTGAAGTCCATCAACCTCAAAAAATGGAGAACCAATCAAAAATAGGGTTTTGACAAAATCACAAAAATTGAAATCTTACAAATTCTACATGCAATTGCAACAAACTTGATATAGAATCTTGTAGCCTCTAATGAAGCTTTCCTAATGCAATTAAAATTGGCCATCTGCACAATAACATTAAGGTACTGTATTTCACACGTGTGGACAAATCACAAAAAATATAAGCATTCTACACAGAAGATTGCATATCATCACTATAGTGCACCGATGGATAGATGAACCCAAGGGAACTCATGTATAAGCACGAAATGAGATAAGAGAGAGAGAAGATTTGTTCTCCCACGCTTGTACACTATTTATAATAGGTCCATGCCTTATTTTGAACTTGGTTTCCCTCCATAGAAACTTCTAGATCAAAAACCCTACTTACAATATGGACTAGATTCAATGAACCAACTAAATAAAATTTGAATCTTCCAAACTCGACCTTCTACATTTCCCTCACTTTTTAAAAGTGGTAATTAAAAAACATTTAAACTAGAATAACTTTGAAATGTCTATCTCTAAGTCTAAAATGCAAATTGGCCTCAATTGCCAAATACAAAAATCAAACTAGTTGACAATTTCTCACAGAGAACAACTTTTGAGACACTTTTAAAGTAAGCAAATTACCTATAAATAATTCTCACATCACTCAATCCTAAAATATTTTCTTAAAGATCTAAGATCGAAGTCTAATTGGTAGAATCTCAAATTCTATGCATAAACACCTAGTTGTGGCTACAAACTTGATAAAAATTTCATCCACTTGAACTTGGATCTGATACCAACAAATTTTAGAATTTTGAATGTCAAATTACTTTAAGCACAAAGATTTAAGTGGTATAATATGTACGATATCCAATTGAACTTGGATACCCAAAGAATAGTGGTTGACTAGCTTTTTAGACAAGAGCTCTATAATTGTTAGATCTACTTGAAAATTTCAGCTCAGAAATTTCTTAGATTGTTGCAGCGCATCACCAAGTGTAATTACATTCAATCAATCATAAGATCCAAAATAAACAATGCTTCAAATCAATACATGATAGCTACACCAAAAGAATGTCCAATGTAAGCCTAAAAATGAAAGCGCTTGGAATTCTCATCGAGTATGTACATCTAAATATGAGGCTTTAAAGCTCTTCACCTAACCCTATCAATATAAAAGTCTCATCCAAAATTTTGTAACATATGTTTTCCTACTCTCAACCTATGCATGAGAACATTCTTATCTTTTTGTTTTGTTGTCAACACTCTTATTTGCTTCAAGTTTAGTTCCATTAATCAACTGATTGAAAACAAAAAATCGAACATGGGTGGGTGAGCCAAACTCAAGTAGGATACACCAACTCACCATGTGTGGGACTAATGAGAATGAAATATTTGAGAAAATAATAGCTTTTGAATTGTGATCATTATACTCTAGTGTGGCCGACCATGATGCTAACTTGAAAGAATATAATATAAAAAACAAAATCAATATGTCTCTCAAGTCCCCCAACATCTCCTGGTTGAAACACTCTGTAAACCGATTATTGAACATTGGTAACGATAATGACCCACTACCTCACCAAATTGTTGCAGGAACAAACAAGAAAATAGAAATGTATATCTTAATTCTCAGCACAAATCCTACAACACTAACTACACGATGCTCTTTTTTTTGTCACACGCCATTGATAATAAAATTGCCAGGTCTATTTGAAATTGAAGGGAGAAATGTCTCCTCGTCACTCTCATGAACACTCTTTCACCTCTTCTATTGAAAGCTATTATTGCCTTTCAACCTCATTGCTGAAATCATGAACACTCTTCACCTCTTCTATTGAAAGCTATTATTGCCTTTCAACCTCATTGCTGAAATCATGAACACTCTTCACCTCTTCTATTGAAAGCTATTGCCTTTCAACCTCATTGCCTTCCAACAGTAACTACACAATAACATATAGAGCTATTGACAACAAGAAGTCCCTACTAATTAATCTCCCTATTTCTCTCTTTAAAGAGTTCTCAAGCACCAAACAAGCCTCCATTCTGGATAAAGGACTTTGAGAGGCTCCCCATTTTGAAAAGGAGTCAGCCTTTACGTATCTCCAGGCAACATTGTAAGTGTGAGGTTAGGTGGGGCTACTCCATCAAAGACCATCCTAACTTTCAAAGCCTTTACATATAAGCGTGTAAATTTGTTCTGCAAAGTGTTAGGTGGAGACTAGCGACCGTTAGGTGTGCTCCGTCTCAACCAATGGCAGCAATATAAAATAAAAATAAATTCCAAAATTTCCGATTTCCACTGTCGTATAAATTAATTTATACTTCACATACAGTGAATGATGTTTCTCTCTATGTATCTTCTCTCTCGAGCTCTCGAGCTTTCGTTATCTGAGAGGATCGGAAGCAAGCATAGTTTACTCTTTCTGATTATGCATGAAAAAATCGACACAGTATAAAAAATCACTTGCTGCATAGCAAATTATCTTATGTCTGATCTTCAATTGCATCTCTGAACTTTTGAAACGCTTCGAATCTTGTGGCATTGAGCATAGATATGGCAGCCGTTCGGGCGCTGGCAGGGCCATGTGGTAGGCTTAATCAATCGTGGCATTCCGCGCTGCTTCCTGTGCAATCTCTTTCAAACGAACCATCAGTCTCATCAGTGCCGGCTCAGCGATATAATAAGCTTATGTCCAGTCGCTTGCTTCAGTCTGTATTCGCCAGAAATAAGGTGGTTGTAATGGACAGGAAAAATGGTAAAAGGAGCAGCAGTGTCAATTCCAAGGCCTGGGGAACGGGAATTGTTATGAATGCCTCACAGGTACTGGAGGAGGCGCTTCCTTGCTCACTGCAGGAAGCAACCACCGTAGATGTGCAGCTTGGAGACCGTAGTTACCCTATTTACATTGGTTCTGGACTACTTAACAACCCGGATCTGCTCCAAAAGTAATTTACTCTTTGACTGGATCTTTTGTCAAGCGCGTGGAATTCAGATTTACATGTTTACTGGTGCTGCTGCTACTCGTATTTATATGACAGATCTGTGAGTCCTGGAAATGATAGAGATTAGCATACAGAGTAATGTCATGCTCCTTTTTTTTAAGGGATTAATTTCTAATATGGTAAATGTTGCTCTTTCTTTTTCTAAGGGATTAACGTCTAATATGGTAAATGTGGCTTGTTGTCTTCTCAAGCTCCCAAGTTGGGATCGGTTGCTTTTGTTCTGCCGTCTACAACCAAGTTCTTTGATGCAGTCAACTAGTAGACATAGTTATCCAGATGATAAGTAAATGGTATCTGCAATTTGATGACGGCTAATGTCATGGGGAACGGTGTGCCGAGCTGCGAATAGGTGACAATGGACACTGCCAGCGATCTTCTGTCCACCACAGTTCTAGCTTATAATGAGGTGCCATGGTGTGACCTATTTCTGGTCCCTTACCCCGCCGCACTCTCGTCCCTCTTCTTGTGATGGCCCCATGACTGTTAAGCTTGCTGCCTGCGGCAGAAAAAGGGGATAGGGAGTTGCTTCCACTCTTTTGCTAGAATGTCTCGTGTATTGTCAATTTATGCTACATTGATACAAAAATCGGTGATTTAGTTCATAACTATAATCAAGTCCTAATGTTGAAAACAGTGATATAACCTCTTACCAAAAAATCAAATTAGTTACTAAAAGTCTTGATAATTACTAGCATGAAAAGCCCTCTTTGTAAAGACTATATCCCAAGTGTTGGGATGTTCTTTATTGGCGAATGATGTCGAGATCTCTGAATGTTAGGATCTTAGAATTTCAAAATTTATGAGGACAATTGTAGTCAATTTCCGAATCAAATATCTTGACCATTCTCAAAAAATATCCCAGTTTCAACTTCGGTAAATGAGATCTCTTTTGTATTTTTCGGTGACAAAAGTTGGAATCAACTACATTTTTGGGACTGTTGCATCTAGTTGCACCTATAAAAACAAATGGTACATTGAGCTAAGTTCTTTTTGAAAATTTATTGCAAATTAGAAAAATTGGTCGAAGGGGTGTACATTTAAATTTTATTTACAATACTTTGTTGTTCAACACTTGAGTGAATCAACTTGTTCTCTGTCCTCCTATAATCTTTAGGATCCATTTTGACCTTCTAGAACTTTGATATTTTTCTGCATATGGAATTCACCCAAAGACTCCAATCATTCTACAAGTACTTATTAACATACTTTAACTTCATAGATTATCAATGAGTACTGCACTTGGAAGTTAGCAGTATGCCAGCCAAAGAAGGGGGTGAGGAAGGCCCATTTATACTCCCTTGAGGAACCCTAAAAGTAGAATCCAAAAATCAAGGGAGGCATGATTTGGAGGGAAAATAGTGAGCCCTCGTAAAGGGCCCCACCATTCCAAATACTTCACTAATTAAAGTAGGGAATCCTAAATATAAATGCGTAAATTTTTTTTTTAGGCTTGTACATGAATAAAAAGGGCCAATGGCTAACAAATGAGTAAAAGAGTCTGATAAATGTAAAAATATGGTGAGTTGAAGATGAGTTCATAACTCTCCCCCATCAAAAAACGTTCCCCTCAATGTGTTAATGTAGAAACACAATATTAAGGAGGATTTTGATTGGCCATCAACAGATGAGTGGCAAGCAATGCTCATAAATAACTGAATATCCCAAATACTCATCAACTTTGTCCAAAAACTAGAGGCAAACTTACTATCCCAAGTGAAGATAAGACCTAGGCATGGGCAACCCATGCAACTAATGATACAAATAAGAGGGCACATTGCTCGGTGGCAATAGTGCTTCGAACAGGATTAAAGAGAGCCTGTTTTGAGAACCTATCAACCACCACCATGCAAAGAAGGCCAAGGATAAAGTCCATGGAAGAATAAGTCTAGTAGCGACGAGGAATGGGTCATTGTTGGAGGAGACTAGAGACTTGGTATGGGAGTATCTATTGCGAGTACAAAAAGTACACCAACGGATAAGAGTATGAAGCTTAGATTCGATATAAGGCCATAAAAGTGGTCTTTAAGGCGACTATAGGACTTTAGAGGCAGTGGTTATCAACAGAATAGACTTGATGATGGTGCAACGAAAGAATTGGCTATGAAGCATAAACATCATTTAGGATAGGTAGGAGGCAATTGATCAAACCAAATAGGAGCAAAAGTGACAAGATTATAGATAAGTGAGACAAACCATCAGCAATGACATTAGAACGTCTAGGTCAATAATGGATATTAAATTGAAAGGAATGCCAAAAATGCAGCCAACGATATTGTCTTTCACTAAGATCTGTTAGAAATAATAAATGATAATGTTAGTTTCCCATAGGTTACTTTGACCCAAAAGGTTGAGACTTGTGTAACCATGGAGTAGGTTTATTATTTAGACCGTGTTAAGATAGTTTTAGTTAAGTTGGACCCAATTTTGGTCTAGTGGTAACTCGTGGGTCCAAGTAAAGTCTAATTATGTTAAGGGACCCTATCTTGACTTTTGGGAGTGCCCTATAATCAATAGTGGGTTTGGAAGGTTCTAGAACTTAGAGTTTGGAAGAGTCTAGGCCCTTGGAAGGCCTATTTATATTTACTCATTGTTCATTTGTAATTCATTCCCTTTCAAGCATTGCTACTACTTTCTCTCTCCTTGAGGGCGCCTAACCCTCTGCCTCTTCTTCTTCTTCTTCTTCTTGTATATGGAGATTGAATGTTAGAAGGATCTTGGCACTTTGATTTCCTACATCGTATCAGAGCCATGGATCTTCTATGCTTGATTTAGGGCGCCCTACCAAAAGAGATCGTCTTCCCTTAGGGATCACAAAAAATCAGCACCTTTGCTGATTTTTTGGAGTGAAGATCCGTTCAGTTTTGACTCTTTTCTGTTTTGCAGGAGGGCGCCACACATCAAAGGAGATAATAGGATTATGGGCGCCCAAAAATTAGTTGGTTGTTTGTTGATTTTTCAGGTTGCAAGAAGACGCCATTAATTATTTTCTTCGGGGCTGCCTTTAGGTCACCCACATCCGTGTAGGTTTATCCTACTTCCGTTGGTCCGCTGCTGCCCTATTTTTCAGATTTGCTCCTTCGTAGGAGGGCGCCCATTTACAAGCAATTTTTATCTTCTGATTTGGCTGAAAAATCAGCACCCTTGCTGATTTTACAAAGTGAAAATCCGCTTCTTTTTGCTTGTTTCCAGGTGTGGAAGAAGGCGCTAATTTTTTGTGGTGATCCGATCACATGCTCTTTCATTGATTTATTGGTAACAAGATCTATCTTATATCATTTGAGATTTTGCAAGACCTCTAAAAGTGCTTGAAAAACACTTTTAAAGATGTACCAAGTAAAGGATTCATCATCATGCTTTCTCCTCTCTACTTCATCCTCTTTGAAGGTAGAAGAGCAAAGGCATGCAAAGTTTGATCATTGTCTTTCTACAAGTACAAGTTTGCATTCGAATGTTGGTATGGTAGAGCATTCTTTTTCTCTTGAGCCATTTGTTGCAAATGATGGATGCATTAATGAAGAACTTTATGAGCAAGCTTCTTAAGTTAATGTTTTGGAAAAGGCTGAAATCAAGCATTCTTTGAAGCCATTTTGTACTAATGGAGGAGGGGAAAAAATCATGTCAATTAGTACATTGGTTCAAAGTGGCGTGTTGTTGGATATTTTGGGTGTTCAAAGTGGCAAGCTGTTGGTTTTTTTCTTGAAGATGGTGGACAGCAGATTCAGCCATGGTTTATTGACCATTTTTCAGCCTATGTTACATCGTGAGATCTTATTATGCATCGGGAACGGCCTGCGGAAGGTTTTTGGACAGCAAGGTCCACATTTGGAACACTTTGGACAGCAAAGTGTTGGTGATTTTGTGGCTGTTGGACAGCCTGCTACAGCCTCTTGTTGGCTGTCCGAGTCTTTGCCGGATAGCAAAGCATCTTTTTACCTTGGAGGGAACACACGTGCCTCACCAAAGTTAGTACCTTATGCTGATTTTCCTGTTTTGATGCTTACTTCTTATGATGACGGTGTTGCCTTACCTAGTGTTGGTGAACAGATCATTGATAGTAAGATTCGGGAGGATGTGATGGTAAAAGAGTATCATACTCTTCTTTAAGACTTATGGAATCATGTGGGAACCATTGATGGATTGCAAATCCATATTTCGGCTTGTGGCTGGTTTTTTGGTTACCTACTTTGGATGGAGCATGCTTGTCTTCACTCTTCGACTTGATGCTACCGCACTTCGTATTCTACATCTCTTCTACATCGGGCATGATTGGGGCTGAGTTTTCGACTACTTCAAGCTAAAGTTTTTTTTTGGTGGCATTAAGCCTGGACAGCAAGCTACATCTTTTCTTTTTGGGCTACATGGAGTTTTGGGCAGCATGTGAAGAAACAAAACGTTTCTATTACCAAAATTTTGCTAGCTTTCAGCTCTCAGTTTGACGAAAAGACACGAAGCAAAAATGTTCGCGAACATCCTGACGAAAAGACACGAATGCGAAATGTTCGCGAAAGAAAACTTTCTAGAGGTTTGTAGGAATGATATAGCAGGCAGTGACCAGCAATCATATTTGAAATCCATCCGAATTGTTTTTGTTCGCGATTAATTTGATTTTGCTTCAGCAATGTCAATATCAGAACTCGCTCAAGTTTCGCTTCGCTTCGCTTCGCTTCGCTTCGCTTCGCCTAGTTTCGCTTCGTTTCGTTTCGTTTCGTTCCAGAGCCTGATTGATATTTGCAATTTGTGTTCCATCATTGTTTTTCGCATCAGCATGCAACACCTTGCATTTTTGTTGCAATTTTTCATACTTCATGTCATGTTATGTTTTTACATTATCATTTAAGGAGGGTGTTAAAAATAATAAATGATAATGTTAGTTTCCCATAGGTTACTTTGACCCAAAAGGTTGAGACTTGTGTAACCATGGAGTAGGTTTATTATTTAGACCGTGTTAAGATGTTTTTAGTTAAGTTGGACCCAATTTTGGTCTAATGGTAACTCGTGGGTCCAAGTAAAGTCTAATTATGTTAAGGGACCCTATCTTGACTTTTGGGAGTGCCCTATAATTAGTAGTGGGTTTGGAAGGTTCTAGAACTTAGAGTTTGGAAGAGTCTAGGCCCTTGGAAGGCCTATTTATATACTCATTGTTCATTTGTAATTCATTCCCTTTCAAGCATTGCTAGTACTTTTTCTCTCCTTGAGGGCGCCTAACCCTCTCCCTCCTCTTCTTCTTCTTCTTCTTGTATATGGAGATTGAATGTTAGAAGGATCTTGGCAGCCAACGATATTGTCTTTCACTAAGATCCTTATGGGTGATCATTGTATATATCAAAAGGCACACGATAAAGGTAATGACGCTACTTCTAAAGAGCAAAGATGATAGCAAGGAGTTTTTTTTCCATGAGAGGAATAGAGTTGCTTATAGGAACAAAAGCGGCAAGATTCATAGGCAATGGCACAACTAGCCTGGCGTAAGATAGCACCTAAACCAATGGAGCTGGCATCCGTCTCAACAAGAAATTTTTTGATTAAAAACAAGAGGGCAAAGGATAGGAGTGGTAGTGAAAGAATGTTTTGGAGAGTCAAAGGCAGTTACTTCAATCAAAAAGTGCATCTTTCTTGAGTAGGTCATGGAGAGGGGCTGACAATGTGGCGGAAAGAGGAATAGGTTTGCACAAATGGAGAGCCAGACTAAGAAACATATGTACATGGTGAACATCAGTGGGAGTTGGCTAAGCAAGGATGACTTTGAACTTACGAGGATCAAGACGAACATGGCTATCAATAATGAGGAATCCTAGAAACTTAATTTTAGAAACAATAAAAGGGCACTTGGACCATTTGGCATATAGCTGATGAGCCACAATGAGGCAAAAAAAGAGTGGTCAAAAGGAAGACATGCTCAAATAGAGTAATGCTGTAAACAGAATGTCATCAATATACACAAGGACGCAGAGGCCAAGAAGAGGTTGTGTGATATTATTCATGACATTCTGAAAGGTAGGCATGCCATTAGTGACACCACAGGGGAGGACTTTAAACTCAAAGGCCAAGGTGAGTATTAAAGGTAGTCCTATATTCATCAGAAGGATGCATGCAAATTTGATGGTAGCTAGAGTTGAGATCAATTTTGGAATTTTTTTTGGCTTTACCAAGTTGGTAATAAAAGTCATCCATATGCGTTATATGGTACTGATTACGAATAGTAACCTCATTTAAGGCACAATAATTTATGCAAAGACGCTTGGGACCATCTTTTTTGTTCATAAGTAAAATAGGAGCATCAACAAGGCTATGACTAGGAACAACTAGGCCTTGGGATGAAAGGTCATAGAATTGACGTTGGACTTCATCTCGTTTAGATTTAGACACACGATAGGAAGCACGAGAAGGAGAAGAAGCGCCAGGGAGAAGGTCAATACGGTGGTTAACATCGTGCAATGGTGGTAGTGTGGTTGGCTCATCAAATACATGCTGAAACTGTTGTAAAAGTTTAGAAGTCACATGAGGTGGTGACCCAGTTGAAGTGCCAATAGGTAGAGCAAGAGCATCCTAAACTGCAGGAACACATATGATTGCTGCACAAATTACAATGAGCCTTTGGAAGGCTCTGCATGAATTGCTCACCAACAGACACAAGCTGGTAATCCTGTTGAGAGTCGATGCCAACCAAGGTTTAGGAGACATCACGATCTATAAAAGAGAGTGATTGATGTGCAAGGCCATCTTGTGAACTACGCAAAGCATCAAGTTGTGGTGGTAAGATTTGTTGGAAAAGCCTTTGAAAAGTCTCATGGACGTCATCACCACTAGAAGGAGCACCACGAACCATCTTTGAAGACTATAAGTGGGAAGAGTAATCAAAGAGCGAAATACCAGAGCTCTTGTCCTCAACCCCAACTATGCTCAAAGAAAAGCAAGCACTCAAATAGAGAGAAGGGAAACTGGCACAAAAATGTCCGAAAAGTTATTGTAAAAGAGGCACGAATGCTAATTAAATATGATAGAAAATTCAACATTTGATAGGTAGTGATGAAGCTGCCAAAATGTCCACCAACTCGAGCACACCAGGTAAGGAAGAAGGGTTCTCAAGTGTAGCAGAAATAATCCAGCAAGCGATAGACAATGACGCTAAAGCCAAAAAGTGTTGTAACCTCCTCAACAGTGGGTGCTGGAAGTAAGTATGTGAAAAAATTAACAAAGTGGCTCCAAATATGGCAGGAAGTAGGGCAACTGGAATGCTCGAAAAACCAGCAAGTGTGTGGTGGGCAAAAATGTGTCAATATCTCCTCAGTGGGTGTGGAAGGTGTCAGAAATGGTGAACTCCTACAACTTTGTCGCAGCACGAACAAGACACGAAGGTCGAACGAGAACAATTCGCGAAAGTCAATGTCCCTTGACTCGAAGCACGAACGATTCGCGAATCAATCGCGAATCGTAAACACACCTCCAGGACCGCAAACCGCAAAATGGACGCAAAACGAAAACTACAAGAAGAAATGAAAAGAACGAAACAAACGAAGAGAAATCTTTCGCGCTGCCAGCTGGCAGCTTAACGGGCTTCACGCCCAGTTGAAACGAATAGCAACTACGGAGACTAACTAACTAGTTGATTAGCGTTAACTAGTCTTGTGATTCTACGTTTAGCTATCTTGTAAACTCAACATAGTGGAGGTATAAAGGATCCTCTCTGGATCATAACTGTGTGATGAGAGTGAATACAGAGATTTGTAAGAGACAGAGAGAGACGTAGCGAATAGAGTAAGAAAGCAAAAATACCATAGCTGTGCATGAAAGTCTGCCAACGAGTAGAACACAGCGTAAGAGCAGAGTGTCAATCCGCCAATGAGCGAGACACTGACGATCTCGCTCCAAAACCAAACTGATAAAGTAGTTGCTCTATTTTCGTATATCTCTTTGTCTTGTGCTGTGTGTCTTAATTGCTAGAATAGAATGTGTTCTGTGATGCGTAGTCCCGTGTCTGGGATCCTGTAAGCGCTTCCGCATGAAAAGAAAATTCAAAGACAGAAAATTGTTCGCGAATCAGAAGAGAGAAGACGAATACGAAAAAGTCTCTCGCTTCCGCGACATGGTATCAGAGCAGACAGGTTATCACTACTGATATCCCAGCAGTGATTCTTCCAGACAACACAATATGGCTACGACAATCCAGACCAGAGTAGCAATCAGTCTTGATGGTGCAAATTACAAAATCTGGAAATTCAAAATCAAAACACTCCTGAAGGGCCAAGGCATCTGGTCAATGACCGAGCTCTCAGAGGTGCGGCCTCCAGAGGGAGACCCGAGGAGAGCTGAATGGATCAGAAAGGATGAGCGCGCAATGGCGATCATCGTTTCGTCCATAAATGAAGATCTACTCATGGAGATTGAAGACTGCGAAAGCAGTCATGCAGCATGGGAAAGATTGAAGTAGAAGTATGAAGTGAGGACTGTAGCTTCAGTCATGCACCTTCACAATCAGTTGCAATCAATACGGTGGGATGGCAACTAGTTGGATCAGCACGTTGAGAAGATCAGAACGATCTTCGCTCAACTCGCTGCATCAAGACAGGAGCACCAGGTCCCAGCACCACAACAGCTGATGTACTTCATGAAATCTCTACCGACATCCTATCAGCCGCTGAGAATGCTCATACTGAGTCTACTAGATATGACATTCGACAAAGCAGTCAGTCTTGTCGCTGATGAGAGACTGATGAGAGACGAAGGAGAGGGAAGCAGTGATCAAGAGAAGGCTCTCTTCACGAAAGGAAAGAAGAAGAACAAAAACAAGCCAAGATTCGAGAAGACGAAGTCCTCGAATCAACAATCTTCTTCCTATGATCACTGCCACAAACCAGGCCATACGACCAACAAATGCTGGTTCAATCCAGCAATGCCTTGCATGCACTGCAAGAAGAAGGGGCATTCTGCATACGATTGCAGATTCAACCCAAAAAGGAAAAACAAAGCTGAAAAGGCAAACGTTGCAGAGTCATCAAAGGATGCTGAAAGAGGTGACGAAGCTTTCACGATACTCGACGAAGCTTCGACAAGCTACTTTGAACACGACTACGATGTAGTCATTGATTCAGGAGCAACATCTCATATAACCTGCAACAAGAAGATCTTGATCAACTTTCGCGAACTCGAAAACGACAGAGCAGTGATTTTGGATGTAGACACGGTGTCAAAGGCATCAGCTCTCTACAGCTATGAACACTGTCAGGCCAAGTAGAGCTACCAGGAGCACTCTATGTGCCCTCACTCAGAAAGGATCTGCTGTCTGTCTCCAAGATGGCAGATCTAGGCATTCGAGTTTTGTTCGATGGCAACACTTGCCATATGATCGAGAAGACGACAAACAAGTTGCTGACGGTCGGATGCAGAGAAGGAAATCTCTTACAGGCCAAAATAATCAGCATCTCTGAAAGCATATTAAATGCTTCAGAAAACGAAGATCAGCTCTGGCATAGAAGAATGTATCATCTGAACATGCGGAGCCTGTATGACATGAGCAGAAAGGACATTGTCACGGGTCTCAAGATTTCAAGGCCCGAGGCTGAGTTCTGCGAAGCTTGTCAGAAAGGCAAGCAACATCGGAATCCATTCACACACAGGGAAGAAGAGCCAAAGAAGTTCTTGAGCTCGTCCACTCTGATGTGTGTGGACCAATGAAAACAGATTCGCTCTCAGGTTCGAGATATTTTCTAACGTTCATAGATGATTACAGCCGGATGACCACGATCTACTACTTGAAGAAGAAATCCGAAGTGTTTGATTCTTTCAAGAAGTTCGTGGCATTCGTAGAGCGACACACCTCGAAAAAGATACAGATCCTTAGATCTGACAATGGAGGTGAATACAAAAGCACAAAATTCTCAAGATTCTGCGAAGAAGAGGGGATCGAACACTAGTTCACTCCTGCATACACACCAGAATACAACGGTGTGGCAGAAAGAAAAAACAGAACGCTAGTCGAAGGAGCAGATGCATGATGGCACAAGCTCAATTGCCAGGTCAATTCTGGGCCGAGGCAATAGCTGCAGCTGTACACCTGCAGAACAGATCTACAACGACAGCGCTGGAGGACAAAACACCATACGAAATGTGGATAGGCAGAAAGCCTGATCTGTCATACGTACGAGTGTTTGGATGTGCAGCATACAAGCACATTTCGAAGGAAAAGAGAAGCAAGCTCGATGACAAATCCGAGCAAACAATCATGGTCGGCTACTCGAACAAAACACATGTGTACAGACTCTATGATCCAACCACGAAGAAGGTTGTTTCAAGCAGAGATGTGAAGTTCGACGAGTCCACATTTCCTGGACTAAAAGACGAAAGAGGCCATGAGATCTTCACACTGCTGCCTATTCCAGAGGGAGATCGAGGACAAACATCAAATCAGAATGCAAAGCCCCAGACTCCAGAGCAGCAGGAAGCAGAGGATCGACCCCACGAACAAGAAATGTTCGAGCAACGACGAAACGAACCTCGAAGGTCAACAAGACAAAGAAGACCTCCAAACCGCTATTCTGACAATCTTCAATGGAGCGAAGACACGTAGTTCGAGTACTACAGCTTCACAGAAGAGCCAACAACATACCAAGAAGCTATCCAGAGTCCAGAGGGAGAATTCTGGAAGCAGGCAATGTCAGAGGAGATCGAGTCGATGAGGCAAAACGAGGCGTGGACATTAGAGCCACTGCCAGAAAACAGAAAAGTAGTCGACTGCAAGTGGGTGTACAAGAAAAAGCTAAAATCAGATGGCACTATTGGCCGCTACAAAGCAAGGCTTGTCGCGAAGGGGTACACGTAGAGATATGGTGTTGACTATTTCGACACATATTCGCCCATGGTCAAGATGACAAGCATAAGGCTACTCCTTGCATACGCCACACAATACAATCTGGAAATTCACCAGATTGACGTGAAAACAGCCTTTCTCCACGAAGATCTAGAGGAGGAAATCTTCATGAAGCAACCTAAAGGCTATGAAGACCCCGACAACAGACAATATGTCTGTCGATTGCCGAGATGCATCTACGGTCTAAAACATGCATCACGGGCTTGGTACAAAAAGCTTGATGGTCTTCTGAAGTCTCTAGACTTCAACCCTACTCAACCAGACTGCAATGTCTACATCAAAAGAGTAGGAAAGGATTTTGTGATACTGACCATTTTCGTGGATGATTCGCTGATGATAGGAAATTCCTTGATGCTGATCAAAGACACGAAAAGTCAGATTTCTGAAAGCTACGAATTGGAGAAGCAACAAAATGCCTAGGGCTGGAGATTAGAAGAGATCGAACAAAGGGCGAAATGCACTTGAGTCAGTCAGAATATGCCAGAAAAGTGCTGAAGCAGTACCAGATGATGGACTGCAAAGAGAAAGCCACACCAATGATAGCTGAAGCCAAGCTCACGAAACAGGATTTCCCAAGAACAAAAGAGGAAGAACAGAAGATGGCAGGTATACCCTACCAGAACTTAATCGGGAGTCTGATGTACTTGACAATTTGTACCAGACCGGATCTGGCCTTCTCTGTTTACGCATTGAGCGAATTCTGTTCCAATCCTGGTCTAGCACATTGGCAAATGGCCAAACGAATCCTACAGTATCTGAAGGGTACCCAGAATATTGGATTAACCTACAGAGCTAGAAACAAAGAGAAAGGATTTGAGCTGCATCACTACAGTGATCCGAGCTGGCGAGCTGCAAAGATGACAGCAAGTCCATTACTGGGGGATGTGCGTGCGGAGCTGCAATCAGCTGGATATGCAAAAAGCAAACCCTGGTAGCTCAATCCTCTTGCGAAGCTGAGTATGTCGCAGCCTCGAAAGTGGCGAATGAGGTAGTGTGGCTGCAGATGATGTTGGAGGCAATTGGGATACCACAAGAGGGACCAAGCACGATGATGATGGACTCTCATAGTGCCATCTATCTGTCCCAGGATCCTGTCTTCCGTTCAAAGAAGAAGCACATTCCTTTGAAGTACCATCACATTCGAGATTTGATCTCGAAAGGAGAGCTCCAGGTCCAGTTCATAAAATCAGAAAGTATGATTGCAGATCTCCTCACGAAACCGCTCGACAAGCCACTCTTTACCAAGCAAAGAAAGGCAATTGGATTGAACGAACAAAGCTGCAAGGTTCAAGAGGGAGTGTCAGAAATGGTGAACTCCTGCAACTTTGTCGCAGCACGAACAAGACACGAAGGTCGAACGAGAACAATTCGCGACAGTCAACGTCCCTTGACTCGAAGCACGAACGATTCGCGAATCAATCGCGAATCGTAAACACACCTCCAGGACCGCAAACCGTCAAATCTTCACGCCCAGCTGAAATGAATAGCAACGACGGAGACTAACTAACTAGTTGATTAGCGTTAACTAGTCTTGTGATTCTACGTTTAGCTATCTTGTAAACTCCACATAGTGCAGGTATAAATGATCCTCTCTGGATCATAACTGTGTGATGAGAGTGAATATAGAGATCTGTAAGAGACAGAGAGAGACGTAGCGAATAGAGTAAGAA
Source organism: Diphasiastrum complanatum (assembly GCA_029204225.1). Taxonomy (NCBI): domain Eukaryota; kingdom Viridiplantae; phylum Streptophyta; class Lycopodiopsida; order Lycopodiales; family Lycopodiaceae; genus Diphasiastrum; species Diphasiastrum complanatum. The sequence goes on along the minus strand of CM055102.1, from coordinate 37,585,358 downwards.
AGCAAAAATACCATAGCTGTGCATGAAAGTCTGCCAACGAGTAGAACACAGCGTAAGAGCAGAGTGTCAATCTGCCAACGAGCGAGACACTAACGATCTCGCTCCAAAACCAAACTGATAAAATAGTCGCTCTATTTTCATATATCTCTTTGTCTTGTGCTGTGTGTCTTGATTGCTAGAATAGAATGTGTTCTGTGATGCGTAGTCGCGTGTCTGGGATCCTGTAAGAGCTTCCGCACAAAAAGAAAATTCAAAGACAGAAAATTGTTCGCGAATCAGAAGAGAGAAGACGAACACGAAACAGTCTCTCGCTTCCGCGACAAAGGTAAGTGTAGATGTTGCTCAAAAGGCCATCAAGGTAGCTCCAAATATAAGCGCCAAAAGATAGTTGAGGAAGTTGTCATAAAAAATGTGGCGCCAACATGTAGAAGATCAACCAAATGTAGTAGAAAAGTGCAGCCAAAAGGTTTGCTAAATTGTCACAAAAAGTAGTTGTTGAATATCCACCAAATATAGCAAGGTTGAGGCACCAAAAGAGCTGATAAACTGCACCCAAAATAGTAGAACAAGAAGCTGAAAAAGTGTCGCCAAATGTAGCTGAGGTCCATTAAAAACTCGTGAGATGTAGTGGAAAAAATAGCTGCCAAAAATAAAGCGGGCTGGAGCTGTCGCCAAAGTATCCACCAAAAAATAGTTGTTTTATTTTCCAAATTTGTTGCCAAGTTCTGCCGCTAACTATTAGAAAAAGGCCTCCAAAAATGGTGTTGATCGCTACCAAATATAGCTTGAAAATGGGGATGGGAGGGTCTACTAAGAGAGAGATGGAGGTCCCCCAAAATTAGACGTAAAGAGCCACTGAAGAATGCACGTAGATCAGCCAAAAAAAGCCTGTACAAAACAGTTAGCCAAATTTGGAGAAGGTCTGCCAAGTGGAGAGAGCAATAGGCTACTAATAATCTATTGGAATTGTGCCCTTCTAGAGGAAAAGCAACACTCCATTGTCATGCCCATGTATGGACGAATCTCGGATTTAATATCCCGTAAGGAGGTCAGTAGGCCTAACTCGGCCCGTGAATTAATTATGATTATTAGGAGTTGGGGCCCTCATGGTATTAAAGTCATAATTAACGGTTACAAGCCTATAACTCATGATGGTGGACTAGTATGGAACTAACAGTGACTCATAGGGGAACTGGACGAGGTGGACGAAATAGTCTACTGATGTGTCCAGTGAGGTTTCATAGTTCACTACTAGTGGTGGAGGAGCCTTGGAGGGTATAAGTATACCCATAGGTCTCCCACTAGTAGAGGCTTGAATATGGTGATTGTAGCTGCTGGTGTGAAATCTTTGTCCTATTGAGCTTTGTGTGGTCCATAGCTTGGGGGCTAGATTCCTTTGATCTAGGTTTGGTTGAGTTGGTTTGTCCACCATCCGATTACCTTTAGTTTTTGTTGTTTCAGCTACCTAGTCTTTATCCTTGGTGTTGGTCTTAAAAGTGCTACAAAAGGAAAAAACATTTTGATGAATTGGATGTTGCAGCTCACCAAAAAATAAAAGAACAAGAAAACGGTAATCAAGGACAAAGGGTGAAAGGTAGGCCTAGCCCTCTAATATAATGGAATTAGAAGTTAGATGAGAGTTTTCGCAAACTCGAGCTTCTAATTGTCTCAACTCCCGTGTTGAGAATAGCGGATCCAAATATCCCTTTCGTCATCAGTACTGACGTGAGTGATACGGCTATTGGAGCTGTTCTTCTACAAGAGGGTTAGCCCGTAGCTATCTGATTTGCAAGTCAGATACACTAATTAGGAAAAAGAGCCTTTTGCAGTGATCCATGCTTTGAAATGATGGAGGCATTACCTGTATGATATTAAGTTCGTGGTGAACACTTGTAATCAAAATGATTTGAGAGGTTGTAAGGTCCGATGGACAGAACTCATGCAAGAATTCAACTTTGAAGTGCGGTATATCAAAGGAAACAAACTTTCTTTTACTGAGATCAACACGTATTTTTATCTCTCCCTAAGAGGTAAAGGACATGTTTCACCCAAGAGCTGGACAAAAGTATGAGTCGTGACGAAAAGCAAAGACAAACTGGACTCTAGTTACAACTTACTAGGTCCAAGGAGCTGCTTATGCTTGAAAATTGAGAGCAAAATCAAGAGTCTTGACTCATCTGTGAGTCGTGACCAATCAACACTCACGACATGTATAATCTTCAAACTTAAAGTTCAAGCAGTAAGTTTGTAACTACTAACTAGGATATACCTGCGATGTCCTCAATCAGTAGGTCGATGCTCGGTGCAGTGCATGAACTCCAAAGGATAGTCGGAGAATTCTCCATCACCAATTCCCCTTGCCTTTGCAATTTGCTGCATTGTTAGTCATGAGTTGCACAACATTTGAGGCCCTACGTCCTCGATCGCTTGCGCGATGTGTGAGCAGATGTACTCGCTTGTAATATTAAACAAATTGCAACGAGCATTGAGACTAGCTTTAGAGATTCATTGAGCAACGACTCTCGAGCATCAAAAACTAAAATGATTAAAATCCTAAATACCAATGAGCAATGAGCATTGAAATTCAAAAAATGTCATGAACTCTTACTCACTTGAAACAATGGTGCCAGGTGCCGATGTGTCGATGTTTCTTACGAACATGGTACCCACACAAGAAGACACTAGAATATTAATGATATGTCACCTCTTGGTGTCACTCCAACCATTAGTCATGATGGTGCACTCAAATGTTTTCATGATTCACGAACAGGCTCCAATTCTTTGGTTATATCTTGAACCTCCCTCATCAAATGTGTGGTGCGTAGGGACTCCATGCTAGGTCCATGGCATGTGGCCCCTATCGCAACAACACTCTCTATCATATCCCCCAAGCAGGAGTCTTTGCTAGATGGAAGGGAAAGTCACAATGGTAGAAGAGTCTTCTGATAGCCACATTAGCACTATGCTTGTTGTCACCTCAAAATGATTGCACATAATACTCTCCACCAGTAACACCTCTTCGTGGGGGTCTAGAAGTAGAGGGGCCAGCTACATCTACATGCGTAGATGTGCCGGCCTCTGGCTCTGTGTCATCTTGACATGAGGTGGATGCATGATGTCTAGCAGCTGATTCTATTGCAACAAGAGAAATCGAAAAACATTTAATCACTACAATGACCAGTCTATAAGTGACAATCACTTTGATCATGCACATTGCATAATTCAGAATTCAAAAGCAAAAGTTTAAAGAATCAGATAACAAGTGTATGATGCCCACCTACAGTGATCATCTCCTCTCTATGAATCGCTCTTGGTCTCAGAATCGTGCTCGATAGCCCTCGAGGTGCTTGTGGGCATGCTCCCATCTCATAGCCATGCAAACAAAGGAGGTGTGCTCGAATACGCACTAGACCGCCTGTGCAGCTCACGCGACAATAATTGCACGTCCAACGTTTTGTGCCCGAGCTACCGTATCCCGCTGCAACTGTGACATGATCCCATATAGGATCTCTATCTCTCACCATGACTGACTCTCAACTCCTAACTCTAAAGTTTCAATTCCTAACTCTCAAGTTTCAACAAACTCTTAACTCTCCTAACTTCTAACACTCCTCTCACCTCTATTGCTTAAGTTCTAACTCTAAACTCTAACACTCTTGAGTCCTAACAACTCTACTAAAGTGTAACTAAAACTAAATTCACAATTTCACACACACACCTCTTGCCTAAACTCACACACACACACACCTCCTCCTATTCTCTCTCCAAGACTCTCCTAACTCCAATTTCTAGCCTCTCTCCTTCATTCACCTAATAGTAGTGGCTAATACTACTAAACACCTAAGTTCTAACTTCTCCTAATTCCTATTCTAATTTCTCTCCTTCAAAATGCATTTAACAATTAAGATTAACCTAAGTTCTAGCACATTCACCATAAATGCCATTTCCTCTCTCCTCTAAGCTTTTTCCTCTCTCAAGGCTCTCTCTTCTCTCCTCTCCTTCCTCCTCTTACACATTTCTCCCTCTCCTCAATGTTCTCCCCTTGAAAGAGACGCGAAATCTCTATAGAATCGGGCCCAGGCTATTATGAAAAAATTTCCAGTCCCGATTCTTTCCGATTCGAATTGGGACCATTCGATTCTTTGACGAATTGTGATTTGTCAGTCAACGAATCACGATTCGTGGAAACACTAATTGTAATAAGCATTTGGCTATCGGTTATAGGCCGTTTATGCTTATGTACGGTTATGAACCTAGATCACCCATTTTAGTTGAAACTCGAATGATCAAGTTTCAAAGGGTACCAGATTTCCTGCATGATATGCAAGAAATGCTACAAATAGCACATGCTAATGTCCAACAGGATAGGGACATACATTATGCTAATATGAAAAGATTGCCTCGATATTTTCAAAAAGGGGATTGGGTTTATTTGTGGATCCCGAAGGATTTAAAGGTAATGCGTACCGGCAAGCATTACAAACTGTTTGCTAGATATAGATATCGTACAAAATCCTTAAAAGGATAGGATCTTTGGCTTACCAATTAGACCTCTTGGAAGGAACTCAAGTACATCTGGTTTTTCACATCAGTCGACTTAAGAAAAGTCTACGTGAAGGGGATCATCTTGGTTTTGGAGACCTATTGGACATGTTAGAGGAATTATCAGGTGGACTTGTTTTGAACTTGAAATGATCTTGGATACCAGAACTAAACAATTGCGTAATCGTATAGTTACCGAGGTTCAATGGAGAGTTCATATAGACGATGACGACTCTTGGACACAGGAACGTAGCCTAAAAAAGAACTTTCCTAGCTTTAAGTTTTGAGGACAGAACTTGAATAAGGGTGGAAGAATGTCATGCCCATGTATGGACTGATCTTGGATTTAATATCTTGTAAGGAGGTCAGTAGGCCTACCTCGACCCGTAAATTAATTATGATTATGAGGGGTTGGGGCCCTCATGGTATTAAACTCATAATTAATGGTTAGAGGCCTAAAACTCATGATGGTGGATTAGTATGGAACTAACAGTGACTCATAGGGGAATTGGATGAGGTGGCCCAGTTAGGTTGCTGATGTGGCCAATGAGGTGTCACAGCTCACTACTAGTGGTGGAGGTGCCTTGGAGGGTGTAAGTATACCCATAGGTCTCCCACTAGTAGATGTTTGAATCTTGTGATTGCAGCTACCTGTTGCTGGTGTGAAACCTCTCTCCTATTGAGCTTTGTGTGGTCCATAGCTTGGGGGCTAGATCCGTTTGATCTAGGTTTGGTTGGATTGGTTTGTCCACCATTCGATTTCCTTTGGTTTCTATTGTTTCAGCTACCTAGTCTTTGATCCTTGGTGTTGATCTTGAAATCCACCAAGGTAAGAAAGTGCTCTGATAACAAGTAATGAACTAAATCACAAATTTTAGTTTGAGAGTAGCATCAATTGAAAATACATTAAAGAGCATCACATATCATCAGTGGCTAAAGCCCTACATGCATTAGCAAAGGGAAGAGTTCTCCCATGAAGAGCCCAAGCAATTCTGAATCAATAATCTAAAAAATTAATGTACATAAAGCCTATAGCCTATTTATACTCCCTTGAGGAACTGTAAAAGTAGAAATAAAAAATTAAGGTAGGCAGGATTTGAAGGGAAAAATAGCGTCCCCTCCTAAAGGGTCCCCAGTCCAAATACTTATTTATTAAAAATAGGGCCTATGGCCATTCCTAAATATAAAATTTAAATGCATAAATAGGGCCTTTAGGCTTGTACATGAATAAAAAGGGCTTGTGGCCAACAAATGAAGAAAAGATAAATGTAATAAAATGGTGAGTCGAAGATGACTCCATAACTATTACGTTGGTGTAGTGTCATTTCAGTGTGAATTGGAATCTGGAAATTTTTTGAAGCATAACAAAAATCCCTTGGCTTTGGTCTTCAAATCATTATTAAACAAGTCTAGAAATTTGCATATGAGATGTTTAATATGGCATGACTATTTTGACATCTTACAATTTCTTATGATCTAGGCATGTGAAGGGGAAACAAGTTCTTGTTGTCACCAACACCACAATTGCACCTTTGTTGTTGGAGAAAGTAGTTGCAATGCTAAAGCATGGGGACAACAACATCCATGTAGAAAGTGTCATCTTACCAGATGGAGAAGAATACAAAAATATGGTAAGCTACAACACTTGCAAGAAGTTTTGTGTTTTTTAGAACATTCCATGAGCTTGTTGTAGAGTTGTAATTTGATAAGTCATCACTATGTGTTATGATCTATAATGGATTTTTTCACCATTGCCTTCTTATGTTTATTGCGCCTTATGTCTTAAATTTAAACATCTTGCATGGATTTTGCGATTACTTGTTTTGCAATCAACTATCATTTTCCTCAACCTAAAAAGTGGTCATGTCAAAATGCCATGGTATATATTTGAAAGAAAGCATCTTCTCAAGGTGGCAATTTCTGCAATCTTTAGACTTGTACATTTTAAAAGAGGAAGATTGATGCTTAAATGAGATGGAGCAACTAGCAAGTTGCATTATATATATTGCTTTGTTTGGTTTTTTAATAACAGTCATGATTAAAAGTAGCATATAGAGACGGAGAAATAGTAGAGAGAAGAAAGAATCAACCACATCGATCAAATGAGCACACTGATGTTTGTTAAACTTGTCCACCATAACATGGTTAGTTTTTGGCTATGAAAAATATCAACACAAAGCATCATATAACAAAGTAGATGACAAATTAATGAACCTGTAACATGGTCCAATTACGTTCATTGTACTACCCCCATTTATATGAATGTTGTTCTATTTTTTATTTTTTTGGAATTATTACAAAAATTAGCTTAGACCTTTGACATGAGGTTTTGAAAGTTCTCTTGTTTGATATAGAAAGTAACAATTCTAATTGGTGCTTTGATTAGGGGACAATTTGCATGCGTGTCAATGTGGTGCAAGAATTAAAATGAGATTGAGGAAAGGGGGAGTTTTGGTTCACTTGGGGTCATTGTGTGTGTGTGTGTGTGTGTGAGAGAGAGAGAGAGAGAGAGAGAGAGAGAGAGAGAGAGAGAGAGAGAGAGAGAGCTTTATTAATGCCTTTGAAATACCAAAAGGTACATGAGACTCAAAGTCCACCTCAAGTGTGTTTTAACCAGTATGTACTATGGAGTATATCATCATGATATTCGATCGAAGAAGGAATAGGAGAGGTTGTTTGTTGATGATCATACTAAGTAGTTGATCGGGACGGAGAGACAAATGGGTTATAACGATGTTGTTGTAGGTGGTGCCGTTGTGTATATGAGTGTATAGTTCGACGAGTCCCTCTATCGGTTGTAGATCTCTGGATCAAACATTGTCGAACGAAGTGTAATGATGTGATCGGTAGTGGAGTAGCGGGCGCTGAAACTTGCCTAACCCATAGCATATAGTCACCTGGTCTCTACCACTGACTCACTGCAGATTGAAGGATGGTGCCATAGAGTTTTGTGATGATATGTCCATTGTGGAAAGTAACATACTGCCATATAGAGATCTCTATCACCTAGGCCGGCGTCTCGAAAAGAAAGAAGTGATACTTAGCTTTGTGTTCCTCTGACTTTGATGAGTTTTCTCTAAGTCTCTCCGGAGCCAAACATCTCTCATAACATCAAAGCCATAGGCCAATGCATACAATGGGAGTCCTCATAGGAGGTCAAAGATTGAAGGGTGGTTGGAGGATCATGAAAAAGACAATGGTATCTCCCTTTCATCTCATAATACACACAGGGCATCGAAAATAAAATGCTCCTATGTTTCCACCTCTCCCAATGTGCATTAATGGCCAATCCTATCTTAGCGTGCAATATCTTGAAAGCGTCCGGTCTCAACATATTATTGGTGAGATGAGACGTTGAGTTGTCCCAAAGTAAATATGAGGCTGTGAGATAAACCTGAGTCTAGGTAGTGGGGCAATGTCACACCACTAACAACATCCATCTGAAGGAAACAAGTGTGGTAGAAGCTGAGCTTGAACACCAGGGGGCCATGCCACACTCTCAGAAGTATGCGCGATAAATGTACGTCCTAATATACTAATGGGACCCCATCAGAAGTTGAGAAATGGTGATGCCAAAGGTAAATAATAAACAGGTGGCTTGATAGTACCATGATGAGTGATGATCTGATGATACTATTGTTGGGAGGATGAAAGTGCCAAAAATGGATATATTGATTCCTTGTCTGTAAAAAGAGAGAAAGAAAAAAGCTTTATCAATGTCTATGAGGAACAAAGGTACACAAGACTAAAAAGTACATATTAAGTGTGTCGAGCTTAGGGAGCTAAATACCGTTTCGAATGAAAATTGTAATTCTAACACATGATAAGATAAGATAACAAAGGTAGCTATAAAGCTACAATAGAGCTTAGATAAAGAGCTCTATAAAACAAAGATCAAAGGTAAATAGCTAATTGTCTAACTAATAATAATCAATATATTATATCCTGAGAGAGATGTCTAAAGAAGTATGAAATGGCAAATTATGGAGGTGCCATAGATCGTGGTGGGCACGTATGTGGCCGTGAAATATGTTGCCTGACTTTCGATGATATATGTCTCATTGACTAACACCATTGTCTTTTATCTTTGTGTCTATATAAGAGATTGGTACATCCTTTGCAGTCCTGCTTCTAGAGAAAAAGGAGGTGATGCAAGGCTATATAGTGGTAGTACTATTGGGAGAGCTAGCAATTGTGGCAAACATGACTTCTTAGATGGAACATCTCACTTAACATCAATGCAACACATCTTTGATCATGATGAGCAAAGCCTAACTGATTGATCACGGAATGGACAATAGTATCTCCTCTAGTGAGCACATATGACAAATTCGGTCTACATAATTTTGGTAATATATATTGCTATGAGTTATGAAATCTAACATGAGTGTGTGGATATTTGTTTAGAAGCTTTGAACAACGCATTAACTTATGGATAAATCTTTTATCGACACGTAAATTATGCATACTTACCTTCTTTATTTTCCCAAGCGATCTAGCTAACCGTCTTTCTTTTGATGGTTTCTATTTGCTTTCATGATCTTTACAAGAATCTCCTTACAAGTTTTGGTAAGAATTATAGTGCTAGGTTCTACTTATATTTTGAGCTTTACATTGTAAGATGCATGCTTGAAACATACTTTGTGCTTGTGTCGAATTCCCCCACCCATCGCAGTACTTGACTTGATCTTGTTCCTGTGAAAATCTACTCAATGTTTCCTGCACCTGCAAAATTAGTTAATTAAGTGCATGCTTCCCAGACGATTTGAATCAAGATGATTGGCCTTGCACTTTGAGTTGATTTTAAATGTTTGGGATTTGAAAACATTTGGAAATTTGAAACAATAGGGAAAAACATAATGCTGTTTTACCCTATCAACTCAATAAAAAGTAAAAACTTTGCTTGTTGGAATATTCTTGCTTCAAATCTTGAATTCATTCGAAATGACCCAAAATTTTTCAAATCACGATTCTTTGGAACGATGATGAAGAGGTTATTAGCCATTGATGACAACAACCAACTTGATTCTATGTGATTGGGAAAAAAATCTTTTCACTACAGAATTTCATCATCGCTGGGCCCTAATTTAGTTCCTGACATTATTAGCTACTGGTTGCATGTATTAGTATCTTCAATTACATGCTAGAACCCAACGGGGTTGGCTCAACTTGTTAGCTTGGCATCCAAAGTTTCTTTGGTCCCAGGTTCGAGCCTCCCCTTGGAAACCAAGAAGCAATTACATGCTAGAGACTCACAGATTGTCTAGCCAAACTAGTCAAGCTGATGTAAGCTTTAGACCTATTTTGGTGGCTTCTCTTAAGGACCTCCATGGCCGTGTAATTGGTATGCCCTACTATTCAATCTGAGTTGATTGTTCTGGTGCTTTAAGATCTTTGTAGGAGGCTCATTAACACTTTCTTGGAGGGAATTTGCAACTACTATAATATGCAGTAATCGCTATTCTTAGTTGGAGATTGCTATGCTTCACCTTTTGCTGTGCCTTTCATCATGTGACACTGTTTTTGTGTTCTTGAATATCTGAAAGGTTACTTTCTCCACAGGCTAGTTGACTCTATCATTGGTGGATATTCACATCTATGCTTTTTAAAATTTTTAACTATCTTGGCAAACGAATGGCAGGAGACACTTATGAAAGTTTTTGACAAAGCAATTGAAACAAGAATGGATCGCAAGTGCACCTTTGTCGCACTTGGAGGAGGAGTGATAGGAGACATGTGCGGATTTGCTGCTGCATCTTTTTTACGAGGAGTAAACTTCATTCAGATACCCACAACTCTTATGGCTCAGGTAGCTTCTGCTGAAATATGTTAGTTAGTGCATTTGAAAGCATGCTAGAGCTTTTCATGATAATTTGTGGTAGGCTTGCTTTTTGAACGATCAAATCAATGAATGCAGATTTTCATTGAAGAAAAGGGAGTTTGTATTTGACAAAATTTTGTGTATGTCAAAAGTTGTTTTTATACTCCCACATTGTTGAAGAATCGAATCTAACTTTTTCCATTCTTAATCAAACCAAGGAAAACATGGGATACCACCACTTCTAGTCTATACCTTTATTCAATATTGTAAGAGCACAATTTTTCTGACTTTTTATGATCACTTTGGAAAAATCTTCACGCTGGAACTAAGGAAACGGACGGTGGACGCGGACGCGTCCGGTTTTTTTTTTAATTTTTTTTTATAATTTAAAAAAAAAAATTTAGACTAAAAAAAATTTAAAAAAAAATGAAGCCAGGGGTGCGTCCGGCGGTACGGACACATCCGTTTTTATTTATTTATAATTTATTTTAATTTATTTTAGGGTTTTTTAATTAAAAAAAAAAAAATTGGACGCGTCCAACCCTGCGTCCGGGGGTCGGACGCATCCGGGTCCGGACGCCGGACGCGGACGCAGACGCGGGCATTCCGGCCCGGACCCTCATCCCTGCGTGGCTGGAATTATGATTCTTATAACTCTTTTCTAAAATGAGTGCTAGAATCAGTAGCCTCTTTGGAATATCTCTCAATGTTTTTCTCTGAGCCCCTCTAACCAAAGAGGGTCATCTTCCTTTTCATGAAATATAACTGGTTTCCAATTTTCCACTCTTGACGAGCAAGCCCGCAAAGTCCGAAGTAGATGGTCTTTTCTTTAAAAAAAAGTTTTTTGTTATGCTAAATTTTCAAAATAGATAGCCATTAGACAATATCTTTGAGGAAGCATTAGACTTTGAGGAAGCATGCAACTTTGGACAGCTACCTTAGAAAGTCTATTTTCTTGTAGAGTGTGTACTCTTTCCAAGTATTTGATTGTCTTTCCCTTTCATAGTTGTTATTATGAAGGGTGCTATAACCTGGCCAAAGTTCCGGCAACAGTGGAGGCAGCTTTGTTCATGTGCTACGGGAAAAGATTGTTTCAATCAAAGGCTTTTGATCGCCAGAAAATTGAAGTGAAATTCATGTCTGTGTGGCCATTTGAGCAGAAACTGACCTTAAATCCTGCTCTGAAGGAGAAATTTGTTTTTGTGTAATAATTTGATACTAGAACAAGGCTTAAATTTTATCCTGGATTCAGAGTTGGGAGTGAGCTGAGGCGAAGTTGGCAGCGAAATGAGCTGCAAAACAATGAGAGTCCTTTCTTTTTGTAGTTTTTTTGCTCAGTGGAATATTTGCGAGACTTGGACCCAGCTTTTTGTCATACTAAGCCAGATCCATGATTTTTATTAGGCAGTACATGAGAAGATGAACTCTTGCGATGAGTTTTAGCTTGCTTATAAAAGATGCCGATTTGTCTTTTGTCATGGTGTTTAGATTTGTTCTACAGAGATTGTAAATTTGCTCAGAAGTTGCCTGCTCTTCACCTTTGGTGGAATCACGTTATTCCAGTGCTAATCTTTCTGACCCATGACTCACCAACTATCTCCAACTATCTCCATGATACTGGCTTCTTCTTCTTTTAATGTTTGTTTTTTGTTCTCAACAGTCCACCTGAATTTGGAAATTTGATTAAGTTGGAATATGCATAGTGAAGGTTTTGGCTTAGACTGTTTGTCATGTTGATGCTTTCAGTTTTCTGTCAATTCTGCCCAATCAGGTGGATTCGTCTGTTGGAGGCAAGACAGCTGTTAATCATCGTCTTGGAAAAAACCTTATTGGTGCTTTTTATCAGCCTCAGTGTGTACTTATCGATACAGACACACTTCTTTCTTTGCCCAACAGAGAACTTGCATCAGGAATTGCAGAAGTTATTAAATATGGACTCATAAGGGATGCGGCTTTTTTCCAGTGGTTAGAGAGCCACATTGAAAGTCTGCTTGCACGGTACTCATTTTGAAATCAGATGTATCATGTGCTCTTTAGATCAATTCCTTTCAGTAGAATGGTCATGCAAGAGTAGGCATGAGTTATGTTTCTGTCTACTTCTGCACGTGGAAGTAAAAGTGCTTTGTTAAAATCTAATGGTTGCAACCTCATGGTGCAGGGATCCTAATGCTCTTGCCTATGCAATCAAGAGGTCTTGTGAGAACAAAGCTGAAGTTGTTTCATTAGATGAAAAAGAAGGTGGATTGAGAGCAACATTAAACTTTGGTCATACCTTTGGTCACGTAAGTCCACTGCATGAACTCACCCTATACTGTGATGCTAGGTTGACACAAAGCATTGAAGTCAACTGTGTTGAATTTTAAAGCAGATTGCCACTTCTTTGTGTTTGCATGTTCTTCTCATGCATGGTCTTCTTACTAATTTCACAGTTATGCAGTCTGATGTTCTAATATCAAATAGAACAAAGGAAATGACTGGAAGGTTATATAGCCATGCAATATGTAAGGTGACATGATTAATAACATATTGAAAATTGGAACTCTTGTTTGTGTTTTTAGGATGAGGTACTAAAGCAGATGAACTGGGCACCTGACACCCTGTGACTTTTTAGGATGGCTACTAAAGCCGATGGACTGGATACCTGACCATTCTATGGACCAGTCACCAGTTACAGAGGAGTTAGAATTGGTGATGCTATTTCTTGTCTTTTGGCTTTAGGGGGCAACAAGAGAGTTAACAGCGACAAACCAGCCAGCGGGGGTCTTGTTGGTGATACATTTAGATCCCTCCAATAGGGCACTGTAGTTTTTCACTTAAGTTGGTGAACATGTACCTTAAATCACTCAGTGTCAGTTGTTTTTCATGCAGCATCTAAAAGAACTGCACAGAGTGCCTCAAAACCTGCATAAAACCATGTTCAGAGCTGGGAAAACTGTGAAGGAACTTTAGCTCCCTTGCTCCTGAGCCCTCCTTACAGACTGGCCTCACAGCTTCTCTCTTGGAATGGCCTCCAGGCTTCCACCCCGATTCTGTCTTCTCCTGGGATGCCTCCTCCTACCCCAGGCTCCCTCTTAACTCATACTCCTTTTTGTGCACCGTGTCCAAGGGCTTCCTCTTCCTCAGGCTTTTTCCCATCCTGGCTGCTCTCCCAGCCTCTTTTTCCCCTTGGTTGTCCACTGGCGTATTCTCTTGGCACCCTCTTCACCCGCTTCTCCTGTACTTTGTTCAGGCTGCCTCTCCCCTGGGTTGTCCTCCCAGCCTGCCCTTCCCCTAAGCTGTCCTCCTAGCAGTGCTGGTTCCAGCTTTCTCTCCTGCCTCTTATGCCTGTCTAAAGTCTAAACAAACAAAATATTCTGAAAAAGCTCTGTTAAGAATGTCCATAGGCACCATAGTTGCAACCAGCTCGTATGCTTGGCTGCATGGCATGCCATACAGGCACGGATTCTTAGAATACAGTTTGCTGTGGTGAAGCAACATAAAGAGATTTGTCAAATATGTTCTAATTAAAAGAAACTAAGTTGCAAGTTGCGAACATTGGGGGAATCAAATGGAGTTCTTTCAGTCTGAATCAACGATATTACCTTGTTGAGTGTACAATTACATGTATGTTCATATTTTGACCAAAATCAACAACTGAAGATTAGGAGAAAAAAACATGGGGGAAGTATTGGCACAATCTAATGATGGAGTTTACTAGTTTCAAAAATGATTGAAAAACAAAGCAGGTTAGTAGTGGTATTTGCTATCCTTTTGAAAGACACCATAGAGTGTGTTTTTCATAAATTTGCCAGTTTTTAATCTCTTATACCATAATCAAGAATTTTTTGAACTAGTGACCTGTGTTATTGCATTGTCTAATAAATCTAGAAATTAAAGAATAAGAGAAATTCAATCTATGAGAGAGCCAATGCAAGGTTTTTTTTCAACTATTAACTCTGTCTGTTGCTTCTCTCCATGAGGCTCGGTCTATCAACACTGCAATATTAACTTTCACGAATCTGCATACCGTCTATTTTTTGGTGTACGCTAATGGCAAATTTGGGCGTCCTAAATACTTGTATGGGCACACGAGAGTACAGTGGCAACATTCATAGGCATCTCATTCTATCGACAAATATATTAGAACAAGCAGTAAATTGCAGATATTCCACATGAGATGAAAATATTGTCTAGATAATCTACCAGAGCATGCACTCTATTGGTGCAGTTCAATCAGGTCAGACTAAGCTTTCAACAAAGAAGTTTATATCTACTCAGAATTCTTACTCAACCTTTACTTGCAAATCAGGGTAAAATTTGAAATATCAAATCCATAAGATGTGAAGTATTGGCAGTAGCTGTGTTTGCCCTCTGAAACGAGGTTTTTCTTGTGTTGTTTGATTGACTTAGCTGAGAGCCTTCTCTTCATCTT